>JAVJGG010000050.1:13760210-13834441 GCA_035590195.1 Aviceda cuculoides | reverse complement strand
CTTGGTGTCATCTGCAAACTTGCTGAGGGTGCACTCAATCCCCTCATCCAAATCATCAATAAAGATATTAAACAGAAAACAGTTACTCTCATCAGTCATTGCAGTAGTAGTTATGTCCATGCAAGGATGTCAGCACTTGACTTGTGATAAGATGCAGCAAGGAAGTAAAGTGAGGTGCAGTTATTGGCTGATAATAGGGCTCTTGACAATATATAACTGGTGTGTGGCCAAATGAAATATGTTCTGTGAGAACAGGCTACTGTCCAGCACTTAATGCAAATGTTTTTGAAGTACTGGTAGATCTGCTCTATAAAATACCCAAAGCCTGTGCAAGGAATGCTAATCCACACTGGCCTCCAGGAGAAAAAAAGAAATTTAAAGACTAGGAATATTTTATGACTGTGGGAGGAAAAACTGGTCTTTGCCAATATTGTTTCCTAGATTGAGAGTAGTCTGTGCTGCCTCCATAGTTTTCCTCAAACTTTCAGACTCGACTGCTCCTTCTTAACACTAAATCTGTCATCTCAGGTCAATCCTACATCCACCTTATCACGCTGAGCCCTATTTAAAAGGGCTCATCAGGGTGTGCTGACGAATAACTTTCTTGCACAGGTCTGTAATGCCTGCGGTAACCTCCCTCTGTTTTGTCAGTGTGACTACTACAATGTGTGCATCCTGACACGCATTAATAATGATTTGTGTTTAAACAAGTCACACTGGACCCCTAAAAAGAGTGTGTAGCTGCATATTCCTCATCAGGTTAAGTCCATATGGAACCAGAGATCACAGATGCCATGAACTGCCTGAAAATAGACATGTTTGCTCTTGCAGGAGGGGGCTTTTCCCTGAGGACCAATGATCACACCCAAGAGTGAGAAGATTTTGTTTCTTCCAGCCACTTCCAAATTAAATTAGTAAATTTGAAGTCAGGCTAGACAACATTGCTAATACACTCAGACAGCTGCTTTCTCTGGAGCAAGACCACCATCAGTGGAAAGAAGTCAAGGGAAGTTTCAGGTTTAGAATGCAAGATTTTTTTTCGTAAAAAGGAACTGAAAAATGCAAAATTACTCCAACTATTGCAATTATGCCACAAAAGCTGTTTCTAAAAATGCGTAGAATCTGCAATACTGTCAGTAATACAAAGCTGCTTTCTCCAGCTAGGGTAAACTGTGAGACTCAGAGTGCTAGTCTCTTCTGTATCTGTTACACTGGCATAGCTTCATTCACTGCGGCAATTATTCCTGATTGACATCGAAGTGAATTAGAAACGTGCGCTGCACATCTTAACTGCACATGAATTATTGCATTGTGCTAAGCAACAAACTTGGAAAGCCCTTTTTTCACCCCATGGACCTTTTCAGTGTTTCTTGAATGGCTCTAGACCATGAGCTGAATTTATAAAATCCCATACGTGATGTCACATCAGCTGTTGTAGCATGTAATTAGCTCTATTTCATCTGAGACATCTCATCTTATTTTGCAAGAAAGTGTCATCTAAGTGGATTTTGGCAATCTTTTCATTTTTCTTTTTTTTAACTTTCTGGATGGGTGCAGCCTCTGCAAATATCTGAAAATGGCCACTGTGGGCAGACAGTCACAACCCCACAGCTGTGAACACCACGTCTAGTGGATTTGATGGGTTCAGATGCCTACAGCTTTTTTCCTCTGGAACCGAGCACCGAGTCGTACATGTCAGGCCAACCCCATGCCCATGAGCCATGTGTCCCTCTGCCTATACAGGGGGGGTGGGTTCCCTGGACAAATCATGGCAACCCTCCACATGGCCACCATGGTGCCACTGTGGTCTCCAGCACCAGCAGTTCTCGGCTACGCTTCTCCTCCAAGCACTCCTGCTCGGCTAGGATCCACCATGGATCCTCAGGGCCAACCTGCTGTCATCTCACCTGCTGAGGTCCTGCTCGGCAGCTGGACTCCCTGGCTAGGCTTTGAGATTTGCCCCTGTATAGGAAACCTTCCCTATTTTTATTTCTTGGTGGAATAAAGGGTATTTGTTAGCTTGCTGTTTGCCAGCTGACCCATCGTTCGTGATAGACTGTAGACAGTTCGGCTGGGCCCTTAGGACAGCAGAAACCTTTGTCATAAAGAAAATAAATCAAACATCAGACCGCCCGGTGAGGACACTTACAATTAGCCACAATGATTTGAAGAAGTGTGTTTAAACAGCAAAAGAAAATTTAGACTATGGGAATTTTTTTTTTTTTTTTAAACATAGATTCACCAAAACCATTTTTTAAGTATTGTGAATTTGGGAGAAAAAAGCAGTTTCTTTTTAAATAGAGAATTAGAAAAAAAAAGTTGATGCATTTCCTTCTGGTATTTTTGAAATCAAGATTCTGCTGTTCATTCTGGAATATAGTCTTAATCTAAAAACTGATGCCATTTTTAAAGGATTAAGTCAAACAAGGATTAGATAGGCCAAGAGGAGGCTTTTGCCCCATAACGAAAGTAAACAACATATTTCCAGTATAAATAAAGTAATTTTTTAAATTTTACTTGACAAAAATCCCTGAACATTTTCCATGTGCTATCAGCTGAATTAATTTTTCTCTCTTCCTTTTTGTTTTTTCAGTAATGAAACTGAAAAATCAGCTCTTTGCTGAGCTGTGCTGAACAGGGCAACGCATATGTTGCTTTTTTTTTTCACGTGTTCCTAGCAGAAAGGCAAGGATTAAACAAGATCCCTTTCTCCAAGGGACCCCTCCCTCAGTCACGCACGATCTCCATTGTTTCTATAGGATGTTAGTGTGGATTAGGAAAGTAGGAGTCTGCACAGCAAGACCCGTGGTTGAAGGAAGCTTTCGAAACTGAAAATGTTGACAGTGTTCTGGACCATATTCAGACCTTCTTTCACAATGTGTCTGTGGAGCCATTATCTCACAAAGAGGCTTTTACGGTTTATACCTAGAGGTGCCACTCGAATCACTGATGCTACCCGGGGAGAACTTGAGATGCTTTTAAAATGATATAGACGTGTATTTTAATATGACCTACCTATAAAAGAGGAACTAAATGATAGAAGTGGAATGCTGACAGGTCCTGTTCAAATGGAGTTTTCTCTCTTTGGGGAGGAACATTTAAGGTATTTACTTCTTTATGATCTTATGATAGAAAGTTCAGTTTGGGGAAATGTGCCAACCAGCTTGGGTTTCTAAATCAAATTTCAGTCCTTGTGACTTCAGCTCCGCAGATCTATGTCTGAACAACAGGCCCCAACACACCGCCCAACCCAAATGGAAATATATTCAAAGCTGACAGTTCCTGCTAGTTTACAGCCACAGGCTTGTCAGACTGAACTTGAAATCTGACCCTAGCATACTCAAAATTCATCCCAAGTTCTCCTAACACTGCCTGATGAATTTTGCCTGGCAGCAGGTTTTATTACAAGGGAATTTCTTAAAGTATGGGAAGTAGCTCCAAGCCATCTCAATAACAGTAATTATTTCAATGTTTCCTCGTTGCTAGATAGAACCCAGACCCTTGGAACTGTGCAAAAAAGTAGTAATTTTGTGTCAAGTCAGCATGAAAATGCTTTGGATTTCTCACAGAAAGGAGCCTTGTGTAAAATATGTTTAAGACTCAATGAAACACTTTGTTCGGTCCGAAACAAAAATGTTTTGTTTCATGTAGGGGAGTTTTTATTCTTGGAAAATGAATATTGGTCAGTCCTATTTAGCAAATCTTGTTTCAAAAGATGGCAGAATAACTCCCCTTACTTTCCCAAACCTTATCATGGGAGGGGAAGGTGGGAGGTGTGTGTGAAACTTCAACAAATTCGACTTCATTTGTAAACAGTTTTCTTTCATCTGAAACTGTTTATTTTTTAGGTGAATAAACATTTCTACCGAAGTGTTTCAGTCAGCTCTATCTGGAGTCAATATGAGGTATAAACAGTCATCATTCTGCTAATTGCAATGAAGGCCTGTGACTGGTGGCCCTGTGTGGTTAACCTGGGCTATCGATGATGTGCATGTGGCAGATGGGCTGGAGGACTGATTGCTTGATTAAAGCTGTTTTCCTGAGTTTTTGTTTGAAAGGAATGAGCATCATGGTGTAAGGAAAGAAGAGCAAGTTCTCTTAGGGCTTCCTTATACCCGTCTCATGGACTCTTAGACTCATTCCTACAGAGGCTGATAGGGGAATGAGTATCTAAGGAATGAAGGATGACTTCAGGCTTTACTATTTTTGTTTTGGTTACAATGGACCAGACCTTATTTCAGGCTACAAGTCTGGCCATGAGGAGCTCACTGTGTCAAGGTCGGAAGTAAACAACCATGTGAGATTTCTCTGTCAAGTTTATAAAGTATCAGTGGCGTTTCTTGGATGTTATTTAAACAGCTAGCTACCTTGTTAGCAGATTAATTTAGCAAGGCACCTCCCACGTGGCAGAACCGCAGAAGAAAATACAAATCTGCCCTCCTTTCAAGTTGAAGGGGCTTTCGAAGCAAATTTAGCTCAAGCAGCTGCACGCTGGTGGGGAATGAGGACAGGGTGTTGTGGACCAAGCCTCTCCTTGGGACAGGATGGCTGGAGGCAGCTGACCAGGAGTCGGCTCATGGCTGGTAAGCAAGTTCCCACCAAAGCCACATGATGTAAAAACATCCCCACTCTCAGACATTGCCCCGAAGATCTTCAGTTTCACCCCATTGCAGCGAGATGAGCCAAGCCAGGCAGCTGGTGCAAAGCAACGTGTTCGGCTTTATTTTCTGGTTTGCCAACCTGCATCTTAACAAATTTATTTACATGTAAAAATAATACAGATGGTCAGAAGAATCACATAAAACTCTCTCAGAGGTTCGTAGTAAACAACATTTCTACCTTTTTTTTTCCAAATGATTCATTGAGCATGGTTTCTGCAGCTTTTTAAGCATCCTGGAATTCTCTGAGGTTGACAAGAGAAAGGGCTGAAAACCAATTCTACAATAATCTATTCTTGTCTTTCTCTAATGGCTTATAGATCTTGCTATTTCCATAAATGCTCTTTGAAGGGAAACTATGTGGATTTTAATGGCTTTTCGAGTTCATGTGAGTGTCACTGGCTTTGATGTATGCCAGATACAAAACACCAGTGTGACTGAAGGTAACAGTCAGTGGGGGTTAAGGTGAATGGCAAGCACCGTGTTTAGGAATACACCTATCTGGGGGTTATTGCACCCTGAAGACAGCAGTAGCATTGAGCTACTACTCTTCAGACTCCAAGGAAAAGCCTCTTTACTGCATTTTAGTGGGCATACTAAAGATGCATTATGCTTTTATAAGTAAAATATTTTTGCCCATTGCTGACATGTTACTTATTACCTCAAGCTTACAAGGAGTGCTTGGGGACAGTGATTGTACTCAAATCTAACCTACGGCCAGATTTTCACAAGCCTTTTGACAGAAAAAAGTCTTCTGGAGTTATCTGGCTAAGGGACAAAAAGATCTAGCAAAGCCTTTTACTGTTGCAATATTCAAGATAAATCTGAGTTGTAATACATGTGGGAGAAGCTCTAAGGCAAAATCATATTGGGAATGATTCTTGAAGAATATTCTGTGAGGAAATAATTAACTTAAGGTTTCTCTTTCAGTCTGTTTTTTCTGGTGGTGAGGCATTCCAGCTCTTACTTGCAGCCTGTCCTTTTGCAGTATGTCACCAGTGACTGTAGCCTACCCCCAGTCCAGCCATACCCACCGCTGCACTGGGCACCGCTGCACTGTATACTCACTTCTTCCAGCCTAGATCTGTCCACATGTGTTCACGTCCCTGCACAAAATACATCTGTTATTTAAACCTCAGTTTATTATTTAATTTTTGATATCACAGTTGTGGGCCAGGACTTTGAGGACTGCGCAAAAAAGCAGTGCAAAACCAGCTGGTGCCTCCAGTCTACAAAGAGACAGACCCTTCGGCTCCCTGACACGGAAGATGAAACTTTGTGAGAAACACTACGTGGCTAAAGTTACTATTTTTGTTGGAACATATCCTCCCCTATTAGGTTTCCATGTATCAGGAACATCCAGACTCCGGTTGACAGCCTCAGTACTTTCAAAGTATCCTGCAGCGATTTTGTCTTTATCAAGGGGTTAGATGTAACTAGATCGGGTGGTATATATCCCTAATAAGACAAACAGAACAAATGAGAGGGAGAGGGAGAGTACTTTTTTCAGCTGAATGTGCATAGCCAGGCTAGGCTTTAAAGGTGGGCACAAACAGCCACAGAGAAAGCAATTGTTGTCGTTCCAAACAGCAAATTTTCAAGTCCATTGTTGTGATTACCTGCTAAATATAATTCCTTTACAAACATAACAAATGGAGAAACCTATACAGACTGATATGCAGAAGTGTAAAATGCCAGCTCAGATCAAATCACTGAGCCCAAAGGAGGTTTTGCTACCCCTATGGGAAGCGAAATGTGCCTTATCACTGTTAGATAAGAATCAAGAAATGTTTTTTTTCACATGAGGTTTCTAGCTGTAAGGGGTATACTGGAAAGAGCTGTGTCTGTAATTGGTTTGGGGCTAGCTACAGAGATGTCTTGAAGTTCACTTTGACTAGCAAATTATTTGAGTATTTAACCTTCACGGACCCTTGCTAAAAAGAGAACACTGATCTTTTTGTATAGAGGAGAAAAAGTATTTTGACCCATTTTGTGCAGGTGGCTCAGCTATTACTGTGTCCATTGGAGGATGGAAAAATGCTGTTAACTGGGAGAATTAACTAAATTTGGACTGTGATTTATGACTTCTGACAACAGTCCTAAACAAAGGTTACATAGGGTATGACCAAGCTGAACTGATTGATCCATTAGTAATCCAGAACCCTCGACCCAGGGAAAAGCTTTGATCACATGAAGAAGAGACTGGAAGGTAGCCCAGTGATTGCATCTTCGCTGACATGCTTTCCAGCGTATCATGAGAAGAGGTGAGCTTTGACATCCTTAGTTGATAGCTTTTTATATGCCCAATGATATGATATGATATGATATGATAGTGCCCAATGCATCCTCCTCCTGTTTACCTATCATAATAGATGCCGTTGGATTCCTGCTGTATCATTTATTCTCACGAGGCTCTGTACTGCCTGCTTGAATTTCAGTTGCTGAAATGGTTACTGGTCCTTGCTCTCTGACGGAGCTGAGAATTGAATCCTGCCAGGAAAAATCAGCTCCATATTTCATTTCGATTTCTTTTAACATCCCTTGCATTCAGCGCATTCATAGTTTAATTGTGCCACAGTGCTATGGGCTTGAGGGGAGTGAAGAGCAGCCTGGTTGTGAGCAGGTGATGGGCAGGAGCCCCTTACAGGAAAGAAAAGTCCTGCTTTTTGTCCGCGTTTTGTGATAGCTGTGTTGATTCTGAGCTTGGAGTACGTAGGATGCTTTTTCCACGCCTACGACAGCGTGTGTCTGAAGGCTCTGCCGGTGCTGGGCTTTGGGCGAGCCGCCCCAGTGGCTCAGCTATCTGGAGCACCGGAGGAAAGCTGCAGGGTGAGGCCAGGCACGACACGGCCTGTTCTCGCGTGGTATGGCACAAATTCATTGCACAGGCCCAAACCTGTGTGGCTTTGACATCCAACTTCAGCTGGGAGATAGTGGAAGTCCTGTGAAGAGGCATGAGAAAAAAAGAAGTGTTGGCTGCCCTGTTAAGGAGAAGAGCACCGAGGTGCTGTTAAGAGTCTCACCCCCTTACAAAGGGAAAATTTCCAGGAGCCAATGCTGGGACCACGTTGGGCTGGGACAGAGTTTGGGAAGAGGGAGACCAGCCACCGCTTTGCGGAGAGTTGCCCGCAGGCAGCACTTGTCTGTGAAGGATGCCATTTACGCGGGCAGCCCGGGACAGCAGAGTTGCTGAGCTGGGGCTGGCAAGTCAACATCGTACCAAACAACCCCAGGTGAGTCTAGTGCCTGGATCCTCATGGCTGCAGGGAATGAGGGAACCGAAGCCTCTGTCCTCCTTCCCCAGCATCTGCAATACCCACTTCAGGACGACACCAGTCTGGGACAGAGCTGAGCAAAGCTGAACAGCTCCCAAGGAGAGCACATTACCGTTTCCCATTGGTATGTATACTTTAGACAAGCACATTGGCTTGGACAACGTCATTACTGAGGGAGAGTCTTTTTTTGGTCCTTACTTATACCCTGTCCGTAAGCAGCAGTTTGGCCTCCTGTTTGGAAAGTTTCCACCTTTTAATTTTCATGAAGTCCCACCCATACTTGGGAACGTGCAAAGAGACTCGGGACGGATGGTGCAGATGGCCAGAAGGACCCACACCTGAGACAGGGGGCACTGGTCGAGCCCTACCACCGGTTGTTGTCCCTGCCTCCAGCTGCGTCTGCGGCAGGACCTGGCTGCAGCAGCAAGACCTGCACGCGTGCTCTTCCACCGCAAACCTACCGATTCTGTACCAGAGACAAAACATCCATCGGAGCGTAACAGCGCGTTGTCACTGTCAGTCACTGCAGCAAAGTTTAATGGGTGGGCTGAGAGGGGAAAGGCTCCATCTTCTGCACCTGCAGGTGGGCTTAGCACAGGCCATGGACAGGTCTGTGTTAGCTGCTGCAACGATACTTCATGTTGCAACGGCTCTGAAGAAAATCTGACAAAGATCCTGCAGATGAACTGCTCCTCTGCAGGTTTTCGCTGTCACCAACCCATGTGCAGCATCAATCCCAGGTGCCAGCCGCCGTATGAAACCACAGATTTCTGAGGCAGCTCCATGGTGGATGGAGTCAGTATGAATTAATGACGTGCTCCACAGACTGATGTGGAGATGGGTGGCATTTATTAGAAGCTCTAGAATAGAGACCAAAGTGATTCCCTAATACAGAAGTTTCCCAGCCCTTAGTTTAGGCAGACCTCAGCGATTCTGCTGTCCCCTGCTCCACTTGCCCTCCCAGTGGCAACCTGCAGCCCCCAAAGCCCTGCATGGGGGTGAGGTGGAGGCAGGAGATGGGGCATCACCTACATGGTGACACTGCACCTTTTGCCCCCTCACTCTTATCCCCACATCCCCCGGCACTGTTGGTGCCTCTCAGCACGTCTTCTGTAGTGAGAGGCAGCACTCTGAGCCCAGGCTCGAGGAATAGGAAATTGTGACAAAGAGAGAAGGATCCCATCCGTTGTGCTTCTCCCCTCAGTACGAGTCAGGTGTAGAGGAGGCACAGCAGTAGTGCTGCCTGGGGTGAGTGGTTTCCCCAGCCACATCCAGTGTGGATCCCCATCACCTCTGTGCCCTCCATCCAAGGGAGGAGAGCATGTGTTTGGGGTGCTCTGAGATGATAGGAAAGCAGACAATCATGCAGGCTGGTGCTGCAGCTAGTGTTTTTATTTTAAATAAATAAGATGTGTTGTTGCGGGTGCTGGAAGTCATCCACGCTCACGTGCTCTTCTCACAATGCAGATTATTATGGTTGTTGATGTTCTTTTTATTACTGTGAGGGTTAGGAGCCCGGATCATGGCTTGGGCTTGCATTGTGCTATTTGCAGTACAGAACCAGAATGAAGACAGTCCCTGACAAAAAGTGTCATCTGAAACTGGGGCAGGAGCACTTGGTTCAGATGTTTCTGGCACGGTCCTGTTGCTTTTGTGGCGGTGCTGCTGAGGAGCGGCGGGTCAGCCAGCAAGACCTGGAGCTGGGACCATTCAGAGGGACAGAGAATGGGGCTTTGCTGCAGGAGGTGGCCTTGCTCCTGCCCAGGGGTGGAAACTCAGCAGCGGTTCATTCTTTCCTTTCTCTCTCGTTGCCAAAGGCAGACACCAAGCTCCTCTGGGGAGCTGTAAATGAGTATAATTTGATACAGGGCCCTAAGTGAGCAGCAGCACGCTTGGCTTAAAGCTATCCCCATTACAGCCAAAGGCAGGCATCTGGGATCGGCGGATGGATGATCTGATCTTGTGTGGAATTCTCATTTTCCCCAAGTCACAGTGCTTCGCTTCACTGTAATAAAAAGTAATTTGATCAAATATTTTTGCACATTATTCTTCTGTTAGAATAATTATTTGGTGCGTGCCAGCCGCAGGAGTCCTCGCACCTCTCCCTCTGCAGGGGCTGGGACTGGCTTCTCACGCTCTCCTTCTGGATATTGGAGAGACTCCTGCACCGGCAACTGCTGTGTTTGTGCAACAGGTAATACAGGAGAGAAACATTCTCTTCTTTTTCAAGGTGCACATGAGTTAATTTATGTCCTAAACTTAAAAGAGAGCATGTGCAAATAAAAGAAACCTGAAAATGGTTCTTCCACCTGTTCGTGTTCACTCTGGGGTACAGAATTCCCTCCACTCATTTTATATTTAAACTCTGGGATAAATTAAACACAAGCAAACTAACAGGCGAGGTGCAGCTACCTCACCATACTCTTCCCCAATGGTTTCACGAGGGAAAGACAGAGCTCTGCCTCACTTAAAATCACCATAAACACTTGTAATATTGTAGATGGATCTGATTTTTTTTTAAATTAATAATACTCTACAATGCATCCATTTTGTGAAGGTGCAGAATTTGGGCTTGGTGCTGTAGAATGCTTCTTAAATTAAGGTTTAGGTTTTGGCCTCCAGCCTTTCCTCCACCCACCAAAAGGGAGTGCACAAAAAGGGTGGCCTATGGTGAGGAGAGATCGTTCCTAATTGCATGTTGATAGGCAAGGAGCACAAAATGTACCATGTCACTGCTCCTGCAGCTGGTCTCTACGAAACAAAAAGCTTGAGTTGCTTATCTCGGAGAAGTTTGCTTTTTTTCCCGGAGAGAAAATAATTTATGGTCTAACTGGTCTGAGCACTAAATCCGAGTAACGAGGATCCAGCCAGAGATTCCTATTAAAGGGTTAGTATCCATCATAATTGGCTGATGGGGTGTTTTGAAACTCCATTAATCACTGTGCTGGCAGCAAGCAAATTAGAAACTCTGTGTTCTGCCGCTGACTTCCCATTTCACCGAGTGAGTTAAATAAAAAGCATGTGTTACTGGCATCAGCTATTTCAAAAGTGGGTGTTTCTCTGGATGTAAATGGTACTTAATAATGTTCCACCTTTGACTGAAACTAGGGCACGCCCTGCCATGAGGTTCTCATCATCTAATTACACTTACTCAATCTGAACGCAGCGGTATCATGCAACTCGGGCTGGGTCTACCTGCCAGATTAACTCCTTGGCTTGTCTCGGCAGAAAAGCCGTACCCCAGGAAAGCGGAGCTGCCTGGCAGGGCGCTGGGATGGGACGGGCTGAGCCGGCCGCACCGCCTGCCCCGTGGCTGCTGCCCTCTCGGCCCTGCCTCCCTGTTTTCCCACCGGTTTCAGTAAAGAAGAACGGGGGAGTCAGTCTCTTGCAGGAGCCCTGTGTTTCCCGCAGACCTGATAGGAGCAGTGCCGCGGGGCCCACGCGCGCTTGACGCCAGTTGCTGCAGTGACAGACCATCGTACTGTGGGTTTATCCACAGAAGCAAAAGCAAAATGAGGTAGAAGCCTCTTGCCAGCTCTAGCAGGACATTTTGTATAGATGTGAGAGCAGTTTGTGCTCCAGGCCTGCTCCAGGTACAGTCTCTGTGTTCAGGCCCTCAGCAGCTCTCTGTACAAATAAACAACAATCCCCAGAGACCATTTTTGGAGTCTGAGGCCAAGTGAGGTGTCACAGTTTGTTGCTCGCACTGCTAAATTTTCTCAGCCCCCAAAACAGGGTGGATTGTCTCTGACTTATGCTCTCCCCAGCCGTTGCGTGGCGGCGGACTAGCTGTGACGGGCCAAAATCATGCCAGTCGGCATGCTCAAAATGTGATGGTATGGACAGTCAGAGGCCAGAGCCAGTGCTCGTGCCCTGACCCGGCTTTGTTTCCTGGTGCAGATGTAGCCAGTGGTGCCAGATGTGGCTGGGTCCTTCACCAGGCTCAGTACTCGCAGAGCTGCGGTAGTGCTTTCCCAGGATGGGTGCGCAGAGGAGGTGGGGGCAGCGGCAGTGCCTTCTCCTGTGGGCTGGGATGAGACTCCGGAGCTCAGCTTCACTTTGTTTTGCTTTTGTAACTGTAACCTAAAAACTCTGCGGGGTGAAGGTATGGAGAGATACAGCCGTGGCTTTTCTCAGGTCCACCCCCAAATATTCAAGAGCTGCCTTGGGCACACTGCTCTAAGATGCACACACTGCTCTGAGCCACATTCTCACCTGTAGACAAGGGTAAAAATGCTCCTAATCCACCTACTCCCACACACGCTGCTAACGGTCCTTCGAGAAAGTCCTGCTCTTGCTTTCAGGGCTTTTTTTTCTCCAGCAGTTTGGGATGCCAGAGCAGAGAGAGAAGCCCAAAAGAGAATGATGCATGTTTCATGACCGTGGATGACACTTTAACTGATAAGGCTCTCTGCTCTGGTCTTCATCTTGTATTTCAGCTGTTATTTATGAAGCTAATGAAAACCACAGTGCACGTAGTGAGTGGGCTGGTTCTCCAGAGACTTCCTTCCCTCTTAATGGTTCTTGGCAAGTAAATGCCACTGAAAAGTCACTGAAAGCCCCCATGTCCTGGCACACAGGAGGAGCGTCCCGCCTGCCCTGCGCAGCGGTGCTGCTGGCCACGTATGAAATAAGGGAGCACACAGCAAGCTTAGCCCCCTCACTTCTCTGTTCCCATCCCCTAAGGAGGGAAAGGTCTTGACAGAAAGGTGCGAGGCTGGAGAGCTGCCCCTCTTGGATCATTCCAGTTTTAGCCACGTAATCACAATAACAGTGCTTCGTAATTACATCTTGCATCTTTCATCTCTACATTTCAGCTGAAGTTATGAATGTTTAATTACACAAGTCTCATAAATACTTTTTGGAGCAGGTCGGCTTTCAGATTGTATCAGTTTTCATGAAGCGTTTGCAGGGATGTATGGTCGCAGGGAAAATCAGCCCTGCCGAGCGGTACAGGAGTAGCCCCAGCTAAGTCAAGGCGATCTGGTCTGTGCACAACCTCCTCTGCCCGGCAGAGCCTGAACTGGTGTAACTGCCTGCCCAGGGCAGGGGGTAGCCTGCGTCTCTCAAAGACTCATCCCTCAAAGCAGGGGCCAAACTCTGCTTCCCTCCTGGTACACCTCGGCTGCCACCCCAGCATGCACCAAATGCTGTCTGGCGCTGGTGGCATTCCCAAACGCGTAGGGAGAGGAGTGTCAGGGACTGCAATGCCACGCAAGTGATCTGCCAAGCCTGCTGGGCCTCTGAGGCTCATTGGAGTGCGTTGGCCAAGAATAACACTGAAAGTGCCCTCCTGCTGGCCTAAGTCCCCCACGTTAAGCAGCAAGACATCCATCAGCCTTTCTTTTTTCCTGTCACACACTTGTTTGCAGCAATTTTCAGGCCTAATTTTCAGACAAAGGACTGTCACTGCTGTCACTTTTGTGTCTCTTGTTTTTCACCTCTCGGTTGAAAGAGTTGCTGCTATTCTCATTTCCACTGCCCGGGAAAGTACCATAACTTTGCCCAAGAAAAATCCTTTGCTTGGCAGACACTGCATCCGCACTGGAACAGAGTGGGGCATCAGACAGCAAGTCTGTATTAGGACAGCTAAGCAAGATAGACAGCCCTAATTTGTATCCTCTGTAGAGAGAAAGATCCTGTGTTGGTTTTTGGTTTACTTTTCCTGTAAGTTCATATGCATTACGCAAAAGGAGAGTTCATGTCAAGTATTTGTTGGCATTTTTTAACATGGAAGAACTAATGAGCCCACTTTGTCATCTGCTCCGTAGCGTGGCGCAAGTGAAGAGAGAGTCAGCTTGCTCATTACACCGATCACGAGATGTAAGGGGCTCAGAGGAGATGGCAGGGCTGCCTTGCCTTCCCGGGGACAAGCAGAACCTTATTGGTGTGTGCTGCAGAAGTGACTGGGGCTTTATTTAAATCAGGAATGTACTGCACCCATTTCAGCAAAGGCCCAGCTGCAGCAGGTAGGCACTTGACTACAGAAGGCGCTTTTATTACCGTATAATGAAAGTTAAGCTCTGATTGCTCTTGACCCCTAGCCATGGGCTGGCAACCATGACGCTTGGAGAAACCTGCTGCAAAAAAACTGGAAACTTGCAGTGGCAGAGAAGAATTTTACTTATACAGGTAAACATGAAATGCAATGAGCACAAAGCAATGAAACAGAGCTAATAGCATGCAGAAATCATGGCCAACAGTGACACAGAAGTCATTAATTGTGTGATTATGTGGATAACAAGCAAGAGAGACAAAACATTTGTTTTCAAAACGGAAGATATATGATAAGGGATGTGTATAGGTGGGCAGCCTATTAGGAAAGAAATCCCACCTGACAAAACTCATAGACACTAAGTTTCAGGGGAGATCTCAGGGCTTCTGTAGGTAGAAGTTTCAGCATGGATGGACACCCATTCCTACAACCCCAATGTGAGCAAGAGCCCTCCCTATAATCTTCTTTCTTCCTATCTCATCACTAGTACAAAATTATTTTAATCTATCTGGGAAGTTCTGCTGCTTTTAATTTCAGATAATCTACAGCTATAAAGGTAATCAATGTTACTGTTCATATTAAATAACTTTGAACTATACAAAGTTATATTATTCTGTATGAGGTGACATTCATTTACTGGCCATTCACAATAAGGCAATCTTGCTAAACACTACCCACAGAAAACCTGGGACTTACTTTTTAACCTTCTCACCTCCAGTGTTTTTTTGTTCACCTTATTTCCTATATCATAACTAAAGCTAAGGTGTGAAAATAGTGTCTATATATTTATTCTAGTTTTGCTAAACCACAATTTACATACAACTTCTAAAGTGAACTTTGATTATCTTTAGTAAACAAGTATCTTAACAGCCTTAATGTGTCTTTTGTATTTAATATACTACAGCCTGCTGCAACAGTTAAGATTAAATCACATTTCTACGCAGCAGCAGCAAACATTTCCTTGCTAGAGTCGAAACCACCGGTAGGAGAGAAGTCAGAGCTGGACTCCTGGCAGCAGCACCATTTTACAGACTCACTCAGAGGTACCGGCTGTGCTCTGTACTTTGAAAAAGCGACCTCAAGCAGCCATGCCCCACTGCCAGCTGCCTCTGAAACAACAGGAGGCCTTGCAGGCAGCTGGCCGATCGCCGGGGGGGACATGCCTGAAGGTGCCTTGCCCTGGTAGGCAGGCGCGTATGTCCAGGGTCCCTCGGGCTCCCAAGGGCCTCCCGCCATGCCCAAGCCAACCATTTACCGCCGTACTGGCGGTTTTGAGATCTGCTACCACACCCAGCGCTTTGCTCTTTCCACACCTGCCTCTGAACCTGCATTTTTCAGACAAACGCGCAGTAATAATCGAGCCCAGGAAATGTAGCAGGAAGCATTTGTGCTGACATCCTGCTCTCTGTTTTACCAAGGCGTGAAAATGGCATTTCTGAGATTTGTCCTTATAGTCCGAACCAAGACTACGCTGAGCGATGGCAGGGGTCTCTAGTCACAGCAGCAATGCTTGTTCCCTTCTCTTTCAATATGAACATGCACATTTTAAGAAGGAAGGTAAACCCTACACTTAGCGTCTTTTCAGATATTCCTGCGCTGGGGCGTCTACGTCATGCCTCTGTGAAATAGTAGTGCAGGGCAGTGAGTGGATCTGCTGGCCTGAACCACTGATGCTGAGGATCCAGTGATCACATTAGGCATCCTGAGGCCTTTACGTTAGATTAAGCAGGGACCCACGGCAGTGGGAGTGCGTCTTACTGCTTAGTTTCACCTGAAAGAGGTCTCATGTGTCCTGAGACCTCTCTGCAGAGTAAACCAAAGAGCAGGCTGTGGCCACCATCACGAGATTTGCTTCAAAAGCACGCGCCTGACCTGGGTTAAAATATTTAGGAGAATGCATCTGTAAATTTAGGCTAAAGCTAACCTGGAAACCCGGTCTGGATCTAAACCTGGACTTGGGCCCATCTCCAGTTTTAGTGTTGAGCAGCCTGGAGCAAGAAGGCGGCATCAGAAACTGTCTGACTAGTGTTTTTAGAGGACTCTTGAAATTTACTGAAATGTACGGAAAAATGATTGTCGAGACCTTTTCAATAATTTCAGCAAAAAATACCAGCTCTGTTCTTATTTGTGGACCTACTAGATAGACTTGCTACCTGTTCCCTTTGGTGTGAATAGCTGGGCTCTGAGTTCAGTTCAACCACTTCAGGAGCTAGCCCAGACCTGTGTTTAGTGGGCAGAGGGGTTGAGTCAGAGCTCCTTGTATGACTTGTCATGTGCACTCTTACACCTTCTTTGCTTTCCACCACAACAAGGGGTAAGTTGACAGATTTCATGGATCCCCAGTATTTCTTTTATTGCCCTTTTAATGGATTCCAGCTATTAATTTGAAATTGAATCTGCCTCATCTTAACTCTGCTTCTATACATTTTAAGTATACTTCAAAGTTCATTAATGAGCTTCAGTAGCCTTAATAAACGCAGGCTGTGCCATAATTACAAATGTCTAAATCACTCATTCTGAGTATTTCAGAACTTTGCATTCAAGTGCAGATACTCAAAGGCATACTGCTGTGTATAAATGCAACCACACACATTCACACTCATTTCTAGGGCTGCTCTCACAGTACTTATGAACAGAATGAACTCTGAGCCATGAAGTTTTTTTTGTAGAAACACAGATGAAATCATCTTTCACCTCCAGGTCACTAGTGTGATTCCATCAGAAAACAGCAGTGCTGACTGAAAGTTTTTGGTCGGACACTGAGAGCTTAAGAAACCCCATGATCTCAGCACAGCTGTTAATAGAAAGCAAACCTAGCACTAACTCATGTCACTTTTGGCAGCCACAGCAGAAAGGCCAAACTCCCAAGTCAGCATGGGGGCTGCACGGCTCTTTTAGCCAAGAGGTGGCTCCACGGTGGGCAGTCCATTATCCTGGCAGGGTGGAGATTGGAAAAACTTGTATGGCAACCCTTTGGACTATCACTGTCCCTGGGTTAAGAGGAGGTCACTTTTCATCTCATTCCGTAGGCTCCCTATTTATAGAAAAGGAAAATTATAGGAAAAAGTGGCCAAAAGAGCCACTTGCAACATTTATTGCATGTATTAGAACAAGCTGAATTCTGAAATATGGGTTTGAACCTCCTGGGGCTGGATCTGAAACTTAATCATTTCATTCAATCTGTGTTCAGACAGAAATTCCCGGTGACCTGACTAGGAACTGCATCTCGTCAAGAGCTAAGGACTTAAAAAAGTCTTCAGAGTTTGGACCCTTCACAGCAAAGTTTGCCTTCGCATTTTGCTGATAGGGTGCCTGAGATCAACTGCTTCTGCTGCTCACAGAAGTATAAAAGTGTAAAGATACCAATTTGTAGTGATGATGCATGCATGAGGAGCATGAATTTGCAATTCCAGCCTCTCCAAAAGTCTGCACAAGGTATAGGTGCCATCAGTTTTCTTCAGCTGGCTGAATGGAAGGGTGAAAACAAATGTGACAACCCTTCCCCTGCCAAGGGAGGGAAGGTAAGGGTTAGAGATGCATTATTCAACAGGGAGTTTATTTTCATGCCACGTTCAGACCTGGGCACCTAGTTGACACAAGGTTGACAAAACAAAGAGTACTGGAACATGGAGGAAAGGAGCCTGCAAAGAAGTCAGTGAGGACTGGAAGAGCTAAATCTGCAGAATTAGGGAGTAGGATGGCAGTCAAGGTCTATAAGAACTCAAACATCAATTTTTTGAGCTCCAGAATGAGGAAGGACTGATCTCTTACAGATGCACAGCTCAAGGCTGGTGATAGCTTTGGGTAGCTGACGTGCAACCCACTGAATAGTTATGTTTCCGTAATATCTGAAAGAAATTTTTTAGCACTTATAAGGGCCCTTTCTAAAGTGTAGTCACTGATAGCTAATAGGGAGTGAGCTTATGCTGCAGCTTTCACTCGGGATTCTTGTCTTTTTCTCAGAAGTCAGTTTCCATAAAACCTGTGAAAACTTAATATTTTAATCTGTTAAGTGTGGTTGGAACTGGCCAATCAGTTCAAAAGTCTGTAGGGACACACACATACACACAAAACAAGGCACAACCTAAGCATTGTTTCTGAAGAAAATGAGGTTAAAAAAACTTCAGGATGTGGAAATGGAAATTCTAAGTCAGAAAGCATCAAGGTCTTTGATTTCCCTGTTGGGACATAGGGTTTGGGATTTCTTGGCCGTGCCCCTGAGCCATGCTGGATTTTTGGTTGCTTCATTCCGTGGCCCAGCGCAGACCTCACCCAGGCAGAAGTTCCTATCATGTGGCTAACAGGCAGCTGAGTTTATTTAGGCTTTATACCTTAAAGGAAAGCCTTTTACATCTTAAGAGAGGGAGAGACTTTGTGTGTGAAGCTAGGAGAGTGAAGAGGTTGCTTAATGGCTAACCTGTTTGATCAATGCAAGTTGTACTATGAGCACATTGTTTGGGGAACTCTTGTGGAGGGAATGCTGCAAACAACTTCTAAAACACTGGGCTTTAATGTGGGTTAAGCCCTCTGTAACAGGGAGGGGTTGGTATTCATGGGTGAGCCTGTAATGAATGTGCTTGTCTGATTCTGGCCTTGTTGAAGGCCAATTCAGAAGATGAATAACTTTTGTTAAAGTGAATGGCAATGTAATTGCTTCCTGAGGAAAAGTGTGTGTGTGGGTGGTGGGAAGGATGGAGGTGATGATCTCAAACAGGGCAAGTAAATGGTAGCTCTGCTCTCTTGTCCAATCCAACAGGCTCGCAATGAAGTTAAGAAAGGGAGTGATTGGGCTGGCTCCTGTTCTGAAGCTTCCCAACAGTTAGAGACAATATATTAGAGTAAGTAGGTAATCTTCAAATGTGGTTGTTAGTCTCCAGCGCTCAGGACCCTGCAGCTCCAGAGAGGCTGGGAGGTGGCAGGGCAAGGGAAAAAAGTGCACGACATCTTAGGGCAGCTGATTTAGTAGGGCTCATGCAGCTTTGCCTGTTCATCTACCCAACAGGTACTCAGTGTTCATTGACTCTTCTGAGAGAAGTGTTTAGCAATATGTGGCAGGCAAAGCAGTAACACCATGCGGCAGTTGGGTCCCTTTTTGTCTGACTAGTCCCCTGGTGACCCCAGGCAGCTGGAACAAGTCACTAGTATGCTTGTTTTATTGGGTTTCAGTGTTGACTCAGATTGGAGGAGTTGAAGTCATAGTAGCCACTTCACACTTGAATGTGCCTTCCTTTCTTATTAGTACATGTATAAATGGGGCACAGGAACTATAGGATTATTCTTAGCTGCTTCTCTCAGGAAACTGGCTCTTCCAACCCAATATTACTTCCTCTTGCACCTCATTCTCTCCTCTTGCACCTCATTCTCTCCATTCTTTGTTCTCTCTACCCCATCTAGATCATTGTAAAGCCATATTCAAGCCCAGCTAAGATGGAGAGGTGTTCAAGTGGCCATCCGTGGGAAGGGTACTGTACTTTATGGAAGAGTTACCTTTATGCGATACTGGGTTTGGGTTGGGTATTTTAGCTTCCCCCATGGGTGACTATAAAGGGCAAATGGAAGATACTTTCTCTGCAATGAGATGTTCCCCTGCTCCACCATCCTGAGTGGGTTTTGTTTATCTCCTTTGCTGTCAGTCACTTCTGGGCTTGGGTGCTCCTTGCTGCCTGCCAGAAAATGCTTCAAATACTGGCGCTGGTGATGCACAAACTGCCTCTTGAAAACCTAGAAAGGGGGAAACTCACACAGGAAAAAAAAAAAAGGTAGTGACTGGGTCTTTACTGAGGTCTTTTCTCACATACAGTTGAAGAAATTGGATCTGAACGAGTGATTTTTGGCTAGCAATTCAGGAGAAGCTGAAAGTGAATCCAAGGCCCCAGTGTGCTCTGCTGGTGGCTTTCATATAAATCACTTGACCAGCCTCTCTAAAAGCATTATGCTTGCCTCTGCCTTCTGTAGGCATCATGCCTTAGGGCTGCACTGCTGGAAGAGCATGGGCCTTCCTCACGCAAGCAAAGCTCTGGCCTTAACCCCCTCAGACATACATGGAAATGTATATCGTGCTTTCAGACAGGGAAACACATTCCCAGCCTCAGGCACCCAGGGGTACCAAATTGCTGATGGGGTGACTCAGCCCACAAGATACTCGACCAGAAAGCCCAGCTGGGCCCAGCACATGTGATAAAGTGTGCAAGATTCCTGCCTGTCACAGCAGTTTTTCTAATGGACTGTTTTCTTCACTGCCAGTTTTGGAAAAATGCTAAGTAAATAGGCCTCAAGAAGAGTCCAGCTCATGGAAGGGCTGGCAGCTCTGACAACCATGCTTGCTCTTGCAACTCATACACAGAAAGCCTGTCTCTACATGTTGTACAGTCATTCCCACTGCAGCCATGGGAAAATAAAGTCTCTGCCGTGTTAGCCTGCTGGTGTTTGATAGGCACCTTGCACTGAAGTATACGTCAGATGTGTGATTGCAAGGGCAATGCTGGGTGAGAGGACTAAGAAAGTTGGAAGACACTTTGAGGAAACACCGTTGGAAAGAGAGGGTAGCGGTGTTGCTACAGCTCCTGGGAATGCACTGGAATGGAAAAATCCTCTCTGGAGCAGGGAGGAGTATACGGCAGGCTGGGCAGGGCAGGGAAGGTATGTCTGCGCCACGCATTGCTGCTCCAGAGCCCCAACCAGCAGAGCCATCCGTGGCGATGCTTCACCCGCGCTGCTGAGGTCTGCGAAGCAAGAAGCCCTCATGTGACTGCATTGCTCCCAGCACCCGGGCTGCTGTCTGCGTCTGGCACTGCGCTCACACTCTAGGCATGCTCTGGAAATGGTAATATCAGGAAGGCTTAGTCAGCTCGGGTGTCCTCAGAAGCCACAACTCATCACAATGAAAATAAAAGATGGCGGAGCATTCGCCTGTTCATCCTCTTATTTCCTGTGATAACAGCTCTTCCAAAATATGCAGGAAGCTCCAGGCTGCTGGCTAAATCTGTCCTTTCTCTCTTTCGCTCCTCTCTAGGTTTTAACTACGCCCATGTCTGAGATTATTCTAAGTGAATACCCTGTGACAATGACTCCCTGGCAGCTTGTTAACCAGTGAAAGCCCGCAGTAGCCAGTATAGTGGTGTTTGGAGACAGGTGGAAGCATGGCTGGCAAAACAGTCCCTAGGTAGTCTCCACCAACAGTGTGTTTCAGGAGGCTCAGAAGAAGCAAGAGGAGGGTCTGCTTCATACTGTGCCTTGGAAAAGTGCATAACACTGCCACATGTTGTAAACCTTTAGCATCTAGTCCGTAAGTCCAAAAAACAATTGGAGAAATGCAGGGAGAAGGGATGATGGGAGGAATCCGAATAGAAAGAAATTGCTTTGGGTTCTGGAAATCCCAGAGCCCCAAGGTGAGTTTGAGAGAATGTGCACAGAAAATAGCTCTGCTTGTCTTGTTCCTATCTAGGTATCTGCAATTGCTGTGTAAGATACTGGCTGGATGGACATTCGGCTATTCTTATGTTTTTATGAAAATACAGCTGATTTGAATGACAAAATCCACAAAAAGAAGGTGACAGCCTAAATACAGTGGGGTGCTGCTATTTTCCCAAGGTATTGAGAATTTGAGCCAGAGGAGGGAGAAAAGCTGAGCTTTCCTTTGCCCTGCATATGTAATTGCTGGGTATAGCAGCCTAGTGAAAAGAACCAGTGCAGAAGTTTAAAAGGATTAGCAACCTTAAATGTCACCTACAGTGAATCGCGAAATGCTGAAAACTGTGCACAATCTCACCAGAACAGCACGTCTCTGGCTCTTCTGGAGGAAACCTCCTGGCCTCTCTGAGAGCAAATCCTGGAAATGCCTGTGTGCTTAACAAACAGGTCTGCTCACAATGTGCCATCCTGCTTGTTCAGAGGGTGTTGGAGATAGGGAGCGGTAGATACTGAAGTCATTGGGGTTCAGTAATGTACCCGGCATTTGCAGAGGGCTGATGCTGCAGCCACTCCCCTTTCCCCAAGCATCCAGGCGAGGGATGATCCGTGGTCCAGCACAGACGCACTGTGCAACTGGTGTGGCAGCCTGTGTTGGTGGACTTTTGTGACCCTGACAAGCACGGGGCAGGGCTCCCAGGCTCATGCCCCAGGCCCCGGCAAAGCCACCACCACATTCCTGAAGCAGTCTTGGACCCTCCTCGTAAATACCAAAGCAGCATGTGTAGAGAGATTGGGACATTCATGGTCTATGCTGCATATTAAGCTTCATATTGACCTTAGTTTAATGGAAGTTTGAGATATGAGAGGAAGGGTCAAATCCAGAGAAGTATGTCTAGAAATACAAGTGCACCATTTTTTTCAAAGTCGTAATCTGCTAATTTCAGAGTGGAGCCATGCCTGAAGATACCCAGCTTTCTGAATCGAGGGCTAGTGTTAGGCTGGGCATATAGCGTTAGGCTGATACATCCCTTCCCATCTGTTGCGCTCTCTGCTGCCTTCAAGGAGTGGACAGGGAAACGGGCAGAAGACCTCCAGACTGAAAGAAAGAGGAGTTTAAAATGCAGGCATAGAGCAAGAAGTTGCTTTATTTGTGCTGTGATTGTAGTCTCTAGGTAAGCCCATGACTGCTTGCACAAAAGCAGCAGGCTGGTGTGCCGTATTACTACCGTAGAGGTGTGGGAGCTGCAGCATCAGCTGTCACAGCAGAATTATTCTGTGGTTTCTTCGAGAAGACAGGCTCTTCAGTGCTCCCTCTGGCTGTTTCTGGGGCCTGAGTAAGTAGTCCTAATACATCCTCAGGTGAAGTGAGGAGATAGAGGCAAGGGGGGACACAATGAGAAGAGCAAAGATCAAAACCAGCTCTGAAACCTGCCCTTGCCTCAAAGAGAAGACCAGTTATCCGAGCTGAGTGGGGGCATGTCCTCAGGAGCCTGCAGGAGACATCACGGCAGCTCACAGCTGGAGCCCGAGTCACCTCAGAAGCAATTCCTCCAGCTGTTAGCTGCACTGTCTGTAAAGAAGGTATCTCGTACAAGGCTTGTACAACATGCCGGGGTTTGTGGTAGTCAGCTATGGGGCACATCTCGTGTTGCATTTAAAGTCTAATTTTAACAATACTGCATCTCATTAAAGCAGTTGGCATATTCTGTGTTTTGTAGGACGTGTTTGCTGCCATATAGCCATAATATATTTATCAGAAGGGAGCGTGTTGTTTGTGTAGCTTTTCTTCTACGCTATAGCACTGCTCCTGACACTTGGTGCCTAAACCCATTTTGTATGCCTCAAAGTTCTTAGTGATTAATTTCTCTGCAGCTCATAGAGGAGCCAGGACATAAAGCACCAGGCTGCGGAGACTGCTAAAACGGAGCTGTGTGAGAAGAGCTCCTGCAGTGAGGTTCCTTCAGGGCTTTTACTTGGACATCGCAACTGGAGGAAGAGGGGTTAAGTGCTTTGCTTGTGCTCTCCAGACTAGGTATTCCGAAGTCTAGTCCCATCTCATGGGGCTGCTTGAAGACCAGCTTCTTATTCTTTGGAATAAGCTTTATAAAAATGTTAAGGTCTTTTTACTAAAGGCCCTGGAGGTGTAAGGTATTATTATGATGCTATGTAGTCACAGAGATTTAATTGAAGGTATTTAACTGCAGTGGCTGTAAAACAATTGAAATTATACTTGACCTCCTCTTTGGAGCAATGCTTTTAGACAGATTAATAAGGTAGGTAATACTTAAATTCTTTGTGTCTTTCCCGAGGTTTTCTCCAATACACTTAATGGGATTTTCACAGTGCAGCCAGATTGGCAGGTATAAGGAATTCTAGTAACTATGCTCCCTAAATTCCTTGTACTTCTTTCCAACTGAGTATCTCCAGGATCGAAGTAGACATGATAAAGACTGTCTGTAAATGACATTCTCTGGAATGACGTACAGAGAATCTGGCCTGGAAAAAAAAAAAAAAAAAGCTGTTTTCCCAGTAAATCGGTGCCAAGACAGAGTCCCGATAGACTCTTACTGACAGACCCCTGCATGTGCATGTTTACAGGTTGCTTTATTCAGTCACAGGTGTAGAAATTCATGTGGTCTCCCAACTTAAGAATTAATAATGGGCCTACCAAAGAGGCTTGTTAATTTAGTCTAGATGCTAATCTGAACTTCGGTTGAACCTACTTGCTCAAGTAATCTACCCGGCAATCTCCAGGAGAAGAGACTTTTTCTCATGTAGAGCCAGCCTAACAAAAATGTAAGCTAACCTCTAACTGCGATGGTTACGGAGAAGAAGTTTCCCTGTGGGCAATTTGTGGGGGCATGCGCAGAGGAGCAAGCAGGCACCTAAACAGTGTCTCTTCCTGAGGGGAATTCCTTGTCCGGTCCCCTGTCTCGTGGGATAGGAAGCTGGAAGCACCCTGTCGCAAGCCCATCCCACAGCAAATGGGGGTGCCGAGGTGTTTCATTGCAGATTCCCTTGGGTTAGACAGTAACCGAGCGGGGATTGGTGCTTAGACCACCCCTACCTTGCTCGGTCTCACTGAGGTACCTTTTAATGGATCTGACTTGGTTCCCCGAAGTGGTCCAGAGGCACCTCCCTGCCCGAGGACAAAGGGCACTAGCGGTCAGGAGCTAGTCCTTGTGCCCAAATCCTTCCTTCCCCGCCGGTCACAGTGCTCCTCCCCGACAGCAGGTAAAGCTAGGAAAAGTTTCTGGGACTTGCCCGGTGTCATGCGGGAGATGTGGCCAAAGCCTGTGTCAGACCAGACTCCCGGCCCTGCGTGTCTCCCATGGGAGCGTTATTGCTTTGCTATAGAAATAATAAACTGAGCTCTTGCAGTGTAGCCCTGTAGGTCACAGGCAAAACTCCCGCTGATGGCAATAAGACTCTCCAGGCAGGGTCAGAACCACCTACCTGACTTTGAGAACTGGTCACAGACGACATGACAGGCGTCACCCCTCCCCGCTGTTAGGGTGGTGGACTAATTTCCTGACGAATTCCTGCAATAGTTTTCATGAGTTTTGCAAAGACCTGTTTAAATGAAACATTAGACACACTTTTCCTTAAGGTTTGCAGAGGGGTTGTGATTATTTTTACTCTCAGTTATAAGTCTAAGAATAATCCTTTACTCCGTCATCCTTGGCAGGAGGGGAAGCAATATACCAGCTTCAGAGGCTAGAGAGTTACCTGTTTATTTTGAAATAAATGTTTATCTGTGCTATTCCTGACAGAGCATCAGCTTTCCTGTTCCACCCTTACCATTTAATGTAGGAAGGTCATGCACTTTTGTCCTAGTTAACTCAAGTCCTGCAACCACGTAAGTTAGTGACATTTTATTTCATATTTTTTTAGGTCAGACCAGCCTCATGTGACTGTTCCAGTAAATATGCAGTTGACCAAAAGCCACTCGTCTTCACATACATGTGAGGCAATGGGAGTTGTTCAGTTGTTTGCCCAGCATTTCTTGTGAAGTCATTATTGCTTTTCTCCCGCTGTACACACTCGGGGCCAAATATTGCCATGTTCCTGACTTGCAGGGGACAGTACAGGCAGGGGAATGAGTCTTTCCTCATTCCTCTGGCAAGGAGCCACAGTACAGGCTTTCTGCTGTATCACGGTTATGTGCAAGAAGACGGGAACCAGCTCTATTCCTGGCCCCGTCGCAGGCTCTGGGGACATATTTCCCAGCTGCCTGGAAACTCACGGGTTCACTGTCACCTTTCTCTAGAGGAGGTAGCAATGGTAACATCCCGAGGTGCCATTTCACTGCACGCTCGATGTGAGCGATGTTCCCCGACCGAAAAGCACCAAGATCCCTTTTCTGGCACCAGGCGCTCCCGGAGAGTGGCTTGCAGGCTGCACCGCTGCGTTTACAGCCACTTGCGCTGTGCAGCTTCCAAGCCTGCTGGTATTTTTTTGTATCCTCTGCTGGAAAGGACTTTGATTACCTGACAAAACTATGGTAAGAGCCTGTACTTTAAAGGTACGTGCTTGAGCAGATGGCAAACGGTCCGGGAAGGAGGAACTACTTGGTTAGATTCAATTTGATGACTTGTAAATTGTGCTCCCCTCACGATGGTTAACAGGAATGGTCTAAGTGTTTGTTTCTTCCTCTGCGTTTTCCTGCCTGGGGCTTTTTATCCCCCTGCTCTAACAACTCACTGCTGAACTCAGTGCCACTTTCCAGGCATGAAGCAGTCAGTGAGCATTTCTCCAGCACGGCGGTGTTTCTGCCTCACTCCTACCCTGTTTCTGTGTCTGCTTGCTGGCACCTCAACCTGTGAGTGACACCCACGCTCTCCTGTCCGCTGGGAGAGCGGTGGTAAGCAGCTCTGTGGGACCCTGCACAAGCAAGGGGCTGTGCCCAATGTCGTTCCACACCACGCAAGATCCAGGCGAGAAACATGTCCTTCTTCTGGCAAAAGAGCAAGAGTCCAGAAGGGTTCCCTGCTTCTGCTTGGAATGAAATTAAAAACTCTCTAGGTATCTTCCCTTCCCGGAATGAGGCAGGAGCCTACTGGCTGCGGCATTAGCTGGGGATGTGGGAGACACATGCACAAATCATCTGCGTATGTGATTCAGTCATGGACTGAAGCTTGGCTTTCCCACATCTAAGGCGAGTGCCCTAAACACTGACTCTCTTCTGCAGTGGCTGAATTTTGTTTTGACCTTCTGGCATCCTTGTTGAATACGGCCCCCTTGGAGATCTCTCATTTTGAAGACTCCTATTAAACCAGCCTTACCGATTTTCCTGATCGCTGGTGCATCGTGCTGTCTCAGCTTTGCACCAGATACATTTGCCCAGCTGGACAGTTTCATCCCATTACCAGCACGTGTGTGGTTACCTAGGGCATCAGCATTTGCTAGGCTCTCCACAGCACTTTGCTCTTGACCAGGGTGCCACACTGAGAGGCCTTCATCATCCAACCCTCCCCTCTGCTGGTAATGGCCAGGCAGCCTGCCCCGTGGAGCCGTCTTTGCTTTCAACACGATATTGCACCACCCAAAGCATAAGACATTCAGGTAAAGTTCGGGCGTTTGAGTTCTGCGTCACTAATCTTTGCAATAGATTCATGCAAGCTCCTGCACGGCGTTCAGTTCCTGACTGCGGCTTAGCACGCCGGAGTCGGCTCTCGTCTGGCCCACGAGCAACGGGGATCAGTGGCCCCGCGACGGCCCATGGTCTGTCATCTACCGTGTCTTTTGTCTTCTTTGCTCTTCAGCTCTCATGAGTAAAAGGCAGCAAGAAGAAGCCTCTTTCTCAAAAGCTGTAGCATATAAAGCAATAAGAAGCGCCAAACCTGCTGATGTTTAATTGGAGAGCATAGTTTTCTCTTTCCTTTCCTTTCCTTTCCTTTCCTTTCCTTTCCTTTCCTTTCCTTTCCTTTCCCTTTCCTTTCCCTTTTCCCTTTTCTTTTCACAAATCCCGGCTCCAGCTGTGACTAAATTTCGAGTGTATGCTGTAGGTCAGTGGCTTTTCTAGAAACAATTACCCATATCAGTTAGTGCCTGCACTAGCTTTAACCGAACTGCCTGAAACAGCCCTCCCATCATCTAAATTTAGACTTTAAAATACAGCTAAAGAATGCTTGGTGGCCTAATGAATAGCTAGCCAGTCCTCCTACAGGATCCTGTCTCTGAAAAGTAAACTGCATATGAGCACTAATACTGCATCTCAAAAACGCATTCAACTGCAAGCTTGGTCAGCTTTAATCTGGCTTAAATTGGTTTTGGCTATTTTGTTTCTCTGGTCTATTTGTCTCTCAGGCCTTTTTTATGCTGTAAAATATAACAAGATATTTTGCTGTGAAGTGATTTTCAGTTTTGGCTAAGGTAATGACAGCTATATGTCCTGAGAGATGATAGTATTATGTAAAAATGAGCATATAAATTATTTGGCAAGGAAGAAAAATATTTAACCATCTTTTTGTCTCTTCCTTCCCAACCTAAATTCTAATACATTACCTCCATATAAATTCCCTTACGGCAATAAAGAACCAGCTACAGAAAAGAGAGGCATATGTTAATATAAACAGTAAGATTTAGTTCTTTCCCTGATGACTGTGGGAGTACACTTAAGCATAGAGTAGAAATCAGAGGTGTATATTGGAAGCAACATGACACTTGCCCCTGCAGAAATTCAACAGCTAAAACCAAAATTAAAGGGAATAGACCTACCAGCTGCTTAGATTCAGTAATTTCATTCCTTACATGCTCTTCAGTGAGTTTCCAAAGAAGTGTGGGCTTGGGTTTCTGTGAAATTTATCTTGCTAAGATTATGCAGGAGGTTGGAAAGGAAGGAAGGATGAAAATCAGACTTCGCCTGCAAAATAACTCTCCTTCTCCCCCGCCCACCACCACCACACAGCAACATGAGATATCAGTGGCAGAAGGTCATGCAGATAATTGCAATAATATTATCTGCTGTGTCTTGGGAACTTGGCTCTTCTCAGAGTGGGGGTGATAAATTAGACCTTGTCAAAATTCCATTCATGGAAAACTCCAACATTGCTAAATCTGGAAACAGGGCAGTAAACTCCAGAATTTCCCAGAGAAAATAAGTTCTGTAATTTAAGTTTTTCCAAAGTGAAATGCTTCTCCCTCGCTGAATTATGCATGTTGTTTGTTTGGGGTTTTTTTCCCCTCAAAAAATCAACCTGAACTACAGCTTGTGCCCTGTTCCTGCATGCCTGGGAACCTGAAACTCTGAAATCCCTGGCCTGAGCTGGCTCTGGAAGTTTCCAGGCTCCCTAAAGTGCAGCTGTGAATCTGAAATTCCTGAATGAGACATTTCTGTGGTGGGGTCACCATGAAACCAGGTACTCTGGAAGCATGGCTTCTCCATCAGCTTGCCCCACGGACTAGCAGAAAACCTAACTGAGCAGCATTTTGTCAACAGAACTTCCTCAAAACTGAGCAACGATTACAAAACCTTTTTAGTTTTGATTAGTCAGGTTGGAAAATTCCTGACCAGAGGTAGTTTAGATCTTTCTGTGACTTCTGCTCAGTCCTTTGAGTTCAATTCACATGGTCAGGACTCTAGATGTCTTTTGGGTTCTGGATGTCCTTCTTAGTGGGTTTTGCCTCTTTCATATATTAAGTCCTACTTCACACATTCCACCTCCATGCTAGAAATGTGGATTTACAGCATGGACCACTTATTTTTGGCAGGCTTTGGCTGCCAATGTCTAGCTACCAATGGTGGAGCTCAAAGCAACAGTGCTTGGTACCTGCATTCGAAGTCCACTGATCCAAATGGACTTTATTTCTCTCGGAATATTTGCAGCCCACTGTAGGTAGTGTCAGGCAGTCTGGGCTGCCTTGTTCCTGCCAGGTCACATTGGAAAGTTCAGTCTGAAATCCATGGCACAAGTGTTAAGACATCATGGACCCAGGGGTAAGAGTTTATGCCTTGCTCGAGAGTGTCTCTGAAGACCATTCCCAGTTAGTAATAGCTAGTGACTTTGAGGCAGACAGACATGGTGTTAGCAGCCTCAATCCTCTATAGAAATTTGTGTGCTTTAGCAAAGAAATAAAGTCAGCCTTGGCAGATTAGCAACTATGGCATAGTTTACAACAAAGTACGTTTGTTCTGAATTAAAGCTCTGTTTCATTAAATTTGGGCACTTCCTAGCCTAAGCACATCCTGTGGAGCTAGGGATTTGGAGATTTGCTTATTAGAGGAGGACAAACTTGTGTACCTATTCCCCAGCCAAATGAATGCTAGTTTTCAGTGGTAAAAAGATGGATAAACACATTTATCATCAAAACATGAGACTGGAAGTGCAGAGACATTCCTTGCTGGGGTATAGATTCTCCTATTTGGCATTACCTGAGAAACTGAGGCTGGGGATGTGCATGAGAGAGGAATAGCATGGTTATTTCAATGGATGGTTGGAAGGGCTTAAAACCCATGTGTGCCTTTGATTAGGTGAACTGTAAATGTCAGTAGCACTGGCAATTCCTGCTTCTGCCAAGAAGTCAGTTGTTCCTTCTCCATTCAGTCTCAGGATCTGCACCAAGCGCTGCCCAACATTTCGGTGCTCCAGAGCGCTGTGCCTTAATGTGTCCTTCTTGAAATGCCAGTAAACTGAAGAATAGTATTTGTGTTAATTACTTTTTTTTTTCCTGAATCAGCCAGCAAGGTGTCACCAAAATAGAAAAATGATACAGCACTTCTTGGACTAGGGCCCAGATGCTTTCGGTGATGGTAAATCAATTGAAATGCATCAGTGCTGAAATTACAGTGGGAAACATCTCTAAATTCTTTGTGTGATACTGAAGCATATTCCTGTAAATTAGCCCCATTGGCAGTCATTGTGCCAGTTCAGTTTTAAAGGTTGGAATCAAAATGTTGCACTAGAGGGTGATATTTGGAAGGCAGGATCCCTGAAAGCAGGTTTTTTAGACACATTCAACAAGTAGGTAGGCAATGGTTTTTACATCCATATTAAAACAGAGGGGCCTTTTCTTGTAAAAAGGCGTTCCTGTTTAAATGTTGACATGAAATGCAGTGAGTTACATTAGTTGTCCCAGTCAGCTTTCATTAACGATCTACATTTAACTGCCGTCCGTATGAAATACGGGTTTATACTTGTGGCATCTCCGTAAGCCACTTAAAAGTTTCCTTAAAATCCCAACACATTCAGAAAGACACAGGCCACGTCCTGGAACGGCAGAAGGAGAGAACAAAACCAACAAAGGTGTTTCAACTCTGCCAGCACGGGAGGCAGCGGCTTGGGTACCACAAATGGTGACCGCACGGGCGAGCCCCAGGAGCAAGGACACCAGGAGACTGGTGGTGCTGGGCCACTCGGCACCATCCTGGACAGCATGCCTGTGGGCAGCTGGGGACACAGCGGTGGCCCCCCGTCCCTTGACAGATGATGGGGTGCTCACGTGCTGCCTCTCTGCAGAAGGTTCGGCTTGGGGCAGGTCACGCTCTCCTGGTCACTGCAGCTTTGCCTGCTCAGCCCTCACCCTCGTCCTTCAACAAAAGGCTGTGTTTACCTCTACCGCTCCCATCTGGCCTTCAGCAATTAATCTCTGCGCCTCTAACTGCAGCACACTGTGTGATAATTCGTTATGTTAATCCCATGTATCAGCGAGCCACTTAAAGGCTTCCTGGGACGCAGTTCCCTGCTTCTCTTTTGCAATAAAACCTGGGTTTTCCAGTGGTGCATATAAAGAAACCACCATGTTCTCCGGCTTTCGGATACACAAGGCTGAAGTTTGGTTGCTCCTGTGCCTATAGCACTGTGTTCTTACCTAGTTTTGAATTTTGGAATAATAGAATTAAGGGGACCTAACTACACATTTGAATCTGCAAGCTCCCCTTCCTCTTTTAAATGCAAATCCCTAGGGCAGCGGCGCTTAGGAATTAAACATATTTAGACTATTACAAGCCACTCTGTGAACAGCAGAGCTAATGAAGCCTGGTTTTGTCCTGTCTCCACCCAGCTGCTGATTCTGACGAACCTTTCAGGAACAGCTCTGAGACCATTACTGCCTTGGGTGGTGTTTCAGATCATGCAGCAGACTAAAATGTGGCTGGGCGCGGAATGGATGACAGACAGACAGAAGGGGAGGCAGTGAAATCAATGACACATCCTTTTCTCGTGAAAGCAAGCTGGAAGCCCTCTCACTAGGCACAGCAAATTCAGTCACTTACATTGTTAAACCTGGATTCTGCTCCCCTTCCCTCTTTTTTTCCCACTTAATGGGGTTGTAGTGAGGAGGGGGGGCAGTTTATAAAATGGTCTGTTCTGGTGGTGGGGATGGGAGCGATTTAGGACAGATAAACCAGTACAGTCTGAAACAGGGCTGTGTTTCCCTGGCACTGATGGAAGAGCTTGTTGCTGCTCTTGGCAGGAGTCCCACGCAGGCAACGCCTCGGTCTCCTGCCGACTCGCAGCGGATGAAAGGAGCGCGGCGGTGCCGACCCACCTCCTCAGCGCACCCTTCGGATTTAAAGAAGGAGGGGAGGGAGGGGGTCCTGAATGCTGGGGATGCACAGCCCGAGTAGCTTGAGCTGCTGCTGACTCTGGTGTCCTACGGCCACCGAGGACTGCTGCACGTCCTGGGGCACTTTTCCCAAGCGCTCGACCCCTCAAAAAGCTCTTAAACTGGGCTTCAACAGATCTCAGTTGCCTGAGTATCACCGAGGATCTGGAGTGAAACGCGGACGGTGCCTCTCCCAGAGCTAAACAAGGCTCTGGCGAAGCCTGCAGCGAGTCCTTCGGCTGGGTCAAGGCAGCTTTAGGTCACAACTAACAATGGGGTTTTTTCGGTTCTCCAGGTAGCTGAATGTCACCCCCCTCGGGTCTGTGAGCAAATGAAAAAAATGGAGGAAAATCACGAAGCTAATCCAGGCTATTTTATTTCTTTTCTTTTAGGTTTTTCTCTCTCTGCTTTCAAAATTTCAACTTAGCTACCATTCATTTTAAAATAAATAGGGAACGTTTGAATGATGAAATGATGGTTCAGTTTTTCTCCTTTATCCAACTAGATTAGTTGGGCCACATTCTACCTGAACTGACAAATGTTTTCAAGTGCCCCAAACTTGCTCTTTTTACTTCTTTTTAACTGACTGAAACAGTTTTCTGGCATAGTGTTATCTGAATCCAGCTAAGCAATACAACAGCATGTTTCACTTGCTTCAGGTAGCCATTGGCATAAAGACACAGTTAAGGATCTCTGTGCAATGTCTCTGTGTTTTTGTTTTTAAATTAAGGTTTTCTCCTTAGGGCTATTGCAGCATTGGTATTCCTCAGATGGGGAAGAATTGCATGCAGGACTACAAAAAACTGAGAAATTGCAGGAGGAGCCATGCGCTGAGTAATATTCTCCAAATATGCTCTGTAATATCATAAGGGTAGCATGTTTCCGACTCAGAATAAGGAGTGGGTTTTCCAAAAGCACTAAGCTTGGGCCCAAAAACTGAACTCCAGACACAATTAAAACAAGGCTCGGAGCTTTCCTGCAATCAGCCAGTGACTTCAACTCTTGCTGCTTTTAGCTTAATGTCAAGCTTCCCTAACAAGTGTTCACATGTGACTCTGCTAATCAGGCAAACACAGAGCCTGCAAATGAAAGAACAGCATCCCTGCTATCAGTGTCTAGCACAATAAATCCGGTCTGTCCACTTCAAATGGCTCTAGGTCTGCTTTCCCAGCCTTCCTCCTTGCCTCCTCCCTGGGGCTTCTCAATCTCAATGCAAAAGCAATAACGGCTTATTCCTTCAGGCACGCTTCCTTAGCATATCGTCCCTCCCAACCCAAGCACTACTTCCCCGGCTTTGTTTTCAAACCAGCAACAACAGAGGGAACAGAAGGGCTCGTTAATCCCGGGGAGAGGCTGCATGCCCAGCAGGGACACAGAGCAAGCTCGGTGGCTCCCTGGCCAGCCTCGCCGGGAGCCTTCAAAGGCCAGGAGGCCACTGACACAAGCAGGGTCCCTGGGGCCAGCTGGACACCTTGCTTGAAGGCCTTGCTGGCTGAGAGGGCTCCGCTGCCTACGGCAGTTGGGGGAAGAAGGAGAGAAGCTGGCTGAGGGCCACCGAAGCACGAGGAGCAAGCAGGCTTCGTCAAATACCGCGCTCCCTCCCAGCTCTTTCACCTCAAACTGAGGCGGCTGATGAAGCTGAAGGGGAAGACAAAGGGAACCGAGAGCTTCCCAGAGCACGTCTAAAGGCTCAGATAAAGGCAGCTTTGAGCCCCGTCCTGGCTCTTCCCACCACCTTCTGGGCCAGCGCCAAGGCTGGCACTGGTGCCAGTGCTGGGCTGGGCGCTCCTCGGGGTCTTGCAGAGGGGGCCGGCAGGGATGGGGGGGCTCAGCCCTGAGCACCCATCCCTCCTAAGCCAGGTTTTACACCTCTGCTCTGAAGGGCTCTGGTGGCTTGTGCCTTATTGCGAGAGCGGTGCCGGCTTCTGCCAAGAGGCGGCAATCCCCGGCGGGTGAATGCAGACCGTCGGCCCTGTGCTCGCATCTGCGCCCGGCCCGTGTGGCAGGGATGGGCAGAAAGATTGGTCGGTTAGGTTTAATAATCATTAATGAAAACCGTGGACTTGGTGATGAGCCGAAAAGAGAGTTTTCTTACATTTTTTACAAGAAACAGAAGTCACCAAGGCATTTCAGTACATGGTGTAAAAGGACCGGTACAAACCCGCTGTGGGTTTCTCGGTGTCCAGCATTTGTAAACGCTGCTGACAATGCATCACCTGATTCACGAAGACAGCCAAGATCAGATGGTTTTGGCATTCTGAATGCTATCTAGACTTTTCTGGCTTTTGTGCATGAGAAACTGAAGGCTTGAATCACAACTTCAAGAGGTTGGCAAAAAACCATAAAGCTGCACACGTCACTAGATGGGAATGAAGTCATAACTTGTAATGATGCTGAGTATTGCAAGGTCTCCCAATCAACAGCTAAAGGAGCGTGTTGGACGGAAGAGATGGTACAGGGATGAATCCTGAGATGGGAACACGGTTTCTAGGAGCATGAAAATGTTTGTCTGCCGAGGACTCAGTCCTGACTGACCTTTCTTATTTGCTTTTTCTCCCATATCATGATTTTATTGCTTTTATGGAACAGATTTCAGAGGAATCTGACACTGCCTCATTGGGAAAGGAGGAAGATTTATGCTGAGCTTATTGCAGGCAGTGGTTATGATTTCATTATAGAACACTAAGATTGTAATTTTGTGTGCTTACACAGAATGTTTAATGCACACATTAAGCTAGATGCATTTTATTTCAGTTCGTATAGCAGCCTAAATGGCATAACAGTATGATACGCTTGTTTATTTGGCATTAAAGCTCGGATTCGGTGCCTAGGCATCTTGCTGAATTGGGGGGCCATGCTGTGATTTAATGGTTCAAATAAGAGCCTTGTTAGTGATCAAAACTCCTGGATCTGTAAACTCAGAAGATTTTCAGACTGGCGGGAAATAATACTGTACCAGCATGGTAACCTTGCTGACCTTTCCAACCCAAAAGACAGTAACTTTAACGAGGCCTATCACAGTTTTCACATGTCAGGTCAGTCTACGGACTGATAATGTGAAGGTTAAAGGGTGAATTGTACAATTTTGAGGGTGGAATTGTCACAAACACAAAATGCTTCAGAAAACTTAGATTTCTAGTTTCATGAACATTTTTTTTTTCCCTTCACAGTACTTGAAGATTTATTCCTCCCCATTTACAATTAATTTACTGCAAAAAGTAAATATTGAAACTGGGCTATTTCATTCCAAAGCTTACTAAGATATCTGAGCTGTTGTGGGTTTGGAAATAGTAGGACTGTATTGACACAGTATTTGGGCTCAGGAAATAGAGCCTTTAAACACACAGGAAAGATTCAGCTTTAGATAGCTTATATTTTCATAACCCATTAGAGTAAGTAAGACGTGATGTGGTATATTTCATAATGTTGAGTTTGTATCTAGAAAAGATCCTTGCATTAGGAAGACTTTAGTTTTAAGAAAATGAGTTAATGTAGTATTCTGGGAAAAAGCATGTAAGAGGCAAAGTAGATTCTTGCTGTGCAGTAGCTGTGCATTCAAAAACCAAGGTTACTGAAATCCCCCAGCTGAAGGGTCAGCTCTCTCACTTCCCCCTAGCTATGCAGTGGAAAAGGACAGTACTGACTGCAATAAATTAAAACTTAAAAAGGCTGGGCAAGGGATCCCTCTGCCCTTTCTCCTTCAGACTGGCTGCCCTGAAGGATCCATAGAAAATTCAGCACCTGAGGACTACAGAAATTTGACTTTTTAATGAAAAGAACTTTTTCAATTTGATGACCCCAGCAGGATCAAACTGATTTAGCAGGGGGAAAAAAAAAAAAAAGAGTTTCAGCAATAGCCAAGGTTTCTTTTTCCCCTGTGTCAGTTGTATTGAACAGTTGTTGACAACCGGTTCTCCCTGAGCAACGTGCCTCAGGACATAATGGAGGTGCCTCTTCTAGCTTCCAGGCTCAAGGTTTAGCTAAGACTTAACTGTTCTTTCAGCTGCCTCAGAAAGGCGGGTTTCCTTATTTAAATAACAAGGCTGGCATTATTTAAATATCTTGCTTGTATATTTTCCCTTGCTTACCTTTAGGCCGATTTCGCCATCACTGAAAATCTGGCTGTGACTAATGCTCAACAGCCACCTGCAAGATGCAGTTACCCACTTACCAGGGACTTTGGGATTTGGTTTAAAACCTAGGCACTAGTTATTTAGGCTGTGAGACACTTCCAGACCTGTAAACCCTTACCTGATAGCTCTTTGTAGACTACTCACTCTTCTTGTCCAAGCTATGCTCACCTCGCAGGACAGCTTTGTGTCTGCCAAGGGCTGCTGTTGGCACAGTTGCTTCTGCCTTGCTGTGACCTATGGTACTCCCATCCAGCCCTATTTTTTTGGTGGCCTGAAACTTGAAGGAATGGTTGCACATGGCCTTCAACAGCAGTAGGGGTGCTGGGAAAATACTCAGGATCCCCAAAGCGTTCTTCCCTATTCAACCCTGTTCTGCATGGGGAGGGAGGAGAGGCGAAACCTGTTCTGCAGGATGTTCCTACTCTGCTGTCAGGATATGCCTGCTGGCTTTTCCCCTCTGGACAAGACCAAGATAGAATGATTTAGATGACACTACTGATTTGATAATGAGTTTTCTTACTTATCTGCCACCCCTTCCCCCTTTTGTGTGAAGAGGCTGACACTACCTAGCAGTCTCATTCCCAGGGCAAATACCTCGCAGCGGGGCTTGTCACCTTGTTAAAGTGCGGGCTGGTTATAACAGGACAGACTTTTGTCACCTTGTTAAAGTACAGGCTGGTTACAAGAGGACAGACTTCCAGCCTACCCGTCCCCACTGCTTCACTTGCCCCTCGCCCCCCGAGGCTATGCATACGATGGCAGGTGGTACCTAAGGGCGTGCACGTCATGCAATTTAAGGAGGATGTCAGGGTGTAATCTGTACCCAGAGCTCAGCTTCCCCGCCTGCTCCGGAGCCTGGACCGTGACAGCAATGTGGGTTTTCTTCTGCGACTCAAACCATGACTTATGGCTTCTCAGTGGTTTCAGCTCCCTAAGCTCCTATTGTATTATGCAGCATATATGGCTCTTACCTTAATGTAATGAAGTTACTGAGTAACTATTTATTTTTGTGATTGGCTTTTGCACCCGCTCACGAGCTTTTAATTACTGAATTCCCCACATAATTCTTTAATTCAATTTGTTTTGACCTTTCAGTTACTGGAAAATAAAAGAAAGGTGAAATCTGTGTTATGCCACTATATTGTGGCATTTAAAGCTGGGGAAGAGGCCTTGGCCACACTGAGCCAGGGGACACATGGGCTGAGCTGGGACAGTGTGGCAGGACAAGAGCATTGGTCCCCATGAAGAAGACAGAGTATTCTATCTTCTCAGAGGAGAAGACTTTGACACCCCTGCTGCCCATCCAGTGAAATACATCTCTTAGCCCTAGAGACCCTTTGTTTGCATTTTTTTTCCCCAGAAAGCAGAGGATTGACACTGAAGTTTTTGCCATCCCTCCCGTCCCATTGCCAGGACAGGCAGCTCTAGCTGTGCTCTAACTGCAAACATGTGCCCCATAAGCAGAGCCCCCTGCAAACCTGCCATACCAGTCAGAGCTGTGGGGCAGGGGACCATGGAAAAAATAGGCCCCTGAGACACGGAGAACGAGGAGAGGTTACTGGTGTTATAAAACAACCATCCTCAGCTGTTTGGGGAGCTAATAGTTGGCTTCCCCTGGATGACAGCCGATGTGCTGGTCCAGCGATGTTTGTGCTGCCAGATGTTTGGGATTCCACAAGGAATATTTGATCCTTGTCCAGCCAACCTGGATGGCTAAGCATCTGCTTGCAGTATTTGCACTGCAAGGTGCTGGCTTAATGATTAGAGAGATTAAAATCTACAGGTGCAGCCAGGGTCGTGCCAGTGAAATCTCCCCTTGACTCTGGCAGCGGATCTCAACATGAGTCCGAAGGGCCAAGGGTCAAGCGAGTCCAGAGGGCCATACCTAAGGGTCGAGCTGCTGGTTGGCCTGTAGGTTGTTCAGCACTTGGCTTTTCTACTGAGATGACCAACAAGATAACGCTCCACGCAGGTTGGATGGCTGACCCTAGGATCTGTCCTAAACTGAACTGGTTATGCTGATTTAACTTCCATAGATTCTTGATCCAGGGTGCCAGAAAAAAACCCAGGGAGGACACCAGCAGCAGCAAGAGGAGAGTTTGGCTTTTTGTGCAAGTCCTTGCTGTGAAAACAAAACCAGCCAAACAGCCTCATTAATCTTGGTTTTATTACATGAAAATTTTCCAAGCTTTGGCAAAGGGCGGATGGACAGAGTACAGGCCAAGGGTGATTGCCCCCAAAGGGTAAACTAGAAGACACAGCTTGACCATTGTCACAACCTTTGGTGACAACCGTGGGGAACTGGATGTACAGTCAGTCATGACTACTCAGTGAGGTGAGGATCGTTGGCTGGCTGGTTTTGCTGGGATCTTGTTTGCTTTGCACTGGTGATTCACCAGAAAGCAATTGCAATGAGTCTGATAATGAGGCCAGTGGGCGCTGATAGGAGCAGAGGAGCTATTATCATGATTCCTAAGGACATCTTCTGAAATCAGTCCTTTAAACAGGAACGGGCAGCATTCATGTGGGTACGCTTCATTTCACATCAATAGGGATTGGCATGAATTCCTCCCTTGTCATACAAGGAACCCCTATTATTAACAGGCTTTTGTATGTTATTTCTTTCCCAAGAAATTCAAACCCAGTAAGTTGCTTTAAATGTGTTTGGGTCTGGTGATGTCAGATCCATTTTAAATAAATGGGTCTAGACCATAATGTTTCGGTAAAAATCTGGCTTTAAACACAAATCATTCTCTCTTCCAGATTGTACTATCAGGGTGTAAACTAATTTCAGTTCTTCCATAGTATTCTTATGAATTCTGAACATCTGAAATAGTTTCAGTACATACTACAACTTAATTCTTTTTTTTATACAGGCATAAAACATATGATTAATGAATTGAAAGACTTGGAAAGAAAGATTCTGAAAATTAATATTAACTCTGGTTTCTCAAATACTGTCCTAAGTCCTCCCCTAAGGAACAGAGAAAATATTCCAACTCCACATGATGGAAAAGCTTTAATGCAGAGAACTCTCCACAGGACTGTTTTCATTTTGTAGTGTATTTTAAACATATGGACAGGGCAGACTGTTAATTATTTCTTCTCCTTTTGGCTCAGTTCCAGGTACAACTCAGCAAAAGCAGAGCTCTACAGACTATTCAACGGACAACAAATGGCTCTGCATTTGCTGAGTGCTGAATAAAAATGATGAAAGGGTGTTGTGACAAGCTCTCGAGGCACTTGTTGGCCCACAACAAAACATCCTTGCCCCTTCTTCCCCCAGCTGCTGCATCTTGCTCCTTCCACGTTGGTTTGGAGGGGAAACACTTTGAGAAGAGACAGTTTAATGGTCCTAGACGTGATGTCGGAAAAGATTATTCAATGGGGCGAGGGGAAAGTCCTTGCAACTAGTGGCACCGTGTCCTTAAATGCTGCTGAATTCGATCCGAGCGCAACGTGACGGCACCAGAGGGGCACCTGTGGCTCCGGAGGGACGCACATAGGTTCTAGTTGCAAGACTCCGAGACGTTGCAGCCCGCGGGCAGGGCTCTCGGCGGTGTCGGAGCAGGGCATCGGCAGAGGACCTGGGCCGCTGCCCCCGCTGCCGCCGGCTGCTCCCCGCTTCCTCAGCGCAGCCCCGGCTGCAGCGGCAGCGGCCCCGCCGTCAGCAGGAGCGAACCGGGGGGCTGCGGAAGGACCACCGCTGCCTGAATGGGGCGACTCTGCAGCGTGTCTGCAGCAGATGGGTGGTAATGTCAAATAATACTAGCTGTAGTGGAAGGGGTGGTAATGTCAAAAAGCACCAAAGGTGAACTCTGGCATAGCCCCGGGGATGCCCTTGCCCATGGGTCAGTTGCCTCCGGCAAAGGAGCAGAGTTTGTGCTGGTCTCTCCCAGCTTGTCTTCCTCACGGTGTCTCTCTGGCAATCACTTCTACAGGCTCTGTTTCTAGTCTCCCAGCAGGGCATGGTGTGTGCTGCAGCAGACTGGTGCCTATCCTTGTGTCTGGGGACCAACTAATGCCGCTATTCTCACCACTGGGTCCTAAAATTCAATGAATACTTAATTACTAGTGTTTGTTCTGTTAGCAACGCTTTTATTCTGTTGCAAAGGTTTTTCAAATACAATGGGAATAAGGTCTCTGCCTGATATCGTTTGTAGTCTGAACATGTAGCTATAACCTGGAGAAAAAGAATGAACAGAAATAAAGTGTTAGAGTGATGGGTTTAAGATGACATAAAGGAACGCCTGGGGGTTTTTCTGCTTGTGGCTGGGATGAGAACACATCAGGAAGGAGGGGAAGAGCCACAGATTATGGAGCTATTACTCATTATTAATGATATATTTTGCACCATTACAGCCACTCTGAGATCTAGATGTACCTTGCAACCAATAACAAATTAAGCTGCATGATGGCCCTTTGATGTTAACCACAGAAGACCGAGGATTATGTACCCCTGGCCAGGGTAGGACTTCGTTTTGCTTTCAAAGAAGTGTGGGGAAGGTTAACACCAAGTTTAACTTAATTGTCCAAATTAGACGCATTAGCAGGATGGTGATAAGCATGAGTCACAGCGCTCAAATCTGCCTCACGGATACCGTCCCTTCTGTCTCCTGTGTTTCAAGACAGAAAGAAGTGGTAGCCATGTCAGCTTCAAATCTTTCAGGGTAGCCTAGCCGGGGATCCAAAAAACATTGTCTGTGGGTTTCCTTGCCAAGAAACTAAATGCAACCGTAAATAAAGCAGATGGAGACCCTTCCCCTGCCCTCTTTCAGCTGCTCTAGTAATTTTTTTTCTAGACTGAGCCCCTGCTGATGTGCCTGTACCCACTGCTGCTGCCTGCCAGGCACCCTGGCACACTGATAGCAGGTTTCCAAGGATCTCCCCGTGCCCAGGGAGGCAGGACCATGTCCGATAGCCATGGGCACCCCAAGCCCCTCCTGCCACCCTCACAGACTGCATTGGCCATGACGAGCTGGCACCATGACCCACCAGGAGCAAAGAAAGGTCCGAGCCCCAAGAGGATCCCTCGCCTGCAGAGGGGGAAAGAGCAACTTCTCTGGAATGGTGCCAGTCACAGCCCTGGGGCCCTCTCTTGAGGCAGCTTACTAGCTGCTGACAAAATGGCATGAGAAAGACAGTAGAAAAAATTACTTAAAGGGCAAAGGCCCCGGTCCTACAGCCACGCGGAGGAGTCCCCTGCACCCGCCTCGGCAGCAGCCTGTTCACCTCGGTGGGGTGACGGACATGTATCTCATTGGGGTGATGGACGTGTATCTCGTGCACACCTGCAAATACCCAATATTTCCATGCCTAACTAACTGGAAAGCCTCTACAGTGGCAGCTTTGAGAAAGGTTCACATGTTTATTGTGCTTTGCCTCCGAGTCAGACACAACTCCTGAACGCAGGAGAGGATGGATCCCATTCTGTCCCCTTGGACGTGCTCAGGCTGTTCCCCACCACCACGACTGGGCAGAAGGAGCAGGCTGGCTTCAGCCGCGCTGGATCACCCGCTTTCCCCTTTAGAAACAAATCCCTTGCTTTGCCCGGGGATCTTGGAAAGCACACAAGGCATTTCCCAACTGGGACTGCAGCGATGCTAATGGGATTTACTGAACGTGTCCATCTTCCCTCCCCTTCCTTTCCCTGCAGGATTTTGGTGAGAAGCAGCAAATGAGCGGGGTTTAGGAGTGGGTTCCCCTTCCCTTCCCTGGCAGGGCTGGCTGAAAGGCAGGTTGTGGCCTCCCCGTGCCGGGTAGGTCACGGCTCGCCTCGGCACCGCATGGCACCGCACGGCACAGCTGGGGTGCCTGCCGGGGGGGGACGCAGATGGGGAAGCGCTTGCAGCATCGTGCCCTCAAATCATTACAGCCAGACAGGCGGGTGATTTGCAGTCCTGTTCTTCACCGCGCTGTAGCGTCTCACCCCTCGTGAGGCTTCAAAAGAAAATAAAAATCCAAAGCCAGAGAGAGTTGGCAAGCAAAGCTGGCAGCGCTGAGCAGCTGCCCGGCGCTCTGCAGCACCGTCCCTTCCCCCAGCCGCCGCGAGCTGATGTGCCAGTCTCATTTTGATGTAGCCTGTGTTCTGATTTCGCCTTTATTTTCCCCCAGTTTTTTACCCTGAGGCAAAATTCAGCTCTCACGCCTGCACGGCTCTTTGCTCCCAGCACCCAGAGCTCCCACTGACAGGGTGCAGCAGTCAGCGCTGGGATGGCTGTCACCATCCCTGCCGAGGGACGAGGAGCAAAGTGACTTCCAGATATGCAGAGCAGGAGATTTGGATCAGCAACAAAAATGTATAAATGCAAGACTGCACACACATTAGTTTGGAATACTGATTAGATCCAGAAATAAAGGGATAGAGTAGCCAAATGTTTTGGGAAGCCAGCATTTCGTATCATTTATTATTCCTCAGCCAGCTTGAGTTGGAATAGGAACTGACCAAATGCTTGAGTATCACGTTGTCACATACTGGTACTGTTTGTGTCAGAGGTTTTGGCTTAGGATCTACAAACTATTTGGCAAGTAACCCGGCTGGCTAAATCTGACCTTTTTCTAAAACGGGAGTACGACTAAGGGGATCACAGCACGTGTAAGGGAAGATGTTCTGGTTTCAGTACAGTGCTTCGGCTGCACAGTCCTGACATTTTGTTTAATGGTATTTCTACAGTTGTTGGACCTGGCCAGTGCAAAAGCATGAGTGAAAAAGGAGCACCGGGAGACCTCTACGAAAGGCTTCTGTAAGTTTAAGATGGGGAGACTTAAACAGGAGACTCTAGTCCTGCGAAGGGAAGACCCAGGCGGAGGAGCCCCCATTCAAGGTACACCCCGCAAACTCGTTGGGAGGGAGGAGAGCCTGGAGAGCCGGCATGCCTGACGCAGAGCGGTGGGCAAGGGCTCCAGAGGCAGGGAGAAAGGCTGGAGGTGGAGGAGAGCAGCAAGACACACGCACAGAAGTACCCAGAGTCACTTACAAGGAAAGACCCCCAGCTCCTTCCCTGTAGGACTCTGAACTCCAAACACTCACCTGCCAGTACAGTGTTGGGTCAGGAAAAGAGGTCGAGGTTTATGGAGGAAGTTCTCCATGGAAAAATTTCTCTGCTAAAAAAGTGGTACATGTAAAGGCAGTGCCTGAAAAGGCCTGGTCGCGATGAAAGTTTGCTGCACGGTTGAGCTCTCCCGGCCTTTGCCTTTCCCATCCCTCCTTGCACAGCTCCCCGCACACACTCCAGTGCTCGCTGGGTCTTTCTGAGGGTTATCTTTTTTCTGTCTCTCCACCAGCTTCTGCAGAGCCCACCCAGAGCAAGGCTGACGTGTCCGTTACTATTATCACCCACTGGAAGCAAGGGACAGGGGGGACTTTGCTATTTATATGCAGAGTTTCTTGCTCTGCAAACAGCTTTCTCACCTCTCATAAAAGTGTCATTTGATGATCACCAGCATCACTATGACCATGGGCCATCTCAGCTTGTCAGTCCCAACTTCTTAGGACATCCTGGTGAGAAAAACAGGGTGATGGCATCTTAGCTGTATGTGGTTTGTGGTCCTGTGGTGTAAGACACTGGAGACAAAACTACTCTTAGTTTCATTTTTAATTTCTTTTTTCTAAAAAAGGAAAGATGTTGGTGAACAGCAAGCGCAAACTGTTCACAGATTAAAGGAAAGGAAGGTGATGCCGTCCGTGTAACGCACTCTGGGATATAATTATTTATGTGATATTGAGTAGTGTCTGTCCTCTGTAAGACTCACTTTCCAGTTAACTGGAAGAAAATCCATCAAAGTCCATCCAAATAAATTAGTGGTTTCGTGTGTTATGATGTATGCGCACTGCAGTGTGCCTCTGGGGGCCAGCATCCCAGTCTGTGCTTCACTAGACACTCATGCAACTAAACCATCACCTTTACTTCAGAAAGCTTCAGATGTAAGGTCCCAGCTCTGCAAACTTCAAGACGGTCATTTTCCAGTCAAGGCTGGGAAGAGGGCAGTGGGGCCTGTCAGTCATCCATCCTGAACACAGTTGTTACACTGTGAGAATTAAATACCACTAGCATCCCATCCCGCTGCCTCTGACTTCTCCAGACCAGAGGAATAGCTGTTGGATAGAGCAAACTGAAGGAGGCACCTGAGTAAGAGGGGAAAATGGCAGGGAAAGAAAGCAGCAGAGCCCCTGGCTGTGTGTGATGGCAAGGCAAGGAATGAATCTGCAACCCGTACTACGGTCATTATAACAGCACATGCATTTCATTTACTGTATTTAGAAAAGTTTGATGTTTTACTCTTATCCAGTTGGCTGCAGCAGTATAGTACCGGTGCAATAAGACCGGTCAGGAGAGTGCAGTGAAAAGGAAAAGAAATGCTCCTCCTGGCATCCTTGACAAATACTGGGCTTAGCAGGGAAGGCAGAGCGCCATGGAAGCGATTCTAGCATCGTTGTCTACCTAAAGTCTTCCAGCAGCACATGAAAGTTGTTTCCCTGATCTTTAGGTTATGCCATGTGGTACCAATATTTATCATCACAGATTATGAGTTCCATTCTGTGTAAAAGAAGATTTGCTTTGGACAGTACACATTAGGTAAAAGGGTGTAAAATCAATCTTAAGAAGAGATTTTTATCAGTATATTCTTAATGGTACAGAATACACTTAAAGATACACTTGCGGACTGGGTGTTTAAAATTGCATGTGCAGGCATCTTGCATTACAAAACTCTGGAAGAGGGACAGAAGCGAGTGGCATGCATAGATATATCTTCTTTAAATTCCTTTTGCAGGCAGCTGGACCAGCCTAGAGCAGGACGTTCAAACTCTGCAATCATATCTACAGCTTTCATTCCTACAGAAGGCTGACAGATTAAGGGATGCAATACAGTCTCTTCTGTCATAATAGAAAAGGCTTATATGGGTTCTGCAATGAAGATATGATAAAGCTTTAAGAGGGTTGTACAATTTTATGCTAATCCTTGGCAAGCAGATCAATATCAAGGTAAAAGGCGTAATGTTTTTGCAAAAGAAGGGATCAGCATGGATGTACTCAGATGAGAGACAAGGCTACAATCAAGTTGCCAGGTGATGCTTGTAGTACAAAATCGAGTAAGGAAAGATTTTGCAGGCATGGTAAGCTTGTTTCTGTTCTTCAGGAACCATAAATGTTAAAGCTGGAACAGTCACATTTGATCATCTGACCTATCTGAATTGTTTAGCATATCAGGTCTCTGAGTAGCTTATTGCTCAGTGTTGCTGCATGGAAATTTATATTCCCTGGAGAACACTCATATACACTTATGGGCTTCATTAAAAAATTAAATAACATTTAATCATGTATCTCATGTAGAATTCATCAGTGACAGTGGATATTTTACTGAGTAGGTTTTCCCCTGCTGTAAATCAGTACACAGCAGCAGAATAAAAAATAATAAGATGAGAATGAATATCTAATTTGGAGGGAGCACAGTAATTGAAAATGATGGTTTCTCGACTAAAAACAATTGGATTTTGCAGATATGCCCAGAATCTGTTATATATTTGTGTCTTTGAAAAATACATTGATGGGATTACCGACTAGTCACAGCTCGTATATGAAGAATATTTCTGATCTATTTCACAAGGAAAAGGAGGGAGCAGAAAGGGGACCTACAGGCAGGACCTTGCACGGCAGAGACACCCCACGTGTTGCGTGACGCTCGACGAACACAGCGACGAGAACAGGGGCATAGTTTAATATTGACCTTGACACAACAGATTAACTTTGTAGACCCAGCAGATTATTCTTCTGTAGCCCTGGGCTACTCCTCTCCCTCCCTCCAAGAAGTCTTGCCCGGGCCTGCATGCAAGGAAAGCGGCAAGAGAAACGCGGGGAGCAGAGGGCATGGAGCAGCCCGCCAGGCTGGGAGGAGGAAGAGGAGGAGGAGGAGGAGGAGGAGGAGGAGGAGGAGTGGGGCAAGTGGGTGCACTGGGTGCGGGAAGGTGGCAGCAGGCTCTCGGAGCTGGGGCTGGGGCAGGAGGGAAGGGGAGCTGCGGCCATCTCTGCTCCTGGGGTACGGCAGGGCTGCGTGCTCACCGTCCGCCCCGCGTTCCCACACCAACCCTGCTCGCTTGACGAGTCAAAAGCCACCTCTTAAAACGTCCCCAAACTGCCACAGCCCTGCAAAGCCTGCAAGGTGACGGAATGCGAAGCAGGTAGCACACCTATCTCCATCACTGTCAGGGCTGAGACAAGTTTGAAGCACTGTTTTTCTCAAGTTCACCTCGCAGAGCCGCGCCAGCCAAAGGGGAGTGGGCTGGGTGCTGCTCCTTTTGTCCCTGAGCAAACACTTCCAAGATCTCATCAGATACACATCTGCAAACACAATTACACATCCATCACCGGCAACTTAATTTGAAGAGAGCAGCACAGGTGTGTGAGAGAAGCACCTGTAGCCTGCACAGTATTTTTTTACTAGCTTCAGCAAATACAATTCTCCATTTTCCATGGGAGCAGCTGGGTCGAGTACTAGAATGTCTTTCCCCCCCATACAAGCACTTTCAGGAGAGCGAAATACTTTGAATATAGGGCCCAATATGTCTGGGTTTATGCGAGCATACCCTCTTTTCCAGCATACAAATTTTGCTCAAATGAGGAAAAAAAAAGGAATTTGGGCTTTTTCCAGATTTTGCAGATGTCAAATAAATTTTATCTCATCAGACAGCTTCACGCTGACTCCAAAGTCCTTGTCCACATGCACGCACACACACACTCTTATACCAACTACGCACAAGGCAGACCTCCTGTGACCGTGCTGCCCAACTGACCTCCAATTCCTCCGCAAGTCCCGTGTGTTGCAGCCACCTCTGATTTACCACAATTAGCTGTTCAGCACACATGCTATAGGCTCAGTTTGACCCAAACTCTGCAGAGATGATATATATTGGTGCGGCTTAAGTGCTGGTGGTCTGAGATACCTAACAGACTCTGCACATGTATTTCGTATGCTCTTTTCCATCCAGGACTCCCTACCTGGAGATATAGGGGCCATTAAGTGAATAGCCTGACTAAATTACAAGCACGACTGGCACGCTACACATCCTGTTCAATGCAGCCCCATTTTAGCTGGGGGCAAGCGCAGGCGGCCGTGCAATCCCACAGCCCGCGCCAGCTCATGCAGCCCGCAGCCCACACCGTGCTCAGGGGCACTGCAGCAAAATCGGGGCAAATCCGCAGCTCCTGTTGGCGGTTATCGCCCAGCACCCTCATTTCCTGAGGTCTGCGAACTGGAGATGGTAACTGCTAATAAACGGAGTGCTTACTTAATTTCCTCCACCTTTTCAGTTAAAAAGCAAAGGCAAAAGCAAAACAAACAGTGTTAAGTGTATTATGATGGGGTTAGCTAATTGAGCTCTTTGGCAATTTCAGAGGTACGCAACTGCACAGCCTTGGTGGTGGCATGTAATTGCATATTTGCACAATGGCGTGAGGCAGCAGAAAGCTACCCAGATAGGAATTTAGTTACAGGTCTCATTCTGTCAGTGGGAAACTTGTTTGGTAATCCCTCATAACTCCAGGATTTTAAATAATGTCTTCCAAACTCATTCTTCTTTCCAGGGAGGCCTGTTTTTGACACCACCAGTGTGGTCTTCAGGGAGGCTTTGCCCCCCAAAATCATTGGGTGGTTGCTGCATTCACAAGCAAAAATCCTGGGGTGCATTGTGTCTTCTGCTCAGGAACGACTGCACTAAATTGGGCCCCGGTTTGGTAAGTGCCCCAGCACAGCTGGACTCCTAAGGCTCCGAAAGGACCACAGCACATATCTTGCCCCACAGAATCATTGGCATGAGTGGGGCTTCCAAATCTGACAACTCACCAACTAACCTTACCAGAAAATCCAAGTCCCCGATAAAAGAAACGTGTGCTTTGTGTCTTCCTTGTTCTAGCAACTCAGAAAGCAGCCGAATGAAGTTCTTGTAAAGAAGTTATCCCCCAGACCTGCCCCGCTGGCTGCAAATTTCCACGCTCAGCTTTTAGGAGGAGGACGTATTTTACTCCAGAGAGGAATGGGTGAGCAAACCCAAGATGCTTATGAGGTAGCACAGATTGCCATTTTATATATAGGCGCTGATGTGGGGAAAGCTATCAACCAGATTTACAATAGAAACAAAGTTTGTACAGGCCGTAGATGCCGAATTCTGGTACTTGACAATGAAAAACTCTTACTGTAGGGGGACCCAGCGTCCCCCCTAGTGAAGCTCTGTTCAAAATCTGAGCCATCCCTTGATCTTATCTTTGAAAGTAGCCGGTATGTGCATCGCTGACTGAAGAATGTGGATCTCAACAACACTGAACACCGGGAAGTCCAAACGTCAGGGTTAACATCAAGATTTCTGCTAGCCTGAAGACTTAATGTGTCACTGTTCTCAAGCTCCTTGAGCAGCCTGAGAATGGCCATGGCCTTGTTGATCTTTCACTGTTGACTCTGTTTGGGGAAAACAACAGTAATAGCTGGGTTTCAGAACCACTTTTCCCCTAAGCATTCAGTCTGCCTTTGCCCTTCACACAGGGTGGATAGGGCATATGTTGTTTTATTATTGTTATTTCCAAATTAGCTCTTCCAGGTGTGTCTCCTACCTTTTGTAAATGGGAGTGTTATGTCTTGCAACTAAGCAGCTATCTAGATTTTAGGATTTTTTTCTGGTTGCTCATGCCTGTGGCATCTCAGCCTGAGCAGGAGGCTCAGCCAGACAGAATGAACCTCCCACTGTTCATTCCCCCTGCAATGCCTCCAGTGGGTCTGAAGATAGTGGGAAAATGGTAAATGTAGGACGAATATGTGGGGAATGGATAAAACTGGAACTGAGGAGCAGAAGCTAACAGAAGATAAAGAACAGGCTCAGAAAAGGCCAGGCTCACTTTTGAGGCTGTGAGGGACTGGTTTTTTTTAGTCTGTCTCTGACCCCTGAAAGATAAATGGCTTTTTATCAGCGTGGGCAGGATCCCCCACAAGAAGCGCCCGTCCTGGCTGCCCTCTGGGGAAGCTGCTGCTCTCCTGGCCAGGACGGGAGGGACAAGGTCCCAGCACGCCTTGTGACTCCCAGCCTGTTGTCATCCATCTGGGTGCTGAGAGACTCGCTCGGCCAGTTCAGCAGCTCCCATGGCTTCCCATAAGATACTAGATAATTGCTGCTGGATTGTTGCGCGATGAGTAGCTTAGATAACAGGACTATTAAGCACTGTTTCATCACCACCCCCAAATCAGTATACCAGATACCTCCTCTAAAAATACTGTTTCATCCCAAATCTAATAAACGTATCTATTTTAAACCCCTTCTGCCGTTACAGTGTTTAATTAATGGGAAAAATGGTCAGTGTTAGATTTCATAGCTCAAGTATGAGTTATCATGTAGTAGGATCTGTTAATCACCTGAAAAAAGTAAGAGGCAAGCGCTTTTTTTGTATTTTCAGTCTGGTCAGACACAGTAATTATTTTTCCAAGCCTTTGAGCCAATTTCCTTAATGTTTTCCCCATAATACATTAAGACTCCCATTCAGCAGGAAACATAAACACATGCATAATCCCGGTGTAACAATTGGCAGCTGCTTGCATTAACCATAAGATTAATACCTTGCTGAAAGAGGGCCTGAGAGACCTAGGAGCAATGATGCTCGGCAGACTCATCTTGGCCGGGGGAAGCAGCGGTAGGACCCTCCTCGCAGCACGCTGCTTCGGACCGCAGGTGAAATCCCACCTGCCGAGGTCGGTGGGCAGCTTTAGGGCATGGTGCGCCGTCCGGAGGGTCTGCTCCCCCTCTGCAGCCCCGGTGCATCCCTGCCATCATCCCCGTAGTGCTGAGGATAACAGGAGCTGGAAATGACCATTTCAAAGCCAGTTTTTCAGCTACAATCCCCAAGCACCCTTCTGTGGTTTTTGGAAGGTCAAACCATATCCTGCCTCAGAGGAAACCAGAGGGAGACACAGGGAGGTCACGTCAGCGGCAGCTAGGGGATCAGCGCCGGGATCTCCTGGCTGCTCGCCCTGGACCGGGGCCAGCTGCTCGGGGCCAGCAGCTCCGTGTTTCCCCTTGCCCTGCCACCGTGCAGCATCCGAAGCAAGATTTACCGGGAGGGATCATGAGGGTGCAGCCCTCCCATGCAGCAAATAGGTCTCGTACAGGGTGGGGGTCGTGTTAGGCAACGCGGAAAAGGCTGTGCTGGTGCGTGGTACCCACCTTGCCAGGGCGATTGCAGCCCTCTGCAATACCTGGGCACAAGGAGCATTTTGGCAGCAGACTCTGCCACTATCTGTTGTCTCCCAAATTGCTGGCAAGGTGATGAAGGGATTATTATGGGCTTAGGTAAAATACATAGGCCACCAAGATGATCGTCTTTGATTAGACCGCACACTCTGCCAAAAACATCCTCATAGCACAGCTAGCCAAAAGATTGGAAAGCTGTAGTTTCATTTGTGGAAAACCTTCAGAAGCATCTGGGACCCGATCCATCGTTGCGTTTTGCCAGCAGTGTGGAAAGTCTGCAGAGCAAACTGCTGCAGGTCTGAGCTGCATCTTAGCTGATGCCCTGTGGCACTTTGCTAAGGGGAAAGTGGTTTTGTTGATACAGTTCGTTTCATTTTGGGACTTGGAAGAGAGCTTTTTTGCTACATCTCCCTAAGTTAGACTGTGCAAAAAAGCTAATGTCCACCTTTCAAGGACAAAAACAATTCCATGAAACGTTTTAATCCCAGTATAGGTCTTCTGGATTATTATCACTTATAATTAGTTCTCTACATGCTGCGACATTCCCTGCTGGCAACCTCTTTCTCATCTGTAAAAATACTGAAGAGTTGTAAGAAGCAGGAGGGCTTGCCAAGACATCTGTATCAAGGTTGCTAGTGCAGACAAGGAATATGTGTCCCACCTGGGAGGTTTGCTGTGTTTAAGCCAGACCCATTCTTTCTGCATTATATCCTCTCCAGGGGTATGGCTATGGCAGTAGTATGGTGTTCTGCTTCAGCACGAGCTTTCACTCCTTATTTTTTCTACTATAATACATGTTTTGAACGCTAACGTGTTTTTCCCAGTGAGTTGGTGAAAAAATTAACTACCAGACAAAAAGTGCTTTGAATTCAGTCCTGTAAGTAATTTTCGTTTTTAATGGTTTGCCCTGCTTCTCTTTATACACATCTAAACACCCTCTGAGTCTGGACCAGTTTGTTGCTTCCTCTGTCCTAACAACCAGCACATCAGTTACACTGAGCCTTTTGTACCAGTTGAGCTTAACAGCAAACATATGCACCATGCTGAACCAGCTGAATTTAAATGTTAGGATAAACAAGCTGGCATATGAACGCCACCACTTGCCAAATACCCCACTAGCCTGGGGGAAAGCTTGCTGGGCTGCAAGAGAGGAGAGCGGAGTCTGAGAGCTGTTTAAATTCCTGCACCGCTCTTCACTCACGTTACTGACTTACACCACACACTTGCCCCAGAGGACATCCTGAGAAGAACCACGCTCTTTATTTTAGGGGTGGTCTCAGGGGTAGTAAGGCCAACTGCTTCCCCGGCGGCACAGAAGCTGCCAGGCCCACGTGCTGACTCGCAGATACGAACAAGCACGTGATGGGGTCACTGTTACGGCTTTGCGATAGAAATTAGGTTGGTCGAATTTGGGGGCGAGCTCTGATTTTTAGTATCTGGCAAAGAGGAGTGCATGTCTTATGAAATGCTGGAAGGTGGGGGGGGAGTTTGTCCTCCACTGTTTCTTCACATCCTTTCACTGGTTTGGATGAGTATGTCGTTCCTCACACTTAGCTGCCATGAACTATTTGTTCTGTTGCCTAAGATAGCAGTTCAACTAAACTACCATTAGCTACCTTTTCCTGTTAATTCAAATAGCAGCCCTTCTAATGCAGAATATGTTTTCCTCCCTCTTTGCTGCTCCCTGAAGACAGTGGTCATGTTCTACCTATGCGGTGGTTCTGCTTCTACCAGGCTCAGCCTGGACCTGCTGAGATATCCTTACACATTCCTAATGGCATATGCATGAGACTTGCTCCCTTTTAATCAGACTTATGCAGAAAAGCATACTTTTCAACAGCAGAGAGAATTCTCCAAGGCATTTAATGTCAAGGCAGGTCGGTCAGACTAATATTAGCTCTAACTGCCACTCTAACTGTTCTTACATTCCTTACCTGCATCCCCTTTCTTGCCTGAGACAACATAAATAATAAAAATGTTTTCTACCTCACCACATCAGTTAATTGAGTAGGATAAGGGGGTACATTCAGCAGCAGCAGTATTATATGGGTTTGGAGTGTGGAGTTTGACCCATGTATCATTCACTGAGTCTGTGATTCAGCATTCATTAATACTAGCTCTGCCTCTACCAGATCATCTGGCAGTACAAGTTTAATCCAGATCAGAAACAAGCCCTCAACTGCATTTCTATCCAGTTAGTAACTGTGTACTTTAGGGAGTCTGTGACAGCTTGCGCCACAATCATGACCTGGCAGCCCTGGTGTTGCATTTGTCCTCTTTTTTCAGTTGCCTTTGCGTGACTGAGGAATGTTGTCCCAGTTGTATTGAGGGCATGTTTGGAGGTGGCATCCTAAGGGACCAGCCTTCCAATTTTAAGGACAGCTCATGTGTGTTTCCAGTGGGGTCCTGCAAAGCCTGTTCAGGAGAAGCTCAGCACTATGCCCAGCAAAATATTTCCAAATCACATTAAGTAGCAGGATTAATCCACACCTAGCTGCATCCTTACACCCAGAAGAGCTGATTCACTTAGATCCTGTTTAGGTTAAATTTCCTGATCCCTTGCCTGTTAATGAATAGAGCCAGCCTAAGTATTAAGGAGTTATCCACCAAACACTGCCACTCTGCTTTGGTGCAGAAACTGGACAACCAACAAGATAACTTTGGAGCTGATTTATGCTGCCCAGAAGAGTCTCAGTTCACACTGTTTGCAGGGCATGAGTGCAGATGGATGGTGTGGCAGGGCTTGCTCATATGGGTGTCTCCAGGGTTGGGACCCTTGAGAAGAGGCCGATGCCTACCCTGTGCCTCTCTCTGTCCTTCTCCGTTCTGCGTCAGGCCCTTGTGGATCACCACGGATGGCAATTGCTAATTTGCTCTGCTGGCCTGGCAAGCTGTACCCCACCTCGGCTTCCACAGCTCTTGCCTGGCTAAAGCATGCAAAACCAGCAAGTGTGCTCATGTTACGGAGAGCAGTGAGGTACAACGGAGACAGCGTACTGTTGGTGGTCTTTCATGCTCTTGCCTCCCCTTCCTTTTCAGAAGCGATCAACTGCCTCTAAACAACCAGGGTAAGAGGTGCTCCCGCAAAGCATCATTGTGGTATTCAAGGGCTGTGCTTGCGTCCCAACTTGTAATGCAGTCCAACTCCTTTGGCCCAAGAGGAGCAAAACACTTAGTACCACACGTTATTGTTGTTGGCTTTTTGTAGGGCCATCTGAGCAAGTTAATCCAAAAGGGCCTATATAAGGTGCTGAAATAATCCTGTGGGATGGTAGGACAGCCTGTGCTATTCCACAGGTTTCTAGTGACAGCCAAGCGCGTGGACATGCCTCTTGACATGTCCATGCCAGTACCTGTACTTGGGTCCAGTTAGGATCCAGTCAGGATGTATGGAAAGTGGATTCTGCCTCTGCAGGCATAGACAGAGCCGTGGAGCCAGGCTGCTCATGCTGTGCATCAGTCAGTCCAGGCACTAACACGATTGGGACTGAGGCACGTTGGCAGCAAGCAAGGAGAAGTAGGAGCACAGTTCATGCCTGATGAGCGTGCAAATAGAAGAGGAATTCCCTGGGTCCAAACCTGCTTACAGAGCAGAGCAGCAGTAGCCAGAGACCATGACCTTGGCGTGTAGATGGCGAGAAAAGACTATGGGAGGTCCAGTCGAAGGCCTACAGACAATAAGCCTTGCAGATCTGCTGGGAAAATGTTATCAAACATTAGCACATCTGAATCAGTAGAGTCTCGTTAGACTCATAAATGGATTGATGTCCTGCGGCTGTCATGTTTTGACACAGTGCCAGGTGCCCAAAGTTTCATTTCTGGACTCATGGAACCATGGCCTAGGGGCAATCCAAAATAACTGATTTGGATCCTTTGCATATAAGTAAACTTCTGTTTTACAAGCAGAGATCAGACACCCCACACCCACAAAAATCCAAAACATAAGCAAAATGCAGTAACATAAATGTTAACCATGAAACAGATAATTAATCTAAATGTTAAGAGTAGGGGATTCAATATCAATACGGAAACTTAGAAAAGACTAGGAGATCAAAAGTTGCTACAGCTGATTAGTAGGAAGAACCAAGTGTCTTCTCACCACCCTTTTTATTTTGGGTGTTTTTCAGAAATAATTCATCCAATCATGTATGTAAATGTCAGAAGAAGGCTTCACAACATTCCTTCCACCTCATAAAAAGAAGAAAATGGACAAGGAAGGGAGATGCTGTAGGATTTACAAGTTCGTCCCTGAGCTGCTGCAGTATAGTTTTGCCATTGTGCTGATTACTGAAGACTGAATCACCAATAAGTAAATGGCCCTTGCCAAGAACTGCAAATGTTCCAGCCACTCCAAGAATGACAATATGCAACAAAAGCTCATGCTCAACTCTTTGGGTAATGGCATGCCTTGAGCAGGGGAAAGGGGACTTAAGAAGCGATTTTTCTTCCATGGACTTCCCACTGAGGACTATTAAATACAAATGCACCTCCTCTTTCTCATGGAAACCCAGAGACAGAAATCACTGGAAGCTGGGAAAGTATTCCAAGAAAATATCACTGTATGCAAGTCCTGTTCTTGCACTCTCCCTAGGCACCACTGACTCCTGTCCAAAGCAACACATTGGGCTATGGTGACCCCTGGTCTGATCCAGTGTGGCTGCTCTTCTCTTCCTGAAGCAAGGAAATCCAATTAATTTTAGTTTGAGGCATTTTTCATTACCTTTATCCTATTAATGAGTCTGGGTCTCATTTATTGTCTCTGAAACAATCAAGACACTTTGTACTTCAGCCTTGCATATAGCCCAAAGCCTGGCAGCAATCAGGAATATTTGTGCTAGCCAGCAACATGTGGGGTTTTCCAACTCAGTCCAGAATAAACCACTCTTTGTGGGATTTCATATTGACATTCACCCATGCATTTCTTGTTGTTCTTTGCTGACTTGTTTATTTAATTTTGTTTGTTTAATTTAGGTTATCTTTACTTTGCTATGAACCTTTCATTGATCATCGCCCTTCCATTTGACTCCAGTCATTGTACACTTGCGCAAAAGATGGAGTCAGGCTGCTGCTGTGAGGCTGCCATCTTCCCAGGTGCAGAAAGTTTTAGGAGCACAAAATGAACTGGCACACCTGGCATGCACTTGTCAGGAACTTCTGCAGCATTAAATAAAACAGATGGACTAGAAGTGTGCCCTTAAATAAAAACAGAAAAACCCAACCAAACAAAAAAAACCCAAACCACTGAGCAAACTTGGCAACCTGGTATTGAATAATAAAACCAAGCCATCCTCCAGCAAAACAAGTGTTCAGAAATCTAAGTGATTATTCCATTCAGGGAATGAGGACAATGAATTGAAGAAACCAGTTAACTTTCAAGCTAATAAAACAGAGGTAGGAAAGAATTCAAAAATAAAAAAAATAGAAGGAAAGGAAGAACAGGGACAGCTTGCCAGCATCCAGTTAGGCCAGCCTGTCTTACTAGCTATCTGAAAAAAATTCAGTGGGGCATCTACAGATAAAAGAGTGGTATTTGCCATTTTGAGAGGTGAAAGTTGGCAGTCTTAGTCTACATACTTTCAAATGGGCTTTTGTTGGATATACATATATATACATACTTCTCCTTAGAGCTGTCTCCAAGGTAGCTCTTCTCCACTACCTTGTACCTTCACTATCAATGCTCTGATCAGCACTCAGATAATTCTTGCCCTGCCTACCTTAGTACATTTAAACTAGACAGGTGTTAGCATACCAGGTCTTTGTAATCATCTCCATTTTCTCTGACAATTGTAAAAGATATATCTCAGCCAAATCAATAAAAAATGGCATCCTGTAGATCAAACCATGAGCAAGACATAATATGCCAAGAACATTAGGGTTTAAAACCTGGAAAAGGGACATTTCAAAATTGACCCTCTCTCTTTAAAATGCCGTAGGTGGATTGCTGCCTGGTGTCTTTAAAGGTCGCTCCTTGGAATGGGATGTGCCAGCTGGGATTTTTACTAGGAACAATTTTATTTTTGGAAAAGCTGTAAGAGAGAAAATTGGCCTAAAAACTATCTTTAACTACAGAGCAGCTCTTAGTACTCTATAACATTTAGGCCAGTTATCTTAGAGCAAGCAATGAAGCAGCTGCTGCAAGCAAACTGCAAAGCAGGTCAATGAAACAAGTTATAGTAATTTTCTTTCGCAATTTTTTTCCTCTTCTTTTCTTCCATATCCATCTGTCCAAGAGTCAAGTCTGAAATTGCTGGAATTTTTTTTAGAAAAGATTCCCACAACTACTTAAGAAATACTTATTTCAGAAGATGCCTTAGTGGCCAGCTCCACTGCACTGTAATGTCCCCTGGAATGTCTTTCATGTTTCTATGCAAAGCTTGGTTTTGAAGTCACTTTTATTTTTATATATACTATATAAATATTATTTATATATGTGTGTTTAAGCATATATTCAAAAAAGACTTTATATTTTAGCACCCTTTGTTCTGCCTACAAAACTTCATCACTGACAAATTTTGCAGCATGGTTCCACCCTCTGCTTCTGCAAAGGCTGTGCCCGTTCAGAGAGGACAGGGGCTGAAAGAATTAAAAAACGCAGAATGTCCTCAGGGGCTTGCTCCCAGCCATAATTCATGCAGTTTGCTGCAAGTAGAGCTGTGAGTAACATTTCCCATCTTGGCTCCACCCCAAAGAGTAATGACTTTCAGTTTTCATGCTGTCCTGACCTCGGTTTCGGACACTGGGAAAGCTAAGAGAAAGGTTTCATTTAACTAGTTCCCAGCTCGTGTAATGATTTTGTATAACGGTCTCCTCACCAAAAAATATGGTTTTTTTTCTAAGCTGGCTAGCTCAAACTTGGGTACAACACTAAGCCTGAGTCATTTCACATCCTTTCTTAGACCGTGTATTTTATGTCTTCAATTAACAACTTACAAAGTTAATAAGTATTCTGAGGATGAGTAGATCACACTGCCACTGTTCTGTGCATTTACATCTGTATGTATATACACATGCACGTATATGTGCACTAGGTATATATGTGTGTGTATGTGTGTATACATATACACACAAAACCCCCTAAGATAAGCAGTAAGTGTGGCAGTACCCATGAGAGTATAAAACACCCTAGCTCTTACATTGGAAGCACAGAACGTAACAAAGCCAAGTTTGCATAGTAATTTATATCAACGACTGCAATTAAAAATCATATTTGCTTCCTATCTCTGATACGAGACTTTTGTTAGTAAAAAGGGTTAAAAAATAGTATTTGACTGCCCACACCTGAATCTTCCTATATTTGTTAGCCATAAGGTAATACAGGCAAAACAAACCAACCCAAAATGTATATCTTCTGAAGAAGACTGAAAGGTGAACACAGTTCTGCAGTCAAGGAAAATTGCCAGCGCATGCTTCCCCGTCGTTCCCAAAATAAGCGAGGTGGCAGTAAAATTCCAGTTCAAGCAAGGTCGTAATGATTTCTCCCTCCACAAATTACGCTGATTTTAAAAGAGGGGAAATAGTCCACGCTCTCCTCTTGCCTGTGCCTGCAGTGGTAACACGGTGCCGTGGGTGATGGTCTCCCCGAAGACAGATCATCGCCGGCTGTAAGCAGGTTTTCCCTAGCTCATTCCAACAGAGTTCGTACCACAGAAAGTCAAACCGAGGATTATGTGAAGACCTAAAGGAAAATAACCAGCTAGCCCATCTAAAATTGATCCTGCAGCCCAGATAATTGTAGTGCTAGAATAAACAGGCTGCTTTGTTTTCTCATCCAGACTGTCCTCTGCAAGCTTTGTTGAGCTTTCTGCTATTACAGGCTTACAAGATTTGCTATCCCACTGGCCCCCATTTGCTTTATTCCTTTGTATGCAGCAAACTGCTTGTAAAATATTAAGACACTGACTGTAGAAAAGGTGCAAAATCCAAATAGGTGCAGGTGAGACCGCCTTGATAATTGGATATCATAGTAAAGACCCAGCATAATTTAATTTAATGTGATAAACATGTAAGTCCCAATTTTCCTGACAATTGCTTATCCGGTGTTTCAATTTTTCTTTTCTTCTTTTAATATTATTTTAGGTAAAAAGGTATTTCTGTCAGATCCACAGTGGGTGGATAAGATCAATAAAATGTACATACCATTCACAAAAGTGCCAGCCTTTACTTTTATTCAGAAATGTAGTAGTAATGTGTAATAAAAAGCATTCTCCCTTTGTGGAGGTGGAGAACAGCTAGCAACATTCCAGAAGGCCTCTTTTTTCTGTACTCCTCCTGCATTTTAAGAAAAGATCACATCCATTCTCACTTGCTTTTCAGTTTTGATTGAAGCCAACAGACACAGGCAAGAAACGAAACCTGCATAAATCTGACTCTGCGTTGCAAGGTTTGTGTACATCCTCGGCTTCTCACCAAGGTACGGGAGTTGTCCCTGAATGCAAAGTTGGTCTCCTAAGAAGTTACTGTCAATATAGCTGTTTTGCACGTATTAATTATATTTTATTTACTGGATCCTCTTTATTGTGATTGTTTGGCGGGGTTTTTTAATGCTGTAAAATATGCTAGTCATATAGCATTGGCAGATAAACATTCCCCAAATTATCTCGCCTTTTGGAAGCTCCTAATTCTGCAGTGCTGGCCCCATCACCTTAGTGCTATTTTTTTCACCAACCTTTTCCATTTTAACTAAAGCATCAGTGGCTCTATCTGGTCCTGGAACCAGCCTCTCTGAGGTCTCTCCACGCCGGGTGGCACACAGAGGCACAGGTTTCCGTAACTAATAACCTGCAGCTAAACGTGAATCTGCTTAACGTGCTAACGAGGACTCATCCCCATCCGCCCCTGCGGTGATGTTTGATTTCCAGTCCATCCCATCTGGCTGCACTCCGGTCGCACTCCCAGAGCTCAGGGCCACTCTCTCTGCGCCTCCAGGGGTTCTCTGCAACCATTCCCGACCAAAAATCTCTTATTTGGCAGACTTCTTAAAGGCACGGCCAGGAAACATTATCTTTAAGCTAAAAAGCACTGACGAAACAAGGAAATTAAGGGGACAAGAGCGCGAAATGAACGGCCTGCCAGTACAACCACTCTTGGCCCCTGCCCTTTCCCAGCCTCAGCACAGGCAAGCCTGCCCGTTTTATTTGCGTAGATGGTGAAAAGCGCTTCTGCGCCAGGGGTCAGCACAAAGCCTATAGATCGTTTAGGACCTTGGGCTGGCCTTCTGGGCAGGGGCGAATTTTGCTCAGCCAACATCTTCATTATCTTGAAGTAATCTCCAACCTCTTGGGTTCGGTGCCATGTGGAAAAATACCTCTGCTGGGAGCAAAACCCCTCCCTGTTTATTTGGAAGGTCTAGACTGGATGGAATTTTCTTTTTCCCTAAAATTATCCATATGATCTATGTCGCATTGTAATTTTGATCTATGTCTGTTAAGGTTATACTTCTGCTCCTGCCAGAATCTGTGTCTAATGCTCCCTTGACTGTAGGGAAAGCAAGCCCTCGATCGGGGGGGACTTGGACCTCCATGGAAAGAAAAACAATTATAAGAAAATTCTAACTTCATACCTATGGTAATAAAAAAGAACAGATCAGATAAAAATAGAATTAAAGGAATGTGAAAGCTTCAGGGCTGCAGGCAGTTTATGCAGAATGAATATGTTTTGTCTTTAACACCTTCTGTCTTAAATGTTAGACCAGGAAATCAAAGTTTGATCCAACAGTAAATCAGCCAGTTAGCAAAAAATCTGATGCATGTAAAATCCGGCTTCATAAAAATGTCATTCATTGGTGCAGTATAGAGAGACTGCCTGGTCTGTCAAACACCTTCAAGTAGGTCATCTTTTAGGGATTAGTCTAAGTTGCTATCTGTTGACATTTCACATGTGACATCATAAGCTTCTTAAAATGAATGAAATTTTGTTTCTTTTCTTTTTTTTTTTTTTTTTTTTTTAACGGAAAATGATAGCTGAAATCTTGCAAGGCAGAAGGATTTGCAAAACTGGCTAGTGATTTTGGCTGCCTTGTATTTGGAGTATCCACTTTAACAGAATCTAAAGAGCCTGCTTGTCAGGAAGTGAGTGCTTATTTTTTTTCTGAAAATTGGACCTTCTCTCTGAAACTGGAATTCAAAACATGAAACATTGTAGGAATGAAAAGCGTACTCTGAAAATCCCTAGCCATCACCTTCCAATTAATGATACATTGCTCTACTATTTGTCAGAAGACCAGTTAGGGAGATGGAGTCGAGTTTGATCCTCAGACTTTCAGTATCAGTTCTGCCACCGATTTCGTGTGTGCCCTTGAGCAAGTCACCTTCTGTCAGGCTTCTCAGAGGTGCTCATCTCTGGCCTCATCCCTTGGGTATTACAGCCCTCTTCCGAATGATCCGTGAAGCTTTCTGTGCCTCAGCGTTACCGTCTGCGCGGCGGAGGCTCCTGTTGCAGAGGAGCACTGTGAGCACAAGGACCGTGAGTGCAGCACCAGCCACTTGTAAAACGGAGCAGTGAGACCTACGCAGCAGGACTACAGGACATTGTAACACACAGATGTTTCTTTTCCAGATTATATTTCGATAACTGGACAAAATAACAGGAATGTCTCTGAGCGGGGCTTCCTAACGGAGCGGCAGAAAAGCACGGAGGGGCTGCAGCTTTCCTGCCTGGCCCCACAGCAGCCATGGGCTCTGGTGTTGGGGACAGAACCACACTGGGAACTGAGGGTTCTCCCTGCTGTTAGTAAGAGGAAAACAGGACAAATTATTGGTTTATCATGAATGAGGCTAATAACTCATCCGAATGCATTAAATTAAAATGAGAGAGATTATACGAGAATGTTTATTTTTACTGTGGTGAAGCAGCATTGCTTTACTGTGTGTTCTAACTACTTAAAGCCATTGTGCTGGCCATCTTGAATACACTTAAGGAAAATATCCTTATGTAATGACTTTCTTTTAAACATTAACTGGGGAAGAAAGCTAGTACGAATAACGGTACACTAAGTATACTATTTACAAATGTCATTTATTTATACATCCTTTGTATATTTGTGTATTCATTGAAACCTTAATTTCTCAAGAAACTTATCTCTGTATCTTATTTACTTGTCTGGAGTGGCTTCCCCTTTCGTACCAGTAAACTAAACATATAATTGTTCAGAAACTCTACGGACTTGCCAAAATATGAACTCATGCGCATGGAAGGGGGCAGAAGTTCAGATTTCAATCTGGCCGTGTAGGGCGGCACGTGCTGTCCTAAGCTGCTCCAGAGAAGTTGTTCATCTTAGCTGCTCTCCAGAGGCTCTTTTATTGGGAGAGAAAAAAGATCTGACTGCCAAGAAGGAGGATGATGCTGTCTGCAGAGATGTATCAAGGCTTTAATAGGGAAAACAGACTATTTCTTTTTTCTTCTTTCTCCCCCTGTTCTGAAGGACTCTGGAAGAGAATATAATCCAACAAATGGTAACTCTCTGCAGGGCCATATTTTCCACTCCAGGCCATGTTCTGGCCTTTCAACTCACTGTGCTGGGCCACTGACTGCCCCTTTTTATTTTCTCTTTTTGCCACTGTAAAGTCCCAAATTCCTGGGTCACAGCCTTCTGCTTTTCTTCTGTGCTCCTGAAGTCGCTCATCCACCAAGCAGCTGTAACCATAGTCACAGTCTGCTTTACTGACACATAAGTATTTTCTTGCACCTTAGACATAACTCATGAGCAATGTGCCATCACAGAGCTCCACAGTGGAACAGGACACAAAACCCCACTTCTTTTTCCTTGGGCACACATTCGAAGAGCTAGTCACCAACAGAAAAAACTATGGATTCAAGGAGAAATAAAGTTTTTCACCTTTCCGCAAAAGCAAGAAAAATGTTTGTTATAAGCTTTATGGAAGCAGAAAACAAAAGGATCTGCTCCTTTTGGTTTTAATTACTCACAAACTGTGCAAAATCCAAATGACTGGAGAGGACCCTATGGTTCTCCTGTGCCTTTCAGTGCTTGGGAGGACCAGGCTTTCAGCAGCCTGGGAGCACGCAGAGGTGGAGACCACATTTTCTCCATTGCTGTCACAGCTTCCAGGGTTATTCTCTCAGAGTGCTGAATGGTAGCCGTGCTGGCAGCTTCCAGGTCTGCCGTGTAACATGGCACCAATGCTCCTTCAGGTGCACTTAACCCTGCGGTGTACTGGCAAATAAAAAGGTGTCTGTATTTTTCCTGCCGGGTACACCTTCTATCATCCCAGCTGGAACTTGTGGATTGCAGCAGCTATGCTGCCAACTCGCACGGCATCGTTTCAGGCTTTCTGTTCTGATCAAGTTGCTCAGTGTAAAATGCCAAAGCACGCTGCTGACCCAGAGTCAGCCGGAGCAGGTGGTGAAGCAGAAACGTCGTGACTCCTGTGAGCCAAGGTCTTGAGAAGCTGTTCAGCAGCAGCTGTTCCGTGCAGCTTCAAGGGCACATCGCAATAAAGAGCGTTACAGAATCTTAGAGTCCAACGGTGCATCTTCTTTGCCACACACAGCTCAGCATTCAGGCAGTATTTCTCAGCGCTTCAGGAGTCAACAAACTACAGACAAGCACTCCTGTGAGCGTGCCCAAGATGCAAAGGAGCCATGCGATGTGAATGGCACACAAGAAAAGCTCAAGCTAGCTTTCACTCACCCCGTCATCTGGACGGCCTGGAATAGGTCATTGCAAGGAAACCACGCTGCGAGAAGACGGCTGCTGCTCCCTTCTGCAGAGGTTTGCTCTTCCCCAGGACACAGCCACGTGTTATGGCTCATATGGCAAATTGCTCATCGGATTGAGTTTTCTTCTTCTTCTTGGATAATATATCCCATCCCTTCTTCGTTCGTTATGGGGCACGGTACATCTGGCAAGGCTCGATGCATAGAGGGGTGGGAGGAGGTGGGTGGGCTGTGCTCAGGTGCCTGCCTCTGGGCCAGCACGCTCGCGGAGGCAGCAGGCAAACCCCACGGCATGAAAGCACTGGCTAGGGGGAGGACAGGATGGCATAGGATGCAGGATTGCTATTGGCAAGTTCTATAAAACGTGTGTCTTTTTGACACATTTGAGGAGAGAGCACAACAGCCACCTAGCACACTTCTGGGAGCACGGCAGCAATCCAGCAGAGTTACAGATTAAAGCTAAGATGGGATAGGATGTCATCACTCATTTCAAAGATGTGTTTGAGGCACTCAGGTCAGGCCCTCTGGGTAAAATTTGTAACTAAAAAAAATGTCTGCAGACGATTTTGTAATTTTTCTTGTATTAATGATGACCTGTATTTTATCTTCATCAGTAGATATTTAATCTCAGACTAATTATGTCCTCCCTGTGTGCTGCGAGGGACTTCTAGATCCAAACTCAGAAAGAGTCCTAGAGAATGTGTGCCAGCACTTTTAGGGAAGAGGTACAGCGATGATGCAGTTACAGGGAAATCTAGGCTGTGCTTTCTTGTCTGGGGCCAGTTAAATTGATTTTATATGGAAGATCTGAACATTTTTTGTGGGCAAGAGTAGTAAAAAAGGTAGTTGGCAGTTCTCTGCAGATGTGTTTGGGGAGGTGGAGAAGAGTCTCGAAATCCCAGGCACAATCCAGCCATATATCAGAGCTGCCCCTTTGCCACAAAGCACTCCAGCCTCTTACCTGCCAATATCTTCTGGAGGGAGAAAACTGTATGGGCAGCTCTCTGTCTTCCTCCTCAAGGCGTGGCATGAATTCAAAGGGCATCTGAAATCTGATAGAGAATCTCTGTGAGGATCCTGACAGCCATTCCAGTTCTACACCTCTTTGATGTGCAGAAGTACTCTGTCAGCACGCTTCCTCTCCTCGTGCGTCCGTGACTTCCAGACACGTGCAGGTCTACAGTCCTTCTAGGAGCATCCCACCGAGGGCAATGTATGTGTTATGCATCTGCTATTAGTATTATTCCCCATCTTCCAATTCTGCATTGCTATTGATTGATCGTGTGCTGGCTGGCTGACTCTAATAGATAGCGTGTTCACTGCCTTTAATTGATTGCAAGTTCATCATCCTTTGCCCAGTACCCTGAGCAGATTGCTATTAATTGCCATTTCCTTATTTCACAACACTATTTATTGCTATCTTCCTTCCCATCAGCTATTCCCTTTCCCTCCCCTGTCCTTTTTGCCTCCCCTTTGCCCCCTGCTCCTCCTTCTCTCCATCTGCCAGTGTCTCTCCTTTTTGCTCCTGTTACCTCCCTACTCTCCTACATCACGAACCTGTTTTTCGCCATGGTCTTGGTGAAACCTGTGCCTGCCACAGTCTCCCTTCTCGCTGCCACCTCTCTTTGCCCTCTCTGTCCTCTCTTCTGGGGGGGCCTCTCCTCCCCCCTGCCCTCCCTGGCTCCCAAGAGGATGAACAGATGGGCTGGCACCAAGCACAGCCCAGGGGACCGCAAGGACCCAAGGTCACGCCCGAGAGATGCGCAGTCCCGAGCCCTTCTTCAGGGGCTGCTTGGGAGACGTGCGAGTCGCAGTGCACCAGATGAAGGAGATGAGAGTGAGAAAAGGCAAGAGTTAAAAGCAGGCTTTCCTACAGTACAAGGAATAAGACAGCCAGCGTCTGTGCTTTGGAGTGGGAGTGTTTCAACAACCCCTTTGCTGAGCTGCACTGTGGCTACCAGTGTAAGGGCACAAGCCCCACTGAACGTTTCTTGTAGGGAAAACTACAAATGAGCAGACATCTTGTCTGTGGCGTAGTGACCCTTTTGCCGGCGTGTCTGAACAGAGTCTTCTGCATGGCGGTGGTGCACGTGTGTCACCTCAGCAGGTGACAGCCAGTGGGACGGTGGGCAGCAGCATGCTGGTGGACACCCATTGCACCCACTGAGAGCTGTAAGCCTCCAGTATGTCCTGTTGCACTTGACTCGAGTCCAGCCAGAATGCAGCCTGAAAACAGGCACATTTGTCTTCAGCACTGCTCATCAGCATGCGGAAAGAGGCACCTCCGCTCCGCAGGCTGCAGCTATCGAGAGCTGAAGCTCAAGAGAGGGACGCTGGGGACAGCATCTTCAAATACGACCCAGACCCTTATGCATTTCATGGAGCAGCACCAGGGAGGTTTGTGCACCTCTGTGCCTGCCTTCCCCTTCCCAGGCGTGCTTGGTAGCCAGTGTGTCCCCTTCCCGGGCGGTGGCACTGCAGCAACGCACTGCGTGGACGTTATTTCACAGGCAGGAGGAAAGGGCGTGGGCAACTGGCCCCCAGTGCTCCCCTTTGGCTCCTGCCTAGGCCCAGCGACATTACAGACCTCAGAGGAAGGCTACCAGGGACAGAATGATCAACGAAAATCAGAAAAAAAAGGCTCATTTTAGAAACTCCAAGCCTTGTGCTCCTGCATGCTTTAGAAGCTCTATTGCTCTCCAATCTGAACCTTTAAAAATAGTCTGTGTTTTGAAACCATCACAGTGCAGATCATCCTTTACTGGAGGGTTGATAGCAAGGTGTGAAAAAAAAGAGCAGACAAGTATCTGGAATCAAAGGCAGGGAAGCACTTTGAGAAGTGTCGACAAGAAGTGCTATATAGATGCCACATTAAAAGGACTGGCAGATTTCTATCTAAGCTGTTCCTCCTCCTGCATGCATTCACCTCTGAGCGCAGCGCTTTTTCATCCATACCATCCTTGTGACTGTGATGGTGTCTTTCCAGAAAACCGTGTTTTGACCAGAGGTACGCGCATCTAGCCACCTTCCCTGTCCACATTCCCTTATCTGAAGCCAGTAAGGTCAAGCCTTTGGTCCCAGACCTGGGTGATGGTGGAGACAGTACGTGGAGTGTCCCTACTTCAAGCCCACACACGCTTTCCTCCTCCTTTTGACCCATGATGGAAGTAGACCAGGTCAAGATTCACTTCTCTTGCCAAAGCTTAAAGGTGTCTGTTCTAGGCGAGGCAACAAATTCACAGGCCTCAATCAAATATCTGCGGGTGACCAAGGAGAGAGCTGAGAGCCTTCCTCTGGCTGCGGGCTTCGGTCATCCTTTTAGATTAAAAAAGGGAAGCTGTTCCTCCTGCCCAGCACATGCCAGAAAAAGCACAAACGAACAGCGCTCCTTTCAGTTCATTTGCTGGAGAAGTTACGTCTAATGACGGAATGGCACGGGGGGTGCTGTCGAAACGAAGGGTGTGCGGAAGGGAAAACTACGAGAGACCCCAGGGCCGGTGCTGAGGCGGCCTGCGGGCCGCAGGGGGAGAGCGAAGCCTCCCTGCGCTTGTCCCCATCTCCCCGGCGCGCGGGGGGCTCCTGGCACCCACGGGGACGGTGTGGTGGCCGAAGGGCCGCTAAGGCCAGGCAGGTCCCACCGGTTTGAGTGGAGGGGCCGACATGGGCGGCCGCTGGCCGGGGCTGCCGCGGCTCGCTGGCACTGCCGAGGGGACCCAGCGGGCGCCGGTGGGTCGCTGAAGAGTTCGGCAGTCGTCCCCCTGTGAGCAGCAGGTGAAGGGCAATAGGGGAAGCAAAAACTCACCCTTTAAACTGATCTTGGAAGGTAGGGTGATACACATTTCGGCTTCAGACTCGGTCCTGACAAATTAAACTTGATCAAAACATGAATCGTTGTTCTTATTATTTAACACTAGGGGGGAGATGCAAAATTCTCCAGAGAGAAAAGGCATATGGCCCAGCTCAGGTGTAATACAAAGGTGCTTTAAATCACCCTTCCTTTAGCTTCATTTTTATCTTCCTTTAACTGAAAAAGATCATTACTTTTTTTTTTTTTTTTTTTTTAATCAAACTGGTAGAATTTAGGCTTTGAGCAGGAGAGAAGACACATCCACCGTAAACAAAAGATGGTTTGTGGAGGTTTGTATTTGACAGCTGTCTTCCAACAGGTACTCAGATGAAAAAAATGTTGTGCCAGCTACTCACTATAAGAGAGCTAACAATTACATACAGGAAGATGTGACACAGCTGGTTTTGATGGTTTCCCCTGTGGTTTTTACTTCTCCTTTTGGTGAAAGTGATGCAACTGTGATTTCTCTCATTTCCACCCTCTTCAGAATTTGTGAAAGTATCCTGTCTGTGTTTCTTTTTATACTGGCATCTTCATTTTGCTGTCAATTCGGAAGCAAATCCAGTTGTTCAAACAGATTAAGGCTAAAACAAAACATAGCTGGAAAACAACATTTCTCTCAACCAGTGTTTTATGCATAAAATCACCGAGTCACAGAATGACGGAACATTTGAGGCTGGAAGCAACCGCTGGGAACCTTCTAGTCCCCCTCCTGCTGCTCAAAGCAGCTGACATATGGGGACCAAAAAATAGGAGTGTGCTCTGCCTGTCACTTCAGTGAAATGCATGCAACAATTTCTGTCAAACACTAACACTTTCTTAGTGCATCTAATGAACAGTCCTTGTTTAGATATTTTGGAATATAGATGGTATTCGGAATTCATAAAGCGGGCTAGAAGCATCCCCCTAGTCTTCAGCCCAGAAATTAGCAACAATGATATAGAATGAAATGAATACTTGTATATTCACACCCCAAATTACAAGTTTTTGACATAACAACATGCCAATGCAAAAGGACTGAGCAATTTTCCTGTAAGCAGAATGCAGTGCATTATTTTTGTGCTTGCAAGCCCCTGGCTGTGTGAAGACTTCTGTCTTTTCATAGTTTCCTTAACCACTAACTTACACACATAGGAGATGGACACCCTCCATCAACATTTAGATACAAGGAGCAGGCACGGTGATGTTTTTGAAAGAATGTGCAAAGGCAGCTGCGTCCAGTGTTTCTCCGTGGGGGCACCTGGCAGCAGGACATCGGGCACCACCTCGTTCAGCGTGCCGCCTGTGGGCATCCTATTCTGAGTCGCTGACCCTTTTCCACGCTCTTTCTAGGCAACCAAGCCCCTAAACTTTGGTTTATATCCAAGGAAAGACACAACCCCCTGCTTTTACCCACCCGAACTCTGTTGGATCTAGCTCTTCATGCCTAGTCCTGTGCTACACCACGCTGTAGGAGCTGAGGCCACCAACCACACATGTGCTGGTGCTCACACGCGGCAAGCAAAGGGAAGCTGCCCACGCTCAGTCGTTTTAGGGGACAGGAGCTCTGCAGCAAGGCTCCCCCTCCATACAAGGTCTTTCTCATTCAGTCCAGCAGCTGCAGACTTACCTACAGACTCTTTCTTCAGGTTAAGGTTCATTGAGGCCTTTTGTTTATGTTCACCTCACAATTCACCGGAGAGTTTCTTACCCTCCGTTTCTTGCCACCGCTCTGCCAGCGGTGAGTGTCGCAAGAAATGAAACTCGGTATTAGCTCTATTCACTAATTCAAACACTTAAATGATAAAATTATTGTTATGGTCTGACTAATATAACTAATTTAGAGTTCATTACAACTGTTGTACCAAAGTCAGATGAGCCTCAATATTATCCAGGAATTTAGCCAAATTACTTCAAAAATAATCAGTCCTTATGCATTTTAAAAAGAATCTAAGAAGAGGGGTGCCCTTTGTTTAGAAAGTACTGCTGAAGAATTTTACCAAAACCTGTCAAGTTGTGATTGAAAATGTTAACCTTCTTTGTGCTGAAATAAAACTACCGTCTGACAATCTGATTGTCTCAGGGATGATTATTAAAGCTTTCTTCTCAGAATTATGTTGCTGAATGGTTGAGTATTTAAACAGACAGCCTGCTCTGGTGCTTTTGAAAAATCATATTGGCAACCTTGACAATCTAGTTGTTACCTTTCCCTGCCTCCACTCTCAGAGATGTTTATCGATTTGATAAGAAGTTTGAAAACTTTATTTACCAAGAATTGTAGATAATTGATTCTTTTCAGACTTTTAAACATAGAACACATTCTAAAAACAATTTTATAAAATAATATTTGAACAGTAAAGCCTTCTCTAGATTGACTCTACATGTGCTCATATGCATGCATTCGATATGCCTGCTTTCACGCATAAGATTAAGGAACATAAAAAGACCACAGCATTTAACAGCATAGAAGAATAGGGGAGAAAGAAGAATAATAAATTTCTGAAGATAGCTGAGTCTGAAAACATATCAGCTCTTTCAGGCTTCAGGATTTGTACAAAGTAAAACCTAGGATTGCAGCCAATAAGCCAGATGGTGATCTGCGGGACATCACATCTCTTGAACAGTCTTTTGCTCCGTTCAAGATGACCAGTCACATGTTGGTAGGGGGTACTTTTTAGTGCTGCAACTTTTCTCTGCCCTAGGTAGATGGTCACAGAGATTTTAGAACATTGATTTTCCTTATCTTTTTGGGGGGCTGGTTCTTTTTGCTTGCCAGAACATCTGTTCAAAGTCTTTGGACAAATCTGATATGAGCCCTATCTCACAAGTTATGCAAGTTACCAAAAGCTTTCAGGTCAACTCCCTAACTAACATCAACTTTTAAGAATTCTACTTTAAAAAGTAATTTAAATACAGTCAGTGTTTTGCTTCCCACAGTGCCTCCCTACCTCAAATATATACAAAATCCATAGACAGAAGACCATTTTTGAGGAAACTGGCATGGTCTTATCTGGCTGAAAGGTCTTGAGATAACATTGTGTCACCAATTTAGAGAAAGTTCAGCATAAAAATAGAAGTCACTACTTAAAAGGGAACCATGATAAACATTAATCACCAAGCATTTTCCCATCAGCGATACTTTGCATGGTTGTGCTAAAAGATAAGTTTCACTATGGTGGTTTTTTTCTCAGAAACAGCTGATATACGGTATTTTCCTAGCACACAAATGGGCTCCAAGTCAAGCTGTTTGTCAACTGGAAATTTCATCTTGCAAGGGAAAAGCTATTTTAAAGCCATTCAGGAGTGAAATTAATGTAAAGCACTAAACTGTATATATCAGATTTGCATTCCTTAAACTGCTCTTCTCGTGCAGGAAATCTGGGTTTCACAGCTCCCTGTTGTTGATAGCAGAGAATGGTTGAAATATACAGCAAATGCTGTAGAAGTTTCTTCCACTGTGTTCTTTCCACTGTGAGCTGCATTCATGGGAATTTTACCACCTCCCAATACCACTGGCAGTAGAAAGTATCATTTACATGAATCCACATAGACATTTACATCATTCTTTTCTAGGATACTGCCTTTGCATGCCATAGCAAGCCACCTTTTGTCCGAAGTCAGAGCAAACAGAAGAAAATAAACATCATGCTGGTAAAGGTGATTAACAAGACATAAAACATTACACCTGTGACGACTCTTAGAAGGGAATAGAAGCATAAATGCCAACTAATTCCTTGTATGTCCTGAAAAACAGAGCTAATTCGCGCTGCTGGCAGTACTACTGTGCCACAGGTACTGTTACAGGGAAGCTATTCCTGTGACTGACTCTCCACAGGGCAGTTTTTGTCATTTATCTACAGTAAGAGGAGAAGAGCAAACAGAAAAACCTGCTTACAAACTGCCAACACTGAGAAGGACCAACTCTGCAGACTGCAGGGGCAGATTATCAGAGAGGCACCAATGAGAGCTACAACTCAGAGACAGTTTCAAAGCTGTGATACCTGGATTTGGGTGGAAACCTTCCCCTACAATCGCTTGGAAACTATTCTTATTTCTTTGGTCTCTGCCCTGACACAGTTTTATTGTCATCTCTATGTCTGCCCATGCCTCTTTGGTCTACGTGCTTTGTCTTGCATCTCTTGTCTGCACTAATTCTTGTCCTACCGTCCCTCGCTTTTAATTCTTTATTCTTTACATTTAGGTTTCTTCTTCCTCTCATCTTTTGTAGCTCCCATCCTTCTGCACACCAGAAGGCTTGGGTATGGGGTATTTGATACTCCAGGGCTCTGGTACCCCAGGAGGCTCTGACAAGGGCTTTTGCCACGGTCACAACGGAGGGACGCCTCGGCTGATGGACAACTGCTGGAGCTGGTGGTCATATCTACGAGAGCTACAATTCCTGTAACAATACAGAGGGAACATGAGTATTGTGCAAGGACACACCTTTACCTACAGATGCAGTGGCACCAGGAGTGGCACTGGAAAGGAATGAGTGGACTCTGGGTCACCCAGTTGTATTCCCTTACATTAATCCCTTAACAAACACTGGGGAGTAGAACGTGTATTCATACGTTTTTAGTTGCATAGCCACACACATATGTGTTACAGCCAAATATCAAAATTCTTATGTATCCATGATTTCACACTGACTTTGCACTGTATTTATATCACAACAAAAGAGGCTTTAAAAAATTCACCAGATTTTCAGCAAGTGTAGATCACTTTAGCTCCACTGCAGTGCATTGCCTTGACTTTGATGTGAATGTAATTCAGACCTGAATCACTGAAGATGCACTGACTTGTGCCAGCTAAAAATCTGAATTAAAAAACCTCATAAAACAACTAATGTATTTATCTCCTTGTATCAAAACAAGCTTGGGTGAAAGCAAGCCAGTATATCTGTATATATACCACTTTCCATGGGACTGCCAAAATTTTTTTGTTCAGGAGATGTGACTGACATATGAAATTCTCCATGGGAATCAAACACAGAACTGTTAAAATTGCCTCTCTGCTGCTCCTGACTTCTTCCAGTTCTCACCCGTATGACTGAGGTTTTGCTTATTTGATGGCTAGAGTCAGGGTACTATTATGTATTGGTAAAGTAGTTATTTTTATTGAACTTAGTAACAAAATAACTGGCTGATTTCTTCCTGTCTAAAGGACAGGTCAATTTGTATTGAGTTTGCATCGGTTTTTCTCTAAAGCTCTTTAAGAAAATGCATTCTTTTTTCAGGGAGCTATAAAGTGGATTTAAGCTGATACCCACTGCCACGATGCAGAAGCCAAATTGCCAGCACTGCTGACATAGATGAGCACATAATCTGAGTAACCCTTAAAACTCTCTCTGACTCCTGCAATCTACTCTTGCTGACACGTTGGCGTTGTGGGCTTTGCCACTAGCTCCTCTTCCAGACATCTTTCAGCACTCACCCCTCAGGCATAGCCTGAACTTCCAGGTTCTCATCTCTGCTTGCTGCCTACATCCAAGCTTTTTTTCTTTGATTGTAACACAACTTCTACTGAGTAAGTCACAATCGCGTGGTGGAGTCCTGCCTTCGAACGGTTGGTCCAAGAGGGGTGCAAGCAGAGCCTCTGCTGCCGAGATTCAAAGACACTCTCGTTGACCTCCGTCTATAACAAAACTCTTCACCTGTGAGCAGTACGCCTCAGGAACAGATTGTGAGTGGGGACGTCCTCATGCACAGCCCTTTTTGGGAGAATCCGACGACAGAGAGGCATGTGGCACGCTGAGGCTGCTGCCGCTGCCGAGTATGGAAAACGCACTTGCACCTCTCCTCCGCCCCCTCCGCAGTCCCTAAGGCACGGCTGCCGTTTGGACCAGCACTTCCCAGGTCCCTGGACGTATCTAGGGCACTTGTCAGGCATTCAGCCCGGGGTGGTGTCCGTGGGCTCTGCCCAGGGACAGCTAAGAATAGCTGCCTTTACTAACACCCCTGACAAAGGACAGCCAAGAGCAGCATGACCTGGGAGGTGTAGTGGGTGAGCGGGTAGGGAGGAGGAGTCAGGAGCCTGCCTCCTCTTTCTGCTTCATCGATTCACTCCGCATCTGCTTCCTCCTCGGTAAAATGGGAGCTTCTAAGTTCACTCCCAGTTTTGATAGCTGGATGAAAAGAGGTGATGCACGTTATGATTAATTTTCATACCGTAATTTTCACAAGCAGCTATTAGGCTTGCTCATGATTTTGAAAAGCTCTGTCAAAGAGAAAGTCAGACTGAGATCATGATCTGACTCCTTCCCCAGCTCCGGAAAGACTCAGCAGTCAGTGGATACCGAACCTTCTCATGTGGCAGGTTTATACCCCACTCTTTGAGGTATGGCAGTTTCAAAAACGTAGGCAAACTCACCGGTTGGGCATGTCAGAGGAAAGGAGTATTCCCACAAGGGAACTTGTCTGCCTGACTTGGATATTCAAATTTTGTCAGACAGGATCTCCCTCTGCGGTAGGTGAATTTCCTTCTGCCCTGCCTAAGGAGCAGCGCGGGCATTTGTTCGGGAACACGGCGTCGTCAGGGACTTAAGGGCAGGAACAAGGTGGCTGCCAAAGCAGGGTAGACTGGGGCACAGCCATGAAAATACCAAGTGACGGAGGATCCGCCACAGTACGACACAAGTCTCTGGTGCCCACGGCCATGTCTTCTCCCCTTTCTCACGGCTCACGTATATGTGTGTGCCGTGCTCGTCCTAAAAGAAAACACGGCATGATAAACGCGATGGACTTGTCAACCTCAAGTCTTACACAGCACTCTCTCCTCAGGAAGGGCCACTGAAGGGCTGTTTGCTGCAGCTGACATTCGTCTGGGGGAGCGGGTGTCCCCCGGCTCCCGGGGCTGCGGCAGCAGGCACATCACCCGCCCCCCTGCCCTGCACCGGGCTCCTCTGCCCGCTCCTGCCGTCCGGCCCCGTGGAGGCCAGAGACAGGGACCCCGTGAAACGGTGGCCAAAACGGCGACCGGAGCCCCGCGCGCTGGGGCTGGCGTGGGAGCTTCCGCGGACAGGGCGCGGGGTCTGGCACATGACAAGACACAAAGCAGGAGGTGTGGAAAGGATTTCCTACTGTTGCTCCAAAACGAAGGAAGAGAAGCGTTTCCAGGGGTGATTCAGAACGGCGAGGTGAGGATCCTGCCCCGAAGTGCCCTCCATGAGATTTCTAGTGGCAGAGAAGCCGTGGTGAGCGCGGCTTTCCTGTGGTAAAGACAGCCTCCGTGAGCATCTCGTTATCAGCTGGAGAAATCCTTGAAAACCCTAATTAAGGCCTGACTTCACCTAAATATCTGTAGTCAGGAAAGATATGTAAGCATATGCATAACTTAGCATGAGCTGAGCTATATTCTTAGTAAAGAGGCACTCAGCAAAAATATAACTGCCTTCTAGAATGGGAAAGGAAAAAGGAAAAAGGAAAGGAAAGGAAAGGAAAGGAAAGGAAAGGAAAGGAAAGGAAAGGAAAGGAAAGGACAGGAAAGGAAAGGAA
>JAVJGG010000050.1:13749527-13759972 GCA_035590195.1 Aviceda cuculoides | reverse complement strand
AGGAAAGGAAAGGAAAGGAAAGGAAAGGAAAGGAAAGGAAAGGAAAGGAAAGGAAAGGAAAGGAAAGGAAAGGAAAAGGAAAAGGAAGGAGGAAAACAGAACAGGAAAAATGGAAAAGGCAGAGTGGGAAGGGGGACTTCTAAAATGGACAACCTTTCATTTTATTCTACTCTTGTCCCTTCTTTGTATATCTATTACAGGTTCAAAGTTGCTTTTGTTTTATCACTGTGCATTAAGTGTGCCAAATCCCTCTGCAAGCAGTCCTGAACCACAAATGAGCCTCTGTTTTGTTTTTGCTACAGTCAGTAGCAAATCCATTTACACCAGTGGCTAAGGATCATGTCTTTGCTTGAAAAACATTAAATTGGTAGCGAGAAGGTCATTTGCACGTGTTAGGCTAGGTTCTTAACTACTTAATTCAGTTTGGGTCTGGTGTAATTTTATTTTTCCAGAACTGGTGCAAAACCTGGAATAACCCTTTTAAATCTCCTGTACAGTTAATCCAACAGGCTGCTGTACAGATATCACAGCAAGGCTGGGAAGTTGCAGTCTCTTTAAGATGTTCCTTAAGGAAAATAATTATATTTAAAAGGCATAATAATTTCTGAAGACTGTTATTTTTCTCTGCTCAGTCTAATGGAGCCCTTTGAGCTCAAGACTTTGTTTGCATATGACAGTACTAAACTATTATCTTCTTTAAATCTGTTTCAATTTCTTACTCTTGCTGAAAGGCTGAGGGCTGCAACACTAGTATATCTGCTTTCCATGGACAAATGCAAGTAACTAGGACTTTGGAAGATCCTGTAAATATTTCTGAAAGCACTTTTCATATCCATGCATATTTTTTCTCCTTCTTGAAGTGTATGTGCTGTAGCTTGTTCCGAGACAGAAACCCCCAAACTAGCCATTGAGCAAAGCTATGGATCGCAGGAATTTTTACCAGTGACAGTCCTCTCTGACCTGCAGTAATGCTCCTACTGTGTTTAACAAGCAATAGAACAGCCTATAATCCTTAACAAAAGAAGAGTTATCATATATATATGTCAGTATACACAGTCTTTAGAGCCATTGCAAGCAATCTGTGATTCACTGAAAACAACTACCACTGCTTTCCTTAAGGATGTCTTAGCATTTTCTCTATATGCAACCCACCATCAGATCGTTACGACTGAGCTCCAGACCATCCCTGATGTAACTTAACACATCACTTCTTGGCCTAAAAGCATGACATGCGAAAAAAAATGAAGCATTGACTACATATATTCATTTCTATTTAGAGAGATCTGTAAGTGTTTAGAAGCTCCTCTGCACTGCCAGACATCAAAAAGCTCAGCTTTAAGGAATGAAATCAGTTGTATTACTGCAGATAGAATTTAAAAGGTTCCTCCTTAAAATATTTTACATTTGTTAAAAAGATGTATGGCTAGAAAGAATGCCACTGTGCACATGAAGGAACGTTGTCTTAATATGTACTTTTTTTTATTAATCTGGTAATGCTCTGTACTCTCAACTGAAACAATACAATACAGCCCAAAGATTCCGAAGAACTTGGTATGAGAAGTACGTCCCGATTTATGCAGAGCTAACCATCGTGCCAGGAGGCCCCGAAGGAGCCCATGAGTGCTCCAGCTCCTGCAGCCAGAAAGATGAATTGTTGTGTTGCTGGATGCTAGCATCCCCCTTTCAGAAAAGTCAAGATATGCCCGCAAGTGCAGTGAACCGCCTTAGAGCTTACTTCCAAGCTAGGAAGTGTGTTACAGTCAGAGAGAGTTATCTGTTTAGCTAGTTAAAAAGAAGAAGATAAAGTGGTATCTTTACAAAACAGCAGGTAAGATAGGAGTGTCTTAAAAGGGAGAAAATATGAAGTACCAAAAGGGCTGCTGAAAAAAACAGAGAAGTGTGACAAGAGCTAGTGCCTGGAAGCCGAACCTGGAGACATTGAATACGACACACCTTGTAGCGGGGAGGATGATTAACGGCTGGAACAAACCCTGTGAGGTTCTTTATCCTCTGTCTCTTGCCATCTTCAGTTCAAGTCTTTATGAAAGATCGGACTTCCCCAAATGTAAGTCACTGAATTAATCCAAAGACCAGCTGAATTAAATTCTACAGTTTCTATTAAACAAGCCAGAACAGATCTGCTGCTCATTCTGCCTCACGATCGATTGGAATATAGGCGAGTCTTCCCACTGCTCCCTCTGCACTGGGGCGCTTGTCTCACGGCTCGTGCCCGCAGCAGGGTATTTTGTATTACACCTCCTCAGCGGATGATGTTTTCTTAGCCCACTGTCAATCCAAAGTTACAGCGAGAAGGAGCTGTAAGCTCACCACGCTGCCTCCTCCCATGACGGTAATTCTGACGGTCAGATCAGAGTCGGTAACTGCAAGGAAGTCCAGCACAGGCCGGGGATTTCCAGACGCCCTACTCGAGCTGAAGCGCCCGTCTCTTGGCACGACCACCCTGCCCTAGCTCCAAAACGCCGACGGCAGAGAGGCCCACCAGACTGGCCCCGACCCGGCAGCAGCGTGCCTGCCGAGGTTTGCCACGACGTCCTCGCCAGCGACAGCCGAAGCGGCCCCTGCGGCCCCACGCAGGTAACGCTGCAGCCAGGGCGAGGCGGCCTGGCAGGGAAAAACGGCGGCCTGGCAGCACGCCCCGGCTCCGGAGCAGCACCTCCAGACTCCGGCCATTTGTCCCGTGAAGGGGTTTACATCCATCTGCCGTAATCACGACGGGTGAAGGGTTTTTTTTTTTGCGGAGCCTTTCTGTTGAATTCCCATATTCGGATAGCTGCTGTTGGGAGGCAAAGAATGCCTTTTTCATGCCTCGTGGTCTAAATTTGTAAGTGAAGATTCAAAGGTGCCTTTGATGGCTGGGAATTTACAGCATTTTAGAAAACAGGTCATTAATCTAGGCGCCTATTTCTGTGCATGTGTTTCTAACTTTAGTCAGAAAGAGTGAGAGCAGTGATCTTCCCATTTTGAAACGTAGAAGTAATGTGATTCAGGGGATCCTTCACCCAGAGAGGTGTACTCCTCCGTAATCTTTGTCTGCAACAGCCTTCTAATTCTTGGTTTCTCATTTGATTGGCCTGCAGTGCTGGATCTGTGTAACTTTCCTTGGGATATATGCCTTAGAAACCGTACTTTGTTTATGTCAGATCTACTCCCAAAGTGTTTACGGTCTGGGGTTTTTGTCTGATAACATCTAAACGCACTTTTGCAATGTGAAAACAATGCAAGGACAAATCTTGCACTTAGAAAAACTGCATACGGGAAAGTTTGTCTGGGAGGTGTTGACCCTGAAGGTGCTTACAGGGTAGAGTATGTTGTCTTTAGGATTTGCTTAAATAGATCCCACAGTGCCTTGCTGGGTAACATTAAGCAAGGACGCTCTTACACATTTCTTAAATTACCTGTGAGGCTGTATGTTGTGCATGACAAGGTCATTAACAACAAGCTCTAGCTGCCAGTGTGTCAGCCTGCCCACACTGCCAGGAGATGGTCTGATTCCTCCATTCCCTGTTGTACAAAATTGCACTCATGGGAGAAGGAGCCAAGGATACAAAATGCTGATGATTATTGTACCAGGGTCTGGTAGTCACACTTGCTTTCCAGCAAGGTTTAATATTTATCACATGGTGATGCATCTTGCCCTTACTGTTTTGAGCTGTGCTAACTGCTGCATATGTGCACAAGAAGATGGTCCCTGCCTCAAATTAATATGCAACCCCTGGCATATATTGAAACACAGTAAGGAGGAAAGGAATATCGTGACCAGACAGAAATGGGAAACATGCAGAAAACACGGTAAAAATGTGAGGCTTGTGGTTAGCATAACAAGCAGAGGTCATAGCACACCAAGTGCCATATCCATAGGCTAGTAGTTCACAAGCTTCATGACTAGCGAATTTAGAAGCATCTGAAGGAAGTACCTTTGTGATTTTGGCTGTGTCTCTTCCCACAAACAAGCAGTGGCATGGGATGAAAGGTGAGGGTGTTTGAGGAAAAAAATGCACAACATGGTATTAAAGGTTGGTCTCACAGAGCAGAGTCAGGGCTCAGTTATTTCAAAGTGGAATTATTGAATATTCCTACGCTGGCAGATGCAGTGTTGAGCACAGACATCCCAGCTAGCTGTCTAGGAGGTGAGGCAGGAGAGAATTTCACATGGACAAGTTCAGCCAGCTGAAAAGGGTGCACTTTTAAATGTAGCCCAAGTACCTGTTTCACGTTCTGCAATGTAAATATACTCCCTAATATGCCCCCCCCCCTCCCCCCCCCGCAGCTATTCCCTTCTTTACTCAGGTGGGCAGGACTGAGCTGTGACATCCATCAACCAAAAAACAGGTCCTTCTTTGAGTTTGATGCATTAGGTTTAACGCAGGTGGAGGAATTCCTTGTCTTCGTATAAATGAGATGACCAACACAGCTGTATCATGCCTGATACAAAAATGGCATCACTGGCTAAAGCAGTGGTGGGCTTGGAAGTGAAGCCTATCCCACAATCAAAAGACTGAAGCTTTGAAGAAGCTGAGGGATGGCAGCGTTACTCTCAAGGAGTGATTCACCTCACTTCTCCGCAGCCATCTAAAAGTTAGGGTTTAATCCTGCCACTTCTGGCTGCTTCTCTCCACTACCTATAAAGTGAGTTGACACTCACCCTCTCAGTCTAAGTTTCAGATAATTCAGGTTAGGTAAAATAAATCCGACTGCAGGGTTCTACAGAGAAGTTCCCCGATGCTTTCTGTTGTTTTTCATTCGTACATACAAACCCCACCTCTATTCCATACTTGTTCTGGACAAAGACCTCAAGAACGCAGGAGAACTAAGGAAAACTTGCTGAGGGAAGGACTGGCTTTTTTTCTCTGAGCAGGCACTTCCATTTCACAGGTTTACATCAATGTTTTCACTTACAAGCTTCCTGAAGTATTTGTTTTTGAGGCTAAAGCTCTCCACATACAGGACTTATGCATGTTATATGCTATAAAAGAACAGTGACTGTTGGAGCAAGTAATTGAATATCCATTACATTCTTAGCTCAATGGTAAGGTATTTTTAAGTGACTGACCTTTTAGTACTTTTGGATTGGTTCTAAAAAAGTGAAATAAAAACAAAAAACCAATGGCATGCTGACCCAGTTTGCTTCCAAATCAAACTTTTCTAACAAAAACTGCTCAGATGTGGCCAAATGACTTCTGGTCCTATGTGAACTGTATGTACGAGCTATAGTCATCGTATAAGAGTGAAAACAGATTAAAATGTCTGCTCTTTTTATTTTCTACACAGTGTATGCTTTGAATGGCGTTATTTTTTTAGTCAAGCAATTACAGGGTGGAGAGAATACGTGGCCAATGGCAGCAGGTTAATTACAAGACCAAACACCCACTACATCCTGCTCAAAGAGCCTTGAAATGATTACGTACTGTTGTAACTAACAGCCTAGTCCGGACCACTGATTGGAGAGCTACCCTCAACTTAAAAGAAATGCCTAACTTCTATCTAAGCATCCTTACCATTTTTACAAATAATGCTGTGTACCAGAGAGAGATTAGCTAAATTTCTGGAGAGAGGGGATGTCAGTTTATTTACACTGACCACTTGACAATTTTACATAGACTCTATTTCTTCCTTTCCCTTCTTACGGTCAGCCAATTTCTCACCTTCTTTCATAACACAGCAGTTTGTGAGAAAATACTTTAAAGTAGAGATCTGCAATTAAAAATAAAAACTATCAAAAAGCTTTTGTGGTACCTGCAGCAGCTCTGAACTTCGTTTTAACTGATTGCATTTAAAATTATATGGGATAAGGCCAGGAGCGATCAGCTGATAATCTAACGTGTATAACAGCCATTATATTTCTCCTCAATACCTCTACGTTGAGAACAGCACTCCCTGGATAAAAAGGGTTTTCCAGAAAAGCATCCAGTATTCATCTGAGGATGAATCCAGCAGGATTCCAGTATTAGGCTGACATCGACTGCAAACCTTTAACTGGGACCTGACCCCCTTCCCGTGCGCTTCTGATTTCCAGGAGCAGTTCACCTGAAGACCAACATACATCTTGCCGAAGTCAACACGAACGCTCACATGCTGCAAGACAGTCAAACCTTCATCCTCCTTGCTGAACGTGGATCAAAGAGCACGCTTCAGCGAAGACAGGACAGAGGCTGCGCGTGCTCTGAACCTACAAACAGAGGTATGGCCGAGCACCCCGTCCGGGCAGAGGACCCTGCCTTGAAGGCAGCGGCGCAAGAAGAGCTTCCAGGCTCTTTCTCCACTGCCAAATGGTCCACCGGGCCATTTCAGCATCCAGATCCACTCCTTTGTGCCCGGCCACCTGTAAGTTAAATCGTTAGCATGGCCTGGCTAGGAACTGGATAGCTCAAAGTCAACTCCTGGGCACAGACTAGGAGTCAGCACGTGCCAGCGACCACTCCAGCAGGCAATTTGCATGCAGCCACCCCAGTTTAGAGCTAAAACAATTTAAAACCATGGAGGTGGCCAGGCCAGGTCAGCTGGCCATCAGGCTGGAGAAAGACCCTTACGCTATTTTATTAGTACAAATACAATTCGAGGGGTCTTGACCCAAGAAGCGTTTACCAATAAATTACTTTGAAAGATCTTCTATACATAATAAAAATTAAGCATCTTCCTTAAGGGAATTTCCTTGACAGTTTTTGTAATTCATCCATATAGAAACCAAAAGAAAGATACATTTATTAAGACAGCTGCCATTTATACAGTTTTGTGCTTCCCTTTCCCTAAAAATAGAGCGAGGATAATTGAACTGAAAACCTAAAGATTTCCAAAAACCAATTACATAACTTGACACACTTGCCCTGTTTTCCCCTCTACTCCCCCCTCCCTCTTACTTGTATTTTAAAGAGGTCAAGGTTATTAAATAAAAGCTCCTACATTCATACAGTAAGAAAAGCAGGATCTAAACATACGGTAAATGTTTTTCATGCAGCATGAATTTGCCCACATAGCCTATATGCACTATCTTTGTTTACCAATTAGACTCTGAAATTGATACTTTGATGTACAGAGTGTGTGCAGTTCACGCGGGTGAGATAATTGTGCAATGAAAAACTTCTTTTCCGTCCTTGACTCATGCGTGTTTATACTGTCCAAAGCTGCAATCCTTATTCCGGCTAATTTATTTACCTCAGTGGGTGTGCCGTCTATGTAAGGACTGCAGTTTGATGACCCAGGTTTGCAATGTTAATATTGCTCTAACAGAAGCTTTTGCATTGCATTATGCAAAATTACAGCTCCGATACTTCTGCTCTAGATACACATGCACACTTGGGAAGCCATGAGCAGGGTTACTTTAATAATTTCAGTCTTATCTATGAAATTTATAACTTCCAATAGCGTGCTGATTTATACAGCGTGGCACTATACATCAGATGCATGCTGCCTCAGAAAATTAATGCTGCATTCTGGCAACCATATGGGCAGCTGGCGAGCAGCCAGAAGACCAGCAGAGCACGACCCTACCTTCACGCAAACCTTCCCTGTGCAAGAGAACTGTTTGCTTGAACTGCATTAGCCAAGGAGCAGAAATAAAGGGAACTTGTACGTTGTTGTTGCTTATAACCATCAGATCCCCCAGGGACAGATGTACGCCAATATGATTAATGAGAGAAGCTGCACAGACACGACCCCCTTGCGGCAGGTAACCACGTGGGCACCGGGCTTCTGATGTCTCATTGAACGGAGAGGATTGCAAAGGCCTCCTTGTGCATCTCTTTTTCTTCTTTATGGATCTCTCTTCTAGTTGTTGCTCTCACCTGTGACAAAATTCAGCTTGCAAGCATTTATCTTATTTGTTCTGTAAAATGCATATTATACTTCGAATGCTGAACAATCAATCACAATAATGGCTTACAGTAGCTTAGTTATCTTAAGCACCTCAAAAAAGAAAAGAATGTTGTCCAGTGAGGAAGGAAGTAAAAAACATTGTTCATTATCACTTGCAAGTAAAGCAGTTTTTGTTCCCCGTTCTTTTGCTTCTCTCGCCCTATTATTTCTTATCAAGTATGTGATCATTTATAGAGTTAAATCTAACCCTGCCACTGGCTTCAGTGGGACTACCTACAGGAATGCTGGGCTGAATTGGAAACTCCTCAAATAGGATTCTGTATTCTCACTATGTAAATGATAAAAAACTCAGAAAGAATACAGAGGAAAATTTAATTTAATGGTTTCAAGTAACTTTATGCAATACCTTAAATGGAAGATGCCTTGATGATAGCTCAAACACATAATCCTGTTTATAATGTATTTTATGTGTATAATGCTTTCTATTCACAAATATCTCTGAATTTTTTTTTACAACTGTTGACAGGAATCATGTCACTTACTAGGCTTTACAGCAGCTGTTTTACTTCCCCTTGCAACAGCCCTATGAAAAAAACAGGGATTGAAAGTGCAGCAGCACACACTTTACACTGTAAACTAGCTGGTACACTGTAATTTCATGCTTTAGCTCTCTGCGCACCAGCTTTTCCAAGGAGATCAGGGCTTATGCTTTATCTCCCACAGCACAATCTCCATACACATGCTGTCCTGCTGGTTCACTCAGACAACTAAATTCTTGTCTACATTATGATTTTTCTTAAACCCTGACGCTGTACTAAAGCTGCTGCCATTTGACCGTTGGCGGCAACAGCTTGTTCTGCAGGTACAAGTGGGCCTGGTTTCTTTCAATACTGCTTCAGCACTGTCCAGCTCAGCGCAGAGCTAATCAGCAGCATGGTTGCTGCTGGTATCTGACCACCAGCAGCATTTCCATTGCTCCTGTCACTACAGAAATACGTGGTAGTGACTTGGGATTTCTGAGAAATGACATCTAAACACTGTTAGCCATCTCCAATTCTGCTCAGTTTGAGGGATTTGTTTGCATCCAGGCTGGAGTCTAGCTATGGTTTAGAAATGCTGACTAGCTGCCGTTAAAATAGAAATAAATAAATTCACAGCTGATTATATACACCATGTGGGTCCAGCACAGTGATAATTTTATTCCTGGTGCTCCTTGGCATGAAAACCCAGGCATGCCAGTAATGCTAAATCAACTACTTTCAGTAGCCAGTTTTCCAAGAGCAACTGCCTCTTTTCCCCAGGAAAAACAATTTTCTCTATGTAGCTTGTAATAGCAAAATGGTGATCTATGCATACCCTGTACCCACCAGTCTCCTTCCTAATCCTGAAGTAATACAGCTGCTGTTTCTCATCCTGTGTCTTGAACAATCCCATTTCACCAACATCCAGAGCCAAGCATCCAAATCAGCACACCACTCTGCAAATGTCATCTGTGACAGAGCACGCAGCTATCTGCCTTGGTTGTGGACTATTGCATCACAGATTTTACAGGGCTTCTTGATCTTTGTAGGCACTGCCAGAACATCCAAAGTTATCTCGTAGCACACTCTGGATATGGAAAAAAAAAATCCAGCATCATTTTTTTCCCTTTTATGTAAGAAGAGTTATGTTTGTTTGGTTTTTTCCTTCCCCTCTCTACACTTTACTTCTAAAAGGAATATAGTATAGTTTTAGGATGATGGTATTACAAGAACTTGAGGTTTTGTCCTCCCCTCCTAGTTCTCCATGGGCTCTCGGAAGGGCTTTCAACACCTCCCAGAGTTTGGGACCCAAGAAATAGGATCTCTTCTGTCCTTGGAACTGTGAAGCTCTAATATGGCACAGTTACAGATGTAGGGCAAAAGTATAACTGACCTTCACCTGTAAAACCAGAACTGCTGGTACTTACAGAGGAGCTATACTGCTGCTGGATAAAAACAATAATTTAATTGCTTAATGTAGACAAGGCCTCCAAGGAATCTCCTTCTTCAAATAACCCAGCCAATCAAAACTTCATCAGCAAAACCCACTCATCCGAACTCCCTCAGCAAAGAGGAACTTGAAATACCTTGCCAGGTACACTAAAAAGAAACAGTATTTCCCCTTTTTTAACCACCTGAAGAAACCAGAAAAGATACACACCCAGACAACCGAGTTCGAGTGCGATTGTTCAAGGGCTAAGTTTCAGAGGATGCCCGACGCAGAACAGATTCAGCTGCTGAATGATCAGATGCATTATTACTTACTTCAGCGGGATAGAAACCAAAGCCAAACCCCCAGAGCTGTACTGGATTCCCGAGTCTACACAATGGGCGATGCCTCTTACAGCGGGCACATTCTGTGAGAAACCACACATAAATTATACACCTAAAGCCCATTAAAGCACAGCTGATGCTTTAACTTCGTCTGCAGCTGTGGAGATTTCTGCCAATCCAGTCTTTTTCGACAATTCCTTGCACGCGGCGCTCCGAAGACACGCCATGACCGTTACTAAGCACAGCAGCACCCGGGGAAGCAGCGGAGCCTTGCTCTCCTCGCCTCGCCGGGAACGGCTGAGGCCCAGGCAGGCTCGGTGC
>JAVJGG010000050.1:13708163-13740547 GCA_035590195.1 Aviceda cuculoides | reverse complement strand
CTTAAAAAAAAAAAAAAAAAAAAAAATTAAAAAATTAACTGAAACCTTAGCTATGTATATGAAATTGCAAAATATGTAATTCCTGAAAAAAACAGATTTTCACCGTGCTAATTTTCTCTCTTAATTATTGCTTCAGCAGTACCTTGAGATAGTGGTGGGGAAAACTTTGTGTAAAGGGAAATAAATGTTATAAATGGGATATGATTATGCTTCATGACACTTCTGCAGAAAGCTCATGTGTCATCTTCTTTTGCAACCATCAGACAAGGGAATCAAAACCTTAAGTTGGTTATAAAAATAGCTGTGACTGTTTTGTGAAGCATCATGGTTAAGGAGTATTTACACAAGAGGCAACAATTTCAATCTGTCCAAAAGATTGGTGTGGGATGTGGCTCAAAATGTTACCTGCCAGAATGCTGTCTGTGCTAGAGATCATAGCATTCTTACATTCATTTTTCTTGCAAGAACTACAAGATTTTCCAACCTGATTGGAAATATAGCATAGCTACACTAGGGAAGCTTGTTAAAGCTAAAAGAGGCAACTAGCAGCAAAGTACTTACCGCCTGCTGAGAATTAAAGATGCCGTGCTGGAGGTACAGAGGAAAAGCATGCCAGCTGTCAAGGGAAGTGTGAAAGGAAGCTGGCATGGCTGAACACCAGGCAAAGATAGTTATTAGAAGGCTGAAGTAGTATCCAAATGAGGAAAATTGTAAGGATATAAAATCTGGCAAGTACAATACAGAAGCGTAAGCTAGAACAAAAGAATTTGAGTAATAAATTTTGAAAAGTCTTTAATAACTGCCTTTCAGCACACTAGTAGTAGCAAACCTGCCCCAAGCCCGAGGGCTGTGGGATGATTGCTTCATAAAAGAAACTTTCAGAAGATGAGATGGTAGCAGAAGAACTTTGCTTTGTGTCTGTGTTCATTGTTGAAAATCTTGGAAAGGTTGCCCTGCCAAGAACCTTTTATGGGTAACTCATCAGAGGAACGCTCTCAAATCAGCATTTGTTAAGAGTTTAGAGGACAAATGGACAGCATGAAAGCAAGTTGCTAGAACACCAGAGTTCGTCCAATGACTCTATAGGAAGTGAGGGATGAAATAATTTTACTAACATAATGACTCCTTTAGCTAGACACCTTTAGGTCATTGGATATAAATGCAGTGTGAAGCCAGTATTAAAAGGGTTTACTCAGAATGTTGTCTCTGCTGATTAGAAACTACAGTAATGTACAGACTTCATGGACGCATGGTAATTATAACAGATTGTGGAAAGGTCAACAGAGCTTCATGAAAAGAAGTTGAACCTCAAACCTTTTGGGGCTCACTGAAGGAGTTAACAAGAATACATGTCAGGAAATTCCAATTTGATATGGTGGGTAGGATTTCCAGAAGTCATTCGGTAGCCTTCTGCATGAGAGGGGTAAGTCATCATATGGATAATTAGTTAATAATTAGAGATAGATAACTAAAGACAAGAAATGAAGTGGATAGGATGCTTTTCAGAGGTGAGTAGTAACTGTTACAAAAATACTCAGGGTAGAAGAACTGAGACCCACCTTTGAATAATTGCAGTTAAGTCCAGAGTGGATGAGGAGGTGGCAGTTAAGCTGAAGTGAAGCATGTGGAACCTGTAACTCCTTTCAGGAAGGAACACTAGTTTGGGAGTACAATAGATAGTCCTGTGGGAACACCAGTTTAGGCTCAGAATGATTACTTCTATAAATTGTTAGGATAACAACAGACAATAAAACAAAATGGGCCCTTGTCTAGGTCGGTGCTGCATTAGCATTTGACTGCTGTGTTGGCAAGGGCGTGGGAGGGCCCTGGGAAGAACAGTGGTTACTAATGTGTATATGTAGGTGACTGAGATGTTTGTCTTGGTGTAGGTTCTAACACTTTTTTTTTTTTTTTTTCCTTTGCGATGGTCTTATGAATGATAGAGTAGCTTTGATAAATATCTCAGGTTCTTTGCTATTCAGAGAAACATTGCGATGTGTTTCCTGTGATCAGAGGTAGTGCTGGAAAGGGCTGTGCTTAGCATGAAATCTCCAACTGTACCCAACCCCAGAGGATGTATCTGTTTCAAAGCCTCTGGAAAGCGCAGACAGGACCAATGGTTATTAGACTGCAGAGTAAACCTGACAATGTCAACTAGGGCACTTGAACCTTCTCCCTGAGCACAGGGCCCGTGAGTGCTGGCGTTTGTGCAAGGGCAGGAGTCGACCAGGTGCAGGCTGCCTGGGAACTAAAACTTGAATTTGGAGTTGGGCGTTCAGACCAGTAATGGAGTTACATGAGCAGCCAGTATCCTCCTGCAGTTTGGTAGGCTGGAGCGGAGGACAGGACTCTCATGGCTAAGGAAAATATTTGAGGATGTGAATTTACAATAGTTTGAACAGATCGATGTTGCAGCTGTGGTGTACCCATCTGGTTAACAATTGCAGTCCCTTTCTTCCCTCCCTTTCACCTTGTGTTGGTACTGGAGCTTTTCTTCCCTCCCAGAGTGTTCAGGTTGCTGTACCAAAGACTAACCTTTCTGAAAATATAAAACAAACAAATGATTAAGCTTCCTGAACATGCTCTTTTCTGGGACAAACAGATGCCAACGTGAGAGGAGCGCATGAAGCGGGGGGGAAGGAGGAGAGAAAAGGCGATGCTCAGGGCTGCTGTGACAGAAAGCTGTTCTCTTTGAGACAGGCTGCTGTTTCTTGAGCATGTTTAGCCTGCACGCTTACGGACTTGGGATACAGGGGCCTGCTCTGGGTAACAAAGTATATTGAGACCACTCTCAAGATGCATTTCTGGGTTTTAAAAAAGTTTTTATTAATTCTCCTTCAGGTAAACCTGACAATAGCTGTAAATTTGAATACTTAAAAGATTCAAGTTTTAAATATTTCCAGTAATATAGAGTACTTAGGGATATTCTGTAAAAAGAAATTGTTACTTCAAGTTTATGGTGTCCTAGTTAGTAAATTCTACTGTCCTCAGAATTTTGAAAATCAGTGCAATATTCGAATGTCTTTTATTATTCATTAGTTACAAATGTATTATGAAAATACAAGAACTCTGAACCTTATAACCATTAGCCACCACTCAGATTTGTATTTTTATTTCTTTACAGGATCTGGAGTTTCATGGAGTGATGAGATTCTACTTTCAAGACAAAGCAGCTGGAAATTTTGCAACAAAATGTATCCGTGTCTCTAGTACTGCCACAACTCAAGATGTGATAGAAACTCTTGCAGAGAAGTTTCGACCAGACATGCGAATGTTGTCGTCCCCTAAATACTCGCTTTATGAGGTGCATGTCAGCGGAGGTTAGTATTTGTTCACGAAGTCTGTCCTGCATCCATGCCAGTTTCCTATCCTCCCCCTGCCAAAATATCCTTAGGTTTGCCCTCAGCTTCTGAACCACATAAGACTTGGGTTTTTTGTTCCTAAGTACGTTGCTACTAACTGTTATGTAGGGTTGTGGTACTTAAAAATGTAAGTATGCATATCAGGCCTGCAGTTTATATAAGTTTAGATTATGATCTATTAAATGCTGTACTTGATATCCTGTTAATTTGTTGACATTTGTGAGATAGTTGCTATTTTTGGGACTGGTAGGTAAAGACTAAATTTATAATGGAAGAACAGGAGTGTTAAATTGGAGCACTTAAGAGTACATCCTCAAGTTCTTTGATGTTGTAGGCCTTTGACAGGTAGCCTTATGATGCATGTTCCTTTACTGCTAATTTGGGGGAAGTTCAACATAGTATTGTTTGAAGCCACTGTGTTTCTTAAACAGATCCTATCACATTACCTGTGAAGAACTTGGATATCTAAATATCCTTTTGATGCTGCTAGCATTTGTGTCTCTCTATGCCAGTAGAAAGCTTCAGGTTGGAAGGTGGTAGTGTGTGTGGTGGTGGTAGAGACAGGAATAGGAGAAACGAGCTTTTTGTTGTGCTTTTTCTTTTTTGTACTTTGGAAGCTTACACAAGTGGTTTAACTACCTTAAATTCTGCTTTTGAAAGAGTGAAAATAATTTGAGATAAAGAAGGGAAATCTATCGGGATATGTATCACTTCTCATGGTCTACGAATGATGACTTGATGTGAATTATATGGGATTAGGGAAAAGTGCATGTGTCATCACTAATTTAAGTAATGAATAGTATGTGTTTTTTCTGCTTTAGGTTTCTTTAAAAATCTGTTAGCACTGTACCTGTAGTCACAATGAAATGGTTTCCTTTGCAGAGCAAGTTGCTGATGTTTAAAATGTGGCTCATAAGAGAAGCACCTCATTCAATAGGTGTATTTCTCATTAAGTAAAATGTAGCTGCAAAGACATCATTGTGGTGCTATGCATATGTACTATCTCCTACTTTTAGAAGGGAGATCAAATGGCAAAACTTGTTTAATATTTTTAACGACACTCATGTTTTTTCATATACTTGAAATAGATATAATACACTAAATACACTAAATGAAGTTTTGTCTAGTATATATGCATAATGGATTTTTTTTAATATAATTTCATAATCTGGTTTATTTTTGTGCAATCTTTCCAGAATAGTAGTTCTTGAGCCACAGACTGGTTAAATTTAAAATAAGGAAAACAAGTGTTTGGAAGCCTCATGAAGTTATAAAGTTCAAAACATTATAACCGTAGATGTAACTTTTCCTCCTGAGTGATAATCTTGTGTTCCCAGACTTAGTTCTGACGAAGGAGGTATGCAACACTACTTTATGTGGACCTTTAGCTTATGTAGATAGAGGGAATACACTTAGGCTGGTTGCTGGAAAGGAGACGTGTTTCTACCTCCCCAGGCTTTCTGTCCCTGTACTTAACAGGGAAACACTAACCAATGTGTTCAGCAAACCAATTGTTTTTTTAACAGCGTAACTTCTTGTTAAGTATCTTTGCTCTTGAGGTGCCAAATAACTGTTATTGCTTTTCATTTTTTTGAAGAAGAAAGAAGATTAGATGTAGATGAGAAGCCTCTTGTTGTACAGTTAAATTGGAACAAAGATGATCGAGAGGGAAGATTTGTTCTCAAGAATGAAAATGATACGCTTCCTCCAAAGGTGAGTCTTTAAGGAGTATGCTAGTGGTAACAGCAGTTTTGAAATGTGTGGGACGTGCTTATATAGCAAAACATAATATCTACTTTTCTAATTCCTGAAAACAATTGCTGCTGCTGACCTATGATATCTGGAGCAAGTCTTTTTAAATACTTAAAATGCATCTTTGCAACACAGCATTATTGTGATCTTTCAGATGGCTTGTGGTGCTTTGATCCATGTAGCTGTCTAGTACTGGAGCTTGTAATACCTGGAGAACTTAAAGCTTGCTTTGTTCTAATATGATGAATTAAAAATTTCCTCAAATAGTGTATGATGCGAGACACCTAGGAGGTAATCCTGCCTCTTGCAGAACCTTTAAAAGGGGATGCCAGAGGGAGTTAAATAACAAAAAATTGTTACCTCCCTGGGTAACACTCTGTTTCTTAAAAAAACTGATGGGAGACAGTTTCCTTTTGGGGAGGTGTGGTTTTGGGGGGTTTTTTCTTTCCAAATGCAAAATGAGGGACATATGAATATGAGCCATAGAAAAGCTTTTTTTTATATTACTTATTTAAACATTAAATTAGATCAGACTTTGGCTCATGAAGTCATGTAATTATATATATTATATCTAACTTGGGTGCTTATAGCTATGGAAAACATACTGTTCAGTGTGGGCTATATTCAGACAAGTCTTTCATCTGGGGCGGAGCACTGAATTTCTTTTGCTGTTGGAATTAGAGCTTGTTAATTTTAAAGGTATTTTGGGTATAGGTACACGAGCTATTCTTACACTATGCTTTTGACTACAGGATACATCCACGTTAGAGGTGGGGAGAGAAAATTAATGATGTCTTGCCCTACATCTACCAGACTTGCTATTACTACTCATGGCATTAAGTAATTTTCAATCTTCCTTCTCTGTGTTCTTCACTTCCTGATAGAAGTAAAAAAACCTGCATCTTCTTTCTCTCATCTTCCATTATTTTCTCTACAGAAGGCAAATGAGCCTAGGAGTACAGGTATCTTGTGTCTGCAAGAAGCAGGAATTGGAGAAGAGAACGCTGGAAGGACAACTTGGAAAAATACACCATAGGGGAAATGTCCTCTATAGTGTTTTTCCTTCTGCAGTTTACTCTTATCTGATGCTCCAACACAGTTGTCTCAAACAGATTAAGCGCAGTGGTGTTTTGTGAAGAATTTTTACTGGGAGGCAGAAATTTGTTTTGCAGCCTTCAGTTAATCTTTGAGGCTAGGTAGATAGTAGGCATTATTCAAGTAGACTTCTGCTGTTTCTTTGCTGTCTTGAGTACAAGGTGCTTAATCAGTTCATACCTGCTTTGGAATATGGAATTATTTTCGCCTTCTGTGTTATTCCAGAGAGTATTAGTCCCTTCCCTGTGTAATGGAGTATTGTTGCCTGTAGTATCATTTTTGTATTAGTGATACTATGTCTTAATCAGACTTATCTGGAAAGTTAAAACCAATACTAACTTTTCATTGGACTAAAAATGATGGAGGTTGTTTTAAACTCATTTATTTCAGAAGGCACAGAGTAATGGCCCTGAAAAACAAGAAAAAGAGGGAGTAATTCAGAATTTCAAACGAACTCTCTCAAAAAAAGAAAAAAAAGAAAAAAAGAGGCGTGAAAAAGAGGCATTGCGACAAGCATCAGATAAAGATGATAGACTTCTTCATGGGGATGATATGTAAGTGTTTTAAATTGTGATCAGTTCATATAACCTACATCTTACTTTAAAGGTTTCCCCTTCTCTACCAAATAACTTGCTGTTTCTGTCAAAAGTGAGTAGTTGCCATGGGTGCAATAGCATCATAACCCAAAATATGTGATTGCAATTTCTGTGGTTTGTATGTAGATTTTACCACAAGGTTTGTTTTTAAACCATGAAATAAGCTTTTTTCCCACCTCTTTTGTCCTTGTACAGAAACTGACACATGCTCGGTGACATGACTTTCCCCACTATGTTTATTTTTGAGCATTTACCCTAGAGTGGGTTTATTCCTCTCCCTATGTTTGATTATTGTGTCTTTTGCCAGAAAAATTAGTGTGTGTAGGTGTTTGCATTTGACTTACCACCTGATTATCAGTTTGGTTTTTTTGTTTTGTATTTTGGTAGCCAGTCTTCTAAGTTCTTCAACTCTTGCTCCCAAATCTGCTGTGTCTTATTTCTTGAGACAGGGCAGGACATACATTAATCCTTGTACAGAAAACTGGAGCACAAGAGTCAGGCATGAATAACTGTATGTAGAATAGAAAGCTGAGAAAGGTCCTTATTAAATTAAATTTTGTCTCCCTACCAGATTCTGTAGGTATCATATGTAATACACCAGGAAAAAAAATCATTAGTGGCGGACATACTCATAAAGAAAATGTATGATGAAAACTTATTAATTGATAACAGATTCTCGGAGATGAAAGAAATTAGTTGACTGGTTGACATATAATAGAGAATTTAGCTGCTTAGCTTGATTTCAGAACATGATTTAGTGGGCATGATTGATGGTTGGACTCGATAATCTTGAAGGTCTTTTCCAGTGTAAATGATTATGACTTCATTTATTTATTTATTTTTCTCTTTTTTGAGTTCATGGTTGGTTTTCATGTATGTAGTACTGCTCTGCATGGATATGTTTGCAATGTTCTTCATATACCAGCATGATCTTTTCAGTATTCTGTGCCGTTATTCAGCTTGATCTTAATTTTTTAAAATTAAAATAGAATTGTATTTAAGTGCATTAGCAAAAGAAAAAGCATGCGCTGCAAACACATGCTAACTCTACTTCCGCATGATTTGCAGTATTGTAAATGAAATTAAAGTTGGGGGTATAGTGTAAAGTTTCTTCAATGCCTCTTCCTGCCCCAAGAGACAGAGGGCCTCTTTTTTTCCTTTGAAAACTAGCAACCATCAGTACTTAAATTGGTTATTGTCTATTTCAGGTGAGCATGAACACTGTTAATCCTAGCAAAAGTGAAGTTTGTGTAGAAACCATCTTACAAGAACTTAATTGATCTCCTGTGTGTATGGATTCTACTAGCCTTTTGTCCTTTATGAAGTGATGAGGATATATGTATTTTAAGCCATTAATGACAATTTTTTCTTTTTCTTTCAACTAACTTCGCAGTGAGAATTCTCGCCTTGCAGCTGAGGTTTACAAAGATATGCCTGAGACCAGCTTCACTCGCACAATATCCAATCCTGAGGTGGTTATGAAACGGCGGCGACAGCAAAAGCTAGAGAAAAGAATGCAGGAATTTCGCAGTTCTGATGGCAGACCAGACTCGGGTACTTAGATTTCTTCTGGTTAAGTTGTAAACAGTAAAATGCTCACTGAGAGGGTATTTTTAAGGCCAGCAACTCCTGTAAATTTGACTTAACTTCTGCTTTCTGCAACATTCTTTGTACTTCATGGCTAATTTATCTATGGTGATACAATGAAGGATTTGTAGAGGAGCATATTCTGTGATGAGCGCAAGTCAAAGCTTTCAGTGATGGGCAGATTGATGGGATAGCATATGCTTATTGATCTTGCTAACAGTGCTAAACTGGGAAAGAAGGAAGGACAGAATTAGACTTATTAAACCGACAAACTGAGGAAGTCTTCTGAAATAAATGTAATTCATTTTACTAAGAACAAGCTGAATTACCTGAATGTAAAAATGCAACCAGTAGCACAGATACAGGATGGCAAGGAGTGATTGTTAAGGTCTGCACAAAGGATTCTGGTAGATCTTGTGAATATCAATGATCAGGTATTTCACGTTCTTGGGGGTGGGGATGCAACAACAGTGGTTGTATAAACATCAGTGTTGAATGAATGAAGCCATGTTAGTACTGATAAAAACCTCAAATGATGTATTCTGTCCATGAAAGAGTAGTGAAGAAGGAGTTAGAGGTGTAGAAAACATCACCTGAGGGAAATCTTAATGGGCTTTTTAAAGAGAGGGGAGATTCTTGAAGGTCAGCACAAACTTGCTGTCAAGATGGGAAAGGTTGGTTCTTCATCCAGGCATTGTCACTGTTTCATTTTAACTTCAGGTAATATTAAGAATGGTGAAAAACTGGAGAAAAGAGTTGCTTAGAGAAATTAGGAAAGCATCACTGGAGGTTTTTACCAATGGTGGAGACAAATTTATTTCAGGGATGTTATGTAGCTTTTCTTGTATTAGTGGATTGACTAAATTATTTCTGAAGGGGTTCGTTCTTATATTCTGTTAGAAATATAATAAATGGCACGTCTGTCTCTTTATTCTCTGGCAGCATTGTTTATTAAATTTTGTTTCCAAGGTGGGACACTGAGAATTTATGCAGACAGTTTAAAACCAAATATACCGTACAAGACAATCCTGCTGTCCACTACGGATACTGCAGACTTTGCAGTTATTGAAGCACTGGAAAAATATGGTCTGGAGAAGGAAAATCCCAAGGATTATTGTATTGCTCGTGTAAGTGAAGTTACAAAGTCACAATCTTCTCTTGCTTCATATTTTATTTTTTTCCTTACAGTATCTTTAAAACTAAATGGAAAGACTCTGGTAGTTCTGTGACTCTTTTGTTTGTTTGCTTTAAATCTAACAGCCTCAGGAGTTCGGAAGTGATTTGTCAGGTTTTTTGTTTTTAAAACCTAAATCTTCTGATCTTGCTAAATTATTACTTACTACATAGATAAACATGAGTAAGGAAAGTAACCTATTTCTGTATTTGGCACAGTGACTTTATACCACTAAGCATGCTTATGGTTCACAGACATATAAACTAATAGTTAATCCTGCAGATACCTAAATTTGTCTGTGCACAAAACTATTCCCCTGAACTAAGAGCATCTGCTCAGAGGCAAAAATGCCAAGATGGACTGCGTTATAAAAGGTGTATCTTATATGCTGTTGCCTTATGCCTTTCAGTGGTAGCTTATCCTCATTACACAACAGAAAAGACTTAAGTGAAACTTATGCTTATTCTCAGAATTTAATTATTTTAGGAGTTCTAAATGAATTCCATAGAATTGCTGTTTCTTAGAGGTATGGCTTTACCAAAAAGTCCCACGGCCAGTACTGATTAAAAGTTACAAACTTCCGTCCATATTATCTTCTGAAGGAGAATAGTGAGACTTAAAAACATTTGATCCTTGTTTGAGTCCAGTCTTCCATTATATTTCTGGCTGTTACTTGTCTAATAAACTTGGATTTACTGCTCCTTAAAATGATGAAAGAAAGGGAAAAATGTGTCTCATCATATTGCACTCTCTTCCCCTGCCCCTTCCCCAGTGCTTAAAGTGCCACTGGAAAACAGTAAGGAAGCTCGTATTATTTGCTATTCCCTGCACTTTCTAGCTGCTTTGAAGGATGTGGATATATCTTTGGTCTCAAAGTTACTTTCCAGTTTGTTTTTTTATGATACCTTTGAGTAACCTTAGTGTCTACTTCTGCTGTGCTTACAGCCTCTAGTGATATAATTAGCTTGGAGTTGACATGTTGTTCTAATTATTAAGGAAACCGTATGGTGGTAGTGCTTTTGTAGTTTTGGAGCAGTGAACTAATCTTAGTTTTTATTGTTTAAACAGTTTTATCTTAGTTCTAGACATATTCTGAACGACGTTCTGGGTATTTTATCTTTGTCTTCATTAACCTGTAATTGAGGTCCCAACTGCAAATTAATTTTACTTCACTACCGTAAAATTTTTTACATAGATTTTTATTATAGAGCGGAATAATTTTGTAAGTAATAGGTTTTTTTTTTAATGACACAGCATATTAAAAATTGATTCTCAGTTTTGGCTGCGAAGTATTTTTTATGTCTAGCTTTAATTATGACAATTATCTTCATATTGTGGGTTCTATGAATGAAATTCTTGATTCTCAGTCATTGATCTTATTAAATAGGCTGCTGACTTGATGCACTCGTTTTTCTGCTGGTTTGAGAGAATTGTGGGTTACAGCAGAGACATTGTGACTGAATTTGGAAGGTAGTTTTGTGTCAGTCTGTTTAGTTCAGAGTTAGAAGGTATTATGATATATTATGAAATATTTATATTTTAGGAAATTTATTGAACTGATTGAACTTACCAGGGAAACTTTTATAAGTCACTGTTGTGGTGGTGGTGGTCTCTGTTACCTCCCCTTGTATTCTGATCTTGTGTAGGGATGTTTAATGTAGAAAAATCTAAGGAATCCTTAAGAAAAATTAAGGAATCTTAAGAATTCCATAAGAATCTAATCTAAGGAATGTTGCTTTGATCTTGGTAAAGATTATCAGAGTCTTTGCTGTGAAGCAAATTGATCTAAATTAGTTTTCTGGAAAGCACTTCTAGAAAATATTTTGTCTTTTCTGAGCAACACATCGTCTTCATACAGTTAAGTTTCTATACTGTTTACATTTGAAATATGTGGGTGGTCTTCATTGGCTAATAATAGCAGATCTTTTTTATACTTTTAAGTGTAGAAGACCTTATTGTTTTGCTCACCATAAATCATTGTAGTTGGCTGAAATCTACTTGGCCTTTCTCAGCGCCTCCGCTGGTACAGTGCATTGGTTTTAAATACGATAATCCTTCCTTTTTTAATGAAGTTGAGTATTTTTAATCTAACTTTAAAATCTACTTTTTGCCAAATATTTTAAGAAGTTGCTTTCCTTGCTTGGAATGTTAAAATATCCTAGCCTTAGCTTGATGTGTCTTTTATCACTCTTTTCTTTTTTGGAAGCTCACAAATACAGTGCTACATAGCTGTCGTGGCCATTGGAGCTCCTTTACACTGAAGTCTCATAGCTGTTCTTTACCCCTGGTGGGGCTTTGCCCCTGTTCTTCTGACACTTTACAGTGTTCTGTGGAAGACATGTCCGTCTGGCACATGTTCCTATTCTTTACTTTTTGTTGGGTTTAAAACAGCTTACAGTGGAACGTATAACTTCAGTTTCTTATTGGTTGGGATTTTTAAATGTTTTGTTCTCTTTGGGTGGTAGGTGAAGTCTCTTCAAAGAAGACTTAAGCAGTTGACATTTACTTAACTATTAAGCTGGATTTTAAGTTACATGGCAAGACCTTTATAAGGCTGCATTAAGTACCTGTAATAAAGTTTGCTCGCTTCTCAAGTTTCACTTGAAAGGTGAACATTGTAAGAATTTTTCTTAACGCTTCCCATTGACAACTTCTATTGTAAATGGCAGTTTCCTGGTAGTTCCTTGCTTTCATACCCTGGTTTGCAGTGTATCAGGCTGTACCTTTATGCCCACTTCTAAAATGCTTTTCTGTGTAATCAAGTGAGTACAAGTTTGTTCCAATACACGTTTTGTTTCAGTTTGCTTGGTTTGAGGTTTCCCTGAATAATACGGGGTTCACTGCACATCTCTCAAGTTGTCTAATTAATTAGACAGTCTAGTCTTCCAAGCTACCTATGCATATTCACTTAGGGCATAAGACTTCAGGCATGCAGCAAATCGGTTAACTCTTAAAAATGCAATCTTTGTTAGACTTTTGTTTTAGCATGCTCTTATTTTTCACTTGAGGATGAGGCATAAATAACTTTTTGTAATGTCGAGCAAAAACATGCAGTTCATGCTGATTAGTTTTTGGGGTTTTTTGTTGTTGTTTTGTTTTGTTTTTAAGAAACAGACATTACAGACATGAGACATTAAATATTTTTTAGCAAGTTCAGTTGGTTTTGGTGGTTTTTTCCAGAGGCATGTGTGGAGACTGTATTCCTAACTTGTAAGGAGAATGGAGGATTAATTCATTTGAATAAGCAGATATACTAAAATATCCAGTAGATATGAGTTTTTTATTTAAAAAACATTAAAATGACAGAAGAGCTTACTGAAGAGCTATTATAGCATGGGTTTTTTTGTGTGGAAGTTTTGCTAAGGCTAGATCTAATAACTTGATCTGTAGCTATTACTTACCACAGGCAGCTTAAATATTTGAGTATTATCTTTTCTTACTTGTTTATCCCAGCAAATGCATTGGAAGTTAAGACCTAAGTTGCTATGGACTTAATTTAAATTTCCTAGCTTGTATTTTCTGCATGTTTCACTGCATTTTAAATGAATAAATATAGATTGGAATGACTTTATGATAATTTGTATATGCTCATGAATGCAATTATGAAGAAGCAGAGTATATTCTTCCTAATTATCTGTTAGGAATTTGTTTCAGTTTGTAGGTTGACAGCTGACAGCCTGCTTCCAAGGCTTGTGATCTTAAGCTGGTTTTACCCATCTCCATTTCCTACGCTGCTGCAGAAATCAGGGAAATACCTGTGCCTGATCTCAGCAGTCTGTGTGGATTCAAATTCATGAAAGGATATTTAACTGCATCTTCTGTTTTTCAAAATGGAAGCGAATCTCTACCCATGAGCCAAAAGGCAATCATAATATAAACTTGTTCCCGTGTTTTTCTGTTAGTCTAAAATGTAGGAATTTCAGCTTTGGGGGTGACACTGAGGCAGCAATTGCCTAAAGCGTAGAGATGTTTTCTAAATTGGCTTCGTTGCAATTAGAAGCCTCTTGGCCTGCGTAAGCCCGGATGTGGTGTTTTGTGTCTCTCCGCAGGTTAGGTCACGCACATTTTTTAGGTGAGGTATGCCTGAGTTATCAGCTCACGCTTCCTGAGAGACGGGAGGGACGGCAACCGGCTGGGAGGATGCGAGGATTAGTGCTTTTGGGACCCCTCTTCTCTAACCTCTCTAGTTTTACTTAAGCCCAACAGCAAGTATAGATGCGCATCCAAGTTCCAAGGCAGAAGTAGTATCGAGTATTAGCACCTGTGTATTTACATCTCATCTGTCCTCTAACTTCACTGCTTTTGGGTTTTATTTGGTTTGCTCCCCAGTCCAGTATTGGTCAGCCCCTCGTACGCATGCTGTAGCCTGTAGTTCTTGTGTTGTAACTAGGTAAGTTCTGTCTCGAGGGCTTTGGAATTTAAAAACTGTTGCTTGTTGAATAAGGCTTGAAACACAGTGTTACTTTAATTAGCTAATCAAAATTATCCTGTAGGTAGAATTGATTTTAAAATCCGAGATGTGAAATAGAGTGGTTTGGCAAGATAAGATTTGAGTGTAGATGTGTTTCTATTTCCCTTCAGTTTATACATTTTAATGTTTTCCTTGTTTTATAATATCTTGTCTAATTGAAAATCTAATTAAAGATAATTTAATTAGTTCTATGTTTAGCCAGGTTTGCATAGAAAATGTTTTAGGGAAAGGCCAATGACTCCATTACATACTTTTGATGTTAAATGCACTTGTTTCCTGCTTGGAAGGAGATGAAAGGATGTTTGAGGTGGATCTGTGAGAACTTAGTTAGCACTGAAATGGGTGTGGAGAGAAGGCGACAAGTAAGAGTGGAAAGCCTCTTGAGGGCTGCAGGATAGTAGTGTGCAGTAGCCAATAGCCGCGTGACTTCAGAAGGTGTTACCTGGGTCATAGTTCAGAGATGGGAATAATTTTGAGTAGTTTGTTTAAAATAGAGCTGTCTATGAATTTAAATAACACTGTTAGGATCACAAATGAGGGAGTAAAATTTATTTTATTTTTTTATTCAGCTTTGAAAGATCTGTCTTTAACTCGGAAGGTATTCACGCACTGTAGTACTGCCTGTCATTGTTTTTTATGTTTGATTGCTGTGGGGAGCAGTAATGCAAATGTGCATGAAATCACAGGCTGTGTCTTCTTTAGAGTCAGAACTCATGAGTCAAGGTTTCTCCCTTCCTCTGTCTTGTAAGGATACAGCTGTAAAAGGTATGAATGGTCTGTGGTTCTGTTCCCAAAGTGTACTTAGTTTGCATTCTTTAAACCTAGGCAGCATGAAGCAATTGTGTGAAATGCGCCAGTCGTGCCCTGAGTCTGTGTAGATCAGGTAAAGGTTAAGACAAGGATGCAGGAGGTATCACAACATTCGCTTTGCCAGCTTGTCTTGCCATTTCTAGAGATATTTCCATGTTGCCTTAGCAGAATGGCATTAGCAAAATGAAAGGCCGATTCCAGAGTGTGAGATAATAAAGGAAACTTAAGTTTTATTTTTTAACTATCACCTCCACAGGTTTTTTCGTGTTTTTTTTCTTTCCCTTGGCTGTTGAGAAATTGGAATAATTTTGTTTACTGGAAGATGGTCTTGTCTACTTTAAGTGTAACTTGTTTTCCTTTGCTTTTTAAATACATCTGGTGTTCTGGGAAGTGTGATTTAACCATAACAAGAGGCAAGAGAGAGAGCATTAGAAAAAGTCTTGGAAAGCAAAATGCATTTAAAGTTACTGAATTCTTCTGGTTTAGCTCTCGTTATAAACAAACAAACAAAAATAATCAGAAGAGATACCCTTGAATCCTCTGTTCTAATTGTCTACTAACAGCTCTGAAAACTGATAATGGTTCTTTTCTAGGTCATGCTGCCTCCTGGTGCTCAGCACTCTGATGATAAAGGTGCTAAAGAAACTATTCTTGATGATGATGAGTGTCCACTGCAGATATTCAGGGAGTGGCCTAGTGATAAAGGTACGTCTAAAAAGCTTTAAAAGATTTTGTACCTTGAGTGTTGTATCCCATGGTGTGGACCCCTGTAAAGTAAGAAATTGGAACATATATTTTAAGGTGTTTTGGTTTTAGGCACTTTTAATACTAAGTGCTTTTAGAGTTATTAACTATTTGGTTCAGCACTGTTTCTGGTAATGCAACTTCAGATTTATTCCCCCCTCCCATTTTATCCTAAAGTTTCTGAATTATCCACTGTGGAGAACTATGCTGTTAATCTTTTAAATAGTTTTAACTTAAAAATAACTGCATAAAGAAGTGTCAGGAACTTAGTAATCCTGTGGAACACTTACAAATTAATAGATGTTGGATATGTGATTGTTCACTGATAGTGAGACTCAAAGGATGTATAATACTGTGTTTTAGGAATACTAGTCTTTCAGTTGAAAAGGCGGCCTGCTGATTATGTCCCAAAGAAATCCAAGAAAATAACTGATGGAAAGCCATTAAAGGGGAAGGAAAGAGTTGACGGGTCTGGCTATGGCTCTTGCCTTCCTCCTGAGAAACTACCATACCTAGTAGAATTAAGCCCAGGTAAGAATTCTGGTTATCTAATAATCTAAACTCCATAGTCATTTAGATTTTCCAAAAATAAGACTTTCATTGGAAGTACAAGAAAGTCTGTTGGCAGTGTCAGTGAATGCCACATTAGTTGTCCTTCTGATGTCAGATTTTGAATTGGAGCTATCTAGAAGTAGAGCTGCACGTTGCTATAATACCGAAATTTCAGTAGCAAATGTTTGGAGTAAAAAAAAGGGAGGAATGATTGACTTAAGACTTTGTCTCTACTAGCATGGTTTCAAGTATAAAGTTTTGTTTCAAAACCAAAAAAAAGATCATTCAATCTTCCTTTTGGATTTTGGGGTTTAAAACTTGTCAATAAATAAAATGGTTTAACATGTCATCTTGTGACTTGGAGGGGGAACCAGAAGAGCACTGCTTAAATCTGTTTTGGTTTACATTTAGAAGTATACTGTAGCATACCTAGTAAGATATATTTGGCAGTGCCATAGATGAAAAATACATTTTTACAAGGACAAGAACATGAATTTTAAAATCACACTTATTTGCTAAACTTCTTTCAGCCTGTATGGAACCTTCAAACAGACTAGCAAGGCTGGGTTTTATTTTGGCATCATTGCAACTGTCTGGGCTACATTGTAATTTACAATTAACTTTATGATCTAGGGACAGCCAGGGGAGCTTGATTGTTTATAGCACAACTACTGATAAAACACATACAGCTTCTACTCTAATTTTCTATTGTCTTCATATTTGCAGCTCTTTTTCCTACTGACTGTAACTTGGGTACATTCAGGTATCCAGACAAGCGATTTACAATTTGAAGTGTGGTTGTTTATCTTTTGGGAAGCAAGGTTGGAAATTGGTGCTGAAAACTTTGACCAAAACTGTAAACAAAAGTTTAAATTCATAGTCAAATAGCGTGGGTTTTAAAAAGAACAAAACAAAAAAAACCCAGATGAAGTTAGCAGTACACAATATTAAGTGTATTTTACATTGTGTTCTATATGCTGAGGTTTGATTTGCATATTAATATTTCAGGTTGTTTTAATGGTACTTTCTTTTCTTGTGCTCTAAACTCCTACTCTTCGTGGAGCCTAGTTGCTTTAGTATTAAAACGTTGTGCTTGGGCAGTGGAGCAAGACATCCATTAACTGAGAGAGGAAAAACAATCTGAAATGCCACAGGTGGCAAAGCTGTGTACTAAGCCTTTGCATGTTGCTTGTGGGACCGACCTGTTGTTCATGTTTTTCTTCTAACAGCTTGTTGTGGCTTTTCTAAACAATAAGGATTGTTCCATTCAGTAGCTTTGTAGTACTGATGTCTTTATGCAGTTTCTAAAGTTGAAAGAGTTTAATGCACTTCATCCTTAGAAATTGAGTAAGTGTTGTCTGGCTACAGTTTCACCCTTTCCTGTCTTTTTCTTTTCCTGCCCTCTTCCGCATGTTCTGCATGGTATCTGTCCTGCTGGTGCTGCCTTCACCTGGGTCCTCTGCATGTGTTTCTAACCCCAGGGAGAAGGAATCACTTTGCCTACTACAACTATCACGCTTATGAAGGTAACGCTATATTTAATACTGTTCTCTCATTAGTCACTAAAAACATCGCTGGCTGTAAATCTTTTGTTTCTTGTTGACAAATGAAAAGCTATCTTGGTTGTCTTACTTTTTTCCAAGGGACTGACTCTGTGAAGTAATCATCCGTCTTGTCAGCTGCTGTTTAATTATTCTATCTGTGAACAAAGATCGAATAGATCATGAATGTGCTACCACCTAAAGAGTTCAACCTTCCAGCTAACAACTAAATATCATAGGGTGGTTTACAAGCAGTATTGTGGTAGAAAGTAAAACGTTCTTTGATCCATCTGCTTGCAGAATTCATAGTTAAAAAGTGAATTGGATAAATGGCATGGAAGTTAATTGTGCTTTTCAGTGTTTGATGGCATTGATGCAGTAGATGAAATCTGTGATGATTTTTATGTGAAATAGTGTTTGGACCACTGGTAAAGTGACCTCACTTTCTGCTCTGTGGTGTTCCAAAGCATCCTTTGGTGTTTCTGCTGCCTGGCTTGTGGTGTTGTCTAGCATTAACAGTGTACATCAAAGATATTTAGCCACATTAGACAGTAGAGTCTTGTTCAGTTTTATCTGTAGCATTTGAAATTGGTAACCTAACCTACAAATATTATGGATCTTTTGATTCTCCTTAACGTTTAGAGTAATGTGCAGATATGTCCTGGTTTGGCCAAATAAACAAGAGTAGAAAGCCACTTTCTTCTTCATTATGAAGTATCTACCAAAATACCTTTTCCTTTTCTTAGTTTTTTAGCATCTGTTCCCTCATTTTATTTTCTAGACTGCTATGAAAGTACTATACGTCTGTTGGTGTTGCTTACCCTTTCATGGCTGTGAAGTACAATACTGGGGTTTAAAGAACTCTGTTCAAACTTAAGCCTCCAGTGCTCACCTCTGATGAATTCAGCCTTCCATTTCACTAATGTCATTACTCCAGAAACCAGAAAAGTTCTGCAGAGTGTGCTGAGCTAATAAGCATAGACGAGTTCTGCAGGTACACCTGACCATTGAATAGAAAGCTTGAAATTTGGTTGCATCTCACTGCAAAAAAAGTTAAAATCTTAAATCTTTATCTTACGAGTGTGAAAAAAAGGTCTTTTTCTCAATGCATTTCGGGATACTTGTACTTATTATAGAAATAACTCCAGTAGAAATGTCCTTCTGTCAAAACATTAGCTGTTTATATTCTTGCAGAAGAACCTGGCAGACTTCAGTTTCATGCCCTGTGCAATTGCACAAATCCAGTAAGTTTGCTGCTGGAAGTATGTCCTGTTTTTCTGCTTCTCCACAGCTGCTGATGTTGCTGGTTGTATGACTTTTATAGACTGAAGATCAGATTCTGCACAGTATGGTAGAGGATGCACTTCAGTAGCTTGTGGCTGTAAATGTGGCAGTCAGCAACTGTCTGTCTTCCAAGTCACGTAAACGAACCAATAAACCGAGGTGAATCTGATAGTAATAGGAATAGACTGGATAGACTGTAGTGAGATACGGCAGCATTTTGAATAGCTGATGCTGTCTATGTTATCTGTGAATATGGTTGCTGCTGAGTTCAGGGGTGTTACTAGCTTCAGTTGTTCAATCATAACATTTAAAGGCTGAAAAAAGTGACAAAAAGCCATTTTTTTTAGGATGTGAGCCTCTGAAATTTATCCTACATCCTGAAATAAATATTATAAAGCATTAAAAAAAAAAAAAAAACCACAAACCCAAAAAACAACGCAAAACCTTAAGCCATTTCTCCCTGCCTCATCACAAAAAAGCAACCCTGAGCTTTAGAATTGGCAGCCGTGGGAGATGCTGAGAACACGCAGGTATAACAACTCGGAAAGAAGAATTGCAGGAGGTTGGAGAAGCTTGAAAGCCTTGGCCAGGGTGGTTCCCTGGCCAACCTTCCTTCTGAGAACAGAACTGCAGTATGGTATGTGGTAACACTGTTACATATTAGTTTGAAGGAGCTTTGTTGTTTGTTACATTCCTCACTGAATCTTCCTTTACCAAAAGTGTTTACTGTTGGCTCTTTCTGCTGGAAGAGCACATCTTGTCTGAAATTTAATAGCAGAATTATCTCCTGAGTTTGACATGATATTTCAAATCTGCCTCACCAATCTCTTAAACTTCTTACTGACTAAATTCTCAGCACTCGGGAACTTGTGCAGGAAATGTGGTGCTTTTCAATGTGGATTTAACTGATTTTTAAGTCAATAGGTGCAGTCCCTTGTGTGGACACTTTTGTTCAGCTTTGGGCTTACTTGTTTTCTATGATCTGATCTTCTGGTTTTAAGTCAATACTATTTCCCAGCATTGTTTCAAACACTGGATTAGCGAAATCAATTTAAAATTACCATCTCCAAAGTGGTGTAGGGTTTACCTTTTAGTGGTGAAGTAATGCATTTAAAATATATATATCTATGAAGGGAGCCTGTCTTGTCTTTTTCTGTTGATGAAAAAGTACATTTGCGTTATGAATCACCAAGTTGATGTGCTTACGGTGACTGTTCACTTCTGTTCACTACACGCACACGCTGGTATTTGAAGTGTGAATGTTGACTCGTAACTGCATAAACCCAGTTGTGAAATCTATTTGCATTGCATCCTTAGCACGGAAACTGAGAGAAAGCCACAGTTTTCACAGATTTTACGTAAACAATTACATTAGTGACTAGAGGTGAATAGTAATACACTGTGCATATTTTACTTCACACTCTGTGTTTTGTAGCGGTTTTTTACTTTACATCTATATGCTTTAGTGTTTTTGAAAAGCAGTGTTTCCTGCCTGGTGGTTGGTGATAAGGTCTGCTTTTTATGAGGGTTACCTCTTCAAATACAGGGTTTCAATCTGTGATAGGCAGTATACACAGACGTTTATGTATCTTCATATGTGTACTTCTGTCATGGAGGAAAATAACTCATGAAAGTTATTTCAGATGCAAACTGTACCGAGTTTATTTGAACCCTCATATGATGTCACTGGGAAGAGCTTTTTCAGTTAGATAATTAAGTTTAATGTATGCAATAGTGGCTGACTTGGTCTCTTGAATCATAGTTCTTGCTTCTTCAGCTTGTGTCTTGGAGGCACATCTAGGAGGCATATTCAAATTCAATTTTCTAGGCTTAAACCTACCCCACCCCCCCAGATAGACATTTTCTGTACCTATTTAGCTCTGCTAATGTTATTCAGTCATTGGTGCCATAAACAGAATATAGGCCATCTTTCTTCCATGCCATGTGTTACTTATGCACGTGTATAAAATGAACAAGTTTGTATAGAATTCATACATTTTCTTTATGCCTCTTCCTGCTTCTTTGTATTGTTTATTAATACCCACCTTTCTGAGAACTTTGATCTTTCAAATTTCTGAATTAAAAGAAAATTATTGTTGTGTCAGATAAAAACCCCAGATGTATTATTCCCTCCCCCCGCAAATTCTGGACCTTAGATCATATATACTGTCTTTCTGAACCATCGGAAGTCTTTAAAGTTTGGTCCTTATAGGCTAAGAACAGCTTTCTTGGACTGTCACGGTTTGGGGAGCGGGGACTCTGCCATAGGTATGGCAGAATTTGTATCCTGCTGCAGTGAGTTGAGGAATGCATTCCAAACAACATTTAGGCGAGCTTCCAGCTGTTGAAAAACAGGAAATTCAAGACTGTAGTATAATGCAACCTTCCTTCCCTCCTGCATCCCTCCCCTAGAACAAAAAGGCCTTTCATCCTTTTTAGAATTTGTAGTAATTCTCTTCAAGATTAAGATACTTTTTCCTGTAGAAATTGGTTTTTACTGGTGGGTGATTACGTGTGTGCTCCAAATGACTTTGGTAATTCCTTGAATTTTTCAAGTGAATTTTCCTGGGAAGGAAAAAAAAAAAAGTTTGTATCTAGTGTTGTGGGTTTCAAGTAAGTTTTTTCTTGTTATATTGGACACTCCAGAGAAACAAAACAGTCTTAATTTGCCTCAGCAGAAACATTCTAATGAAACATTCTAATCTAAAGATACTAAAATACATTTCTTATGTGAAAGCACATTTTATGTGACATGCAGCTATATTGAGGATATACAGTGGTGTGAGGTAAGCGTTTATTAGCAGGAACTCTGTATTGATTGATTATTCACAAGTGCTGAACTCAGAAATGAAGTCCTGAAGTTATCTTAAATAAACGCATGGAAAACATAATATTTTATGGTGTATTTTACGGAATATTTCAGAAATATATAGGAATTTTTTTAAAGTTGCTTTTTTTGTTGTTGGGTTTTTTTTAAGATGTCAAAAATGAAAAAATGTAGTGGGGGGCTTATATTTAGTATAAAGGCGAAATCACTAGACCATAAAGCCTGTTCTCTAACCTGTATATAGAAGGCTTAGGAGAAAGTGCCATAAGAAATTAAGAACAAAAGCCCTAAATAACTAACCCTGACTTCTGTGTCACTGACTTTTGAAATTCCAGTATCTTTGCATGTTGAATAAGGGTCCTTGCCTCCAGATGGAGTCTGGTATCTTTTGGATACCAGTTTTACCAAACTGGGATGTGGGTAGGTGGAGGAAATGTTTGGCTTTTGGATTCATAAATAAGTAAATGAAGGAGCTACTCTAAGTTTTGATCTGTAAGTTGTGGGGAGATGTAATAACAATTCAGAGAATTGGGGGTAAGCAGCCAAATGTATTCGGTAGTGTATTACGTGTCTGCATTTGGTGACACTGAAGATACAGCTCTATAATTTCTGATTAGTTTCATTAAGTATTAAAAACTGCACACAGTGTAAATTGCTGAAGATAGTATATTAGCATTATCTTTTTTTAGTGTACAGTGATATTAGATGTATGTCTTTATCGAGTCAAATATTGGTATTAAATAAAGGCTTATCTCTGTACCTGAAAAATATTGAGAGGACTGAGTGCTCTTACATTTAATACTTCTTTTGTGATGGATGACATACTACTATTACAATAGTGATTCTAAATATATTCAATAACTGGTTATTACTATAGTATCAGCACTTAACTTTGGTATTTGTAGTACTAGTCTATGGACTGTCTCTGCCTGATGTGATGTTATTGGGACATAAAGACAACACCTCCAGGAGAAGCTTACTACTACAAGCACCCGTTATACTTCTCCCCTTGTCAGAATCATGTAAAATTCTGTTGGTATCATTCTTCACTGATACCCAGCTTCTTCCCCCCTCCATTCACTTTGTGTTTTCTGTTCTTTTGTACTGTTGCCTTCCTTTCTTTCTATCTTCTGCTTTTAATCAGTGTATAGTTCTTAAAGGTTAAATTTTCTCTGTGCTGTTGACTTTCAATTCCTTTAAATGTTCATTGAAGGATTGATAGAGGACTTCATGGACTAAGTAAAATTTTGTGATTAGATGGCTTGCATTCTGATTTTAATTTTTAACAGATCCTTATAATAATGCTGGGAGTTTACAATTAGATTTATGGAGGTTCTGTTTATACTGACTTCCATTTAAAATTTGAAGATCACTAATGTCCTACTGAAGGCAGTATCACTGTATGTGCCATGGCTTTAGTAATATTCTCTAACGCTTTTTGGGGATGCCTTAAATTCATTGTTCATGTCCACAGGTAAGACATTCTTTGTCTTGCAGCCTCCCTTTTTTTCATCTTCCCTTTGGAGGAGAAATTGGAGAGAAGTCAGAAGTGACAGTATTAGTTCAGTATCTGGTAGTATTTAAAGTTGTAGTATTTTCTGGGAAGCAGGGAGGATTTATATGTTTGCCAAAATCCATCTATGCTAGCCTGTGAAGGCAGCAGCTAAACCCTGTGCTGCATCTGGTATATCTTGTGAAATTTTATTCTATTTGGACAATGTTCTTTGAGGAGGAGGAGGAGGAAGATGAACTTTCTTTGACCTCGTTTTTTGCAAGATGAAAATACAGGTCAATGGGACTATAAAGATAAGGCCAGAAGTGCTGCAGTCCTGTATATCAAGACTAAAGCTGTCATAGGTAAACATTTTGTAAGATTCTCTTGTAATATGGTCCTATTTCAGTATCTGGTGAATGGGAAAGTTTGGCATGTTGGCCATCTGTCAGTAGATATTGCTGATAATGTGTACTTCTACTAAGATCATTAAATACTATTACTATAGAGATCTGCAGATATCCTATTTTCTAAATCTTTTAAACCCATATTGATAAACCCATATAAAATCTTAGAGATTAACAAAAAAAATGTTGCTTAAATTACTATGGAAACAGAGAAGGTTCTTCAAAGTATGTTCAGAATAGTGGTTCTTGATTACTTTGTTCTTTGCAGTTGTAGAGAACAGCCACTCTGAGTGGGCTCTGTCTACTTTCAGTGGTTTTACATGACGATGAACAACTAAGTTCCCAACAAATCTTGAAAGAATGTCACTCAGTTACTTTTTAGGTAAACGCTGCTACTCTGAACTGAATTGCAATAGTGTAGAATTGCAATAGTAGTGTATTTGAACTTTAATAACTTGCAAATTAATATTTGTCACTTGCTGTACAGATGGTTCTGACTCCAGAGATAAGCCAAAGCTCTATCGTCTACAGTTAAGTGTCACTGAAGTTGGAACTGAAAAATTTGATGACAATTCCATTCAGGTATGGAAAAAAAGCAGACTCAGGTTACAGAACTTATCTGATCTCTGGTCAGTTAAGTGTAATTGTGGAAACTAGTAAAATATTCTGTGAATACCCTTCAAAGCTAGAAGGGTGAAATATTGCTGCAATTTCATGTTAATAGTCATAACTCTCTGATTCATTTTATTCATTTTATTTCCTCTCTCTTGCTTTAGGAGGAAAGTAAGGCTTTTGTTATTTAAAGTGGGGTATTCTTTTTCATCACTGGATCAAATGGTATTTATCAGTGTTATCACAACTGCTTAATGGCTTTCAAGTCCTAGTCTCAACCCCTTTGAGTGAGGTAGTATTTCTTAAATGTATAAAACAAGCATAGTTGTATGAAGTTCATGCCAGGGGGTCTCTTACAGCACAGCAGTTGACTTGTAAATGCTTGCATTGTGAGATTTCACATCAAAACAGCAAGTGGAAGAAAACAGTTCTGAACAGCATATGACCAAAAAAGTGAAAACCTTTTCATTAAGGGATTTCTGCTGCACATATTAGTTAAATGTGTGTTTCATTATCTCTGTTGCAAGGAAAATTGAAGTGAAACTCAACTGGTTTTAGCACCACTCCTCTGTGTTAAATTCATAAGAAAGCAAAGTTACTAGTCTGTAAATAGGGTAAGCTGCAGGTCAATCTTTCTGTTTTAATTTCTGCTGCTGTATAATTTAGTTTATTCCATGTTGATTAATTCTATTTCCAGTTATTTGGTCCAGGAATTCAGCCTCATCATTGTGACCTCACTAATATGGACGGAGTTGTTACTGTAACCCCAAGAAGCATTGATGCCGAAACCTACGTGGAAGGTCAGCGTATTTCAGAAACCACTATGCTGCAAAGTGGAATGAAGGTTCAGTTTGGGTCATCTCATGTATTTAAGTTTGTGGATCCCACTCAGGACCATATTATTCCTAAAAGACCCATTGATGCAAGTCTTATGGTCAAAGGTCCAAGACACAAAACTGGGTGAGTAAAATTCATTTTCTTCCTACTGAAGTGAAGGGGTGAACCTTGGAAAAAATAGAGAATGAGCACATTATAAATGGCCTGTGACTAGAGCATGACTTTAAGTGAGTTCTGAGTAGCTGCTTTTAAGTGTTAAATATATAATAACTGTTTTAATACTTGAGCTCCACCTTGTGATTTTTGTTAGGATTAGCAAGTGTCTTTTGCGTTATGAAGTATTCAGAGAAGTTTTCCTGATGCTCACTTTTGTGTTAAAAACAGTGGAATGCCTTATTTTGGTGTATTTCAAAGGTCATCCAACCTCCAGGAAAAGTAAAGAATTTGCTGAATGTTTTCAGAGAGCCTGATTTTTGTTTTTTCTCATGTAGTAACTGTTAAAATTCCACTGGAAGGATTTGGAAATTAGGTAGAGTAGTCACAAAATGATACTGTCAAGATAGGGAACTAAATGTCTCTATATAGCAACCACTTTTTACAGTGTGATTACTTACCTTCTAGTTTGTGTTGCAAGGACTAACAGTCCAGAAGTCCACCCTGTTGTTTCTCTGTATATTCATATTTCGGATAGGTGCCTAATAAAGATACTGATTGTATATTTAGTGACTTGTAGGGGCTCAGGTATTCTGTTCAGTGGCTATAGAAATATTCAGGAGAAACAATCTTAAAATTGGACTGTATAGCACAGGGAAAAAAACCCCATCGTATCTTCCATCCTCTCTGGGTCCAAATGAGGCTACTACTGTAGTATACTGTGGTTTGGAAAAAAAACAAAGCGGCTTGGAGATGAATGAAAGATACCTAGGAAAAGAGGGTCTTTCTGCTGAGTTAATACAGATGTATGCTTTAACCATTATTGTTTTTTCTCCACTTTATTTTAATGTGGTAGTACACTGTGTGCTTGTTGTAGGACCTGTCTGCAGGAAAACCTCCGTCCGTTTAGCTGTCATATAATATTTCTGCTTAAATCTTGAGTTCATTCTACATCTAGCCTGCAGATCAATAATCAAATGCTCTTGCAGGTTCGCATAGTCAACTGCAAAGCACTGCGCTACTGCAGAGCTTTACCTGGACAGCAAAATCTCTGGCAAAGGGCTGTTGGAGCTGGAACAATCAGATATTTTTTTAAAATCTTTAGAATAACCAGATAATAAAATGTATTACTATGATTTATGAATGATTTACATTATCAAGATTGTTGTACATTTAGTACTGAAGAGCTGAGCAAAAGATTGTAGCAAGTCTACTACAGTGAATACAATACCTTGAACATATTTTTGTTTTTTTATATTTACATTATTTATGTTTATGCGTATTTATATTTTCTCACTTGACTGGGGAAAAAATATAACTAAGAATCTGTTTTCCCAAAGGAAATGATCTGTATAAATATTTGTAGTGTTTTTTTATAAAGAATTGATAACCCCTTTTAAAAAGTGGATATTAAGATAACTCCTTTTAAAAAGTGGATATTAACTGGACTCATGGTATACCTCTTGAATTTTAATTCACTGATTTTAGCTACTCTGTTCCTTGTTTGTTAAATGTTTAACAATATCATTTCTAAAAAGTACTTGAAATGTTACCTTGTTTTTAGAGCTGTACAGGAAACCACATTTGATCTGGAGGGAGATGTTCACAGTGGAACAGCATTACCGGCAAGCAAGGTATTATATTATGACTAAATTAGCAATAAATAATAAAAGATGATGTGTAAGTTAGGTCAAAATTACAACATCAATAGTATTTGGTAAAGTGCAGCCAGTTCATCATTCTCCCCAGCCATTTCCTTTTGTGTGTGGGCTTAGGTATCATGTGCAGCATGGGGTTTTTTGGGTGGGTTTTGTTTTGTTTTGTTTTTCTACAAAACTGTTTTGCTTAAGTTCGTATTAGCATTTGACATGTATTCCATACCAAGAATAGTAGCTTCTTTTGGGGAAATTCCTCAAGCCTGGACCAGTTTCTCCCCAAACTGACCTATTGAAGGCAGATTACACGCAGGTAGAGATTCCTGTTAGAAATGATACATCATTATCTTATGTATGTAGCATATGGCTATTGTCATCTGTGGTAGGGTAAAGAAATGTTTTACATAAAATGTGAAAGGGTGTTTAACTAGGCTTTTAAAATTTAATGGATGTGACTTCTGACTTCAATAGAGCTAGTGTATAAACATTGACTAAACAAACTGTCTCTGCAGTCATAGTTATAAACATTATATTAGGTGCTAATCTATTCTTTCTTGCTTTCTGCACTGTCTTTCTGTTAATAAATTCTGTGCCAGAGTTGCATTTTCCAAACTGCATGTCCAAACAGAGTAAAATGACACAATAGTTAATGCCTTTCTTGGTGCTGTGATCACATGCCTCAGATGAAATGAGAGAATGAATTATTTCAGCAGTATGAAATGTAGTAGTCCTCTCAGAAATGCATTTCCTTTTATGTTTTATAACTACTATTATCAAATTGAAATACTTGTAAAGAAATTTAGTTATATTGGTGTGGCAGTGTAGACGTTAATAATACTCTGATAGCTTTTGAATATATTTGTTAGTTTTAATTTTTTTTTCTTGCCACAGACTTCTGATTCAGTTTTTCTCTTTGTAGCTTTGCTTGTGACGGTGCTTTCTTTTATCTTGGATGCATTCTTTACCTTTGATAGGAATTTATTTAGTGACATTTTGAAAGGGGGAAAAAAAAAAAGAAACTTTGTAAACTATTTAAATGCCTCAGAATTGCTCAGAATTGGAGTTTCTGACATTATTATATAGCATACCTCATATTCTTTTCAGAGCCATTAGAAAAATAATGTTAGTGGACCTAGGGAAGCTTGGGAATTTTTTTTTTTTTTGAGTTGTACAGTTTGAGAATGTGCATGACATCTTGTTAACTCAATGGTGAATCGCTTTCTCACAGTTGCTCTTATGAGTTTGCTTTTTCTGTTTGGAAAAGGGGTAACAATAATGAAAGTTCTCTGAGGCCTGGTGATGAAAAGTAATTCATGGATTGGCATGTCAGTACTGAAAAAACTAATTTGTTCAAACTCTTTTTCCGAGATGCACTTTTTGATAGGTTTTCTTGTCTCAAAGCAAATTATTTAGTCCTAGAAATTTATTAGGAAATGTGGAAATGCTTCATGTTTTACTGATGTTTTGTTTTCAACTGTTTATATGGAAAAATAATCCCTATATATTTTGCTACTTAAACCAGCATGTTTCCCCCTTCCTGATAGGATTTGGTGTAATTGGAAATCATAAATTAAAAGCTTCCTATTAAGGAACTTATGACACCTGAAAGAAAACGAAATTGTACATAAAAAATTGCAGTTTGAATTGCCACTTCTTGTCTTGGAAAATTAATGTATTGTCTAGCAGATCAGACTTTCCTTAAGAACAGGATAAATTATGGCATGGATCAATAATGGCAGCACTTGGAGCTATGGCAGAAGCAGGGCAGGGCAGCATAGCCAGTTTTAGATCTGTTAATATGTTTAACTGTGTTGCTTAGCTGAAGTTTTCATTAACAACTCATTCTTACTTTGTGTTGATAACTGTGCAACTTTTAAATAAAGACATTTGAAATTTTTATTATATATTCTTGCAGTGCAGTAACAAATAGCTGCTCCTAGCTGGCCATTGTCATTGGCTTTTGAATTGCAAGTGTGCTCTTTGATGCTTTGCTGGGGCGAAAACACCTGCTGAGCTGCTGGATTCTCTGCTGTACTCTTCTCTTCTGTTTTCCCATCTCTTTTCAAGCCTCACATTGACACGTCATTTTAATAGTGCCAAGCACAAATACTGGCTAATCCAGTGTTTGCATGCTAAGCACCTGTCCCACTGTTTTGAATTAGAGCACCAGCAGGCTTGATGGTGACAGGACATCGTCAGCATCCAGCACAGCCGAACGAGGAATGGTGAAGCCGATGATTAGAATAGAGCAGCAGCAAGATTACCGCAGACAGGAAAGCAGGTAAGAAATGTGTAATCCGTTACTACTTATAATGGCAAAAACTGGATACATTTTTTAGATAGATCAAGCAATATGTTAAAATATTTTAAACTACCTGATTTTCCCTGTGAAAAATGAGATTTCATTTGAGATACCGCTCCAAAGAAAACCCAGGATTAACAACCAAAGCAAAATACTTCAGAATACTTAAAAAAAAAAAAAAAAAAAAATTCATTTGCTTCAGTATTCTGTTATTTGTAGTTCTCTTTTTGTAAAGCCAAGCTGATAGTCTTGTCACACCATTGTTGATTTGTGGTTAGGCATGTTGTGTGAAATGCTTGTAATAACGGAAGTACAATTATTTGAAATTTTCATTTGTCAGTGGCAAGATGACGTGATTTACTCTGGAGAGGAAAATAACCAAGTCATTCCTATTTCTACAGTAGTGCTGTTGGCAAGTCTTGTGAGCAAGAATTTTAGCTACCTCTGAATGCTTGTCTTGTAAAGCCCTGTAACTTATAAATACATATAAAACCACCTTCTTGATTTTTGCTTTTATGCTATAGTGGCTGTTAATAAGTAGATAAATGCTATCCTATTTTGCTCATAAGACCTTTTTTCAGGTACAGAATGACAGTTTTCATAATCTGCATATTCAGTAGGTTTCCAAAGCTATAGTGGAAAACACTGACTTCAAATTGCATGCCATTTTCTTGCTATTCAGTCTCCATGTACTCATAATACCTTGTTCAAATTCCGTTTGCGCACATCCAAAAGGACTCAACTCCTAGTTAGACAGTGTCTTTTAATATTAGCATTGCTTCAAAACTTGTCTCTATTTTCCATCATAAATAGAGGAGACCTAGTGGGGTGCATCCAAAGATGCTGGGAGTTGGCTGACATCATTGCAAAACCACTGTCTCATCTTTGGAAGGTCGTGAAGATCAGAGGATCATCAGAATGACTGGAAAAGGGCAAATATTATACCCATCTAGAGAAAAGATAAAGTGGAAGATCCAGAAAATACTGACCAGTCATTATTAATGTAGGCCTTGGGAAAATTGTAGAACAAGTCCTCGTAGAAGCTAATTTAAGGCACACAAAGGACAAGAAAGTGGTTAAGAAAAGGCAGCATGTATTTACTAAGGATAAATTATGCCTGACCAACCTGGCTGGCTTCTATGATGGAACAGCTTGCATAGTTAATGAGGGGAGAGCTCTGGGCATCATATCATCTATATGATTCTAGCAAGGCATTGTCACAATCTCCCAGAACATCCGTGTTGAAAAGATCTGGTCTGGATCAGTGGACTGCAAGATGGGTGGAAAACTGTCTAAACTGCTAGGCTGAAAGGGTAATGGTTAATGGCTCAAAGTTGAACTTTGCAGCTGGTCGTGAGTCGAGTTTCTCAAGGTCAGTGATACTACTCAGAACTGTGTAAACTATCAGGGTGACAGGATTGAATGCATCATCACCAAGCTTGTGGGTAATACCAAACTCGGAGGACAGCAAATAAGCCACAAAGAAGAGCCACCTATGCAACAACAGTTGCATGAAGTTTAAGAAAAGTAAATGTGAAGCCCTGGACATGAGGTAGAAAATGCCAAGAGAGATGTAGGCTGAAGTCTGGCTGGATTGTAGCTTTGCTGAAAAGAACCTGGGGTCCTGGTGTGCAGCAGTGTATCCTCGCAGCAGTGAAGGCAAACTATGTCCTGAGCTGTATCAGCAAGAACACAGCCAGCAGGTTAAGGGATGTGATTATCCCCCTTTACTTGGCTCTTGTTAGGCCACACCTGGTATACTGTGTCCAGTTCTGGTGCCCCCAGTTCAAAAGAGATTGGAAAAGTGGCAACGGTCCTGTGAAGGGACATCTCCACCAAGATGATTGGAGGCTTAAAGAACTCAGTGTATGAAGGGCATATCAATCAAAGGGATTGGGTTTTTTCAGTCTAGAGGGAAGGTGGCTCAGGGTGGATCTAATTGCAGTCTTCCAGTCCCTAGAAGGGTAGTTGTAGAGAAGATGGAGGTGCTGTCATCACAAGGATACTGGTTGACCGGTGAAGAGGCAATGAGCAGAAGTTGCTCTGGGGGAAAATTGTCTGGTTGTAGGGAGCATCAGGGAAGAATCTTCACTCTGAGACAAGGTGAACATTGGGATATGTTGCCCAGAGAACTGGTAGAATCTTCCTCACAGGAAATTTTCAGGTTTCTGCTTGACAAGCCTCTGTATAACCCTGGATAAAGCCCTGCTTTGAACAGAAGTCTGGAGCACGTGATCTCTAGAGGTCTCTTTCAACTTAGGCTTCTGTGTGATTGTTTTTTCTCTGGAGTCCAATCAGTTCTGATAAAAAGAACATAAGAGAAGAATGACTGGGTACCTAGAGTTGGAATTACATACCCTTGATAAGTGAAGGCCCAGGGCAGATCTTATCAACGTGTGTAAATACCTGAGGGGAGGAACTTCTTTTACTGTGAAAGTGATTGAACACTGGAACAGATTATCCAGAGAGGGTGTGGAGTCTCTGTCCTTGAAGATACTCAAAACCTGACTGGACAAGGTTGTGAGCAACTTGCTCTAATTGACCCTGCTTTGAGCAGGGAAGTTGGACCAGATGGTCTCCAGAGGTCCCTTCACACCTCAGCGATTCTGTGAAAATAATTTTTTTCAAATCTTAAGGAAAATACAAGATGGTATTGTTGTCTACATATGTCAGCTTTTAAATTTAGAGGAACTGCTATGATAAATGAATGCAAACTAAGGTAGATGTGCTGCAGGTTAAAAAGTGTAGTGATTCATGATTCTAGTATCTTTAGGTGGATTTATTATTCGCTAAATGGAAAAGAGAGTTCAGAGATGTGAGTGGTAGGAAAAGGGGAAAAAAAGGGCAGATGTCGTGGTTTTAACACCAGCTGGCAACTAGGCACCATGCAGCCATTTGCTCACTCCTCTTCCTCCTCCCAGTGGAATAGGGAGAAGAATTGAAAAAAAAGAAGTAAAACTCATGGGTTGAGAAGAGAACGGTTTAATAACTAAGTATAATAATAATAATAACGATGATGATGATGATTGTAATGAAAAGGAATATAACAGAGAGAAATTGGACCCAAGAAAAGACAAGTGATGCACAGTGCAGTTGCTCACCACGTGCTGACCAATGCCCCAGCAGTGATC
>JAVJGG010000050.1:13688882-13708029 GCA_035590195.1 Aviceda cuculoides | reverse complement strand
CCAGCTCCTTGTACACCTGCTTGCTGCCAGACCATGGGAAACTGAAAAATCCTTGACTTAGTCTAAACACTACTTAGGGATGACTAAAACATCAGTGTGTTACCAACATTATTCTCACACTAGATCCAAAACACACAGTACCAGTTACTAGGAAGAAAATTAACTCTATCCCATCTGAAACCAGCACAGCACAAAATTGTGCTTCCACCTGAACTGAATTCCTAATGTTCTAGTGTTTTGTAGCAGGGACATCTTTTAAATGCTTTCAGTGAAGTTACAGAATACAACTTGGTTCTACTCTGCACTCTCTTGTTAGAGTGCCTGGGCATCTTGAGTGTCTTTTTCAGAACTGTTTTTATTAAGGTTGCTGAGGATTTAATTCCTTCTTGTTGAATTACTAGTCTTTTACCTGTAATTTTCCTCTCTTTTAAAAGATCAGCAAAACTTTGTGAAATTTTTATACCCTTTGTGGATGTATTTTGTGAATCTTCTTTTGGGCTTCCTCTGGGATACTCTGGTCTCATTTTGTGAACTGTAAGGACAGTAATCAAGGGGTGAAGTAACTGCTGTGTTAGTTTGAAGAACCAAAAAATCTTCACTGAGCACTTCCAGGTTCTTGTTACTGTACAACTAGTCCACCGCTGTACTAAGTGTCCTTGTTTGTTCTTTTTGTGTCAGTTCATCATGGCTGTTCAAAGGCGAATAATAAGGCAAATAAGACTTTCTTCCAGTCACTGAATGGGTTGAAGACCAAAGATTAGAACTTGGCTGCCTTATTTTTTTGTCTCTAGAAAAAAAAATAATTGAAATCTTGAGAGCATAGCTCCATTTTACCTATTGCATATGGATGTTCTGACTGAAATGTGATTCTGTGAAATAAAAGATAATGACTATTTAGTTAAGGATTATGGTCGTACATCTTTGTTAGATAACTGACTTCAATTAGCGTGAGCAAGCATGTAATAAAAAAGAAAAAAAGATCATTTTTTTTTGCCTTGGATACCCTTCAGGAGTTCTTAAAAATGCATTTGGTTGGAAATGAGAATAGTGATATATGTGATGTTAATGGAATGCAGACACTTACTGATACCTAATTTTAACGTGCCTTACAAAATTTATATGTAGCTAGTATGCTGGCTAAAACAACCACACAAGGACAGAGAATATTTTTTTTTTTATGCAGTTTATCGTAGACAGTTAATCTAGGAGAATACAGAAATATCTGGAGAATGTATTTTTTTTAATGCAATTTTGAAGTGTAATATTACCTGACACGATACTTAGAGAGGAGGCAACCCCTAATCAATATTTTATGGCCTTGCTACGCATACCATAACTAGACTTTCAGACTGGTTTAGCTCAGAGAATTTCATCACCACAGAGAGGAATTTTGTATAAAAGCAATAGCACAAAGACAGTATATACTTAAAACGTATCCAGTAACAAACCAGGTTGGCTAGCTGCTATTGTATCAGAAGCACAGAGAGTTATTTTAACTTAAATTTCCAGTTTGCAAAGCTTAATTAGAGAGTATTTCTTTTGTGTGTGCTTAGGGAAGGCAGAAGATGGTACGTTAGTTGAAGGAAACTCATGCTAAGATAGCTAAAATAATTGACCTACTGCATCTGTTCCTAGAGAACAAATTTACAGGTAAAACTAAATTAACTTTTTTGTAAAGAAGTCTTTCCTCTTCCTACTTCATTTCATTGGCTTCCTCTTCCTACTTCATATTCATTGGCTCTTGAAGCCAATTTCCAAAATTCTGTAAGCAATCTTGCACTAATCCATATCAGTTCTCATCTCATGTACCACTTTTTCTCCCAGTGGAGGGAAGAAGGAGAATCCTGTTCCTTCCTTTGTGCTGAAAAGGATCACTATCCTTTTGTTGTAAAGGAAAGGAAGTAAATCATCAGCTGTAATCTGTCACTGGTTTACCAGTCAGTTTGTTGAAATATTTCTTTGTCTTATTACCATTCCTATAATGACAGATTAAAAATTTTTCTGGAGTTATCACTATAGTTCTATTTTGATAATGCTGTGTGAGTCTTAATTATTTTTCTGCAGAAGTCATTAAGTTCTCAGTGAAGATGATGCACCTTGGGCAGCGTGGAGATAGGGAGAAATCAGTTAATCTTAAATCTACAGCAGTAAAAACAGAGGAAATACTAATATTTACACACCAGCTGAACAGTCTTCATAAAGAGGGTGTGCTGTCATGCTTGAAATGTAACTGAACTGGCAGAAATTTATGTACATCTTGCCCTGCTATGTCTGTTGTTCCTTAACTTTCAGCTCCCCAGCACTTCGTTTTGCTGAGCACTTTTTATAATAAAGCATTATCTAGATGGCATAACTATGTTATCTGTTGGTTTAAGTTTTTACAAGTTTAAAAACAAAAAAAAAAAACCAACCCCACCAAACCCGAAATAAAGGCCTTCAGTGTCCTACCTCTGCCTTGTCACATAACTAACATTTCTTATGAGAATGAGGCATTATATAATCATGTTATATTCCTTTCTTTATCAAGTTGCTGAGGAAAGTAGAAAGCTACCTATTGTGTTACATGTGCTTAAAAATGGCTATTGCATGCAGAAGCTGTTAAGCTTTTACAAACTCCCTAAAAATAGGTGCCTAACTACAGAGAACAGCTCAGTTAATGCTTTTGCGTAAGGGAGGAATGAAATACATGCTTAACCTTTTGCAGACACCAGAAAAATCAATTTTCTGTTCATTTTTCTTCTCTGTGAATTCTCTGATAGGTACTGATAAGAAAGAGCGCTGCAGTCAGTTTTAAGTGAGGTTGTAGTTCTGGGGCTCATGGAATGACTGCTGTTTTCCTAACATAGCATAGCAACAGCCAGGTGAGGGTGGGGGCTAGATTTTTACCTCCTTTTCCTCCTTATCAAAAGAAAGGACAAATAAGTCGGCCAAGTTCTCATCAGTTTTGAGGGCATTAAAGATAGCAAAGTACATTTGTTGTAACTGAGCTGATGTTTCAGATGAAGCTTCATTCACTTTCTGTCATGTGTCCATGAATAATTTGTTAGTTGAATCCTGTCAATGGCAGGTGGCAAACTGATCCCGTCAGTCTGCCATACAGCACCGAAGAGGGTGTTCATTAATATCACAGACTCCACAGTTTAAGTCTGTATTTTGATCTGTTGTGTTGCAGGCAGATACAGCTTAATGATTCTAGAGGAAAGGTGAAAAAAGGATCATTTTGGGGAAGGATGTTGTGTCAGCATTTGGAACCAGTGTATTTGCAGAAATCCGTCATTTTACGGTGGAATTAATACCACCTGTGTGGATTGTTTGTTTCAATTTTTGTCTTCTTTCTTTAGATCTCAGGATACACATGGACCAGAACTGATACTACCTGCCAGTATTGAATTCAGGGAAAGCTGTGAGTAAATTGTGAAGTTATAATACTAACCTGTTGACACATTTTTCTATAGTGTAATATTTCAGTCAGTTTGAAAACTTAAGGGTAACTTAGGTAAACACTGACAAGAATATTGACTGAACAGATGTCAGCTAATCCAGCAATATAACTTATTTTGTTGGGGAGGCTAAACAGACACTTCAGGTGTTGAGGCAAGTTCATGCACATCTAATTCTAATGGCATTTCCAGTCTTTATCTTTAGATACTCAAATTTAACTATGAAAAAATTGTTAATCCCACCTCCTCAACAGTACATTGAATTAGTTCTCTTCTCTACATTTCTCCATGCCTTGGATAATAGATTGCATCTTGGACAAAATCCATTTTATATAATATCTGATTAAGTTTACATTTTCATTTAGAATTTAGTTTTTTGTTTTCTTGGTCCCTAGGTTTTGAAGGTCTCAGATCTGGTAGAAAAATATCATACCAGAGATTGTCCAGACTTCAAATATTTGAAACTAAATAGATTGTGAGCAAGCAAAGACAGATTTTTATTAGTATAAAATTCCATATAATGAGGGAGCTTTGTAGGAATAGAATGGACAAGGGAAGCCTTGCATTTTCCTGTTCCCTTGAAGGTGCAAATTTTCAGCAAAGAGATAGGAAATAGTACATAAAATGTTTCCTGATGATCAGCTTTTCTAGCTTTATATGGAAGTGTGTTGTTAGTGTGCCCAAGTAACCGTAGAACATAGTAGAAAATTTACGGTTCAGATTCCTGTAAGTTGCTCCCCTCTCTCTGCTCTTGCTCTAAAAAGAAATCCTTTATGCACCAAGTTATGAAATTGTTTTATTTCATTTTCTGTCTTTGGCTTTATGACATGTTGTTTTTTTCGTCTTTCTCTACAGCTGAAGATGCCTTCTTATCTGCCATTATAAATTACACAAATAGCTCGACAGTTCATTTTAAGCTGTCACCTACGTACGTTTTGTATATGACATGTCGGTATGTATTGTCAAGCCAGTACAGACCTGACATCACTCCTGCTGAGCGTACTCACAAAGTCATTGCAATAGTCAACAAGATGGTGAACATGATGGAAGGAGTGATACAGGTGAGTTTCTCTGCAAAAACATGTCAAGGGAATTAAATATGTGTTGTAGATTATCTAGTAACCTTCTTAGTCTTTTTCTTAGTTGATTAAACGCTAATACCTGTATTGATGGCCCATATGAAGGTTTGCTTTTGTCTCAATGAGTAATGTCAGTGGTAAGAAACTCTCTCCTGAGCAGTGTGGGAGGTTAGGGAGGGGCTGTTTCTTTGAAGATATGTTCTCTGACAAGAAGTTACTCTTCTGTTCTCTAGAAGGTAAGATCTTTGCAAGCATTTCTGGTTGTGAGCTCTTGTAAAACAAGTTGGATGTGCTTATTAAAGAATATTGTATAGATAGCAGTTGGTTGCACTGATTGATGCTTGAAGTGAACATATTAAAAAGAAACATGACTTCTTAATTTTGATCCTGTTACTTTTACAACTTCTGTAACCACAAAACCAGTAATAAAACTGGACTTTTTGAACCAAGCTGGTATAAAGCGAAATTTAATTTCTCAAATGTTCTGACATCTTCTACATAGTCTGATGCTATTGCTATTACACATGCAAGACTTCTACAGAAACACAGGGGGAGTTCTGTTTTGTGTAGGAATGCAGGATAAAATCCACTGGATTGTCTGTGAAATTAGACAATACCTTGCATTGTGTAACTGTTGATAAAATGTAATGGTCATTTCCTGAAAAAGGAGTGCTAGTTCAGGTATCCTCACTAACTGATTAATTGTTGTAACTTCTTTTGTCTGTGGGTTTTTCTCGGAGGAAAAATTGAAATATATTTCTGTATTTATTAAAACGCATAGGTTTGTTGCAAAAAGTACTGCCTTAGTAGCCTGTATAGAGCAAGGACCCTGCTGCACTAGGCACTGTACAAGTCTAACAAACGCATCAGTTCTGCTTTAGAGAATTTATGATGCAAGTGTTACGGGAGAAGAGGAAAGTAAACAAGAGAGTGGCATGAGTGTCACAGTAAACCAAAACTGTTCAGGTTTTGGAAAGAGTTAGTGGTGTTTTCAGCAGAGAGAATGTTGTAATTGGACAGCTCTGTAAACACAATGGGCTCCCTCCTTTCACAAGAAAGAATGGGTGAAAATGCCACTGTTGAAGACACTTGACAGTAAGAAAACAAAGTAGCTTTTCATGTACATTCTGAAGCTGATGAGAGGTTGAAAGATGGTTTGAATCTGAAGTGAAGAATTAGTACATTGCTTTGAGTATTGATGCTGTGGCAAATAGATATTTGATAAAATTGAAATGGTGTCAAAAGTTAAATGTTCAGGTTCTCCTATTAAAAAAAAATAAAATCTGGCTGTGGAAGAGTGAATTTGTTAAATTCAGAAAGGTTATTCTGGGAGTAGTGGAGAACGTGACATGCAAAGAGCCTGAACGTAAGCAATTGAGTTGGGAGAATGGAAAGTTAACAATGAAAGGGTAGGCTTCAAATATAACCTGGAAGTTGCAGGGCTGAATCAAAGCAAGCCACTGGTTTATATGACTAATGTAAATGAGTAACAATGACCCCAAAAAGACTTGGGGTGACAAGGATGGGTACAGTGGGAAAGCAAAGATAAAGTTCTGTATTCTTTGTGTTGAACTAAAATAGATAACCGTGTAGCTGCTAGAAGATACTGGAGAGGTGGGCTCAAACATCTGTTTGATCAGAAAACAAATCAATAGATTATCCTGTGAAAACACTCATTTACAGCACTGAGAGGGGGTTCCCAAATCAAGTCTGACCTTGTGGTTGCAAGCAAATATATTTTATATAATCCTGCTAATAGTATTGCAAAACTGTTAAAACCAAGTGTTTGTCTGGACTGTCCTTTGTGAAAGGCTATTTCTACAGCCTTGCAACTACAAAGTTGCAATCTAATCTCCAAACTAAAATTAAAGGAAGACATCAAGAAGGAAGTGGTAGCTGCATTTGTGGTTTGTAAGAGGTGTTATCTAGTTGCAAGAAATAAACTGAAGAGAGTTGGAGGTTGAAGAAAATTGGGAAGAGGTTCTTTCAAATGTCAAGCTGAAGAAGCTGGAGGAAAGGGGGAAAATGACAAATGTGATGGAAGATTAGAACTTAGTGAATTTGAAGGTTAATGGGCAGGAGACAAAGAAATGCATTGATTCTAAAGCTTGACCAGGAAAATGTCATTAGCTTGGACCTGTCTTAGTGGAGTATAAACAGTACTAGCTAAGCCAAGTCAAATTGCTTCTTCTAAGCTGTAGAATCAGTGGTTGTATTGATGGCTGTCACAGTTAAATTACCATGTAATAAGTGGCTGTATCACAACCGCTATTTTGTGTGTCTCAAGTGTAAAGCCTGCCTGCGCTGAAAGGCATCTGAGGGTGTGAAAGACGGAGAAGACAGATGGGAGGCAAGGGGAGAGAGGCACCCAAAACAGAAGTAGAGGGATGGTGCACAAGCTCTTGTGCTGTACTGTGGGAGTAAAATAAATTGTTTAGATCCTAATTTTGCCTGCTTAGATCATAAGGAGACTTGATAACTTTCTGAAGTTACTCAAGTAGTACTTTCTAACAAACTAAGTCTGTGACTTTCTGTAGCCTTTGCATTAGTGTCTGCAAATATCATAGAAGACTTCATATGAGATAGGGATAAAATTGGAGAGATCTATGAGAGGACTCAGTGCTTTCAATAAAAATCTAGGAATAGAAACTTTAATTCTTACTAAAAAAGCCTATTTTTTTAATCTGGGGTGTTGGTGTTCATTGTTTTTTGTTTGGGTTTGTTTTTTTTTTTTTCTTTCCCTCCAATTCATTCTGTGGCATTTGTGATCCTCTGCAAATTTTAACTTTTTTTTTGTAGAAGGAGCATCTCCTTTTGTTTTGTGCCAACACATCTTCAGTCAGTTCAGAATGCCTTGGTTGGAAAGGGGGAAGAATCAAAAAAGCAGTGGTAACTTGGTATTTTGAGCTCCAACTATAGTAGTAACAGCAAATGACACCTCAAAGTTTTGCATCTAAGCTCACTGTGATGCAGGTGGGGGAGAGTGGTCTGAATAGAAAACCATAAAGAATTAAGTAAGAGCTCAGTTTTAAATAATCAGACAAACATACCTGGTGGGTTTGTTTGTTTGTTTGTTTTTTGTTTGCTTAACTCAGTGTAGCTTCTCTGTACCAGCATTTAAGAAGCGTAGTGTGGTATTTCATTAGACTCTTTTTTTGTTTAAAACAGTCTTTTTTTTTTTTTCTTTAATCGAAAAGCCATGTATTAAATATGTCCTAGGTGTTTTATGGTATTTGTTTGGTTTCGTTTGTGTGGTTTTTGTTTGTGGTTTTTTGTTTGTTTGTTTGTTTGTTTGTTTTTTTCCCTGATGGGGATTTTCTGTCCCCCTTTGTTTGTTTGTACATTGTCTTCATTGCGGCAGTGTGGGCAAATAGCTCCCTGGATCTGTTACTTGGATGGCTACTTACCCCGTTGCCTGCAAAAAGTTCTGCGGGGTTTCTGTGGTGCACTGAGCATGGAATAACCAACTGGTCTGGGATGTCAACTAGCATAGGGCATTCCTTGAATTAATTGTGACATGTGGGCACTTCAGTTCTTAGCTGTTGTGCTACTAGTCCTATTAAAATAATTCATTTTTTAAGAGGGGCTCAGTTGCATCGAAGCTACTGATTAATGCATCTGTGTATAACTGTGAACATAAGTGTTGTACCTTCATATTTAGTGTTTGATTTCTAAAGCTATCATGATTGTTCACAAGTTTCTTTCTTTTATTCTGTTTGATTTCCTTCGTCCGTTTTTCTCCAGGAGGTAGACCAGGTTGATCAGGTAGGATATATTGCTGGGAACTGATCCTAGCTATGTTGGCTTAGCTCAGTTTCTCATGCTGCTTCCATATCAAAATACAATACTCAAACAGCTGGACTTAAACAGTTCATAACACTCATTCAGCAACTGGAACATGCAGTACTAAAATCCTTTTTTGACTTTGCAACTTTTACGGCATTCCATAATTTCTGCTTAACGCACTTCAATGTGGATATGAAATGACCGAAGTTCTTTTTCTTCCCTTTATTTTCTTTTTTTGTTGTTTGTGGTTCCTATTCTTTGGATTTCATCTGAGGTTGCCTGGCCTGGCATTTGTGGTCGGGAGATGGTGAGATAGATCAGTACTTGATACTGAATCACCTGGTATCAAAGCCAGTGAGTGCAGTATCAGAGTGGCAGTGGGCAGTAGTGAATATGCACTTAAAAGTGCACAGATTACCAGATACTGCATTCCGCTAAGCTCTTAGCACTATATAACTAGGCACTTGTGCCGTGGCTTTACTGATATTGCTATTGGCAATTTAACAGAATTTCATATGTTCAGTGAAAGTGTTAAAATTGAACTTGCCAGTTACAGCAATTAAAATTTTACATAAAAACATTTTGCAAATATCTGGTATCTGAAATATGTTTGGTGAAATGGGAAAAGGTACTGGTCTATCTTTTGGAGCTTTTTTAAGCTGCTGTGCTTTATCAGAAGACTATTTCCCTGTATTATTTCTTGCTTCTTTCTACTTACAGAAACAGAAGAATATTGCTGGGGCACTTGCCTTTTGGATGGCAAATGCATCTGAATTACTGAATTTCATAAAGCAAGACAGAGATCTTAGCCGAATTACCGTGGATGCACAAGACGTTTTGGCACACTTGGTTCAAATGGCATTCAAGTAAGGCCATCAAACTTCTGTTGCGCTTAACATATTCTATGTATCTGTGGGTTTTAGAATAACTTCACATTTTTGCTAAATTTTAGGTATAGCGATAAAGTCTTTTGCGTATTGTTAAATATCTGAGGGGAGGACTTAAAAGAGAGGCTAGCCTTACTTCTTTAGACAGATATTTTGTTTTATGAATATGGATCACTAGGCTGTGCAAGGAGTTTCATCTGTTAGCTCTTCTTGCGATAGTTGAGGCTGTCAATGAAAATTTTAGGGAAATGTTATTTAAATTTAGTTTGTGTTGATTGCTTTCTCTTAACTGAAGGTTTTTATGGAGGTATGAGGAAAGGTTATTTTTTGCTGTTAATATAAAAATACATAGGATTCAATATTTATGGGTCTCCAGAGTATTGAACTTTGTGATCTTTAAGGGCTTCTAATTATAATCTACTTTCATAATTCACATAAATAGCAATTTGCACAGTGGGGTTTTTTCTTAAAAAAACTAAAGACAGGTTTTGGCTTGGGGTAAAATCAACTTTAGGCTCATTAGCTCAGGCAATTACAATACTGATTAAAAGAAAAATTGAATGAAATATCCAATGGGAAGGGAAGTCCTCCAAGAAAAGGGTCCTCAAACAAAGACAGCACTAATCAACAAGAAAGGCTTAATTATTATTCATCTGTAGATCTGTGCACCCCCCACCCCCCCCAGCCACTATTTAATAAGTATTTCTCAGCAAATTTGTGTCTCTGAAACTCATGTTTAGGGAAGTTCCAGTGTACCTTGGGTGACTTACACCCACCCTTTCCCTGCTTGTAGGATGTCTATTTTAAATACAGACTTTTCATACTTCTGTAGTAGCACAGAATATAATCTTTCTTCTTTCCGTATTGTGACAGGATTTTAACTGTTTCACCGTGGTTTAACTGTTTAGCTTTAAGGGGAGCTGTATTGCTCTAAAGAGCAATATGTAGTTTGTGAATGTAGAATGCGAAACCTTATAATTGCTTTCTGAACTTTTGAAAGGTATCAGAGATGCACCAAACCACCTTGTATGTACTCCCATGGCTTTTTTTTTTGCTTTTTTTTTTTTTTTTTTTGTGTTGGTTTATTATTGGCAAATAGGGTATAGCAAGTAGCTATTTTGACAAAAGTCTTTCAATTTTTGTATCACCTCTAAATTACTAACTGTTAATGAAGCTATGCCGTTTTGCCACAGGTCAGTGTTTTGGATTGGTGTATTGAAACAACTCTGCTACTTCAATTTGCTAAATAGTCATTGGAAGACACAATATTGCTGTGGCTAGGAAGGAATGGCACTGTATTTTTCCCTGTACATGAGCAGGCTGGATGTGAAAGGGTATTTCTGATTTCTAGCTGTGTGTGAATTCTCCCCTAAGTACACTGTAACATGGCAGATTCCAAATGGATATATTAAACTTTTGGAGAACTGTGGAATATATATTTAGAAGGCAAATAAAAAAGCACAACAGGAGCGTGAAAAGAAAGAAATCTGCTGTGAAAATGTTATTTGATGGTAACAACTGGCATATACCAGAATTGGTTGAAATTGCCACAGCTTTTGTTTTCTAGCAATTGATGGTATTTCCTTAAAAATGTTACCAGTGAAACAGAAAGGGGAGTTGTAGAAAGCCATGAAATATTTGCCTTTATATATGTGATTTCAATTTGATTTCCTTTTAGTTTCAATTCTTAACAGAAAAATGTATAAGTGAATTATCAAAATCAGTGTTAAAGAAATTGTTTAATTATTAAAAGATAAAGAATAATAAAACAAGCTTTTCATTTCAGTGCAGTTAAAGGTGAGAGAAATACAAGAATCAAAAAATTGTTAGCATAAAACACTAGGGCCGTTTAGGGATCTTGTGCATTGGCTTAGAATAGGAAATTTTTTTTTTTTTTAATACTACTCTTTGTAGATTTTAAAACAGAGAAAAGTGTATTTCTGTTTGGAAAAAAATGTTTTTGCAGTCTTACAGAACCAAAGTTTGGCCTGACAGCATCTCTTTATGTAGCATATGACCTTCACTTACAAGTGTGGTAGTGATACTGCATTTAAGTGGCTCTGCTCCCCGATAACCTAATTCTTTTTTCAACATTTCTAGGAAAGATATGGGAGAACTGGTCTCTCTGGCCTCTTAAAAACTATTATTTGGTTCCCTGTAGTTACATACATAACACCGTGATTTCAGGAATCTTGTAATTTGATAGTTCTCTTTTCTTTAGAAGCATTCATAATGAACACATACAGGATTTTAAAATGTCTTTTTTTGTTTGTTTGTTTGTTTTTTGTTGGTTTGGGGTTTTTTGTTTGTTTTTCCTTCCCTTCCAGGTACCTCGTTCATTGTCTGCAGTCAGAGCTTAATAACTACATGCCAGCATTCCTTGATGATCCAGAGGAAAATAATCCTCAGAGGCCTAAAATAGGTTAGACTACTTGATCTTTTCTTGTGTCTTTTTAACCATACAATTAACTAGTAATAAATAGAATTTTTCTGAATGGTGATATGACATTCACAAGTTGCCCTAAACCCTGAGAACTGTTTGGATCAATTTCGCATGGATGATAAGAAAGGACAGTAGTGGCATTCAGTGATCTATATTGGGTTTAAAAATCATGGAACAATTTAGTTTGGAGGGGAACCTCTGGATGTAATCTAATGCAGTGTCTTGCTCAAGGCAGGTGCAGCTGGATCAGGTTGTTCAGAATATTGCCCAGTTGAGCTTTGAATCTCCACTGAGGGATGGAGATGCCACAACATCTCTGAGTAACCTGTTCCAACATTTGACTACCTTAATGGTGAAAATACTTTTCCTATATCTAATTGGAATTTCCCATGTTGCAATTTTTGTGTTGGTTTGTCTGTTGTTCTATGCTATCACTGTGTACCTTTGAGAGGGATCTTGTTCTGAACCCTCCCATTAGGTAGATGAAGACAGTGATAAGCTTTGCCCTTAGCCTTCTATTTCTCCAGGATGAACCAAATCCACTTCTCTGTCCCTCTTTTATGTTCCTCTTCTCCATCCCCCTAATCATCTTGGTGGCTCTCTGCTGAATTTGCTCCATTAAATCGGTATCCTCCTTGTGCTGGAGAGTCTAAAACCGGCTCCTGTGCTCCAGATGCAGTCTCGCAAATGCCGAATGCATAGGAAGGACGGCTTCCCTCCCTTCTGCTAGCTGCCCTGCTGCTAACTTAACAGCTTAGTATGCAACTGGCTACCTTTCAAGCGAGGACATGCTGCTTAATGACATTCAACTTGATGTTTACCAGGATCTCTACGTCATTTTCAGCAGAGCTGCTTTCTATCCAGATGGCACCTAGCCTATACTGTTGCATAGTTACTCCTTCCCAGATGCAGGACTTGGAAGTTGCCTTTGAACTTCATGAAGTCCCTGTCAGCCCATTTCTCCAGCCTGTTGAGGCCCTTCTGAAAAATACTGCTGCCCTTCAGTGTATCAGTATTTCCTCGCAGTTTGGTACCATCTGTGAATTTGCTGAGAATACACTCCATCCAATCACTCAGGTCATTATTAAAGTCATTAAACAGTATCAGTCCCAGCCTCAGTCCATGAGGGAAGCCACTAATAGCTGACTGCCAGCTGGGCTTTGTATCCACAAATCCACCCAGTCCAGTGGTCCAGCCAATTCTCTGCCTACCTTATCATCTGCTTATCCAGTCCTTATCTCAACAATGTCACTATAAGGATGCTGCGGGAGAATCTGACAAAGTACCTCCCAGGTACTAAGGTGAAGCTGACTGGCCTTGGAGATTCCTGCCAAGGATCGCTGCCACGATACTTTAAATATGATAGCGCTTCACAGCCTTCCTGGGCTGTTCCTGTCCGTGAGAGCGTTCTGGTCATGTGTGCTATCCCGCTGTGTCCGTAATCCCGGCTCGGTGACTCAGTGCTCAGACTTCCAGTGCCTCGTGTTCTCCGCGCTGAACACATTCACGGACAGGCCCCTGAGATAGGACCCCTGGTGTGCTTTTCATGGGGAAAGCGTGAGAGCCTCCTGCATTGTGTAGCCTGATGACTAAAAAAGAAAATGGAAAATGTAAAAAAATATTCAAGTTTGAGGGGATTAACCAGGGGTAAAAGGTTACGCAGAGTTAAGAAAACAGTGATGTTCTCAATAATTGAAGTAAAGATGATCTGCAGAGCTATTAAGTACAGTCATCCTGTTCAACTGTGAAGAGTATTTATACAAAATTTATATATACATCCTGGTCTTTTGGGTATTAAGCTTGCTGCAATTGCTTTTTTCCTGTGTTGAACATTGAAGGAAGAATATAAAGATGTACTGTTTTCTTTTTAGTGCCCTGTACTGTAACTGAGAGAACTTTCTGGGACACAAACCCTGAAAAAGTAGCAAACTGACATTGGAACAAAGGCAGATGATGCTCATTATTTCATTCTCGAGCTGCTTTATAGATTTGTCTTATACAGATAATTTTTTCCAGTCACAATCCTGTGTTTCAATGCTAAAGAAATTAATTTTGTGGTCTCTTCAATAGAGACTTCAGATAAAAGTATTGCCTTAGAAGAAGGCTTGGAGATAAATGTTCTGCTTGCATTCATACGTTCTACCAAGAAACACATAGGGATGTTTGCTCTTGGTGAAGCTAACAGAAGGTCCTTACTGCTGCTTACATAATATTTCAGTGAACTAATGGGCAAAAGGAAATTTGTATATTTTAAAAAACTAATGTATAAACTACATCATGCAATGAACATACTTTCTACTGAAATTTTTTGATACAATTTGATATTTAACTGCAAGGACCTGTGGAATAATTGCAATATGCATTTGAAACAGTAGGATATAAAGTTTTTAAATTGTTATTAAAAATAATGGAAAAATTAGTTTACTCAAGTGAGGACATGATTTAAGTGTCACATATAACCAATGATATACTTGTATATTAAATATTTCCCCAAAAGAATTTATTTTCATTTCAGGAGTTAAAAAAACGTATTTCGGCTATCAGTTTAATGTTGCTCCATCTTGAAAACCACGAAGCAGCGAATTTATTTCTGTAACTTAAATACATGCGGGTTCTGCCTAGCATTTACCAACCTGGGTTAGGTGCCTCTGTGTTATTATTTATGGCCTAAATCAGTTGTACATAGCAGTATGTGAATGTGATTTACTTTTTGTTTTTTCTTTGTAGATGATGTGCTGCATACATTGACTGGAGCTATGTCCCTGTTGCGACGATGTAGAGTGAATGCTGCTCTGACTATACAGCTCTTCTCCCAGCTGTTTCATTTTATCAACATGTGGCTTTTTAACAGATTAGTTACGGCCCCAGATTCAGGGTTATGTTCACATTACTGGGGAGCTATTGTTCGTCAACAGTTGGGGCATATTGAAGCCTGGGCAGAAAAACAGGGTTTAGAATTGGCTGCTGATTGCCACCTGAGCAGAATAGTGCAGGTGAGTGTGGGTATTTCTGATTAACATTTCTCCCATAATTTTATATTCAAAGAGAATGTTTGTATATTCTGTGTTCCTGGAGAATAGCATGTGGACAAGTGTAGTTTGTGTGTATCAATCCTGGAGCACTGAGGTGGCATGCAAAATCACAAAGTATGTTTTTAAACATCATTTATATTAAAGTTACAAGTGAAATTAATAATTAGTGATTTTGGCCAATGGGATGTTCAATTTGTGTTTATAAGACTGAGCTATAACTATGCTGAACAGAGTAACTGAAAAATTGGTATGTCTCATTTATGATAGGGTTAGTATTAATTCATCTTGCAGGTACAGAAGATATAAATAGTGGTTGTTTTGGGGATATTTATGCTGCTTCTGTAACAAATCTGGATTCTTGCTTTGTCTTTTCCTCTCTCTCGTCTAAAGAAAACTCAGAAACAAGGCTTAAGGTTTCATTCTGCTTTGGATTTGTCTTCTGTGACTTTTTTTTTTTCTCTCCCAGGCAACCACATTGCTTACCATGGACAAATATTCACATGCAGACGTTCCAAATATTAACAGTACTTGCTTTAAGCTGAATTCTCTGCAGCTACAGGCTTTGTTGCAGAATTATCACTGTGCTCCAGATGAACCACTCATCCCAACAGTAAGTCTCTTCTGTCACTTCTGTGCTGTTTAACATAGCTGAGGAATATAGACTTAAAGTAAAAGCACTGCCTGAAAATAGCTATCTTATTGTTGATTGGTCTGGAATTGTTACAGGAAGAATCAAAGAGGGCGATCTGCTCTCCATACAATAAGAAGTACCGGTGGTATCAGCCGGCTTCTGGCCACCAACTTTGATGGGAGTACTTCACTGCAGCTTGAGCAGGGTATTACCGAGAATCTCTCTTACACCGCATTGGAATGTAGGATAACACTGCAGGTTGAGCACGCTCAGAGAGGTGTCACTGCACCTATCGCCATTTGTGGATGAAATATCCAGTAAGGCGGTTGAGGAGAGGTGCACAGAGCGCTCCCAAAAGCTAGTTCTGTGTATAACCACAGAAACAAAGATGGAAATTTTGACTACAGAAATCAAATGAAAGAAGCAGGAACACTAAGCCTTTTTACATGTGGGATGTAAAAATCCATGACTCTTGAATCCCTACATACAAGCAGTAGACAGATTGTCCTTTGATGGACAGTTTGATACATGGAACATGTACGTAGAGAGAGATGTTGTTTTCAGAACTTTTTTATTTTGATATTTAAGACATAACTGACTATTCTAAGTTTTATCCATGGGAAATATTTTTTTGGCAAAAGTCAAAAGTGGTTTTGTGTTCCTTGCTGAATTGTAATCATATGTGGATGACAACTCTTAGGGTAAACCCTGATTACAGGCTGGTTGACTGATCTCAAAAATCTTAAAAGGTGATGATAATCGAATATTTATATAACTGAATGCATTGTATACAATGTCTATTTTTTAAAAACTTTGGATATATCTGTTTATTAAATCAAAGGTTCTAATACAGTAGTTCTAAAGGTGTTAAGGGAGACTTGTAGCTTCGTTATGTTTTTATATATTGGCTACCAAACCAAAAAGTCCTTTGCTGAAGAACATAGCTTGTATTTCATGTTTACACATAGGTGCAATTCCACAGTTTTTTATTATTGTTCTTTATGGACCTTGAAAGAAATACAGTGCTAGATTTAACAGGTCTTCTTTGTGTCAGAGGGAGGATTACAACATGGCTAGTTTGTCCTGTTGCAGTAAAGTGGTATTTGGGACTTCTTTGCTCCTTGCTATGAAAAAGACTGGTACGCTCAAACTCTGACTTACTGCTGCCAAATCTGAAAAATTTCAAGGTTTGGAATTTGTTCAAAGGAATATAAATGTATTTACTTCTACTTGCTTTAGTTGGATGTAATTCTTTTAAAAATTAGCACCTTTTATGGTAAAAAGGCCCTTTCGAAGAGCACTTCTAAAGACAGGCTGGATTTATCTGACTTCCCCCTGGAAATCTGCTGAAACTGAACATTCAGATGAGAACACTTACGCTGTGTTGTCTCAACTGTGTTCTGTGTTGTGCTCCAGTAATGAAATTGTTGTATCACGCTTACAGATTCTGAGTTGCATGTTTGTGTAACTGGGGTGAGATAAAGACCAAACTGTCAAGCTGGTCTTGGGAGCCAAGTAGAAGCTGTAGAAAGAGACTGGAAATCACATCTGAATCTTTGGTAAAGCAAATACTTGTAGTAAAGAATTACTTGTAGTAAAGCAATCTATATGTAATAATGGTAGCAGCTTCAGATAAATTAATTGTAGTAATTCTGTCTTGATGCCAGCAAAATCACACATCTCTGGGGTGAGTTCTCTTCCTGAAAGAACGGTGGTTAACCAGAGGTAAAGATAGTTTTAAGTATTGATGCTGCCTGGTTGTTCAAACGTAGCGATGAGTCAAACATGGGGTGATTTCTCGATTCCTAAGGCAGACCATGAAACATGGAAGAGACTGAGTGCTCAGAGAATTACTACTTACATCTTTTTAAAAGTTGCCTGTAACTTTTTTTTATTTCACTTAACAACTGAATACTTTCAGGCTAAAACTTAGGCCAGCCTAAGGCACTTAAGGGAACAGAAAAATGGAGGACCTGCTTGAGGAGAGAGGGAGGAGAGCCTTTTCACTGTGCACTCTTCTGAGTAGTTTGGGATAAATAGAAGAATTAGAAACACAAAGTGCTGCTCGAACCTTTACTTTTTGCGAAGTTGTTAGGAATTTGACTTTTATTAACTTCTGAATTAATTTTCCTCAGTTCATACAATCTAGTAACAGATATCCTATTGGAACCTTGCAGATTTGTCTAAAATGTAGAAGGAAAACTACTACATGCAACCGCAGTATCTATCTTGTGAAAAGTACACTGGTTTCACAGAGCTGTTTGTGATACTAAGCGGAACAGTTGTGCACCAGATGTAAAACTTAAAAGTTCCCTGCTGCACCTTGAGTGATCCTGCTCACGTGTTCTTCTACAGTGTTATGTAAAAAATAGATGTCTGCATCAAGGGATCCTTCACTTTATACTGAGCTCCAGGGAAATGTAGAATTAAATTAGTTCTATAAAGCTTCCAAACTAAAGAACTGTATATGCCATTGGTTGTTTGTGTCCTGATGGAGCTGAAAATCCTGTTTTACACAAGTTGTCTGTTTCTTTTCTATATATTTAGCCTTACAGAAGTATGCATACACTCAACAAAGTGTGAAAATTTTAAAGTTGCCTGTGATTCCGCCTCTGCACATGCATGTTCTCTGCTATATATTTTTAAGTACAGCTCTCATCTCAAGTAAAAACATGCACCACAAGTTTTGAAAATACTGAAGAAAAATAAATGCTGCTCTTATATTCTCTAACTACATAATCTACGGGATTTAGTCAAATAAAGTGATGCATTGTACTGAGTGTGCACAGTGGAGCTGAAGAAGTTTTATATCTGATAATCTGGTTTCCAAAGCCCTTTTTGTTGTAGTCTCAGTATTTTCTTAATGTTATTTTTTTTATCTTTAATGAAAATTATCCCTTTATAATAACAATGTCTTTCTGCCTTCTATCCAGGAACTGATAGAGAATGTAGTAACTGTTGCAGAAAATACGGCTGATGAACTTGCTCGCAGCGATGGCCGAGAAGTCCAACTGGAAGAGGATCCTGACTTACAGCTGCCTTTTCTTTTACCAGAAGATGGCTACTCCTGTGATGTTGTCAGAAATGTTCCAAGTGGTTTACAAGAATTTTTAGATCCACTCTGTCAGAGAGGTTAGTTCTTCCGGTGTTGTACAGTGATCGTCTTCTTTTGGCATAGTGAATACAGAATACAAAATATATGGTAGCTAAATGTAGACTACTTTCTTTTTCTTTATGTATATTTCAATCTTTTTATACTGTGTTCTTTAAGTGTTTACTTTTGCAACCCATAAAATGTATGCAGGAATTTTTAATCCTTACGCTTTCTCTCTGTCCCTTTCATTCACTTTCAAAGTTCTAAATAAGCAGTGCTGAGTTACCAGCGCCTACTGAAACTTTGTTTTGCCTTTGCTCCAAAGGTTTTTTTGGATTTTGGTGCTAGAGTATAAATGTAAATTTTGTAATGCTTCAAAAATTTCACAGTCAACTTACTTTTAAAGCTAATGTGAATTAAATAGTTAAGTCACTTTTTTTTTTTTTTTTTAACTCATCAGCTGCTTCCAAATAACAAAAAACCACAAGCTAAAAACAGTTCTTCTAATGTTCATCACTGTCAGAATGTATGGTTTGGGCATTTGTAGTCCAATGAAATTTCAGATGACAAGTTGAGAGCTCTTGTGGTTGGGCGAAAGCGTCCTAAACTTGAGAAAGTAAAGCAGGGGGTCTGTCAGAGCATTTACAGTGAATGAGCAAGTTATGATCCTTATGTTGTGCTAGTCAGTTTTATTAGAAGCTTTTTTGTTACATAATTTCTTAATAATTATTTTCTGCTTGAAAAGCAGTTGTTTA
>JAVJGG010000050.1:13677709-13688782 GCA_035590195.1 Aviceda cuculoides | reverse complement strand
TAATAATTTTCTGCTTGAAAAGCAGTTGTTTAAAAATTTCCACATGAGTATCATGGTAGGTAGGACAGCAAAGGAAGCTATTGACAAAGCAGACTTATTCTTTCCTGCAGGGAAGTTGTGTAATTTTTAGTTCCAACTCAGTTTATAGAAAAGCCATATTCTTTCATTAAAAAAACAAACAAACAAAAAAACCCCAACAAAACAGTAGGAAACTTTTGAAAGTACAGTGAGTTACAGAGGATGTAGTCTGGAGACTAAAGAAGACTAGTAGAATAAATTTTTAAATCAATAAGTATAATTCGCTTGCTGTACAAATTTCTGCGTAGTTATTACAAGTACGGCCTTTTTAATGCATACATTCAAAATTTTGCTTTTTAGGTATCCCTTAAATTATGCTGAGGGACTGGTTTGCAGTAAATCGGTGTAAAATGAATTTCTGAAAGATGGTCTTCGCAAGGAGGAGAATCTTATGTATTTAGATGGAGTGATTTGTAATTTGACTGGGATGTGGATTCTCACTGTTCCTGATACAGGAGTCAGTGTTGGATACCTCTCAGCTGCTGTGGCTCCATTTTATTTAAATTCTAGGAATTGCTTAATTAACAACAACAACCAAATAAAACCCCACTTTTAATTGCGTAGTTGCGTTAAAAAAAGTAATGAGTCCAGGTGAAGCTTCACCTCTGTCAAATCTATGCTGGACTGGTTAGCTAGCTAGACATTCTGCAAAACAGATTTCTGTGGTGTTGTCTTATTCAGAATTCTGGTGGTTTGTATTCTAAAATATGTCTTGGTGTTTAGTGTCTCTTGAGTTATGCAATATTTTGCAGCCCAAGAGTTTTCTATTGTAGTGTTTTTAAATACATGTTTCTCAGAAGCAGCAGCTATAAAACTGTAGGATTTTGTAGATGCCATAAAATTGCAGTGAAACACATAATGGCATTTAAGATATAAGATTCAACATACTAATGAATATAAAGAGATGAATACTGCTATTTGGTCTTTCCTTGTGGCAGGCTATTTGATTTTAATTAATCTGTCGAGAAAATAACCATGTTGATGTTACTCTCTCATTTAGGTTTTTGTAGACTAACACCTCATTCACGGTCACCGGGCACATGGACAATATACTTTGAAGGTGCAGACTATGAAAGTCACCTGTCACATGAGAATGCTGAGCTAGTAAGTATTGATTCAGTGAATAATTGTCAAAACTTGAATAGTGATTTCTTGGCAAACCATTGTGTTTTACGTGATGAGTTTTAATCCTTATTAGGAAGAACTGTCTCCATCATTAAACATGTAGTTAATCAGTAATTTAGTAAATTGAAGTAACTACTTGCAGATTTTTTTAAGTCAAGTGTTTTTCTAGGCTGTGGCGTGATAAAATTCTCACGTAAGCAAGCTTTGTCTGTCGTGTTCCCCCCACCCTGGGAGTAAAGAGTGAGGAAATTCCTTCTAAACACAGGCAAAAATACATAGACATGCATCTGTACATAACTTGTAATGTGAATGGAGCTGCAGGCTGCTTTTATTTATAAACTGGCAGTTACCCACTAAGTGTTTAGTCTTAAGTTGTAATGTGGTACTTTTTTTTCTGCTAGGTTTTCAGGAAAAATTCTTTGGTTTTCCTTTTCATTATACTTATTTAAGAAGGGTATCACTTTAGTGTGAGGTGGCTTTTTTTCTGTTGTAGGGGTTTTTGTTTTGTTTTGGGTTGGGTTTTTGTTGATGTTGTTGTTTTTGAATATGTGATAACCAAGAACGCCAAAGCTACAGAGCAACATGGTTTTGGAAAGATGGTGGCTTTATGTGAAATAATTTTTAGAGCAACTAAACAGAAGTAGCTTCATATTCGTATGAATATGAATATTTCAATGAAATCAGGAAGGCCAACATGAAACTAGAATTTGCCTATGTTCCTAAGGCTTTCTATGAAAAATACTTGCCCCTCACTGTTCAGAGAGACTTGAAAGCTTCATTTACTCTGTTCAGAACCTGACATTTGTTAGACAACATTATGCAGTCTTGCTGCAGTGGCCTAAGGAACACATTTACTTTACAGAAGAGACCATCTCCAAAATCTATGCAACTGGTACAGCAGAGCCCGTTCTTGAACTGATAAGCCAGGCTCTGCAGGTTTGGTATCTCCATAAACAGGCATTTGACTGAGGAAAATATAGCAGAGACATTCTTGAGACATCATATTCTTCCTCCTCACTTTGTTGCTCTAAAGAAATGCATTTTTTTAGAGCTAGTGGAAACAAAAAACATCTGAAGTCAAACTAGGTATTTGCTGTTCCTCATACTAAGAAGAAGCTGAAGTAGACTTCTGGCCAGTCTTCCTTAAAAAGTCTTGATAAAGAAATGCAGGATGAGTGGATGCTACTATTTCATTCATCCATGGAAATGAATACCATGTAAGACTGTTCAAAGAACCTGATCTAATCATTCTTCTCTCTGGTGTGTGTATGTTAATTGAATGTGCTACGCTTTAGAGTGCTACAAGTCTTTAGCCTTGGTGTCTGAGCAGTGCTCGTGCTCTAAATGCCGGTTCACAAATCAGCTCTTGGTGCAGCATCTCTACATAATCTAAATACTAGGTAAATGTTCCATTTTATAGCTGTGAGGTCTTCCGCCCACCCCCCTTGCCCCGTTCCCCAAGCCAAAAATTTTCTCACAATTCTACTTCTCTTGGTGGTCTGGAGAATTGCCCAGGCTCTGCAGTCCTCCTCAAATCTTCACTGAAGATTTTCTTTTGTTTGTGGACCAAGAGAGAATGGTGGTATTCAAGTTACAAAGCTTTCAGAAGTGAAATGTTTTGGAACTTTCTTTCAAGGCTTTAACTCCTAGATGCAGCACTAAAAACTGAGCTCTATAGATCATCCTCACCTTTCTAATAGGGGCCTATGAGTCTGAACTTCAGTTCTCATTAAAAGTTACTACAGTTTTAAAGACCTGTTACATTTCAAATTGTGAATCATTAATAATCTCTTTACTGAATTAGAGAAGAAGCGATGAGTCGACTTCAAAGCTTCATCAGTGTTCATAACACAGGTGTAGTACTTGATAATGTGAATCCATGTTAATCAAATGTTAGAGATTCTACCTTTTAAAATGGAGTACCAGATATATTATTTAGAGTGTGAGATCTGCTGCTGCACTAAGAACTTAGTTTTGATTGTAGATGAACTATTTTGCGCAGTAATTTTCTTAGCCTGGCAGTGAATATGAACTCTTGTCTTTTTTCTTCTTTCTCCTTACCTGTTTGATAGGCTCAGCCTTTGAGGAAAGAACCTGAAATTATCACTGTAACACTAAAAAAACAAAATGGAATGGGCCTGAGCATTGTTGCTGCCAAGGTATGGAAGTCAGTTTGTTTAATGTTATTGAAAAAAGCTTTTTCAAATCACCCTGCTGTGGAAAATGTTAATGGAAAAATCTATTTCCCTTGAGTTAGTTGTGCACATCATGTTGATCATACTTTTATTTTGACTGGGGAATGTTTCTGTAAAATACACAGATGTGAACAATACAGGAGGAAACATAATATGGATGTAGTTGTTATGACATTTAAGTTTAAACCTCTACTACAGGTTTACTCATTTTTCAGAGCCAAAAATTGACAGCGTTATTAAATGGAATTAATAAACAGGCTTATTTAGCACTTCTGCTGAAAAGTAGCAGAAGTATCTAGGAAAGAAAAGCAGTAGATATAAAAAATAAAATTTGTGGTTTGGTTTTTTTTTGTTTTAATTTGATGAATAAATAAAATAAATATATACATTAAAGTTTGTATACTTTCTACTATGAAGACAACACCTTATCTTTTGCACAGTGTACAGATGCATTCATGACTTCAGTTTTGCTTCTTTATAGTAGAGAGCTACAGTGTATTAAGTAGCTTGGTGAAAGAGGGTATATCTCTTGCGCTGACTTGCTGAAATTGTGGGTGTATGCTACTCTTGGTAGCACTAGATAGTAATGTATAGAATGCATATACAACTCCAGCCACCAGATGGAGGACTCCACTAGTTGGTTGGTTGTGCTTTATTAACTGGGTCACATTGCAGACAAAATCTTTGTTTGAAGCTTGCTATAAATTATGCAACAGCGATATCCAAAAGTCCTTATTGTCCTTAAGTGGTGTGGAACAGATAAAAAAAGTCTTTCCTATGTCTCTTCACTGTGCAGTACATGAAACTGCAGAATGCTGTAGTCCTTCTTGGCACTTAGTGCATGGGCTGAAAACATGATTGTTCTACTGCTTTTAAGTTATCTCACATAGTTAATTGCTTCTAAACAGCACTATTTTTTTTTCTTCTACAACTTTGCTCATTTTGTAGTCTGTTCTTGAAACAGTAATCTTGCATGGTATCAGCTTTTAAGATTTATTTCTGACATCTATGAAGGAATACCAGGTATCAGGTGTATGTTGCTAACAATCAGCAGTTATTGAGGAAACTGTTCAGGATCTGAAAAATGTAACTCAATATTCTGCTGTTATTTTGGTGGAGTGGGTTAATAATTTGAGAAGCAAATACTAGATCTTGAGATATGCCATATTAAATATGTACCAAGCTTCTGACTGCTATCTGCATTTCAGTTGAACATTTCAAAATGTGTAGTGGAAATTATTTTTTTTTCCACTGTAAACTGTGAAATCTGATTTCTCATGTAGACAGAAGCAGGATATAGCAAGGGGGGAAGTTTCCCTTTTCAGTGGAGCTGGCTGGCTTCTATATGCTGTTTTAACAACTGACACTCTTTAACTTCCATTAGCAGTATGTAACAGTGCTACTGTAACAGTGCTACTGGTCAGTGTCTGAGCTTGATTTGAAAGTTTTTTACAAGCTATTTAACCAATTTGATGATCTCTTTAACGTGATCAGTGATGGTAGCAGCAGTCTTCCTCTCAGCGCAGTTGCAGAAACACTCACTGGTTCAGGCAGCGATTGCGTTTCATCTTGCTGCTGTGTGCCTGCCGCAATATTGGAATTCTGACTTTAAAATGATTATATATTAAATCTTGATCTGAAATAAGCAAGAGGCAGATTTTTATTTTAGTTTCAGTGTATGTAGAATAGAAACTTTGACTAAATTTGAAGCCAGCAGAACGTCCATTGGATAGAAATAATTGTCTTGCATTAAGTGTTGAAACAAGTTGCTGTAGTAGTTAAATAGGATTATTTTCAAGGGGTTATTTCAAGGTTTCAAAGTTGCTTATTGTAAGTAATTAATAGCATGTTTTCGCTGTAATAGGCTTCATAAAAACAACAGGGTAAGGAAGGATAACACAGACATTAATTTTCTCAATCTGGCCAGAGCAGAACAGATTAGAGAACTGAGTGAGTGTGACTGAGAAGCTAGCAATAATGGGTGGATTTTTTTTTCTTGCCATTTCTATCTTGCTGACTTTTACGAATAATTTTTCCAACAGGTCTCAAGCCATGTATCTTTTACCAGCATAAAAATTAAAATTCGTTGTTTTGGGGTTTTTTTTTTTTTCCTTTGGCCAAGGAAAATGGAGGAAGAAGTCTGGTAGACTATTTGTTTAAAATTTTCCAAACATTAACTGGATAGAATACCTGAAATGAGAGCGAGAGGCAAGTGTGAGAATAGATTTAGGTTTTTCTAACTTTTTTAACAGTAAAAGGTTGTCTATCAAATATGCTTCTATGAAAGTACCTTATAGTTGAAGAAATGAAAGCTCATATTCGGTTTCAGAAATACAGTTACTGCTGCCACGCACAGGATCCCAGTTAGATTGCTGACCCAATTACATTTCTTGAACTACCGGTTTCTAGAGTGCTTCAAAATTGCTGTAATAAAAGAAGATGCAGCGGCTGGTCAACAGGTGGCCCTGCTCCAACCAGTGAAAGATGACCCTGAATCTGTTCAGCTTTGGTTAGGAAAACAGTAGGTTTTTTCCTGTGATGTGACAAAATAGTTGCTCCCAGTAACAGGCTGTGAGAATGCCTTTGCATGTCAGTGCTGACCTGCCTTTCTTGTTAAGCCTTGTTGGGCTCCTTGTATTTGTCACTGGCTTTGGATGAAGTTGGTTTAAAATGTAGGTTGGTGGTATTCTAGAGATGGATGAAATGGGCAGATTCTCAGAGATCATGAAAATAATTCCTACCGACGGCTTTTCTTCCTTCTACCCATTGCAAAAAAAAAAAATCTACGCTTTCCTGATAATCTGTGCTCATCTCTGAGGAACCATGTAACGAATTTATCATTTGATAATTCTTTTGAGTTTTTACTAGTTTGCAGGGTTTTGTAAATAAAGTCTGTGCCAATTAAGAGTTTTTAATGGGGAAGTTAGATACCATACCTTACATACTCCTTCCACACCAAATGTTCTTAATTACCAAGCTACTGTCATGTCTTCTCTGCTGCAACTGAAAAAGCTGATTGGAGTTGAAGCTAAGGTTATACAAGCAGAGGAGTGATGCAACTTGCATTGAAATGCTGTGCACCTGCTTATTCTTATGATAGATGATTTCAGTTTGTGATACAAGGTGACTGCAAACACATTGACATTAATGTAAAAACAAAACCAAAGGAGGTAAGTCAAGGAGTATATGAAGGTGTTAGGTCTCTGGGGACCGCTTGTTTGATCATCTTTCAATCTAATGACAGGTAAAATGTTTAAGTGCATTACTTTTTAATTAAATAAAATATGAGTAGCTGTGAAATAGAAGTTTTAAAGGCCTGCCAAGAGCTCTGGAGAGAGCAGGAATGCTGCACATCACCCAGTTCACCTCACTTTGCTGTAAGGGTGTTTCCTGAGCCCCTTTGAGCAACCATGTAGTAAGCATCTACATTATATGCAAACGTACCAGAAAAAACAAGTTTAGTTATGAAACAACTGTTAGCTGCCAGAGCACTGTAAACAGTGTTGTGTTTGTCTGGGGTTTGTTTGTTTTTTTTAAATTGGGAAAATACCTAACAGCATTTCTTAAAATGAATACCCAGATTTTTATTTTTATTTAAAGTTAAATTGTATAGCTTCAGATGTGATCCAAAAAGGTAACTCGTTGTTCTACTCCTGTGTAGGTGTTGCATGTTTTCTTACAGTAATGCTCCTGTAGCTTTATTAGCAGTAGCTTTTGTAATAGGTATATTGAAATGTAGTTGGTAGGAGTGGTTGGGCATCGGGAACAGTATTGCTCTTTGAGGTTGTGTGCAGAATTTGGTTGCTCTAACCCCGAAAGATGTTTTGATGTTAAAAGCTGCCTGACTCCCAACCACATTGCGGTTGAGTTTTTATGAAATCCAGATGATTTGGAAGCAGCGTGTGCATGCAGTTTACTTTAAAAATATATCGCTTTTTGGGGGCTTTCACATGTGACTTCTCAGCCATCTGTGGGCCAGCACATTACTTCCTGTTTAATTTGGAGGTTTTTTTGTCTTTTGTACAAAAGAGCTCCCTTTTTGTTTTTTCTAGCAGTTTTCAAAGTTTAGTAAAGCCTCTAAAGTAAATGGAAGTCAGAACAGCATAACTGATTACGTAAGAGTCTGAATATTGTATTGGTTATAGCTGGTGTTGATAAATGCTACACTGTGTCATAGCATCCAGCTCCCAGTTATCTTGATGGGTATCTTGGAAAATCCAGCAGACTAGAGCGGTGGTTGCTGTTGAGGGCTGAAAGAGAAGTGGAGAATTGTTTTTTTTCTTTCAAGGATCTGTAGTCCCGGAGATCAAAATGTGGTTTTCTGTTGTTGGAAGAACAGAATCCATGGTAAGTCTGTTCAGGTTTCTGTTGGGACTGTTTTTCTCTGAAGTTTTAAATACTATCCCTGTACTTTTTCCTGCTCTCTTGCTTGTTTAAACCTGCCAGTAGTTATTTGTTCATGTAGCAACAATGTAATACAGCATGCAGTTAAATATAGTCAGATGTTAGTAGCTAACTTTCTAAAATCTAGAAAGAAAAAAACTAATTTTTAGCTTATTCTTCATAGGCACTCTTCAACTTTGTGGAAGTGACTATTAATATTGAAAGTTTTAGGTGTGATAACTGCTGTTTTATTGTGGCAGAGCATGAATAGCATGACCTGTGATCTGTTTACTTGTCATATTAGTTGGCTTTAATCCAGGTTCCTCTAAAAGTCTGTTTTCCCCTTATAAAGCCTTAGTAGAATAATTAAAATTGGCATCCTGGGCAGTATATATAGGATTTTTAATACTCTGTAGACCCTTCTGAAAAGACCAGAACATGCCAATATGTTGCAGTTAGGATATCCTATGTTCAACACATTCACAGAGTGGAGGCATTTAAATTCTATTTACTGCACAAAAGAAAAAGTTTCCATGTTCTGGAAGAATGATAAAGCAGGTTTTGTTGATTAATCTTCACATACTGGTTATATTCATTAGTATGCTACGATTTAGTCCTTTAAAGTATGGCACACTTCTGCTTCTTGCTTGGTCATCTTTTATTAGTAGAGCAGAAACAGCTACCTTATATACAAGCACCTTAAAATACATATGTGTATGCCCCTAATGGCATATAAATCAGAGTGTATTTTCTAGGGGTTTTTTAATGGATGGTCAGATTAAATATTTTCATAGCGCTTGCTAAAATAGGATGAAATGGTGGTAAGGTATTTCTTCTTAATAGAAGCATTTCAAACGCTGAGTGTGACAGTTCCTCAATAAATATTCTGGGGAAAGGGCTTACTTTTCTAAAAACAAGTGTGTGGCATCTTAACCATAAGTAACTTATATTATTTGGCAACCTTGTTTGTTCTTAAGGTTTAACTAAATCATTCTAAGTTGCTTTATTTCCTAAACTGTTGCTTATAATTTTATATTTAACACTCAACTGAAGGTGTTAAATTTAAGGAGGGTTTGAGACTATGAGGAATATCAATTTCAATGTGTATTTTTTCTGAAAGTTTGTTCTACAAATATCTTTTAGATGATCTGTTTAGAAGGAATAGGCTTAAACATTCATTTAATTCCCCCCCAATTGAAAATTAGGTGTATAGTTAATACTGTTAACTTAATAGAAAAATTTGATTCTCTCTACTCTGCATTGCAAATAGAGACAGTTAGTGGGATTTGTTTGTTTGTTTGTTAGCTCTTTACTTGCATTCCAGGTCTTAAGATTTCTTAAGATTTCAGGTACCTCAGTATCTGAAGTCTTCTCGTGACTGTGCTTTCTAAGTATTTAAGGAAAATTTTTGCCCTTTCCTCCCAGCATGAATTGATTGAAATGTTTTGAGTAAGGAGATTTAGAAGTTGTTTTCAGTTGTTTGGGTTTTTTTTGGTTTTGTTTTTAATGTTCATTACTAATTCACATCAGTGGTCTGAACTACTGATGCTGCCTTAACAGGCTTCTTAGGAGGAACTTAAAGTAAAAATGTAGTATTTAATTGTCACTTCCAGCACAGATTTCTCAGTCTTGCAGGAATAAGTATGTATGTAAGTTGCCAATTTAGTTTTCATCATGAACAAATAAGTAGCTATGTGTTAGCAATTTGCCTGTTTCTTGTTGATAAATAACTTCCAGCTGAGTTTTTGGTTAAATTTTGGTACCTTGTAGATGTTCTATAAAAATTTTGCTAATGCTTTCATATGATGTGTAAAAACCAAAGCTTATGCCAGCACAGCGTGATTTTTCTTCTCACTAGCTGTGAGACTGCAGCTGTGTTCGAGTAGAGTGTTTTTGTCTTCTTTTAATTCGCTTGTATTTAGATTGATACTGCAGATGGGTCACCCAGACGTTTGTATTTAATGCCTTCTGGAACAAAGTGAGTTTTAAAATTAATGTGCCCGTTCTTCCTTGAGCTAATACTTTCTGTATGCAGGCACTTGCTGGCGAGTCTGCAAAAGTTACAGCGCACAAATGGTTTAGCTAGAATTCCTCTACCAGACTTCATGCAATTCTGGCATTCAAATAACTTCCAAAATTCTCTTTAGATACATGTTAATACAGCATTTTAATTTTAAATTTTTTACTCTTAATAATGAGAGGCTTTCAGACGTTAACAAATTCTGCATAGACTTTTTTCTGTATGAATAATACTCTCAACTGGAGTTGAAACATAGGTGCTTACTAGTACGTGATAGCGTACACACTGATACTGGATTAAGTTGTATCCATCTGAAACTGCAAAGCAGCATTATGTGGAAGATTCTGCTGTGGGTATTTTTTCGACTGTAATTTGTCCTTGGCTATAGAGCCAAGAGCCGTTTCTTGAAAAAAGTGCAGCGATATAGGATGTTTTTTTTCCAAAATAAATCGCTCAGTATGTCTGACCTGTAAAGTCCTATCCACAGACCTAATTAAGCTGAGGCATTAGTTCACAGTTGCCTTAACAGGGAAGAGCATCACAGAATCTGCAACACAACTTGTAGACTAGTATATAACTCTGGATAGCCCTTAGTGTGTCATTGCTCCTAGAGTATTTATAGCAAATGTACATTAAAAAGTTAACCCTTGTTTGGGGAAATAGACCTTAAGCAATATATTTTCCTTGAGTTCAAGAGAAGATTTTTCCTTTGAAACAAAAGAGAAATGAAATCAAACAGGCTCGTGTATTTAATTTCTTTAGTTAAAAATTAAGAGTGCTTTTATGCATTTGTAGAATATCATGTGAATCTTAAGTTCCAGCTTTTATAATAATAAGAGGCTTCCTTTTCGGAAAGGTTAAGAAAGACTAATGAATAAAACTTGCTTAGTCTTTTACAAATGTTGTATATGAAGCATTTTCCCTTTACTTACCACTTTTCCCATTTCATGAGAGCAAGAGTAAAGCACAGTTAGGTAGGAACTGTCGCATTCTTGATTCCAGTCTCAGAATGAGACTTTAGGCCAATTGCTTTAGCTAGTTTGTTCAATTGCTTTGGATTTCATTAAAGAAGGTTGTTATAGAACCACTCAATTTCCAGAGTGAGAGAAATGACACTGTTACAAATTGCTGTACTTCTGTGCAGCAGAGAAGGCACTTGCAGCTATTTGTGTCAGCGTGCCTGCTTGCCATGTTTATCTAATTACCTTGTTAAGGTTTCTGAATACCACGGGGGGGGGGGGGGGGGGTGTTGGTTTTTGGGGGGGGGGTTTT
>JAVJGG010000050.1:13657476-13672767 GCA_035590195.1 Aviceda cuculoides | reverse complement strand
GTAAATATTTTTTTTGTTTTGGTTTTTTTTTTTTTTTTTTTTTTTTTTTTTTTTATTCAGTGTTGCAGAGGAATGATAAAACATCCTCTGAAACAAATCAAATTATGTTTACTGCTAAATCTTCTTTCTTACATGTATACTTTCTTGTTCATGAAATCCTCTGCTATTTTAGTATTTAATTGTTACTTTATGGTTTGGGAATATAGTCTGCAATTTTAGTTTCTTCTAACAGGTCAGGGATTTTGCTTTGAAAAGAATTTATTTAGGAAGTTTCATAAGTATTTTATAAAATATTCAATTTAGGTACTAGTGGGGGCACATCAACTTTCTTCTGATAAGTTTGGAGTTGAATTACAATATTTATGTATTTTACAGTGCTTAGGAGTTGAACTGCAGTATTTATTACATATGTAGACTTCGGATGAAGAAGATTCATTGTCAGTTCGTGTGTAGGGTCTACTCAGTTATTTGAGAAGGTCCCTTTTCAATGCAACTACAAACCACCATAAAAATAAGTATCTCTTCTTAGAGCTATGTTTTCCATACATGCATTAGACAGATTAGAACATGGCTGAACATTGTTGAACAATGGTTACACTAAACTAGGGCCTAATTAGTACCACTTCAGTAATTTGAAGTTTTCATTTAATTTCAAATGAAGAGTTAGATTTGCATGGACTATGCAACGCATGACCTATGAACAGTACCAGTGTGAAACTCTCCAAAATCATCGTCATCCAAATGTGTAATAACTTAACAAGCCTCTCTGTGTTTTATTTCCTTGCTTTTATTTCTATTCTCAGGTTGTAATTTTAGACTCCATCTTGTAAGATTTTCCTAAACATGTTTTTGTTCTGTGATAAGAGCTGTTTGAAACTAGGCTACTATGACAAAGATAAAGCTAGTCCTCTTTTGTAAAGCTTACCTATCTTTCTTCGGTCCCACTTTAAATATCGTTACACAGTGTGATGTGGGCCACACAGCTGCAGTTAAGCCAGATTGAAGGGAAATAGAACTTCTGAAGAGTTTTAATTGCAGGATTTATTGATGGTGTTTCATACCTCAAGTTTTTTGCTTATCCTCTTGACTTGTAGCTCCTTTTATTCTTGCTTTCAATGAGGGGGACTCATTGTTTATTTACTTTTTACAAGGTAGTCTGGTCCCTTAAACAAACGTTTTCCCATACGCTCTTTTCTTCATTTAGATTTAGGATAAAGACCTAAGTTACCATTCTAAGCAGACTTCTGTATGCAGAAGTGTCCTGTGTTTGCCTTTTACCTCCCAAGTAGGATTAGAAGATCTATTAAAATTCCATCTAAATGCGAAAGTTCCCCATTGTCATAGAATTCCTGCAGCAACCTGTAAGTCACAGCAAATTTAGGATTAATTATTCTCATACTCTGACTAATAAACTCAAGCGCATGCCAAATTTGCAAGTGCAGTATGTTAACATCTTTCAACTTGTGCTATTTTAAAGCATTAAATTGCTTCTTAAGATAAGTGTAAGATGATAAGAAAAACTTTATACAGGTATTACATCTCATGCAAATGCATGGTTTCATTCTGAGTACTGGTCCTAATCGTTTTCCTCAGTTTCCCACGTGCGTTGGCTGTGTACATCCGTCTTAAAGATGAATAAGCCTAAGCATGGAGAAGATTATTTCCAAGGATCTTTTCATGTTTTTACTCAGAGACCTAATTAAGCTTCCTGGGAAAAAAGGGGGACACTTTTATTCCACTGTGTAATTACATCAGTAAAGGTGTGTCTTTTTTTTTTAACAGGATGCATTTACTTCAGTTCTAGATATGCTATTCATCTCCATCCCTTGCTAAAGTCAGGATGACTTGTATTTTTTACATTAAAAGGGGAATGAGTGCGCCTTGGCAAAGTTGGGAAGTGTCTTTTGGTGCGCTTGCCATGCAGGCTATCAAAAGCTTAAAAGGAAGATGTTTTTCCGCTGTGTAGTTTGCTTCTCTGCATGGGAATCTGCATGAATGTGGCCTTTTTTTTGATTTTGCAATTGTTTTGGGACTCGGCTTCCACTAGAACGCTATTGCTCTGCAGACACTGCCCAGAGCTGCTTGACAAGTCAATAGGTGACGTATAGTAGGATCTAGGAATTCAAGCAGTTTAAATTGTTGGGTTGAAAATCACGTTATTCACCAAACAGTGGAGTCTAAGGCTGCAGTGAGAAACACTGGTTATTTTATATCATGCTGTTTTAACCCATTTGGGAATTGGGCAGCATTTAAACTGAAATATTCTCTGTTATGTCAAACTCCCTTGGCATTTTTTTGTATTGCTTATTAAAAAGAAGACTTCCCTAGTGGAAGTTCACGGATGTGCTCTAAACACGGGTGAATGTTCTTGCATTTAAAAGATGAACAATTCCTGGCTGTCTTTTTCCTTCTCAAAGGGGGCTTTTGGGTTTCTAGCAGTGAAAAGCCCAGTTCAGTGTGCGATGTGAAAAGCCTACCCGATATTTGCCCGATGTATTGACAGCCCCTGACGATCACGGCTGTGTTAGCACAGGTACACAGTTGCCGTAACCTGATAAAAGTCGGCACAACAGCTTGACAAGAATAATGTCACCCCCGGTGACTGACCCTCCCAGCAGCCCCCTTTCCTGTAGGGTTATGAACAGTCTTGCTGTAAACCGTTTGAGGAAGCTGATTTGGTTGAAAACAAAGTTTTTATTTAGGAGGAGGAGGGCTGGGGCTGGGGGCCAGCTTAGCCTTCAGCCAGGTCTGTCAGGGGACATGCCGTGCCGCCGTAGTGCCTCCGCGGGTCCAAACGTGGGACAGCGTGGGAGCAGGCGGGTGGGTGTCTGTCTGACACTCTGTACGAGTGTGCTGCTAGTGTCGTTCTAATTAATTTAACATTTAAAAAAAAGAAATGTGTAAATAGTAGTCTGCTTCTGTCCTCCAAATTTAGCTATCTCTGCTTTATGCAGTTTTTATGATTTTGGTTGTTCTTCCCTATTGATTAATTAACTGTATTGTAAAGGCACGGAACGGAGGTGTTTCTCATTTTGAATCTTAGGTCTAATGTACTTGAGGTGTCAGTATTTTTAAATACCATGTTCCCTTTCTTCAGTCCACAATTAACCATTTGTCTAATTCTGATCAGCTAATGCCTTCCTTAAAAAACTTTTTTCCCTATGGTTCTCTGCTTTGACTATGCATTGTAACAACAAATAACCATTTAGGGCTAAACCAAAGAGATCTTCAGAGCAGAGTGTTATGCTCATGCAGTTCAGTTCAAGATTATTGTGACCCAGGTGAACTGAAGCAGCAGTAGTAGGTTTGTGGGTTTTTTCCAGTGATACACCTTGAAAATTTTCCTTAAATTATGACTTAAGGGGAAGGATTTCCCAAAGTTTTCCTCAAAAGGGTACTATCGTTTCGCTTTCTGCAAGGATTGTGGGGAAAAAGTTGCTTCAAGTGGGAAAGAAAACGGGGAGATTGGTAGCACTAGAGAGTTTACTACTGTGGATGAGGGGGTTTTAATCCCTCCCTCCCCTCGCCTCTAGAATTTGCCATATTATTTTTTGAAAATCCTTGTAAAGGTTTTGGGGGTTTTGTATTTGGCTGTACATATTTGAGAAAATGTGCTGTAGGTTCCAGTATGTTAATCTTGGGGAGGGGAATAAACCGTCTTTTTATGCTTACTACATTCTCGCTTTCCACAGTCATCTAACTTCTCTGCAGTTGTGGTGTTCTGTTTGGTTTAACAGCTTTACAGATACATATGCTTTTGGTATTTAGGATTGGAGAAAATAAAGAGAACTGAAACGAATGTTTACTGTATTATTGTTACTGATACACAGGTGTCATTGCTCTGATTTGTTTGTGGGGGAATAGTTTTAGTTATATTGACCTTCACATTCCTGTGAAAGAAAAGCAGGTTAATAAGCAGTTTACAAATAAACCTGTTTTATTGTAATGTCAGTAAATGATAGGAGAAGAATCTTTGTGGTGCATATGAGAATTTTCCTCATTTTGGAGTCTAGTATGCATGTCTAACTACGTACTAACATACTTTTTATGTCCTTAATAGCTGTATGTTTCCTTGTAATGCAGTTTCCCAGAAGGTGGAACTGAAGCAAAATTAAGTCTGTTTCAATAGAAATTAAGAATTTGGATTCAAAGGTCTTTAAAGCTTAGGGTAAAAGTTGAAGGAAGATGATGAGTTAACTTTGAGGATGCTTAGCAAGAAGTCTTCCCAAGCATAAGTGAGAGCACAGGCACGTTGTTAGAAACATATTAAATGGCATGTGAATTAGGCAGCAAAGGAACTTATTTGTCCTAATAATATGTGAGTAGGTGTGGTAGCTGATGAAGATGATTTTTTTTTTTTTTTAATGTAATCTGAAAGGAAATATATTTTTAAATCATTTTTGTGCCTTCAAAATTCATTATCTTAGTGTTAAGTGAGATGGCTTTGAGCTAACACATCTGCTCGTAACTTCTCTTAAAAGAACAGGAAATGGATTGACAAATGAATAGACTTCAAGAAGGAACAAGGAGTAAAATGTCAGCTCCTTCAAATCATAATGAAGAATTACTGTAACGCTTAGAGTATAGTAACAGTTAGAGCAAAAAACATCTGATCTGGTATCCTCCAGCTGTGAGGTATTTAGCCAAAGAACATAACAAGTGTAAGATGGTTCCTCCCAGTTTCTAGCTTTCTGTAATTTCAGAATTTCTTTCAGAATGCATTATACCTGTATCTTTGTTTTTTTTCTGAAGGCCCTTCAAGGGCTGTACCATGAATCCGTGATCCTTTTTTGTGCATGTTTGCATTTTGGCATCTACAGCAGTCTTGTTCCTGGCAGTTTCCCAATTTAATTATGAAGTCCTACAGAAAATGTTTTGGGTTCTTCTTGTTGTTATTGTGTTCTGTTTGGTTTTGGTTTTTACTTTTTAAAATATGCTAGCTGTGGTAGAATGAGTAAGAAAGCTTCCTCCGTTGGCCAATTAGAGAAATGATAAATATTCCAATCCATGCCACTCATTAGCCTGTAGACCTTCACTTTGATTGTTGCTGAGGAGTCTGTGTCTAGTTGGTTCTCTCAAGAAATGTATTCCATGTTTCTGATCATCCTTGTTATCCTCTGAGCCTCATGGTTCTGCTGGTGTCATTTTGTAAGGAAGTAAGCAGAATTACAAACAGTTTTCTAAATGTGAGCCTTTTAGATTTTTAGTGACCGTGGTTGTTTCTGTTTTGTTTGTTCTTTTCTGTTAGTTCTGTTGGCTTCCAGATATTTGAGCTGATATGTGAAGATGGCTCTGAAAATAGTGACTAAAAAGATCTTTCTCAAGGAGTTAAAGCCAGTTTAGAAACTATTATATGGATATTTGTGCAATTGCAAATGTTTCTCTCATCATTATCTGTGAGCCAGTGCACATATCATGAGCTGAAAGAGACGGTTTCAACTTCATTTAACGTGCACTGACAATCATAATCAAGCGTTGAGAGAGGTGATGTGTATGAATATAGTGTCTAATGTAATTCATGAGTACCAAAGTCACGATCCCAAAATTACTTGATTAACATGTGCGCTGTTTTAAGTGGCAGTGCTCTTCCAAAGGCTTGCTGGTTTTACCTGATCTTTGACTGTATTAGGCAGATCTTTGTCTGAATTCCTGGGCCCAAGGGGATGAGATTCTTGCTAGCACCCTTTGAAGTTAGGGCTGAATACAAGCAGTGTCAATCCCAGGTAGCTTCAGAGGCTTCTGGTTAGTCTTGGTCAGTCTGGTCTCCAGGAAAAGCTGCCGTTAGGTCCCCGCAGTTACATAGAACTACGTGATGCATGAGGTTGTAACTACAAGGGCAGGTGGGTGGGCGAGTTGCTGTTAACTCTTTCACTGTTTGGAACTACAGGAGCTTGCCTCTAGGTTTAGATTTAGAGGTTGGAGGCAGAGGAAGGAGCGTATAAACCCAGCCATCTTAATTTTCAGTTCCCAACAAGGGGAGGTGGTAACTGATTCTGCCGATGGTGCCCCGGTGGGGACCAGTCCCTTACAAGGTTGGAGCATTACTTCACATTTGGACCAGTGAAATACATTTCCCACCCCACCATTATTGCTCCAGTGTTCAGCATCATGTGATCCTTCTCCAACTCTTGGTTTTGTCCTACTAGATAAATTTTCTGTATGGTAAATTTAGTTATGTTATTGTTTTCCCTTTTCCTGGAACACTTATGAGCATGGACGACCAGCACATTCATTTAGGGCTTCTCTGAATTTCCATTCCTTGTGAAAACTAACAACTTCCTATCCATTGTTGAACCACTTGTCCTTGTCTATTAGTAAGTTTCTTCCTGGCCCATGTCACCTTAAAGTTCTTGAAGAACTCCTGGTAAGAGGTCTTGCTGCATCCCTCTTGAAAGTCTAGGTGTTCAGTCAACTGGATCATCCTTCCCCATGTGCTTCTTTGTTGCCTGGGGAAAAAAGATTTGTGAAGCATGTTTTCATTTGTCATTATATTTATCTAGCTGTCTTCTGACCTGTGTTTCTCATAACTTTAACTGATTTTTCTGGTAAAAAGATAAAAATGTTCTGCAGTTACCTTGATGTTTCTTTAGAGCCCTTTAAAAAAATAAACAAAAAAGTAACTGATTTTTTTTAATTGCTTTTGTATTCTTTCCAGACAAAAAAAGGGTCCTTAACTTCAGTTATTTATTGCATTTTTTTCCCTTTTTTTCTGTAAGTACAGCTTAAGCAATTATTGTGAAAAAATCTAGACATGTAGAATGTTAATCTGGAAGCGTGGGATTCGAAGGAATTCCTTTTCTGTGGCTTTTGAGTAAACATTTGGGATTAAACCAAGATTCAATGAATAAAAATAGGTCTTCCAATTGCTTAGAAAACGATGTGTAACACTAGCTTTCAAATAATCTTCACCTTGATTTTTATTTTACTTTATTACAGCAGTGGGAGCAATGAATGCTTTTGCTGCCAAAAGAAAAGAGTTGGAAAAGGTGGGGGGAAGAAGAGGAGGAGGAAGTTGCATATTCAGTATCAAAGCAACTTGGGGGGTTATTTTAGGAAACGACATTACATTAAAAACTGTGCTTTGTTGAAAATTTACTTAGCACTCTTCTTCCAAGTGACTTGCAGAGTAAAATGGCACCATTTTGCTATAGTAGATGATGAAATCACAAGTGATTGTCTTACGTTATAAGTGGCAATTTAAAGGTTTGTGATACTAACATTTAGACTGATCTGTGTGGTGTCTTGTAAATTGGAGCATGTGGATGACACAAGAGCATGGCTTGAATAGATGCTTCTGTTCTCTTGTCTTGAATTTGTTGGTTGTCTCCCAGTCAGTTCACTGTTAACAGTCCTTTCAAAATTTAGCGGAATACGTTGAGGCAGATGTTTTATGAACAAAATTGCATGGTTTTCCAGTAGACTTAAATATTTGCCTCTGTCAACTCTGAAAGACTTATTAATTATAATGTCTACTTCACTTGTTTATTGTAAAACGAGAGGCACTGTTTGTTCCTTTACATTAGCTCCTTTATAGTCCTAATGAATGTAAAAAGCATTTCTATTCCTTTTTCTTGTAATCTGCAATATACCTTGTTTCATTTGGGTGTTAGTAAGGGAAACAGTGCAGTCTTTTGGAACATAATACATAGAGGTATAAAAAAATAATAGCATGCATGTAGAAGTGCAAATAAGTATTCCTTATTAGAAGGGGATTAGAACAAACTTCTAAAGTATGTTTTAGTTAATGTATTTTCTTTCTTATTCAAGCTTGCATTAAGACCAAATATTCTTTGCTTCTAACAATGCCTGCAGGTTCAGTAGGCCTAATATTAAAATTTTCTTTTGACTTTAAATGAATGCAACTCTTCTTTGTAACTGTTTTTTTCCAGTTTGGGAATATATAGAAGTAATGAGAACGTAGAGGTTTACCTAGCCATGCAAAATTCTGATTAACGCTTGTGGAGTGCTTAAGAGATTAAATATAAATGTAATAAATTAATGCCTCTTTCTCTGTAGGGTGCTGGTCAAGACAAACTTGGAATATATGTCAAGTCTGTTGTGAAAGGAGGTGCTGCAGATGTGGTTAGTAATATTCTTAAACATCAGAAGTTCAAAGGTAGAAAGATCCTTTGGAAACGCTTTTAAATCCTTTGTTTACTTGTGTGTGTGAATAATTGTTTTAATTTAGACGGTGTTAGCATTGGTGTATGAATTTTCTTCTCTCTGGAATATGTTTTTAGGATGGTCGTCTGGCTGCAGGGGATCAGTTGCTCAGTGTGGATGGTCGAAGTTTGGTGGGGCTGTCCCAGGAAAGGTGAGGAATGCTTTCCTTGCGTGTCTTTACATGAAGAAAGTGCTAGAGTAGTTATTTACTGGAAGGAGCTGAAGCTCTTTTTTTACATTTTGGGCTTTGTCTTGGCTTTTTATAACTGCCTATCGATAACCTTAGTAACAAGTTCAACTGTTTGTGTAGTATTTTCCATATATGATACAGGGGTTATCGATATAGAAGAGATTGTATTACACATTTGGGCTTCAGTTTTGAGCAAACTTCATTTAGCTCTACCTTTAAATATTTTGACTTCTGACCTTTAACTGCAGAAATTGGAAATAGTACTTGCCTGTAGGTGTTGTCTGTAATAAGTGTATCTTCTCGTCATCATCTTCTAATTTTTTTCAAATTGATTTTAAGTATTACTCAGAAAAAGAGTGTTTTTTCAAACAAAAGATTACTGGAATAGATGTGAGAAACCCATGACATACAAACTGATAATAAGGAGAACTAAGTAATAATACAGTGCCTAATCTTATTTTATTTTATTTGCTTTGGCTTTTATTGCAGGGCAGCAGAACTTATGACTAGGACAGGTTCTGTAGTAACACTAGAAGTAGCAAAACAAGGGGCAATTTACCATGGTCTGGCAACCCTGCTTAATCAGCCATCCCCAATGATGCAAAGAGGTAAAAATGCTAATATTATTTATATCGATAACAGCTTTATAAGTCTTAGAATGCAGAAAATATAATAATTCACAATAGCTTGCCAAATATTACCAAAATATTAAATCAGAAAAGAAACATAATTGCACAGAAAAGAAGCATTTCCTTTCTTAGCAAAAGTTCATCTCTTTTTAAATATTGTTTGAAATTATGCTGGTCTAATCTTTATTAAATGGTTTGCATATGTACCTTTTCAAAAATTGAGTGATGTATTTAAACACAGTTCTGGTTTGAAGTAATTTTTATTTTAGCAAATGGAATATAATGAATATAAAGGGCATTGAACTTCAATGGCTTTTTTATCCCTTTCGTAAAAGCTTCTCTCCTCCTCTCAGAATATGACTTCCTTGTAACCAGAGAGTGCAGTGTAATTACTAAGGGAGAAATAACTAGAAATAGAAGCCCCTGGAACATGTTTTGCCATTGATTTTGTTGTGTGGTGTTTTGGGGGGGATGGGGTGGTTTTTTAACTAGAAATATTGAAACGTGTCTTCTTAAGTTTCTATGTCTGATCATAAGAAGTTCTGGGATGTTTCTCCAATGTTATATCATCCTACTTCTGTGAACTAACAGAAGACATATTTAAGTCTTATGTCTTTATACAAAAAGTCTTATACAAAAATAATTTTGTAAAGGAAGACCTTTTCTACATATAGGGTAGTACTACAGTATAGACAAGAATGGGTTAAAAGAATAAATCCTTATTATCACAGTTCACAACACCATCCTAGATGCCATATGTCTTTGAGAGTTAGCAAGAGACTTTTCAGGAAAGCACATTTGGCTTTTCCAAATATTGTGGTACCTTTTCAAAAGTTCTTCTGAAGCATACAAATCAAAGGAATCCTGTATAGTTAATAGAAGAGTGGAATTGTGTATCTGAAGAAGTAAAGGTTTTAAAATCTAGCATTGGCTTTACTGGGAACTCATTTTTAATTATAAATGCAAGGTAGCTCTGATTTGAAAAAGAATATGCTAGACAGTAGTTAATATAAGTGAAAGGGGGAAAATAGATATCCAACTGTTACAGTTTCTGACCGCCGTGGCTCAGGTAAACCCCGACCAAAGAGTGAAGGTTTTGAGCTGTATAATAACTCCACTCAAAATGGGTCACCTGAGAGCCCTCAGCTGCCGTGGACAGAGTACAGCGAACCAAAGAAGCTGCCAGGGGATGACAGATTAATGAAGAACAGAGCTGATCATCGCTCCAGTCCCAATGTAGCAAGTAAGTACCATTATCCTCCTTCTAGGGGTAGATGCCTTCGCCACTAGTTCTACAGGCTGTCGAATTCAGAAAGGGGATGATTGTTTTTAAACATAGATTAAGTTTAAAATGCTAACGTAATAGTAACAGTTGGAGCACGCCTCTTGTTAGAACTATTCAAAGGAAAAAATCGTAGTTACTTTCTGAATACTATTATTTTATTAAGTTATGTAAATTATTATTAACAGTCACGTAAATGCTTCCTTTAACTTTCCAACAGATCAGCCTCCAAGCCCCGGGGGAAAGAATGCTTATGCATCTGGAACTACCACCAAAATAACCTCAGTCTCTACTGGAAATCTTTGTACAGAGGTCAGAAGTGGCAAGCAAAAAGCCGGCTGTTAAACTTTCCTTAGCTATCAATAGCGTCAGTGTGCTCGAGTCAAACCAGCGTCTGTCTTAACTATTTGAACATAATGCTGGTGCTAGTGTCTGGGTGGGGGTTTTGTTTATTACAGCAAATGAAAGATTGAGACAGTTTTGAGTGGTTTTATTAAATTTTGTTCATGAAGTTGTCCTTGTGATTTCTTAGGTTTGTACAATATTGCATACTTGTTTTCAGACCGTAAAAACATGAGTCATAACCACAATTATATTTGATACTAGACAACCTCTTTATCTCCTGTTCCAGACAAATAATGCTCTTATGAGCCAAAGAAAACATTTAGAAAATGCATGTTTAGAATAATATTCTGTAGAGATGTGTGTGACTAGAAAACTATACTTTATGTTCTTTCTACATTTTTCAGGAACAGACTCTGCCCCAACGACCTGAAGCTTATCCCATCCCAACACAGACCTATACTAGAGAATATTTCACGTTCCCAGCTTCAAAGTCCCAGGATCGAATGGGTCCAGCTCAGAGTCAGTGGCCAAATTATGAAGAAAAACCACAGGTCCAGGCCGAAAGTAATCATTCGATCAATACTACAATGCAGGTGAGAAGCAATTTCTTTCAATATGAGAAAAAACCAGAATGAACCTGCTTGCTTTCCACTCCCAGATTGCTGAGACATTTTTGCAGAACAGTCAACTCTGTTCCCTGAGCTGTTTAGGACAAACTGTACCACAGGGTGGGGAACAACTGTACTTCTGCCAAGATTGGCTTAGATTCAGAAACCTTACTCTTCCCCTGGCGTAGAATTTATGTTACCATGTGTTGTAGACCTGTTATCTGGGATGTTTTAACCCCCCGTTAGAGGTAATGGGGTGTAGATGGTAGTAGGGTTTGTCTTGTAAAATGTTTTGTGGTTTTCTGAAAAGCAAACTAAATCTTTCAGTCTTCCAAGAAGGTTCATATGGAAAAATCTCTTTGCCTGTGGGGTGCGTTGTTTAAGTGACAAAGTGAAGTATTAAAAATGAAATAAAACAGTACTTTTGAGACCTATCCAAGGTCTTCACTGAAACACATTCCCTGCTCTCAGTTTAAAAAAAAAAAAAAAAAAAAAATTAAGTTGCATCTATTATCAACGTGCAGCTGCTTCTTGACCTGAAATGAGTTTACCCCCACTGCACCTTTATAAATTCAAAAAATAATGTTGTTCTGCTCTTTTAAATGATGGCTTTACTCAAATCCATACAGGAAATTAAATCTAGATCTACTAAATCCAGCCACTGGATCATCTTTTCTCTAATCCACCAGAGACTTAAAAATACAGAGAGAAAACTTTTGCTATTTCTTAACTTGTGATAAAAGCAGGGCCTTGCAGCAGACTATTTTTTACTTTTGGAAAAACAGTGTCCTGTAAATTATCTTGAGATTGTGTCATAGAAACAAAGTAAGACGTGATTATTGATTACTCACACATGTATTGGCAAGCGAATTCAGTAAAAAGTCAGTTAAATAAAAGCTTAGTGCTTTTTTTTTTTTTTTTTAAGTATTATAGATATCTAATCATAATTATTTCAGCTGTTAAGAAAATAGGTGTTACATCCAAAGTAGGATGGTAATTTTGAAGGAGAATGCTGCAAGTTAAATGACTGTGGCAAATAGCTATGGAAATATTTTGCTGAATTTCCATGCTTAACTCCTTCACGTTTTGTGATTTCATCTCACCTAAACTTAACTGCATAGTTTATGTCTAGGCTCTCTCTGTCAGTGGTGGGATGGGGAGGCTAGGACCTCCAGAGATTGGTTCCTACCCATTTCTCTTAACGGGATGAATTGCTGCCCGGACATGCATCTCTCCCCTGCTTAAGACAAGCTTAAGTGAGTAGCTTGGATGAGGTGGTCAAAACTGGTGAGATGAGCCCCATCTGTGGAAGCTGTTGACAGATACGGAGTTTGAGCTATGGTCTTCAGGCTGAATGCAGTACAGAAAAGCATTTTTATAAAGCAGATGGCTAGAAGCTTTAGCTCCTTACAGGCATTGAAAGTGTACATGATTTTCCTCCACCATACAATAGTTCTTTTAAGTTGAAAATTAGAGGAAAACAAACTTAAAAAAAAAAAAAACCAAACAAAAACCAAACCCCCAAAATATCCTTTTAATCTTTACAGTGAGAACTGGGCTTGTAAAAAAAGCTGCCGTAAGCTACTGACTGATATGAAGTGCCTGTTTTCCGTTCTGAAGGCCTTAGCCAACTGTGTGGCTAGGTGCATCTTTACAGCAAATCTAACACAAATAGCTGTGTGTTCAGCTCTGCTGGACTAATAGAGCGTAAAAAATACACTTGTTCATCTCAAAGAAGGCATTCTTCAGAGGTCATGGTTAAGGTCGTTGATGGAGGAAAAAGAAAAGGAGTTTGCGTTGTTAGTCTTCTCTCAGTTGTTGATAATTGGTACATTATGTGTTCAGTGCTTAGCAGTTCCTAACATTCAAAGTATGAATATTTGCTTCAAGAAAATCATTAACAGATTTGATAAGCCTAATTTATGGTCCAGTATTCCTTTTCAGAAGGTCGTACAGTGCAGTGAGACCCTGAGCTTTGTATAAAAAAAGTCTCGGTGTTTGACGCACTAAAAAAAGCCACAAAAGCGCAGACCAATACACCGTGCCCCAAGAGCAGGCAGAATTAGACCCGGCCACCCCAGTTCCATACCCACGAACGGTGCTGCCGCAGCGGGAGCTTCCCGCTGGTCGTCTCGCCTCTCACGGGAGGAGGGTGGGCAGCGGCTCCCTTCCCTCTTCCTCAGCAGCCTTTCTGTTTGCCTTCCCAATAAGGAAAAACGTTCAGTCGAGCCAGCTGCGGGCTGAATGGCGGAGCTGGTACGGTATGCCTGAGCTGCGGACCCGAGCTGCCAGGATTCTTGTGCTCACGTGTGGGGGAGGGGGGGTCAGGGATAGTCCTGAGAACTTGGGCGAGCTGGGGAGGTTTTCAGCTTGAGCTCCGTTTTGCGTTCATCCTTCCTTCCAGTCCAGATTTCCAGGCGTTTCGGAGTGTGCAAAGCCCTCTGTGGCTTGAATGAGTTAAAAGGACCGAGAAGAATATTTTATTGTTGGTTTTGGGAAACTTACCAGGCATGGAAATGCTGAAATTCACTAGAAGTAATTACCTTCAGTAATAAGAATGCAATTTGTGAGCCATTTTCAAATATGTTTTAATACAGATGGACTATGAAATAAATGCCTTGTTTAATTTCTTCCAGCGTGTGGCTCGTTCCCAGGAAGAGCTCCGAGATAAAGTTTTCCAGCCAGAGAGGAATCGTTTGGAAGTCGTTATACGGAAGGATGTAGAGTACATTGATCGGAAGTCAGACAGCGATCAGTGGATGAATTCATCTGTGGATTCTAGCACATCTAGCCAAGAACACCTGAACCATTCATCCAAACCGGTCTCGCCTGGTTCTTGTTTAACTAAAAGTGGACCTGGCCGTTGGAAAACTCCAGCTACTAGCCAGCCAACTCCCGTGGCCATTTCCCAGCCCATCAGAACAGATCTTCCCCCTCCGCCACCGCCTCCTCCAGTGCATTATGCAGCTGAATTTGATGAACTACAAATGGATTTGCCTCTGCCTCCCCCTCCTCTTCCAAACCAGATAGGGGCACAAGCATCTTCCCAGGCAGCCGCTGCTGAGCGTAAAAAAAGAGAAGAGCATCAGAGGTGGTATGAAAAGGAAAAGGCACGTTTGGAAGAAGAACGAGAAAGGAAACGTCGTGAGCAGGAGAGAAAACTTGGCCAAATGCGTTCTCAGCCTCTAATTCCTGCTCAGCCTGTGGTTCCCCCTGTTTCCCTTCAACAAGTGAAATCAGAAAAGCCTTCAACTTTGCAGAGGTCTCAAGAAACAGTCATTCGAGAGTTGCAGCCCCAACAGCAGCCTCGGACTATTGAGCGGAGAGATCTGCAGTACATTACTATCAGCAAGGAAGAACTGTCCTCTAGTGATAGCCTCTCTCCAGATCCCTGGAAACGGGATGCTAAGGAGAAACTGGAGAAGCAGCAACAGATGCACATTGTGGACATGCTGAGTAAAGAGATTCAGGAACTTCAGAACAAGCCTGATCGTACAGCAGAAGAAAATGACCGTCTCCGCAAACTCATGCTTGAGTGGCAGTTCCAAAAGCGACTTCAAGAATCAAAGCAAAAGGATGAAGATGATGATGAAGAGGAGGATGATGATGTGGATACTATGCTCATCATGCAGCGACTGGAGGCAGAAAGAAGAGCAAGGGTAAAAGGGAATAATCCTTTCTAGGCAAAAGTATTGTAAATACGTATCTTGGTGGGTTCTCTGGCTTTGCCCGAGTATTTTGATGTTCTTATAGGGTAAAGGAGGATGAAGCTTTCTTCAAGACCTTGAATTTTAAAATTGCGAACTTACAGTAGCTTCACCAGTTAAGTGATATATTGTGGAAGTATCATAGCTACCTATTATAGAATCCAAGTTGGCAGTCAAATTTACTTTTCTGCTTGTGGGGAAAGAAATTTCCTTTGGATAAAGGGATTTTGCAGTGTACCTGGAGTAGGATTAGAAGGTTAAATATGGCAAGAGTTTGCTTACAGGAAGGTAAGCAAAAACATTTATAACTGTGAAAGTGTCTAGGAGAATCGGGAACAAAAATAGTGGGAATTTGGGGGGGGTGGGG
>JAVJGG010000050.1:13636053-13657376 GCA_035590195.1 Aviceda cuculoides | reverse complement strand
CCCCCAGCCTGTCAAATATATTTACCTCTGAGAGTTCTTATTTATAGTCTTGGACCTGAACACAGGCACTGAATGCGTGCTGGTTCCAGGGAACGGAACTGAGATTCCACCTTGCTGGTCTGCTCCAAGTAAAGGCCGGGGTCTTCGGGCAGCTGCTACCTCCACCTTTACCACCACCTCAGTGGTGACCCCAAGGGTACTGGGAGAAGCATTTGGTTGAGCCATGTGCTTTTGGGTGTTGCAACAACTGATGCACCCTGTCTTGGGCTCCAGCTCATACGTACCTGGATTTCGCATGGTGTCCAGTTTAACTGCTATCTGACAAGGTTTGCTTACCTTAGCTTCAGTAACGTGAAACCTCATAATGTATGTAATAAGATAATACAACTGAAAAGTATGATGAAGTTGGTTTTTTGGGTTTTTTGTTTTTTGGGTTTTTTTTTTTTTTTTACTCCATTGGTGGCTGTTGTCTCTCAGAATCTGTTAAATCTATTGTTACTGAGAAACAATGTCTGTAGGAAAAAAATTTTTTTTTTTTTTCTTTTCTGGATAATAGCACGGATACCAAAGTTACATACCAATACCTATGCTTTGCCAGGCTTAAAAACTAGCTCTGTAATATGGTGAGTGTCTTCTGTTTGTTTATCTTGAAAAGATGACTTAATTCTGTGATAAGCAATTTTTAATTCTTGAGAAACATTTGAACATGCTTATTTTGACATTCAGAAATAGCTATCTGCTTGAGCAGTATTTGAGTTCAGGGTTGTTTTGTCAGCTTGATTTCCTAAACTTACTCTTTTCATATTTGCTGCACTCTGCATTGCTTTCCTTTTTTTCTTGTGGCTAACTTTATTACTGCGTAAAACAATAGATACCTCAAACTTGGAAACTGAAGAAAGGAAAAGCTAAATATATCTTTGGCAAACAGGTTGCATTAAAGCCCAGCATTGCTGACGTGTAATTTGTAGCACATAGGCAGTTACCTATGAGAATAAAAAAAAAAATCCATGTAAAACTGCCATTTTGAAAAACAGCATATTTAAAAATTTTACTGTAGCAAGGCTAAAAAGGCCATGTGTCTTTAATAGAAAGCCAGTTTTTTTGCATAACATTCTATCAGTCTTCTGTGCAAGTGCTGGATTTAAAAGACTATTTGTGCATAAAGTTCCAAAATGCTGGAAGAACATTTTGAAACTAAAAAATAACAGTTGTCTTGAACTGAAGTCATGTTTGCATTTTGGTTACATTTCGCTGTCTGTACTACTAGAGATGCAATAAGTAGCTTCTCTGGAGAATTACTGTGGTTTTGAATGAGTCAAACCAATACTGATAAAAATTTCGGATTATTTGATTGTTTTCACTTCTGTACTTCAGGATTATGTCAATTCAGTTCCTCGTTCTAAAGCAGCTGACTTAACAAATAAAAGAAAATGCTTTTGAAATGGCACAAGTCTAACCTATCTTTATTTTCACTGTGCATCTTTCTTTTTTCCCCCTTTCTTACTACCTGCAGCAGACTGCTGTGCCAGCAATCTCTGTTCTAGATTTGGTATGTTTGTTTCTTTCTCTTCAATATCTCTTTCCTGTTTCAATTCCTGATATTGTTGATAATCACCCTATGCGCTTTGCATGATGATTTGGCATCTTTGGGTGTTCAGAAATCTCTGTGATACAATAAGCAGTAAGTTAACTGTAAGCATGTGTTTGAATGTTTCCAGATGTGGTGACTCCTTTCCCTGTGTTTCCTTCCTTTTAGATGTTGTGTTCTGCTTGCAGGCTTGATTTGTTTGTTGTAGCAGTGGTCTTATCTAAAACTGTGTATTGGATGTTTTGTGCGGTCGTGTTTATAAAATCTAATAACTTTGAATGAACAGGCTGTGAGGTAAGATTTCCTCCCTTCCCTTCCCCACCCCTGCAGGTTTTAGAAGAGCTCTGGTAACACCATTCCTTTCCAATTTGAAGTGAGATTGTCCTGAGACCCTAATAATACAACGTACTGTTTCAGCACATGCTGAAACCCTGTTGTTTACAGGTGTTGCAATTTTCTCATTAAAGTAAAAATGGGTTGTAAACTCAGAAATTACTTCTGAACTAGTATTTCCAAGTAGGTCACATAAAATTACATGTTTAAGTTACCATATAACTTCAGTTTCACTTGGTTAATACCATTCTCTTGCATCTAAAACATGACGGGCTTTTGAATTGGAGCAGTAATTGTTATGACTCCAGCTAATTGTGTATTTTATTGCTCCCATTGCAAATAGGTACATGGAAAAAGAGTTCTGTAGTCTTCTAGACAAGAAATACATCCCCTTCAAAGTGTATTTCTAGATAATTACTATACCAATTTGACAGAAGGGTAATGCTTGCAAGTCCTGTTAGTATAATTAATTTGTGCTGCTGGAAAAAACTGTAAACATGTCTGTTCAAAACACGGATTTGGATATTCAGCACTGCTTTATTAAAAAAAAAAAAACAAAAACAAAAAAACAAAACCATCTTTTAATATGCATAGTTCAGATCACTTAGTCTATCTCAGGTGTTTGGTTTTGTATCTGTGCAGTGTGAGTGTTAAGCAGCTGACAGCGGTGAAGCATGTCAGCTTTCTGAATTAATGGACAAGCCAGGAGTCATGGATTTCTCAGACTTAATATCTATCAATATTTTTCCTCATTACTACTCCTGTATTTTTTTGCTTAAGCCTTGTTCCCCAGAGCTGTGACTTGATAGATAAGGTTCTTTGTTAAGCAGGCTGTAAACTTCTGGACCTTTCTGCGACAGGAGGTTGTGAAGGCAGACAGTATCATCAGCTTTAAAAATGGATTAGACAAATTCATAGCCATCACGCCTGTAAACAGCTATGCAAAGGATTACACAAGGCTGTACCAGCTGACATCTTTAGTACCATGCTGGGGAAATGCTAGAAGAAATAGCCAGGCTCATGTGCAGCTCTTCTTGCTGTGGACAGAGGCAGAATACTGCGCTAGATGGATCCATGGCCTGAATCAGTCAAGGATTTATTCTGCTCATAAGTTTCGCTTTAAAAAAAGAAAGCAAGCTAATTCTGAAATAGATGGTGTTGAATGCTATACCCAGCAAAATACCTCTTTTTCCGAATTTCATTATTTTCTTACTGTTCACGTGACTTTCTGGGCATAGTTGCATCTATGCTATGCCACCCAATTGATTACTTCTTTGTTTCTAGAGAAAAAAAAAATACACTTTCAGATTCTCAGTGCTTTTTATGTATGTCTAACTTGAGCATGGGTGATAGCTGTTCAGCTAATTAAAAGGCTGATGAAAGGTGATGAAAAGTTAATGCATGAATTGTCAACTTGGCTAGCGTTTATCTTTTTAAATTCCCTGGGCCAGTAACAGATCTGACCCAGCTTTAGCTGTCATAAATAAATAGCTATAAATTTAAAGTTCTTCTGGAACGTCTTTTAAAGCGTCCTAAGCAGTGCTTGGAGAAATGAATTTTGTCTGGAACCTGAGACTTCCTGGATGCCTGCCAGTCCTGTGAATATCTTAACATTTCTGATATGGATCAGCCCACCAGCTCAGGAGAAAGGTGGCCCTTTTTGCCCTCCTCGGTAGGAATAGCGCTGCAAGCGTGCGTTGGCGACGGGGACGGAGTTGTGCAGCGAAGCGAACTGTTGGCAGTTTGCAGTAGAGCCGAGACAAAGCAGGGGGAAAGAATTAGTGCTTTGTGCTTAGCTGCTTCGCTTGCTTACAGCTGGGAGCACGCTCTTCTCCGTCGCTCGGGCTGTACGGATCAGTTGTTTCTACCTGTTACAATATAAACACGTGCTGCTTTGGGGAAGCCGTGGAAGGACAGTAAATCACGTGAAAACGTGACTTTTTAACTAGAGGAGAAACTAATTGGGACAGAGAGGTATCGAATTGAAATATTCAGGCTGGGAATCTAATAGCCTTCTTACTAGAAATGAGACATGAAGCTAATTTACCTTAACGTCTTGAAAATTTGGGATGAAGTTTGAATTGGGTATTGCCATACGCAATTACAAACACAAATGCCTGCAAGCGCTCCGGCACGCCTCGCCATCCCACCGCTCCCTGCCTTGGTCTGGGAATGCTCCAGAGTAGAAACCAGTTACTAATCAGAAAGAAATGAAATGTCACTTTCTTAATAGTTGCTCTCTTCCCGCTTGTGCCTTCCCTATAATTTTTGGCCTTTTTACTAGGTTTTATATTTAGAATAGCCTCTCACCTGGATACTGTTGTCTTCATGATTATTATGGTTCAGATGTTGAGAACAGTTCCCAGGTGGGCACCCTGCCCAGTTTTCACTTCTTTCTTTAATTAAGACTAGAAGAAAATAAACCAAACCAGTCCTACTTCCCCTTTAATTTAGTTTCAGATATTTTCTCGTCTAAGTGCATTTGAATAGGAATACTTGCTACTAAGCAAAAAGGCATCCATGCCATAACCTGGGATCAGTAGCTGCCATGTTCAGAGTTTTTCTCTGAATGCAGCTGGGACAGAGTGAAGGAGTTCTCCTGTATTTTTTCACTGTGCAGTTTTTGCGCTTTTTTTTTTTTTTCCAAGAGGAAATTACTTCTTTTCTGTAAACACTTTTGAATTACTAGCTGTCTTTCCTTTTGACATCAATATTACCTCCTTTGCTAAAATAATGTCTTTTTAATAACCAGGACAAGAAGAGGTCTTAATCCCAGCAGGGAGTTCGTTAACTACTTTATTCCCTGCTCTACTGTATATACTGAGCTTGATGTCTATGTCATTTTCAGTTAGGAATTACAAAATTTTAGCCCTAAATAAGGGGAATTTCCTCAGAGGTAGCATCCTCTAGTATATGTTTGCCAAATTATTGACTAAATGAAATTAATTAATTTTGTTATTTACCTTTCATGCTCAAAAATGGTGGGTTTTAACACTTCACATGGGAGGTGTTTTCACTGCAAGTAGTCTGTATAGATGCTTGAAGATGTACAAGGCAAATGTTTTCAAAATTATCTGTTGTACAAGGTCATAAGATACCTATAACACGAATGCTATGTGAATAGTGGAGGAAATAATTACCAGAAAATCAGTTAAAAAAAAATATTTGTTTTTAGAATTGATAGGAAAATTTATTAGAAAACCTAATCTGCTTTAAAGCACATTTCCTGTTAATTAATTATGGGGGGAGATACCTACATGAAGGTTGTCCTCGCAATGTCTATTAAAACTAATTTTATCTTACTATATCATTATTGCTTTGTGTCTTAGGGCCTTTTTCTGTAAATGAAAATGGATTGTAAAACAAATCCAGGCGTAGAGAAGTATCTGTGTTATATGCTGCTTATAGCAAGATCCAGTGATTTACTGATTTATACCAATCGGTATAAAAGATCTGGGGGCAGGGGAGGGAATCACTCTAAAACATATGCTGCAGTAAGAAATAACACAGCATGAAGTCCAGTTAATTTGTAGTTGCGAATATTATTGTGCCAGTGAATATTCCTGTCCATCAAGGGCTTCGATACCGTTAGCTTTAGCAAATCATGCAAAGTTTAGATTGTTGCTGAGTTTTCCGTGCAGCATTTATCATAAGCATACATAAACCAGTATTGTCTGTTGGACATCAGTTGTTCATGTGAGCTCTTGAACCTCCGTAGTCAAAGACTTCTTTGCCTCACTCTGCTTTTTCCAAAACACATCTGTTGCAGATACAGTGGGAGATTTTATTTATCTCCTGAGACTATTTGCAGACTTGCTGAATGAGCCTGTTAGTTTAAATGGATTGACCCTTTGACTAATGAGTCATGATTTTCCGGTGCTTAAATACTAATCCAAAATGAAAAACCAATTGGCTGCTGGAGCTGTGGACTGTTGGTTCCAAGTATTTAATTTCACTTTACTGTACCTATGAGGCTGTGGTTGCTGAAGATGTCTGGAACGTGAGTCACCTCAGTCGTCTGCTAGGGGTTTGTATGTGACTGCTAAAAATGTCTCCCTGTGTGTGTTGTGCTTCTTTTATGTATGTAGTTCTGTGCATCTCCCTTTTTTATTTATTTATTATTATTATTTTTTGTTCACCCCTCCCAAGGGATTTTAGGGAAACCACTGTAACAAAGCGTACTCTTTAAGAGCTGGACATTATATTGATTTCTCTGTAGTGTAGCATTTTCTACTGAATGCGTTGGTTTTAGATGCAAATACTCGGGTTACATTTTTTTCTTTGACCCATCTTGATGGGTCATCGCTTGGTGAGCGATGAAAAAATTAAAGCTGCGTCTCTGTTAGTTACAGGATGAAGAACGCAGACGGCAGCAACAGTTGGAAGAAATGCGCAAACGAGAAGCAGAAGACAGGGCCAGGCAGGAAGAAGAGCGCCGACAGCAAGAGGAGGAGCGGACCAGAAGAGAGGCTGAAGAAAAGGTTGTGGTCTTCCGAGTGCTGCAGGGCTTCTTACAGGCCTCTCGTCTTTAGCCTGGCCACCAACAGCTCAGTGTTGGGTCAGCAGGGGTTAAACACACTAGCCCTCCTGATAAGGGTCATGGCCCAAGGCTTCAGTTTATCCAATATAAAGCAAAAAGTAATTAAACAAAGAGCCCATTTGTGGTGGCCAGAGTTGACCGGTATTGCAGAAGTAGTACTGTAGGCTTACCGGCTGCAGGTTTTTAGCAGTGGCAAGGGCTTGCCTTCAGAGCTTTTTCTGAAAGTTACGGCAGAAATCAATTGCCTCCTCATTTCCTTCAGCCCCCAACGTGACTTGCCTACCTTCTTTTTTACAATGGCTGAGTTAGTGGTGTCGGGTTTTGCTGTGTCTCAGAAAAGGCACTGAAATATTTTGCAGTAATTGCTTTATAGAGATAGAGACAAATACGAAATGCGGTGGAGTGGAGATGAGTACTCCATATTGTCTTTTATGTTTGTACTATGGGAGGAAAGGGAATTGCTTTCTAGAAAGGGAGCAGATAATTTCAGCAGATAAGTCACTGTGCAATCAAACAAATTCTAAAAATTGAGGCTTCTAGGTTCCTTCCAAACATTATACATGAATTTGAGAAGCTTTGTTGTTCAAAACCAGAAGACAAAGCACCTTACTTGATTCAGCGTATTTGTTAAGACCCTCTTGTTCCTAGAGAAAGAACAGTTACTTTTGTTCAGATTGAAGACTTGCCTGTTAGTAACACTGGCTTCAGAATAAAGACAGAGGGCTAGCTTTTAATGTTGAAAGAAATTTCATCTTGGAAGAAAGAGCAAATATATTTAAAAAAAAAAAAACAACAAAACAAAACAAAAACCCACAAAAAAACCAAAACAAACCTTAGATATATTCGTTTTGTTAGACTGTTTTCCATAAGCAGTATGGGTTGATGAGTAGAGGAAAGCTAAGCTGGGGGTGGTGATAGTGAGAAGTGAGGAAGGTGTATCTGGACTGAGGAAAGTATTTAAAAATATACTGTAGGAAGTTAAAAAAAGCAACCAAAAAAACCAACCAAGGCTTTCTTAATTTATGATGATGACACAGCCAAATGACATTTGGATTGCACACTTGAAAGGGTTTTCACTTGACAGATCTTGACTGAGACACTCACACGTCTACCAACTCAGAGCTCTGCACCATCTGACCACCACAATGGTTTCAGAGTAGTACAAGGAGATAAGTTTCATGTCTTTGCTCTAGATGAACAAGATCAGATTGATTTATTACTTTTTGGGGGATAACTGACTCAACAGTGTCGAGCAGATAAGCAGATAAGGTGGATTTTTTTTGAACACGTGGATTAAAACCAGAAAGGATGGTTGTTCAAAATGTCATATATTCCTAGCAGAAGTTATACTACGCTTAGACAAAAGAGGTTTTGTAACATATGGTTTTCAAATACACGTTTTCATTTGTTATCAAACTACTGAATAGACCCTTGTATCAATTTACAATGTGGCTTAGACAAGAGCTGAACAGAATTAAATACTGTTTAGTTTTAAAGCAGTAAAAAACTGGAAAAATACATAGAAGATATTTCATGGCCTTTTAAATGGTCAATAGCCTCATATAAGTGTCATTAGCATAGGTATTTTTAATCTGTTTTTTATAAATGTTTTTTAAAAACAGTTATTTGATGTCTGTTTTAGAAAAGTTCTTGATTTCTACATGAAAACCATTTTGCTGGTATTTACACTAGAAGCTTTGTTAGGAGTCACCTATTCCAAGGCTCTGTTGATTAATTTACATTGTATAAGCATGCAGCAAAATTACAAAGTGCCTTATTTAAGGTGGTAGTTAATTCTAGTTATTTTTCCTCTCCCACAGATTCTCTGCAGCTGTAGTAAATCTACCCCTTATTAACTGTAGTTACATTTTGAGTAATAAATGCTGGACTTGCCCTTAGTTCACACAGGCAGTTGTCTTAGTTACAACAGGCAGTGGTAAACCTGGAAATAACAGCAAAATGCTGTGTTACAGGACGACTGCCATTTTTTTTATAGTAGTAAATGTTGTTTGTATGAGTCCATATAGATGGGTCTGCTTATTGCCAGAAAAGGAGACAAAAAAAGATGTTTGTAGCTCAGTGATGGAAAACTTGAATCTGTCTTAGATTGAAACGTCTGTCTTTCTGACCACTGTGTTTCTGTTTCCTCCGGACTTGCAGAGGCGACAGGAAGAGGAGTATTACAGTCGCTTAGAGGCCGAAAGGCGCAGGCAGCACGATGAAGCAGAACGAAGATTACTGGAACCTGACGAGCCTGGTCTGTACAGACCTCCGCTTCCACGGGAATATGAACTCCCATCCCCAACCCCTTCATCTAACGCTCCTCCTCCCCCACCTCAGCGAAACACCTCTTACCTCAAAACACAGGTCCTCTCCCCTGACACGATTTATACTGCCAAGTTTGTTGCATACAATGATGATGATGAGGAGGAGGAGGATTCCAATCTAGCAGGTCAGGATAAGTACTCCAGCACAAGAAAATCTTATGGTGACTTTCCTCCTGCCACCCTTAAGCCACAGCAGCCCTCCCGCCAGCCTCGCCCAGTTTCAGATGGCCTCTTTCTTTCCAACTCATTCCAGTCATCTCCAGTCAATGCCAACAGTACTGCGGCCAAAAAAAGCCAGCCCCCGCCCCCACCAAACAAACACAGTTTCATCCATGCCAGCAGCTCTAAAGGTAGACGCCATGAAATCAATCGTCTCTACAGAACTATCCTCATGTTTTCAACTCTGGTGCTGTAGATCGAATCACTGACTTTGTGATTTACTTTTTTTTCCCACTTATCACTGTTTTCACTATGGTGATCTAACTTAAATCCTGATATTAATATGAATCCTCCAATTTTTCATTGTTTTGATCTCTCAAATTTCCTTGTTCCTTACCCAGACTCTTCAAAAGCAGAAATTCCATCTTTCACACAATGAATCGGAAATTATTTTAACCATTACTCAACCAATTCAAAGTACTGTTGGTTTTGGCTTTCACTCTGTATCTTTCAGTGATTTGTTATGTATGACTGACCCCTGGTTTCTCAGGGCAGCTGGAAGTGCACCTTTCTTGACCACAGGAAACTTTTTCTAATGGGTTCATGGACAGAACTTATCTTCTGCTTTTGTTATTGGTACCAGGGTTCTCTCTTTTAATAGTGTGTGCAAATGGCTTTAAAAATGACCTTTGTAAACGTAGTTCTTGCATATACAAGCACCAAGAGACATATAGGACATGCAGTTAGTTTCATGGATTAGGCACCATTCCTTTACTTCTGGTTCGTACAGTGCAGTTTTCTTGCAAAGAGACAAAAATCTAAATTTCATCTAAGTGCCTTTTGCCTTACTCCTTCCCTCCCCTTCTACACTCCTGTAGTTCTTTGTCTGCTCATCTTGTTTCTTTTATAACTCCAAGAGGGCAACCATAATGGATTTTCAAGTAGAGCTCTAGCTGCTAGTAACTTCAGCAGTGTATTTTATCTGCAGAGTACTAGTTTAGCTATATTTATGAATTCAAAGCTAATTCAGTCCAAAGTTCCATGCTAAATTTTTTTAAGCTGCTGCTGTATAGGAAGAATCTTACATACTTTACTCTTTGAGTATATGTCTGTGTAGATGTCACTCTAATAAATTTGCAGTTTATTAATAGAAGATTTTGTCTTTAAATAGCGGCATCTGCCAGCACTTCCCCTACATTCGTTTTCTTCTTCTATATTCTTCTGAAGGGAATGGTGGCCATGACATTCCCGTAGCTTGTTCTTTTTACCTGTACTGGAAGTCAAGAAATGCCTGACAACCAACTCCAGCTGATAAATCATCCTTCTAAAATGCAAAGGGTAGCAAGGGAAAGAGTTTATAAATGCTGTAATATTATATAGAGCTGGCTTCTAGCCAAATGGCTAGCTTGTTTACTGGATTCCAGTCTCAATGACAAATGTGGAAGCCTACAATATGGTATATCCCTGATCACCTTTTTGGACACCTAACAAATTACAAAAACCATGTGCTTTCTTTAATCAGAGTTGTGGTGTCCCCTGGTGACAGGGAGCATACGAGCCTCAGAAGAGGTGCCAGCTATCAGAAGCACTTCTGATCCAGCTGCAGTAGTGTATGAAACTGATTTAGGATATGGAGGAGGCCATACAGGTACATGATACTCGGAGCTCCCTGTGTGCATCCTTTTCAATTAAGGCTCAAGTCATCGTTTTCCAGCAAGGCATCCTTTCCTTTGCAGGGCAGATTAGCCTCTGCTGCAGTTGGACTGCTCCCCGTGCCAAAGAGAAGCTCTGCACAGCATTGGGTAGTTTTCGTATTGGTGAAGGGACAGTAGTCTGGCTCAGTTGTAATTACTGTCCAACCGATAGTTGATGCTTAGCAGTTTCGCTGTTTGGGGTCAGTACAGCACCCAAGCTGCATAAAAAATATCCACACTGATAGTCGTTCAAAGGAGGAAAACAAACCCAAACTTTTTTATTTACCATGGTATTGCCTCTGAGATCTTGTGATGTGGTAGTTCCTATGGATCCTGCAAGCCCATCTGTCACTCCTGTCTGGCTCTGTCATAGATTCCAAATCTTAAAGGAAGGTGAGAGAAGATTTTAGCTTTTCAGTGTCTTGTCATTGGACTGGAGTGTAAGTAGACACACTGTACCCTACCATTACAGGGCAAATAATTCCATGGTGCCTACCTACCGTGCATGTGAGCCCACTGATAAACCCCCAACCAGTGAACCCGAATCACAGTTTTGTATTGGAAGGACTCTAGCTTTTGAGCACCTTATATCACACAGAATTAATGAGTTAAAATAAGATTCTAGAAAGGCAGGAATCTCTTTAAACACTATGACTATCTATGTTGTCAGCTCGCTCTTAGGAATATTCTGGAACAGCAGGCTTCTGACACGAAATTTTTGTACTGTACTGAATTCTTGTTCTTTCAAAGGACTTTCTTTCTCTAGAAATTCTTATTTGAAACTGACTGTGACAGAGTATAAAATGTGCTTTCTGTCACAACACGTAGGCTTCCAAAGGGCCTTGCTTCCCTTCCGTATTTGGCACTTGGAAGGCTGTACATGTGATGAACTAAGTAACCGTAGAACCATTGGTCACTAGCTGCCACCACCACTCTTCCTGCCTCCCATCATCCACAACCCAGAATGCCATTTCCTATGTAATTGCACTTCCCACTCCTGCCTTCTGTTAATTTTAACGGAAAAATGAATCTCAGGAAATGTTCAGTGATATTTTTTATGTGTGCGCGTTTGTTTTTCCCTGGAAAACAATGAGAAGGACCATCTACAAAGATTTGGTTAGGGTTTTGGTTACAATTAAAGAATATTGTAGTATGATGCTTCGCCTTTAATAACCTAATTCATAAACCATACAACTAATTCTGAATACTCTTATTTCATAATTTTTAAAATAGCCATGAGAACAGGTTAACTTCACCTGATTGCTCAAGCTTCTATGAAGACTGCCTGCGTAACGTACAAAGCCGTTTGCACAAAATGCAGAATTCACTGTGCAGTTTACCATCTCCCATCTCGCTGACTCTGTTGCATTACTGTCCTTTACAGCTCGTTTCTGTTTTGAATGTTAACTCTAGTAAACCACGCTTCTGCAAATTTTGCTCTCGTACCTTCTTCCACTGGGTCTCTTAAGACCATCGGGTCTGTCAACTAACCGAGAAAAAAGCCAACACCCAAACCAAAACTACTGTCGTAAAGCCAGGTGGAAGTGTGAACCACAGCACATGGACCCAGACTTGTCGAAGTAGGGAAGGCAGTACTTACATGTATGTAAGACTCATGTCTGAAAGGAGAAAAACCTCCATATGCCTGGCATACCTAGTGTGATTTGGCCTGCTACAAAATTTTGGTGGAAAAAATATAGCCTACAAAATGCTAGCTAAATTTGTTTCTGTGTTCCAGCCTCATAGGTCTTTTTTATTGACTATGAGAAGTTACATATACCAGTGGAAGAAGCAAACATTTCCTTTTGTACCAAAGAAGGTTCACAAGACATAACGCATACAATATTGAGACCAGAACTGTCTGAAGATAAATCTGAGTATTGTGCTGATACTTATTTTTACTTTCTCTGGATGCTTATTAAGAGAGTATGGTCTTAAATATAGATGAAATTATTCAACTTATTGTTTGGAAAGAAAAGGTTTTGTCTTGTGGCCTTTAGAAAGAATTAATACAATGTGTAAACTCAGTGTGTTGTATCAACTTAAACTAAAGGTGCAGTGCTGCAAGATGCTTGCTTGAAATTTAAATTTAAGGGCGGGGGAGGAAGGGGGCATTTTCTGAATGATACAGTTTACTTAATCAGACTAACCAGAGACAAAAATTCTGACTCTGCTGAATTGCAAAGATGGTGTATACTAATCTTAGCTTACTTTTAGCCTCATAAAGAGGGAGCAGCTGCAGCTAACTTGCTTCCTGTGGAGCTTGTTGCAGGATAATGGAAGTGTGTTGCTCTTTCCGTCAATCTCCTTGAACAACTTGTAATGTTTGTCTTACAGTAAGCCGTAATCAAGGTAAAGACCATGATTTGATTCATGCTGGATAATCTAAACAAAATGCGTTCTGACTCAAAATTAGGAATAAAAAAATTATAGCTGTTTTGAGGGAGGGTGGAATTTAGTACTACTGATTTTAAATATTCCAGAGGTCAAATGACCCTCTAAATTTATTTCTGACTCTAGTTTGAGATTATTTCTTGAAAGAAGCACTGCACCTTTTTGAAGAAATACAATATAAAACTTCTGTGTTGTAACTGCAGTCCTTCAACTTACTTTTTCTTTTGCATAAGGAATAAATTCATACACTGGATCTACAGGAGCAGCTGTTGGGGCCCATGAAGTTTATCGGGATCCAAGAGACAAAAGATCTAAAAGGTGACAGGCAGGAGTCCATTAACTTTTATACACCTGACTTGGCTAAATTCTGCAATATGTTCCGTTGTTGTTCTCTCTCTGTGGGCTATTCAAGAGGTCTGGATTACCTTGGGTTACTGTAAAATACAGCTGAGTTTTCCACAAGTCTTCAGGTGATCTGAAGTACTACTTCACAGCAGCAAATTTCAGTGCTACAACTGAGTAAACTGAATGATCATTGTAAATTAACAACTTCAGCTGGTTTATGTGTATTTATAAATCTGAACAGTAGCTCTCAAGTGGGATTCTTACCAAATTTGTAATAAGCATTAATAATACGGGCTGTATCTTCTATGTGAGTGGCAAGCTTTGCTGTGTAGCGTACTGAAGGTGTGACTGGGCTTGGCTAGGACGCTGTTAGAAGCTGTTAGCCCAGCTGCTGCATTTTAAAATGTAGTTAATGTTTCAGTGGAGTGTGCAGAGCAGAGACCTCTTGGAGCTAAAAAGGAAACATCTTCTGATCAAGAAATTGAAATATATACTAAAGCTTTATTATATGAGGGTTAATCACATATGTAAAGTATTGTTACAGCTGCAGCTAAGAATGATTTGAGAGTTTAACTGCGGTGGTCAGAAACACATAATACAAAAATTGGTTTGCTACAACAGTTGAGATAAGTGCAAGAGCTTAGGCAATGATTGCACTTGGAAGCTTTGCCAGTACAGAGTGAAATACAGAGGTGCTGCAGCTGCTAGACACACCTCAGTACTAGTAGCTTTGTTTACCAAGACATAAAAGCTTTGTATTCCAGGCTCGCTACTTTAGCCATAACAGCAATGCTGTGCTAAGATAGACAGAGTTTACATCTTAGTTTACATCTGCGCTCCGCTTTGAAAGTTGGCAAGCAGTTTCATTCATGTTTATGTGCCAGAGATGGTCACGAGCTATTAATTTGCCTAAGTGATAGCACAATGTCAGAATTAAAGGTATGCGTGGGAATAAAACCTTGTAGAACACTGAACGGAGAATGTTTTGCTGTATTCAGAAATGCTGTCAGTTGATAAATGTTGCTAAGAATTACTATGTTTAAGGATATTGTAGCTAAGAATTATAACAAAGACTTTTTTTTTTCCCCTTTCCAGTCAAGATACAGATTTACCTGGAGCACCAGAAAACTTGACGTTCAGGGAACGCCAACGACTTTTTTCACAGGGTCAGGATGTATCCAATAAAGTAAAAGCTTCTAGGAAATTAATGGAACTGGAAAATGAGTTGAACACAAAGTAAGATTAAAGCACCTTATCAGATGTAACTGAGGATCTCTAAATTGAGGGATTGAGATGGGGGGCACACTACTAATGAACAGAAAATGAATGTTTTCTGAAAGGAGTGACTTTGATTCCTCTATATCCAAGACTGTTAATTAAGATTTAGAGATGTTGCAATAGCAAGAAAACTGATTACTTTGCCAGGAGCTTGTGGTTTATACAATGAAAGCACTGTAAAATTTTAAAGATATGAATCACGTGAAGGTAACTTTTTTTCCTTTCTGTTTTGGGGGTTAAGTTCTTGTGCACCAGACCAAGTAGCACTTGTCAAAGATAAGTTCTGTTTCCTGGTGTTTTACAGACACACTTTTGTTTTAGCTGCTGAGCAGAGAGAGTGGGAATAGCTTGAACTGCCTAAACTAAACTGTGCACTAGAAATTAGTATTTTAGGTTGTTTGATAAGAAGCCAATATCTGGGCCACCTTAAATAAGACTATATGCAAGTTTGACTTACTGTATGGTGTTCATAGAATGTTCAGCATATCAATACAGATCTTACCATTGCTTATTACTGGAGTAACACACGTTCTGTAGGTAGAACCTTGGAATAAAAACATTTCTAGTCCTACGTATTTGTTGGGTCTAAAATGGTTGCCTAAGAATTTATCTGTAGTTATGGAAAAGTCTGTATGTTGATGCATCCCCACTATATGTGCTTCAGACTTTCAAAAATGTGAAGATAAAACCTTTGGGTAATTGTTTTGTTAAAAAAAATTACATAAGCAATAGATAGTAGGCTACACTAGTGGCCCTTCATCAGCTAGGACCAAAATGTTAGTAATGTGTTAAAGGTGAGGAGTAATGATTCCAGTTCCAAGGTGAGCAGAAGAGATGCGTATGTTTTCTGAGAAGGCTAGATTAGAAGTTATTAGGCAGTTAGGCGTGGAACAGTATCAATAAGTCTGCTGTTACCAGTTCAGCAATATCTTTCCTTTTTTTCTGTGGAGGAGTGTACTGGCACATTAGAGAGAAAGACTGACGTGTGAACCGTTGAATACGATACTGCTGCTGGGAGCGGGAATGTGAGTGTGGTTGTTAACGGAGATGGTGCGCTGGCAGCGAACCGTCTCTGCTCACGCTGAGGAGGCAGTGCTAGCGAGTTCTCCTTTAGTCTAGCTGGCTTTACCGACATCCTGTTAACCGTTGTACTGAAAATCTTTCTGGCAGTTCAAGCTATTTTTTCATACTGTAATAGCCTTATTTAATTTTAAATTGTTAATCTTTTTCCTCCCGCTATTTCTTCAGCTATGCGTATGTGGCTGATGATGTTGGGAATAAGGACCTCATCAGAATTTTTCTCATTGTGTGATGTTAAGACAATATATATTGTGATTCCAAACAAATTTTCTATTTGACAAAGCCCTTTATTGGCTTTAGATGATTTTTTTTTCCTGTATCATATTGTTCTCTTATAAATATATATTTAGGGAATTGTGCACACTTCCAAATACAAAGGGGTAGACTTTCACTGCCTTAGGAAAGAAATCACTTTTAATAAGAGTTGTATGATAAATAAATGCAAGTTAATGAAAATTGGAGTGTAAATATTTTTTACGTATTTCAGGTTTCTTATTTGAAAGTGTGCTTTTACCGTTTCACCTGTTAAATATGAAGTAGAAGATTAAACTGGTTCAAAGTGTTAATGAAGGATCTGCATGCTTGCTCTGTCTGTTAATCAGGAAAAGCAAGCCTCTCCCAATTTATCTTGAGAACACTAGCAGCCTTACAGTGACAGATTTTTCTTAAGGAAAAAAAACTTATGCTGTGGCTGAATTACTGTTGCTGCTAGAATCTGAAAAAGGCTTAGCAAAAAAAATACCTATAACCTTCAGTCGAGTGGATTTGGCCGCTATTGGGCATTCGGGTCAAGTGTGAATATGTGTAAAAGTGCTTTTCATATTTGTCTGTGCATTATTATGAAAAACATCAAAACTGCTGTAGTTTCCCATTTCTACTGTATTTCACTTGCAACCTATTTTTAATAAAGTTTGTATTGTATTTAACTTTGCATTAAATGTTTTTTGTACTGTTTGTTATTTAATTCTGCATTCATAAACCAAAGGGGCTCTTGGTATGTTTTGCCTTACCTGTCCTTTTAAAATATGCTTACAAGCAAAGTCAGAGGATCACAAAATCAATAGATGAAAACCTCAAATTAATTTTACATGGAGAATCGACAAAGGAGGCTGAGTCTCATTGATCAGAGAGGAGCATTTCTTGACGTAATGTTCATATCTGTACCAGTGACTTGAAAGAAGAGGTGATTTAACCGGCAATTTACAAAATAGTCAATTTTGGTGGAGTCAGTTAAGTGGACTAGTCTAGTCATATTGCATGTGTATCCTCCTCAAGTGCAAGCTGTATTTCTAACAGCGAAGAGGAACCTGGAATGCAGCTTCCTTTGGAAAAGTAAATAGTTTTACAACCAGTGTCTCCATTGCGATTGCTGTGGTTAAAGTCATTTGATCTCTTTATCTTGAACATAAAGACAGGATAACTTTTTGTCAAATCTCTGAAAAAAAATCAGTTTGACTTGGAAGTTTGGAGGGGTGGACTCAAATTCAGTGTGTAGTTTTGAGTGAAAGTTGAGCCTTTAGGCCTTAGAAATGGTGGTGCTCCTCTTTTATCGTTGGATTACTAAGGTTAGATAACTTGACTCTTGATGGGAGAGAACAGTTCAAGGTCTGCTTGGGGAGGGTGGAGAAGGGAACCAGGCCCCAGTGAAGTGCTGTAGATGCCTTCTGCTGTAGCTGAACATCCACTGGAGCCAGGATTGAGAGCCACCTATGTCTTTTTCCAGGTGAGTACCTTAATCTCTTGAGTTGCAGGGTCTAGACTTTGGAATTTTCAAAATCACTAATGAGGACATTCTAGATTTTTGTACGAGAGATGTGTGTATAGAGGCCGGGAAGAAGCTAAAGGAACCACAGAAATCCAGAAGTGCTGTTCGGTAAGTTGGAAGGAAATGACTGCCAAGACCTTGAGGGACAGCTGAGGGGAATCTTTTTTCTATGTTTTGAGTCTGTAGCTTTTGACTGTGAGAGCAGCCTAAAAGAACTTTTAATTTTGGATATAGAACGTGTAGTCTAGAAGAAAAAGGAAACAATCCATTGTCCTTCTGTATGGTAGTCCCTCCATCAGAGGAAGAGCAAAGAACTGGTACAAGCAAAAAGTGACTTACTTGATGAGACTATAGTTGTTGCAGCTGTGAACTGTCACAGAAACATTCATTTTCCAGGCTGAAGTAGTCCAGGGGTTGTGCAGGAGGAGCTGTGTGTTACACAGCAGTGGTAACACATTTTCAGTGGAAAAAACAAATTTTGAGCTATGCCTTGCACAGTTCAGGTCAGGTTTGCTAAGTGAGCACAGCAGGATGATGAAGTTGAATGGTGCAGCCAGGATCTGCTTTGCTTTAGGGACACAAGTTGTCATCCTTCATAGCATAGCTCTTGGTATTTTAATTGACAATGACCCTTATGGTGATAAGTGTGTGAAATTAGATTTGCGTATGCAGCCAGGTCTGCTGCTCCCAGCAAAAAGTTAAACCTCTGTCAAATTCTCCCTTTGGCACCCATCACCCACATACATTGTTTTCCAACTGCTTTTATGTACCATTTGTATTACGGTCTTGCTGGTAATTGAGGAGAAGGCAGGGAAATGAAGAAATGGACAAAGTCCATAGTATACACCCTGTTTACTGAAATAATGAACAATATACTAGATTGTACAGATTGCTGTTTGTAGGTCAAGCAAGGAGTGCACAAGCAGCAGAATAAACAAGACTTCTTTACCTCCTAAGTCAATTAGATAACATGAGAAATAGCCATGATGAAAAATGAGCTTCACCAAGAATATTCTTAAAACACACATTGTAACTCATGTTTTTAATAGTAAGAACGGTAAGATTTCTGACTGTTCTCCTGTTTTGTGGAATGATCTGCTCTCTCAAATGGTCAGTTAGTGGCTGCGCGGCCCAGAAGGCAAAGCCTCATTAACAGTTGGGAGTCGGACAACTTCTTTCCCAGCTGTAATGGCAGGGAAACTTCTTAAGGAGTCCAAAGTGCAATCGACCTGCTTGGAGAATCTCAGTTTATTCTTAGGAACAGGTAGATGTTCAGAACTCACCCACAGTTACTGAAGCAAATGTCTTGCTAAAAATGCGGAATGAAATACTTACAGCTTCACTGAGTAATGTTTTAGGAGGTTCAGATGAGAGGCTGTGTGCAGTCCAGCAGCCTCAAGTCACTGTCTGCCAAGTGTAGCAAAAGCAATCTCATACGGGCAGTGGAAGGTCCGCAGGTGTACAACTGTGAACCTCTGTGTTTGGCACAGGAAGGATAGCAACCTTCTCTCTTGGTATCTTTCGCAAGTGCTTTTCTACCCATTTTGTTTCTTGTTACTGCCTTTGGGAATGCCGTAATGGACAACTTCTACCAGAATGCTGAAGCTGGGAGTTGCAAGTTTGGGGAAAAAAACCAAGATTGTTCAAAGCAGAGAATCAGTGTAGAAGGACGTGCTGGAATACAGCCTTGCAGCCTTTCCATAAGATTGCTGGATTTTATATTTGTTTCTTGCCTAGATCTCACTGACAGTTTTGTTCCCTGCCCATCAAGCAACTTCTCCTGAGCTTTGGAAATAGACAGAAGATCCCAAAAGAGAATTGCTGCTGTTAGGGTGAGTCACAGATCATATTGTGGTTTTTTTTGGTTTGTTTGGGTTTTTGTTTGGGTTTTTGTTAGGGTTTTGGTTTTGGTTTTGGGGGGGGTGGGGGGTTGGGGGCTTTTTTGGTTGTTTTTTTGTACAGGTGGGACTGAGTTTTCAGTACTATCTGACTTTCAGGTGTGCATAGAGGAATGACTGAATTAAGAGTAGTCCAGGGATGCTCAGTTTTGGGAGTTCAAAGTCAAGAGTGATAGTAAACTAAGTCTTCTCTGTTATGACCTCCAAAAACTGGATTCTTAATCTCAGTGGGTGTCAAGAATTGTGAGTCACACCCCCCAAGCTACTAAAATACTCTCCCCAAAATCGCTGAAAATCCTGTCTTCCTTACGTTGTGCCAACATCTCGTACCATCCTCAGTATTGCAGTACTTTGGAACTTTTTTTTTTTTTTTTTTTAAGCCTAAATCCATTTGTTAGTTTTCATTTTACCACCAATGCAGAACTAGTTGCAAGGATGAACTGCTGAGGGGCTTCCAGTCAGTTTGTTGTTTTTTTAAAACAGGCTACAGTTTATGGGAGGAAGTAGCAGTATCATGGAAGACAGTTGATAGAGCTGCACAGGGATGTTTGGTTTGGTCTGTGATAGATGGGCAGCATCTGGGTTCCTCTGTAAAGGACTGCTATCCCTCTTGTGCCAAACACAGATTCACTGCTGTATGCCTTTGGATTTTCTACTGCCCATACAAGAGCACATTTGCCATGCTCAGCAGACAGTGACTTGAGATTGCTGTTTTGCGGAACTGGATTCCTCTAGTGCAAAAATAGTCTTATTTCCCACTTCCAAGAAGCTGACATGTTTGTATCTGGCATGCTGTCACATTTAATAGCCAAATAGTATTATGACTGCTTTCAAGATAATGTTGATCTTTCAGTGCAATATAATAGAGCACTAACTATTACTAACGTATGTCACATATTGGCCTTGGGAGCCTTAGTGGGAGACCCCCAGCCACAGCCTGAATGAATAGCTCCTGTCTTGGGCAGCCTCTTCGGCCTCCCATACCAGCTGGACCTGCAGGCTTTGTCCATCTCCTAAGACAAGTCCTACACCTTGGCTTTTTTCACAGTTACTGAATAGTTGCAGTTGGAAGGGACATCTGGGTATCATCTAGCCCAGGGTCAAAGCAGGGTCAGCTACAGCAGGTCGCCATGGCCTGTCTCTGGTTGGGTTTTGAGTATCTCCAAGGACGGAAGCTCCACAACCTCTCTGGGCAATCCGTGCCAGCATCTTGACAACGCTCACGCTGAAAAAAAAAAAACCCAAACAAAAACAAAACCCAAAATGTACTTTTAAGTTCAGATGGAGGTTCATATGTCTTGATTTGTGCCTACTGCCTTTTGCCCTGTTGCTGGGTGCCCCAGAGGAGGGTCTGGCTCTGTTGTTTTCATGCTCTCCAATCAGGTATTTATCCATACGGATCAGATCTCCCTCAGCCTTCTTTCCTCTAGGCTGAACAAGTCCCAGCCCGCTCTGTGTAACAGATGTTCTTATCCCTTAATCTCCTATGGCCCTTTCTGCCTTAGACCAGCTGCTTAGGGGAGAAATCCTGTGGCCAATATAGGAGCTCACCCTTTGTTGTGACGGCTGAACGCGGGGCCTGGGACCCTGAGGTGAAATCTTCCAGCAGCCTTACACCAGCCTCGGGAACCCCAGGCTTGCCTTCTTCCCCTGCGCTCTCCACCCTCATCCTCGGCCTCTGAGGTGACTTTTGCCAAGTGACGCTGCAGACGGAGGCCCCCCTGCCGCCCCTCCGCCTCGTTAACGCAGGGGGCAAACGCTCCCCCTCACAGGCCCGAGGGGCACCGCCCCGTCCCCCCCTCGCTGCGAGACGATTGGTGGGCCACCCTGCCACTCACGGCCGCGCCCCTGGCGGCGGAGGGGCGGCTGGTGGGCGGGAGGCGCTGGCCCAGCCAATCGAAGCGCTGGGGTGGGAAGAGGGC
>JAVJGG010000050.1:13595270-13635748 GCA_035590195.1 Aviceda cuculoides | reverse complement strand
GGGCTGCCGGGCGGGGCTCAGCGCCTCAGCCCGCTGAGGGCGGTGGTACGGCCTGGCCCGGCCCGCCCCTTTCCCTTAAAAGTCTGTTTCTAGGCTTAAAATGCAGGCGCGAGTCCTAAAGGCAGCGGCCGGCGGGGCCTTGGCCCACAGCCCGGTGCGGGGAGAGGCTGCTCCGCTGGGGCTGAGGGGGGTTCGAGCTGCGACCGGCCCCGCACCCGGGCGGGAAGGGCCCCGCTGCGGATCCCACCCCGCGCAGCTTCGGGAACGGGGATTCGGGTGGTCGTTTGTAAAGAACTGAAATGGCCGTTCTCCAACGGCCGGCAGGAGGTCAGGCGGTGGTTCTGTAGAGCAAAAGCAGTGGAAGTGTTGTACGTGTGCAATTCCATGTAAGCGGGCAAAGCGACCGGGGAAGGTGAAGGGTTCAGTCTCGGGTTTGTGTGCCTGTAGACAAGCACTGTGCTGAGGAGATTAGGGGCAGGTCGTCCTTTGAGTTTGGAAGGCAGAGAAACAGAGGAATGTAATAAAACTATTATAACGAAATAACGTTCATCAGACTCATCTTTATTTCATTTTTACTTTTGGGGTTTGGCGTGGGCTTTGTCCTTAGACCAAAGAAGAAAGAATAGTTGTCCTGGAAACTGAAAATGCTGCTCTTCATCTAAAACTTGCAGAGGTAACTATTGTTTGATTTTCCAGACAGAATTCTTATGAAAATAGAAGAAAAAGACACTGAAATCTGCCTTCCTATTTTCAAGTTTTGCATTCTTTACCTGTTGGGGAAATCTGTGAAGGGATTAAGGCTCAGCGTTTTTTGTTGTTTGTTTGTTTGTTTGTTAAATCAGCAGTAACGATAGACTGATTAAGTAACTACAACTTGACATACATTTAAATAATTGCCATTGTTTTAAATCCACAAAACTAAACTGAGGGAACGACTCTGCGAGCTTTAAGTATGGAATATTGCTTTCTGCTTGCAGGGAGAGTGTTTGCATAAAAGTCAGAGGTAGATTTTGAAGGAAAACTTTTTAGGCATAATTAGGATGATCCTTTAAAAAGGCCTGTTCGTAGAGTGCAGGAAAGACATCTCATTAGGAGCAGACTTACCAAACATGCCCTATTGCATGTCTTCACAGCACTAGCATTACACTTGTCTGGAAAAGGCAAGGTACTGTTGCAGAAGTCAGTCACAGAGCATACAGCAACAACTGGATGCCCTCATTTCCTTATATCCTTTTACAGAAGGATATGTTGTTCCTAGACCATTACTGAAACAAGGAGCAGCCTGTGATAATGTTTGGGGTCTTCAAAGGTAGAATTTCAGAGATTTATGGAATTTTGAATATTCATCTACACTGCTAGAGCAGAGCCAGCTGTATTAGTTGTGAATGAGACGGTTGGCTAAGAGTTTCTAATCTGGGCTGAAAGATTAAATGGTTGGGTGACCTCAGGAAAGCCGTTTGCCCTCCCTCTGGGTATGTTAACACCTGTGGATAAAAGTGGGTTTAACATTTTTCAAAGCCTGTCTGGAAGCAGATGGTACATCTGAAATGAGTTTTGCTAGGTATACAGAAGAATACTGTAAGAGATTCTGAGAAAATGTTTCTATTATTTTTGTTCTGCTTTATATTTACTAAAAAACTCAAGTATTTCAGCTGATTTTTTTTTTTTACTCTTACAAGCACAGTAAATAATAAATTATTCTAGTCAGTAAGGTACAGTAGATGTAGGAAGAAGTTACCCAAGTGTTAGATGATGAAGCCTTGTTTTCTAAATACAGCACTGTTTCAGTTTATTGCAAAATGTGCTGGAAAATACAAGCACCTATGGACACATGACGAGCATGGCAGTGTTATCACCATCAGTCAGAAACAACGTCAAATAATTCATAGAAATACTTTGCAATTAACCTTGCACTGATGTTTCTATTCAGGCAGTTTGAATTCAAATTAAATGCACTTAGAAGACTTTCACTTCTCCATGGTTAATTTGCCCCAGCAATCTGAAAACATGAGCTAAACTGATATCTATGAAATAGTTTTACCTTAATTGAAGCGTCTCTTTTAAAAAGCATGCTAATTTTAATTAGATAAATTTAAGGTCATGCATTGTTGCGCCGTATCTTCCAGTATCTCACCAGCTATGCTGGTGAAAAAAGCTCCTGCCCTCAGCTATCAATCACTGACCCTTCAGCTCTGCTGGTGGAGCTGCCTGAATGATTGAGCTGTAACAAGTTCAGTCACAGTGACCAGGGTTAACAGAGGTCTCATTCTTAACTTGTAAAAGCTAATTGGATTCGTTTTGGCTGAAGTGAACAAGGGAGCTTCAGAGACAAACTTACGAGGACAGACATAAATTAGGATTTGTAGTGTAAATGTTTGTTTATAGGTTGCATCAGTCTAATAAAAATACTACCTTTTGCTACAGACCTTCCCTTGCTTATATCCTTAAGACAATCATCAATATCACCACTGCCACTGTTTTCTGCAGCCCTGTGTATTACTAGCCTAGCAGCATATTGTAAGAGTTGTTACTGAACATAAGTCAAATTCTTTCTCCGTGGACTTGCTTTTACATATTTGGAAATGTGTTTGCCTACCTGCACACTCCTTGCTTTTGTTCACACTCCTTGAGGTCCTGATCCTGCAGTCTTCCAAACTTAAAAAAGTCTGCCAGACTGGATCCGACTGCAGATTTCAGTTTAGAGAACACTATTAAGTAGTTCAGTTTCACTTCTCTTTATAATAAAACTGACTATAAAAAGTTTTATAGTCAGTTTTTTGTTTCTCATGCATGAGCACAATTTGCAAGTTCTGGCACACAAAAAATTCTCATGAATGCTAAAACTATTTTAATGGAGAAAACCTCAAAACCAAGGCAGCCTTTGCAATAAAGATAAACTTGATAGTGGAAGTGATGAGACATTGACTGCAATGAAGGTAGAATTGACCATTCTGCTTTTATTGTCCATGTTAAGAAAAATGGGGGAGCCAGTGGGAACCTATGCAGATGGTGGAAAACGCATTCCATGTTAAAAGTAGGTTTTAACAAGCTTAAGCTTACTTAACAATAAGGTTTGAGTACTGCAATTGATTAAATATATGCTTAACTTTTCACATGTGATTAGAGATACTGATCCTGGTGAGCTACTTGTATGCATTTTTGTCAAGAATGTATGTAAACATTGCACTTGAGTAACATGAGTCTTAAAAATACTGAGTAAAGGAACATAGGAACACTGTATAGAATTGGTCTCAATTTCTAGGAGCCTGTAACAAAAAAATGAGAGTTTTTTGAGGTAATCTCATCCTGCTATTTCTTTTCCACTAAGAACTGTTTATATTAGTGCTAAGGTGTTGTATGTGCAGGACCTCAGGCTGCATTTGTAAATAGAAAATGCATGCTTTGTGAAGGTGAGAAAGTTGGTTTAGATAAGTGAAGTACTTTTCTTGGAAAACATAATCTTTCTTTATTCTAACAGCTCCAGGACATTGTATTGTTGTTCTTGCAGATGTCATCTGTAGCTAAACTGCAATTAAATGTTTATTCTTTACCTATCATTATCAGATGATTGGAATTAAATCGAATCCATTTGTGAGTAGGTTTAGCTCTTTCACATTGTTGTACTCTTCTATGTTCTGTGGATTTAAATAACGGAACTGCAGTCACAGAATTTATGGCCTGAATAAAGTAGCAACTAAATCTGTGCTAGAGACAAGCGCATTCCAAAAATAAGAAAAGAGGCTATTAGTACCAATTAAGGAATGATAGATGTCAACAGGTTGCAGGGGAAAGTAGGTGAAGAAGTTGCAGCTCATTTTAAGCACCAGGACTGCCAGTAAATGATGAAAATTCAATTTTTAATATAATACAGATTCTGTCACATTGCAGAATTTCACAAGTACTCTACAGAGACTTCTTTTTTGTGTTCTTGCTTGTAAATATTTAAAGTTGCACTATTTCTATTTTCCTTTTGTTTTCAACATCTCAAAAAGATTTGGCCATAAAATTTGCTTTTGCATAATGGGTAATTTTAGACTATTAGAAAGCATTCTTCTCCACATCCTTTAAAAATTGCTTTGGTTGCTTTGATCTCTGAAGACCCAGTTTAGTGCTTTATTGGTACAGTTTTGCACCATTGCAACTCTACTGAATGTAACAGAGTCGGTGCTGGCAGAAAGCTAGAGCAATGAACACTAAGTTGGAAGCCCTGTATTACCATCTCCCTCAGGAATTTAGCAGTTAACCTGTGTATGTGTGTCCTCCTTCTGTTTCACGTCCTTTCAGAGAGCTTTCTTCATTAAATGTGCCTACTGGAAGACACTTAGAGTAGCTACGTAACCAGCCCTTTTCCCTAAATGAAGACATGGTTTTAACCATTTAGACCCACCACAAGTGTAAGGAAGGGGGTTTAGGTACTGCAAAAACATTTTCGCATTCTGATGCTGAAGTTTACCACCCTAAGGAAGTAGAATATTGTGATGTTAGCCAGTTACCTCAAAGCGATCCTTCACATGACTCGGAAAAATGTAAAAGCAAAGAATTTATGTACTTACAACATCACATGTAATCAGGTAGTTGAGTTACAAATGTTTACAGGGACAAATGGGACAAAATGTAACAGAAACCATGATCACTTTAAAGTGATTTTTTAGGTGATTTTTTTTTTTTAACAGTATCAAGGCTTCGCTAGAAGAAGCACTAATGAAGTATTGCAGCTCTACTCTGCTCATGGCCAGCAGCAGAAATTGCAGAGGAGTTCTGTTGTAACCCAGCTGCATGGAGTAATAAAGGTAAAGACATTTAGTAATAATGTAGGCATAATCTGTGCCCTAAACATTTACATGCTTATCGAATATAGTAAACCCCAGAAAATGGTCAGATATGAACCTGATCTATGGCTTTATTGTATTCACAGCAATGCTTGCAATGAAGTGTAGCAATGCCTGAGTTGTTAGCTTAAAATTTATAGTGGTTTTGCTGCAATAGGCTGCAAAGTCACCTGAGAAGCTGGTAAAAGTGGCTGCTCCTGAGCTCCAGGATCTTAGTATAAGCTGCTATCAATAGCTGAGCTAGATATTTTTGTAATCAAAAACTTGCAATCCCTGATTTGACTATCATGCAGACATACCCTAAAAAAACCCCCATAATTGTGTTATACTTTCACCAGATAGGCAGGTCCTTTAAAAAACCATTGGAGAGCTCCATTGATTTCACTAAGAGTTTTGCTCTGGCAGACCTCACAAGAGGGAGTAGTTTGCTGTATGCTCACTCAGGTTGTCTTAATTTTGCATCAAAGAGGCTGGAACTGTTCTCCCAGTACCAGTACCATAACATTTTCCTTTGTCGAAGTACTTATTCCTGAAGTTACTCCACAGAATAGTGAGTTCTTTTTAGGGACGCTAGCAGTTGTCAGCTTTTCTCAGGGCAGCACTGAATGCCTGAGTAAAATGAAAACTATCTCAGGAAAGAAATCTGATTCTTAACAGGCAGAAGGATGTAGCTTAATTGTAGCATAGTTGGACTAGATGATGGTTGTAGGTCCCTTCCAAGTGAACTATTCTGTTCTATTCTAATTACAGTGATGCTGCTGAGTAGATTTTTGTGGTGGTGTTTTACATTTTCGGTTAGCTAGAATGGCAGAACTGCTTGTCATGCAGTACCAGTGGATTGAGATGGTTTACTGTCAGAGATCAATGAATGTTAGGAGAGAGCAAAGCTCCCCAAATAAAAGTCTAGATTAATGGTAATCCAACACCTGTAATAAAAAAAATATATATACTTCTTCCCAGTTACATTCTGTGGCTTTTGAGAGTGATAAATGCAGTGATTTTCACACTTTAGCTCAGATTATCGTTTTATCATTGAAACTCGTTGATTAATTCAAGGTCAGTACCACAGTTGGAAAAATAAAATGCCACAGAATATGTGATAGTTTGTGCCAGGCTGACTAATGAAACATCACAGTGCTTCTGTGAGAGATACAGTATTGTTAAGTTCATCTTACAGATGGCTTTACGTGTTTGTTCCAAGACTTAGACGTCAAGAAGTCTACTAATCCTAAAATCAGGTCGATTTTTTTTTTTACTTTATTTGGACTTTAAAGTGAATATAAGCCGCTCTTATAAACGTTTAAAAGTCTCATCATGTATGTTATGCTGAGTTACATCCATAATACAAATACTTTTCTGAACAATAAAGGTTTCTGATCTTTTCAAAATACATCTTTTTTCACGGGGAGACATAGAACTGGCTTATTTAATAAATGACTTAGAGTGAAGTTTAGCAAATACCTCCTGATCAAAGTGTAGAAAATGGATGCACTAAGGGATCTATGAATCACAACTTTTCATTGCTAATTCTGGATATGTCTTAGAATCGGACAGAACACACACATGCTCACACACACTTATTTTTGTTTGATGAAATAAGAAAGAGACTTTGTTATACCTGAAGCTGTGTTATGGTCAAAGTATGTACTGTAAGATGTTAAGGATCCATAAAGTCTTTCTGAAGCCTTTAGGAAATGACAGTACTAAATATCTTGCAGGATCCTTCTCTACACATACTTAAAGATGTACTCCTGAAGACTTTCTTTCATCAAGTAGAGGGTTCTTCCTGACTGTGATATCTCACCATAATTATTTGTGGTGGTGTTATATTGATTCTTCCTTAACTGCTGTTTTTGTGTCTTTATAATGTGTTTTTTATTCTTGCTGAGAAGAGGCTTAAGCAAGACCTGAAGAGCCTCCGTTCATTTGCTCTTGAGCTTTCAAAAGACTTTCAGCGTCAAAGCAAGACTTATCTTTACCAAGTTTTAACAGCAGTCCAAGGGATACAGCTGCAAAATGAAGCAATGCAAAGTAAGGCTCCTTGCACTTATGTTTCAAACGTGTAACATCAGCAATGTCATTGTTAAATGTTACTAACATTAAAAGGTTGAGTTTGATTTCTGAGAAACATGTCACTGAAACTGTAGCACTTGGTTTTTGTTTGACATTAGATCATCAAGGAGTTCTGAAGCATTAAAAACAGTACAAATAACTCTGCAGAGGTTATGACTGATAATTTGGATTTAGCTTTTGTTTTGATTGTAGCTGCTACTAGACTGCTGCTGACTTGGCTCAGCTATAACATTTTCCAGCTGAAGTTCTCAGGCTTGTTATCTTGACTATTTTAGAATAGCTGAATAATGTGTTGCTTTAGCTGAAATTTGTCTGCTTTTGACTGTACCAGAAAAGAACTCAGGTGATTTCAGAGATTTCTGAAAATACTGTCTGAAATTAGGACAGACTGGATTTTTAATATTTCTGTGTATTTACGAAGAAAATTTTACTTCCAAACCAAAACCAGTTCCACTTCCTAGACTGTAGATAATAACAGCAAGTGGACTACTGTTTCATCATTCAGGCCCTTCCTTGTTCATGTGTACTATAAAAAAGCAGACCCTGCAGTGCACTGGCACTCTCTGCCCTCATTGCTGAGGACTAAGTGCACTGGTCCTACACCTGGACCTCCTGGCGTGGATCTCTGCACCTGCTTTCAATGTGCTTGACTCTGGCAGAGCTCCTATGAGGCCTGAGAAGCACAACACATACGGAGCTTAACTTGTTTGAAGCTTAGCAGCCTGATGAACTGACAACAAATACACAAATTTATAATCAGAGTCCATGGGTGATGCTCTGATACCCATGTGTTGCCATTTAAAAGGTACATTTTCCTCCTGCTTTACTTTTTGGTTGAAATACTTAATTGGGGGACTGATTTGATCCTGATGGGACTACTCATGTCAATAGCAACAAACAGCATTCTCAGTGATGGGTGTTTGCAGAACTTGTCCCTGTATGTTATGTACTAAGTTATGGTTAAAATTGACTTGATTACTGTATTATCCATGTAGAGAAAATGCTTAATCAAGTTGTCTTTATAATCAAGTTGTCCTTAAAATGGAAAAAAAACAAAGTGGAAAATTAACCCTAGATAAAGGTGAATGTTTCCCTTATTGAAGCAGGGGGCTAAATGAATGGACAGGAGGTTGGATTTGGCACTTGAGTTGCTGTGGTGTAAATAAATAGTAAGTATTCCTTATGAGGCCTTGCAAATTACTGGTGACTATTCTCAATTTGGACTTCATGGTGCATTGTTCTATGAAATCATAACCAGGAGAAGCTTCCTTGCCTATAATAAAATAAAATGTTGGTACTTAGATGGATGACTTATGTTTTTAATTTGGCCATTTTTCAGTCAAATGTTTTAGATGGAGATTCTGTTATTAAGGTTGAATATGACAGTCAGAATTGCCACCCTTAAATAACATATAATCTTTTATGAATAGAAAGCCCAAAGTATGTATTCAGGAGACAATACTTGTTATCAGTTTAATCCTAAAATAGAGAATGAAAATGAGGGAAAGAGTTACAGAGGAAACATTCAAGTAGGTTAATTACAGTAGATTGCTGCACCATGCAGGTATTATCAGAAAGAGGAAATGACAGTACCTGTGCATGCAGAATGTATTTTCAGAGAGGCGAAACCACTGTTCTCACTCTTTGGCAAAGTGGCAGGTACTAAGGAGAAAAATCTGTCCAAGTGAGTATGTGACAGAGGAGGTGCTGCAGGTTACTGACATATTTTGCGAAAGCTGGTGCAGCCCAGTGGGTTAGATATCCTTTGTGGTTCCAGGACACTTTCTTTCTGGGGTGGAGAAGAGGAAAAATTGGCTCAGGCATTTATTTCCCACTTTGCCCGCATGCTGGCACCTATGTCCTGTGCTCCTCTTCGAGAAAGCTGAGCTGTGCACTGTGCTGATGACTTATATTTGTGAAATGTGAACTACCGTCATCTTTTACCCTCAACAGCAGAGTCTCACCAGCTCAGCTGCCTTTGGAAAAAGCCTTTCCTTCTTAGTGTAGAGGAGGAAAGGGACCTTGGATTCAGCAACAGAAATACTGCAGCAGCCCAAAGAATAATTTTATAGCCCAGGATGTAAAACACAGCTGAATTCAAAAGAAGTTTTGGAATTAACTCTGTTACATCATAGCTGCTTATCCTAGAAGGCATGGTCAGATTGACCTCCTTTTTAAACTGGAATCTTGTATGGAAAGAAACTTTAAAAAACCCACCTCAGGGAACTCTGGGGGCAGCTACACATCCATATCTGAGCTAAGCTGTAGCTGTGCTAGGTTATGCTCCTCCCGTTCATGTCCCTGCCACGGACCTTTCTGTTATGCTGGTATAACTGTTTGTGTGACCACACACAAAACAGATCAGGGAGCTATCCGGGACAGAAATTACTCAGCAAGAAGGATTGTTTTTAGACCTCCATGTGACTGTGGAAGCAGTTGTGCAAGCACAGCAGAAGGTTTGGTGCAGCACTGAATCGGAGGGGATGAAAAGCTCTTTAACCAGGACTGTCAATTAAAGAAAATTACAATCCTGAACATGTTTGCAAGCCATCGCTCTTCTGCAGCTGTTAGTCTGGTTATTGATGAAGATCCTAACTGTGCTCAGTGACATTTAAACAGAAAAATCAGTATTCCCATCTCCCAGAAAGTTTCCATATAAGTCAATGAGATGGGCAAAGCATGGGGGAAAGGGATGTCTGTAATGGCTGCAGGCATGTAGTGACTACTTCTCTTGAATAATGAAGAGTGGGTTATTAGTATTTTAAAACAGATGCATGCAGTGGCTGCCCCTAGGTTGTGGGTGAAAATGTAACTTCTGAACAGCTTGCAACTGATGCCAAGCAGAAAACTAGGAAAATGTTAAATAAGTGTTTATATTTACAACCATATAGCTCCACTTTCAGAAAAATTAAAAGTTCAGAAATAATTTATGCATTAGGAAACTTGCTCTGTGGAGCTTCTATTCAAAAAGTTTTTCTGTACTGCACGTAAAGTTTTACAGAAGATGGACATTAAAACTGATGATTCACTCTTAAAATATTAAAATACCATCTGCTAAATGCAACAACTTGACTCATTTTCTACTGTCTGCTCAAAAGTCCAGGTGTCAAATTAGGAAGCCCCAAGGTTGATTTCTGTTTTCACAGTCATCTTCACCATAGGAGGGCTAAAAAAAAAAAAAAAAAAAATTGAGTAATTAGGGCCTGCAACTGGATCTATAATGTCCAGTAGGCTTCTCAGAGTCCTCATGAAGAGACCACTTAAATATTGAAACAAACTAGTATTTTCTTTCTTTCAAAACTGGAAGAATGGAAGAGTACCCTTAGCACTATTGCTTTACTGCTTATTCAAGAGACTTCAAGAACTGAAAGTGTGTGTACACAAATTTATAAACGAAGATACTTATTATGGAGATGACTTAATCAATGGATTCCAACCTTGTATTTTGAAAAATACTGTATGATTAGGGGTCAGTGACTGTACGAGTCACTTTTGACAATTTATTGTAACAATTTGCATATTTACAATTTATTGTAACATGTTGATTCTTCAAACCAAGACATACTAGTGTTACTCCACATACAGGATGCAAGAAAAGGATTTTTCTTAGTGAAACTCCTAGACTTTGATTCCCCAACTATTAACACTGTTTCCCCTGCATGCATGAACTTGTGGAGGAACATTATGAGCTGGAGGTGAACAGTGTGGGTATTGCAAGAATAAGATCTGAGAAATCTCTAGTGTAGACAAATGTCCCTTGAAGTTGTCTGATTTTTAAGTCTATACCAGAGAGCGTAAATCATACGTGTGACATGCTGAGATTTTAATTTTGTTCCTTTCTTTGTAAGGTAGCAAGTACTGAGGCTGATGGCCATCCTGCTAACTCAGCTCTCAGACCGTAGTTTTGACTGCCTGATACTCTGCGTCCTCAAACTGCTCACTAATTGCAGGGGAGACTGATTTCCCGCTGGGGTTCCTAAAAGCTTGCTTTTTACACAAGTTTACGGTCACATTATGTGCCTTCTGGGCTGTATGTTTGTTTTGGGTCTGCTCAGTGTTAGTGTAATTGGGCTGAAATAAGTTAGAAGGCTTTTACAATGACCCATATTGCTCTCCTCAGTTTTGTGAAGGAGACTCCCTGGTGTTCAAAAGGTCAATCTTTTTTATGAAATCCTACCCACGCAGTGAATGCACCTATCTTAAAGGGGAACCTTATAGCTGTTTTACAGGATGAGTAGCATTGTAAATGAGGCTGATGATAAATGATAGTTTAACTTCTTGTAAAGTTAGCTGGCGTAAATCTAATAATCTGCATGTATGGCATGAGCCTTGCAAGTGACAGCGCCTTCCAGAAGCAGGCTGCTTCAAGTTTAGGTTTCAGGCTTCACTGACAGATAACATTACTCCAACTAAAGTGACACATTTGAACTGTGTTTAAATAGCTTGTCTTTTTGATCATTTTTCAAGATTTCACATGTATACTTGTGGTAATTATCTATAACTTTTTATAGCCATTTCATAGCAAGAAATATGATGGGATTTTTCTGAGGTGTCTGGTAAATCAGGGACTAACCCTCCTAATTAAAGTTTGGTAGAAGTTAAAAAGGTTTATGCTTGTATTTCATGAGGTGCTACTGGAAAACTCATTTTGTAAAGTCACAGAGTTTAGTTCTTTGAAACAGCTTTCTTCTAGTGTTTCAGATAAAAGCTTTTGATCTTGAGCAATCTCTACAAGAGGTGACAGAGAGATATGAGAAAGAAAAGCAAAAGAGGAGAGCTCTGCATAACAGCTTAGTTGTAAGTATATTTAATGACAGAACATTTTCTTATTTTCTTGTAATTATGCCTGTAATTTCCTCACCAATAAAACTAAAGAATATACTTTTCATGGATATATCACGTCCTCCAGCTGTCTGTATACAAGGCATTTCTCTGCTGAGGCACGTTTGTCTTACAATAAATCCCACCCCATTCTTTTTACACAGGCATCTGCCAAATGCACTCGTGCAACGTATTGCCATAAAGAGTATCATCCATTTTGAATAGTGGACAAAACCTGAGTTTCTTCATCCTCTTCTCTAAATTTGCAGCTTCTGAAATTGTTTTAGAATTCTTAAAATTGTCAACCTGAAATTTCAAAATGGTTGTCTTTTATTTTTCCATATATTTCTAGCTGTATCCTGCTCAGCCATTAGTGATGGTTTATTTGGGATTAATTTTTTTTCCTTTTTGTACTCTAACTTTTCCTCCCCACCCACCCAAATGACTAGTTTTGGGTTTCCTGATTCAGGACCTGATTTTTAGAAACACAAGCTGCCTTCAAACAAAATTCTTTTAAGTTTTTCTACCTGGGGAAATGAAGCTCTTCGTTAAAAAGTACTTAACTTCCAAACTCTGCCTTGTGTTGCAGTTTACTGAAAGGATATTCCCCAAGGCAGTGGGGAGTTAATGCCAGTGGTCACTAGTTATCACAGGCCAGCTTGTTTTCACTAATACAAAATGAGGAGAACTGATCACCAACAAAAAGGAAGGAAAACCACAAGGTTAGTTAAACTGAAGTCTGAAATGGCCTGCAGAGAAAAAAGCATTTACTGGCTTTTTAGTCATGTATGAACACACAGTGGCAAGGCAAAGGTACAAAATGTTTTATATTCCACATCTTCCTCAGGGCTGGTGGAAGAGAAATGGAGTGTGTAATCTTGTCTGTTGAGTTAACATACGTGTCTGAAGAGCTCAAGTAAAGAGGAAGGAGACTGAAGAGGGAAAATGGCTCAGACTGAAAGCCTTTTTTTTCCATATAGACTGGAGAGGGCTACACCATTCCAGAGCTCTGAGGAGCTCATACTTCCTCAAGTACTTTCTCTAATTCTCAAGGCAAATGATATTGATACTATTTTTTCTCTCCATAGAGTCTAAGGCTGTGATGTTGTAAACACCTGCTTTCCTAAACATGGTCATGTCTGCTTTACAAATTCCAATGTATTTGTCCTTTCCAGCAGTTTATGTTAAACATCTCTTAATATTCTAACCCTAGGAGCTGAGAGGAAATATCAGAGTCCACTGCAGGATCCGACCATTACTACCTTTTGATACTGCTGCTGGACATTCAGTATCCCAAGACAGGTAATTTATTTTGGCTGTGTTAGATCTTAGCTGACTCATAATTAATGTACAGAGAAAACAATAGTTATATGTATGTGAGAACAACTGTGTTCTGGATTTTTCTGGTTTTATGTGTGTGGGGAGATGATTCATAAAAACTAATTGCTGTTTCCTTTTCTTTCTGCTGCTAAATTGGCTTTAGCCAATCTCAGCCCCTTGTCTAAAAGTATGTCCACCTGAATAGAAAGCCATAGCTGTTCTGCCAAGCTAGGATTATCCCTTGCTTGGCAGAAGTAACACAGTTGCAATCAGTTTTTTCACTATCCTATACAAATTCTGGGATACAGTAATGTAATAACTGTCAGAAGTCATGGGTAGAGAAACAGACTCAGCATTACAGTTGTTTTGTAATGCTATGGAACAGATTCGCTGTAAGCACAAACATTGGTAATTCTATTTCAGCATAATTTGGCTCTACATCCCTAATTTATAATACACTTACTGTAACTGCAGTGTCAAAATATTCCAAGATCCAAAAGGAAAAGAGGGATTAGGTGCAAGTATGTGCTATAACAAGCTGAACTCTCCATAGATGACTAACATGAAAGAAGGTAGGGATTGAAACATACACAAACAAAGAAAGAAGGGGAAAACTAGGTGGGTGGCTAGAAACCAGTAACATTATCATTTGCTCTGTCAGTAAATAACTAATGTGGGGCTTTATTTTACTTTTGCTGGCTGGTAATTCTAAAAGAGCACATTCAGTGTTTTAAAGTTTATTAATTTTTGGCAAATATTTAAAAAAAAAAATAGAGAATTGTTTTAATTAAAACAACATCAAAAATAGCAGACAAGAAATTTCAAGGAGCCTGAAGGGGAAACTTAGCATTAACCTGTGCTTGATAAAACTGGGAAGGAACCCACTCACTGTTTTTGTTGCTGTATGGAATAGTGCAATCGTGTTGAATTGCAGCGTAAAACAGGATGGACTGGGCCAAACAAACAATCGTTAAGACTAACTGTTCTTAATATATCAAAAAATAATTTAAATAAAACTTAGTTGTAAAACTAAGGACTGATTCTCGAAACCCTTACACACATGAATGAATTTATACACCTCAGCAGTCCCAGTCAGTTTTTGGACTAGTAATGGATGCACTGTCAAGGACAAATACCTAAAAAGAGGATGTTTTTCACTTTAATGTTCTAAAGTGAAAGTCTCTTGTTACAAGCTCATATTACAATCTCAAAATAATAGAATGGCTTGCATGTGAATTAGTTGTAATTGGGTTTGTTCTAAATTTCTTTTTTTTAAGCAGATTATTTTGCTTGATTGCACCATAATTTGTTTTTTATTCACAATTAACTGTGGTGTTAGTATGTACATGGGGTACAATAATAATGGCAATTCTGAAACATAGTCTTCAGACAATGTGTAGTTCTCAGATGTTTTGACCATTGACTTCCCTCAGCTAAATGGAACATTTATGGTTTGAAAGGTACCTTTTTTTCCCTATTGGCTTTTTTTTTTATTTTCTTACAGACAAAGAAATTCTTCAGAAAAAGTGGCATATGCAGCTGATGATGTGAGTATTTGATGGTGAAATTCAAATGCACATTCACAGATACTAGGAAGGAGAAACAAGAGGGACATGTGAACCATGGGTTTTAAAAAAATAACTATTTCTAAAATTGTATCAGGTTTTTTTCATTTTATTATTGCAACACAACTAATGCGTTAGGAGAGAAATACATCTGATGAACCACAACAGCCTACGTGGTACTGCAGTCAAGCATGTTAAAGTGTGCTGGCTTAGATCCATCAGAGGAAGGAGAATGAGCATTGAGGCTGCAAATCCAGATGACATTCCAGCATTAATTGAGGCCATTACCAAGATATAAAATTTAAAAAGGCACAGTAGTGTGAGCTAAGGTCAAAGTATTAACTTGGGTTTTAATTTTCTTAGCTGCCATAGTTCTTAGTTGGCTGCTTGCTGCTACATGGTGATCAGCCAAATTCTCTTCTATAGTATAGTGCTTAAAATATTGCTGAAGTGACCTGCAGTGTGTTATGCATTTAAATCTCCCAAATTATAGCTTCATTAGGCAGATCTCACTTGCATAAAGTGGATACTTAGAGAGATATATATATGCAATTAGGAAACTAATGGAGCACATGAAGAGTCAGCTAAGAAAGAGTAAATATGTCAGGAGATAAAAAATAGGGATCTGTAATGTTAGATGTAGTATTCTGGATGCCATGACCCATTTATTGTACTGTAAAATGCCATGACCATTTCTGACCTGTCAAATTTTATTGCATGCAGATAAAATTAGATAATATTTAGGTTTTGGATTATTTCATATAGATATCTGATGTATTACAGTATCTGTATGTTTACAGGCAAAGCAGTGTCTGCTTGCTTATGCCAATTTATGAATTTTAGTTGGTATGAAACAGTGACCTGGTAACCTTCAATATGCTAACCTGTTCTCGTGTTTAAAAGTCCTTATGAAATATTCCAGGAAAATAAATGTATGCATGGACTTGACTGTAAAATGAAATTTGCAAGAAACTAAGTTCCTGGTTTTGGAAAGCACAACATTGACTTCAAATGTTTTATTGGTTTGTCTTGACACTTATTTGGTTAAAATGCTTTCTAGTTTTGATCAAACACCTTAAGTCTTTGTATTAGTTTCTTAATATGAATTATTTTAAGAAAAAAAAATTGTTTAATGTATGCATGTTCATGGGGGAAGATAAAAGCACAGCTGACTTTCTACAAAATGCAGTTAATTTAGATTAATCTAACAAAAGTAAAGGAAAACAATGTTTATTGCCTACTTATTTTGCTTTTAACAACTGAAGGTGTTATGCTTGTGACTAGGATGAATATGCAATTTTCAGATAAAATTATGGAACTTGTTATTGAGCAACTTGTTAGTTGCAACGCAGTCAAAGCTCATATTTCTGGAAACAAGTTAACCATTTTCCAGACAAGTATTTATGATTTAAAAGGAAATTTTGTATCAAGGTGAAGGAAGACTGTCTGTGGTAGAGGTGCTGATTTTATTAGTTTTGCATTTTAGATCATGGCTGTCTTTCCAGATTTTTCCCTGAAAATAGTTTATATGTGTAACATAACCAGGCAGTTAGCTGCCACAGTCATTTAAGAGCTAATCTGCGTTAGAAGGCAGAGCTGCGTTTGAGAACCAGAGTTGCAATGCAGTCCAGCATACATGCAGGAAACTTGGACTGGAGCTCTAGTAATATGCTGATCTGTCTCACCTATGCTACAACTTTGTCATGTTATAACTAGAATAGGGAAAACATCTGCCTCGAGTGAAAGACCACAGCAGAAATTGCAGTATAAAGTAGCTTTGCTTCTCTTCTGCCAGGAGCTGTGTTAAGACTTCCTTCAAACTGTCTGTAGATAGGCTGAACTGACACTTGAACAGAATGGTTTTGTGTCTTTTTGTGAGACTGAGACTACATGAATTCCATATAGTCTTTGAGTGTTTTTTCTTTTGTTTATTTAGAGATTCGTATCATTCTTCGAAAGACATATGTGATCTTTTCTATAATCTTGCTCATCTTCTCTAGAGAATCATTATTCTTATTCTAAGTCTAAAAAAGGCTTAGGATTTTACTGGATGTACAGGAGAATATTTTGTTTCAGTTTTTGAGCTGCTTTATGATTTTTTGAAGTTTTCTTTTTGGTCTCCTGTGTATGCCCAGCTTCTCAGCGTAACAGTAACAACTGTCTGAGCCTTTCTTCTGAAGCTCGTTGTGCAATAATGGCGGAGACCGAGTACACACTACACATAGGTAGGACACTGACCACCGCCGGTATCCTCGCTACCTGAGAAAATGAGTAGGTGAGGTACTGAATGCTCAGACTCTTCTTGGTGGTGACAGGACAATGAGGAATGGGCACAAATTGAAATACAGGAAATTGAGCTTAAACATGTGAAGAAGCTGTGAGGGTAGTCAAACGCTGGAACAGGTTGCCCAGAGAGGATGTGGACTCTCCGTCTTCGGAGATCCTCAAAAGCTGACTGGACACCGTCCTGGGCAACCTGCTGTAGCTGACCCTGCTCTGAGCAGGGGGTTGGCCTTGGTGGTCTCTGCAAGTCCCTTCCCACCTCAGCCATTCTGTGATTCTGGTCTAGGATTCCACCTGCTGCTTTTCTGTAATTTCGTCCATCTCTGGCAGGCTGTGCTGTGTGCGCTAGTGAATAGAGGTGTCACGTTTGAATGAGTAGCTGTGTTTTCACCTGGATTCACAACACCTAATGTAAACACTTAAATGAAGTGCGTGATCACTCCAGATTCCCCTTGAGGTCACTGAAGAAAAGTAGCCGCCTCCAGAGGGAAAGTCATTCACCTAAGATTGGAATTTAGATACGTTTGTCTGTCTTCACAACTACCTAGGCACCTGCCCTAGCCTAATATCTGAAGCGATATTTGAATCCAACTTCCTTTGGCACAGAGAAAAGAAACTGGCTGCTTCTAGGTGATTAATTCCTTTCAAATCATTTTGAGAAGGTTTTCACTTGTGAGTAGTTGAGAAAAGGGGATGGCAAAGAGGATGCTCTGAATATCAGGAAAGGTGCAAGATTCTGCTGTTTCTTCAAGATAGGACTGGGAAAACATGAATTAACAGAGCCAAGACCCTCCTTTTCTTGGGAGATGATTTTGTAATAGATCAGATGAATGTAGCTATAGCAGTTGGAGACATTATCGCTCCTCAGTTGCTTATCACCATCCCCAGCTAGAGGTTTCTCCCCCTGGTGCTTACCCAGTGCAGGGAATCCTTTAAGCTGTCTGTCAGCCTCAGTGCTATGTATGTCAGCCAGTTGCACTGAAGCTGACAGTGGAACTTGAGCAGTCACAGTCTCCCTTACATTGGCTCTGCTCTGGGGCAGTAGTCTTGGGAAAGGGGGCATAGCCTTCAGCAGATATGCACTAACAAACAATAATAAATTATAATTACCACAGCTGGATTCTGTGATCATGTCTATATCCACTATTCCGTATAACTCAAAATTATTTCTCTGCCTTACTGAATTTCACTTACCAAACTGGTCCCCAGGCTTGGGAAGTCAGGCTTGGGTATCAGGACAGATTGTGAATATTTATGAAGTATCCTTTTCTCATTTCCATGATTCGTATTACCCTGAAAGAACTCAGACTGGGAGTATTCTGTGACTCTGGGGTGAAAAAAGGGTTCTTCAGTGTACACGTGAGACAGCTGTATGGATTTCATAAGCACTATTGACAAGGAAACCTGATGAGATTCTGTAGGCCAGCAGCTGTGGTGGGTATGTTAGGTCACACTGATCTCCTGAGAAAGGAAGGTCATTACAAATGCTCATCTGAAACTTCTGCCTATGAACAATTCTTTTGCTTCTATGTTATGCAAATAGAGTTTTTTCTGTCCCATTTCTCACTTGAGGGAAAGCTGGTCTGCAAGTAAATTTAATACCTGAATCAGAAATGTGTTCCATCCTTTTCTTTTCCTTTTTTTTCCTTCTTCCCCCAGAGCCTGTTGGTTACTGATCGTATCAGAATTTCTGTGTCAGGCCATTTTGTAGCAAAGGGTTGTACTCAATTCTGTACTGCTGCTAGATTTGCCAGTACTGGGATGGGTAACATAGCTCATTCTGTAGAGTGAGTGTTGTCATCATTACGTTGATAATGATGCATTGGCCTTCTCCAAATAGGAAGAAATACCTTTAAACTCAAAACAAGAAATTTGATTTTTATTAGCCATTTGCATGCTGGACACACTGTTATGCAGACATGATTTGCTCAGCTCTTTACGACTTCAGCCTGTGGCAATCCTCATTTGAAGGCACTTAGTTCAGCACTCCAAGCTACTTGTCTGAAGCACAGTAGGAATTTCAGCATCCCCATCAAATGCAGTAATGTAACCGCAGGTTAGTAAGCTAGGAAACCTCCTTGAGTTAGTTAAAGTATTTTGTGTACTAGTGAGCTTCCACCCAAATTGTTGTAAACCCCCACATTTTTTTTAACTTTACTTTTCTCTGCAATTAAGCAACATGTGCCAAGAGGAGCAGAAGGGCACAGAAGTTGCTATGTAAGGCATGCCAGACTGCTGTGCTTACACTCTGGTAATAGTTTAAAGAGCTGCTTAGATATCTGTCAGACTGGCAAAACTACTATATAATCCATCTGGAAAGTGGATTCCACTAAAAACTCGTGGAATTCTAGCAATTGTGCTAGTGTAGCTTTCTCAGAGTTGTGGGCTAGCATGTTATTCTGTGAAATGTGCATCTTCTGCTCAGTTCTAGGCACAAATATATATGAAATCAATCTGAAAAAGCACTGTGAAAACTGGCTCTATAATAAAAAAGATCTCTTTTTGCCATTTTTTTTCCTACCTCTACTGGCAGTTAGGGAGGTTGGGTTTACTTGCTTGTGGCTTTCTAGGCACATAAGGAGTTCAGGTAGGGGTTTGGATCTTTCTCGTGAACTTAAGTGCCCATAGTTTGTGTTGGTTGTTTCTTAATAATCTGACTGTGTTTTGAGATCCTTTCTTGTGGTCTTGCTAGTTCACTGCAGTATGCAGGCTCTAAAGCCTCACGCGTTGGTGACTGCTGGAGAAGGGCCTTGGACTTCTGATCCAAATTACTGCTGTCACCTGGAATGTTAGAAATTATACATATTTTTGTGTGTGTGTGTGTGTGCCTATCATATTAACTGTAAGTATTTTGTTTTTCTCTTAGGAAACTGTCCTTGTAAAGTGTAGCCGTCCTGGTCATGCATCAGTAAACAAGACTTTTCAGTTTGAGAGGTGGGTAGTGCTGTGTAGCAATCTGAATTGCTGGGTAAAGGCTAATTTTTTAGTAGGCATTGGTTAGAAGGTAATGTTTTGGGGGGTTATTTATTTATTTATTTACTTACTTACTTATTTATGTGGTATTCACATTCTTCCCAGGACAGAATAATAAGATGACGCACTTAGTCTTCGCTCTCAGTGAAGACTACTGCTATGCCTAAGTTTGAAACCTGTGTAGAGACTTATTTGACCCTCTTCACAGTCTGAGTAGCAACTGCTTCAATATAGCAAAACCTTATCCACATTTTAAAGGGAAGGAATTGAGGTGGATTGCATGACTTCAGCGTTAGACATACAGCATCACTGAGCCAGAAACTGGACTGAGGACTTGTAAGACTCGATGTTCAGCCATGCTGCTTTTAACTTAGAGTTAAAATGGCCTGAACATAGACAGCAAGGTAGAGTAGTGACATGTAAATCAGTGCTCCCCAAGGGAAAAGCTGTAGTGGGACCACTTTCCTTCTTATATGCTCAAGAATCCACATAGACGAAAGAGATTTTGAATGAACCAGCTGTAATAAAGGTTTTAATTGGTGTTTGTGCCTTATGAGACACCAGAGAGTCAGTCCGCAAGACAGAAAACTTCAGGGAGTCAGGCTGAACGGTGCCTCATGTTATTTCAGAATGGAGCTGACCTGAAACTCTGAAAACAGTAATGAAGAGTTAAATTAATGCAAATGAGATCTCTGTAAACCAAGAAATACAGAATTTTGCCCCATACCTTTTTTCTAACGCAAACTTTGCATCTATACACTGCAATCACATACAGTAGGCTCTCAACCCTGAACCATGCTTCAAAACCCTCTGGAAACAGAACACATGAGGGCAATTTCATGCTTCCTTGCTTGAAGGCAAAACTCAATTTTAAAGTCAAATGTATCCGACATGAATTATCTCTCCTGGTTTAAACTTGAGGTCTGAGTCTGTTCTGCCTGAACTGTAGGTTTGCTAAACACTGCCAGTCATTCACTCTTTCCTTGAGGCATCCTTCCAAGATGCTGCCTTTCTCTACTCAAGAAGACTGGGGACTGCTGTTGTGTAGGCCACCAAACAACTGAAAATTCCTGAGATAATGCAAATCTTGGGGAAACTTTACAGACCCCATAGGTTGTAAGACTCCCTTGATACAAGGTATATGAGATCTCTCAAGATACATGGTCCCCTTGCATGTCTGCTAAGCTACTTGAAGCAATTCCTTTCACCCTCCAGCTATACCTAACACAGCCATACCAGTTGAAGTAAATGCAAAATAATGCTGGAATTCAACTCTGTAGAGCAATGCAGTTAATGGTATTGACACAGGATTCCAGAGGTGCTGTGACTCTCGACATGTGGTGTAGATCCTGATAATCAGGAAAAGGGTTAAAAAAATGTAAATCCCCCAAAGAATGCAGTTCTTGGGGAATGTTTTTTCAGTGTCCCAGCACAGCTCTTTTTATAAACAGAAGAGCATATGGTTCTTATGAACTCAAAAATGTTTATTTTTTTAGCAGCCTTTTATGGAACTAATAAATGTCAAAATATTTGATTTCAACTCAGGAAGAAAATTCCAGCTTTCAGCATGTTATGCTTTTATAATTTTATTGGCGAATCAGTTAGCAAAATAAAAAAGAAGCTCAGAATTTTCAAGATGAAATTAACATTAATCACTACACAGGGACAAATCTGCCATCATTCTGGTAAAAATACACGGGCTTATAGAAAGAGATTCTCTGGCTTTGCTGCATCTTTCATGGTCTCAGCTAATTAAGTGGGTGTCCATGCTTCAGCCAGTGCTGTGGTTGGCAGCAATCTGTTTGCTTTATTAGACAGCAAAACCCATCAACAGCAAGTGAAGACAGTATGAATGTTCTCATCTCTAAAATACCTTTTTAAGTTTTGGGTTTGTTTTTTTTTTTTTTACGTAGTAGCTCTGAGATGTTTTGATGTTTTAAGAAAAAAATATCATTTTAACACATACTGAGTTAGAGGCCTAGTTGGTTAAGATGGAGGACTTGGTGCTAATGAATATTTCATCGATTGCAGGTGATAAATGAAGCAGAGAAAAGTGTTTGGAAGTGCTTTTGCTCTCTTATACTGACCTTGCAGATTTGATGTGCAAAGTTTACTGAAGCATATATGTGTATGCATGCAAAGCGAGGACAGAGTATTGCTATTCAGTGTTTGTGTCCTCCCAGTACGAACTGTGCCACATCTCTGCATATTTCCTGGTTTCTCAGTGTAGTATGACAGCACATCAGTGGAATGGCAAGACAAGCAGTATTTGTCCATCAAGCCAGACAAGTGCTCCTTTCCTGAATAAAGAGAGTACATTTTCATGCAACTTACAATTAGACTGTGGAACGCGTTGCCACAGGATGTTACTCCAAGCCAAGAATTCAGCAAGATGCAAACAGAAACTGAATACTAATTTAAATAATATTTTTTTAAACAGAGATTCAATTCATATTTCAGTTTTGAGGCCAGTTTATAGCTTTTAAGGATTAGATGAGACACAGAGATGAATTATTGTGTCTCCAGCCACCAGTGTTGCTTGCTTCTTCCTCTGGCTATTGTCAGGAACAAAATGCCGAACTAAGTGGTTTGGCTTTAATTCTGTATCTGTTTATCAGTGATTCCTCTGTACAATCTTATTTATGGAGAATATGAAAACAAAATCTATATTTCTGCAGGCCATAGACTGTAGTGGCCAGATCCTGGTCAAATATATAGAGGCTTGAGTAAATGCTGAAGAGCACACTCTCTTCATTCAGTTAGACTTGTAGAAGCTGTGGGATACTGCTAAGTGGAGTGTACTAGTAAGTATCTATGTTTTGTAATGTTTGCTGCTAGCAAAATTCCTGTTCCTATATTAGTTGTTTTGCTATAAGCTATAAAGAGCACATATCACTCATTGGAAAACAAAGCTAAACAAACAAACAAAAGAATCATGACAGAAAGATATCAGAAAAGGAAGCTTTTTCCAAAGATAAACATTCATACCTCAAATACTTCTGTGGCTAATGACATTCATGTTTTAGATTCTGTTCATCTTCTATAAACAGTACTTGCTGCAGGCTGTTATCTTGGGGAGGATACATTTTTGGTATACTAGAGAAGAAATGAATGAGTTAGGATGTCCATGTTTTATGATCAGAATTTCCTTCCTTTGATGGTTTCCTATTTTCAGGTCTTGATTTTATGTCGTACAAACATTATAGTCGGAAAGGTTGGAGGAAAAATTTCTTTGAAGAGCCTTGTGTTAGCTTCCCCCCCCCACCCCCCGCCTTGATATGCAGTTGTTTTAGACATCATTGTTTTGGCCCAAGGATTGTACTGTCTTTGCTCTTTTCTAAGAGGTGGAATAACTCACTCAATTTAACTGTCTTTCATCTTGTTTAAAAATTAGTCTGAAATCCACGTTGCAATGTAAAAGAAAATCTTCCCTTGAGTGAGGAGTGTTTACTGCAGAGTAGATAGTTCAGCAGGGATGGGGATGGAAACACTTCTGGCTGATGCTGCCCGCAGAGACGGTGCATCCTTAAACATGACCCTCAGGGACCTTCTGATTTCTGCTCTGCCACTGACTCTTCTGAGACAAGTCCCGAGGCAAGTTTGAAGCCTCTGTACCTTTTCTTTCCCCCCAGTCCTTATCCACATCTACAGGTAAGCACAACCTGACCACTCCGTTCCTTACTGTGACGCAAAGGAGACAGAGGCAGCAGGGATATTTCACAGTCTGGGAGGTGGGAGAAAGGAACAGGGATTCAGTACAGCCTGAAAAAAGGCTCCGTCTGCCAGAGGGGCAAGCAGAAGGATTAGGATGAGCTCAGAGAGCCGCAGGTGTACACCTGCAGGTCGCTCCCTCCAGCACAGACCACAGCCACTCCCAAAAAGTGGGTGAGAACCTTGGAGTTCTCATTTTCAGTTCCCTGACATAGAAATGTCAGCAGGTCACAAGTTTTATGTCATTGGCCTACATTTTCCCTAGTTTGTATTCTTGTATTGTGACAACATATTTATATTTTTTCTTCAGTTAATCATTGCACTTTGCTCCTCAGAGTTTACAGCCCTTCGGAGTCTCAAGACACAGTATTTGCGGATGTGGCTCCTTTGCTAACATCTCTTCTGGATGGGTAAGTTAAAAGGTGGCAATAATCTACTGAAATCCATCAATAAAAAAAAAAAAAAAAAAGGCTTAATAGTGGCGGTCCTGTCACGTTTTGTGGCTTTGCAGTTGCATTTTGCTGTCTTCTTTCCAATCAACACCAAGTGAGTGTTGTTTGCCTGTATAAACAGTGAAAACACTGTTTACAAAATCTAGTGGAGAAGCCAAATTTGAGGAAAAAAAAAATTAGCTTTTTTTTTCTCTGGTCTCTTTCTAGCAAACTTAAGCATTGCTTCTAATGGAGGATACTATCTTTTTTTGTGTTTTGGTAGGTTATATTTTATAACCGTTTTTCAGTTGTAGACACAGTATGATACATCTTTTCCAACAGTGTATTTATATATGAAAGGTCTGCCAGGGCCACTCTCTGATCATCTGTTCTAGTTTTGTGTACAGCAAAGGCCATGAGAGGTGGTGTAATCAATTCCCGGTCGAACCAGAACTGAGCATCCTCAGTCATAGTTCTAATGCTCCTTCAGGCACTGGGTTAAAACAGAATTCTGGTTTGAATACCAAACTGATCAGTAACAGACACTAACAAGTATGTGTAATTACTTCTAGCCACTAAGTTCATGAAATGTGATTTTTCATTTATACTAGAGCCAACTTAACCTACTCTTGTGAAGAAGCCTCGAAGTGCATATTGTTATAATCCTTGAGGCTCGAACTGAGATTACGCAGAACTTCCCTTCTGCTCCTTTCTGCCCCACTCTAATTCCACTCAGTTATAGATGGTTGTTGTGGAGCTGTCATGAACCTTTCTCTCCCTGTAGAGAAAAAGCCAGTCCCTTTCCATCCACAGTGGCAATCCTCATTCTCAGCAGTCTGCACACCGAAGTTTCCAAGTCTCCTTTCCTTAAAAGCAGCCTAGAAGAGGCATATCAGGATATTGTGACTATTGGGAAATCCCATCCATCCCTTTACACACGCCACGGAGGGGCCCATGAGGGCTACCTGGGCTAAGGGAAGTCCTGTCTGGCCCTTATGGCATTATTCTAGTTTACCAAGGATGAGTAACCACAGTTTCCATAGCTGAGCAACCTAGGGACCACTAAGTTGGAGGAATTTGAAGAAGTCCTTATAACCACTGTGTTCTCTCTCTGCTTTTCCTTTTGCAATGAACATGTTTGCTTTGGCTCAATATGTTGCCTATGTATCTTCAAACATATCTGATCTGTCCCTTGATCTGCTATACTTCCCACTTTCTCGTTTCCACACTGAAAGCTAGGATTTTTATAGTCAGTTAGGAAATGTTCTGTTATTGAAAACAAAAGAGTTGTCTTGTTCTTCCAGAAGTGCCGTTTAAACAGAAGCAGATTTTGGGGGAAGGCAGGGCTGTGCGTACCAGTGATGTTTCTCAGCAGCCTTCCCATTGTAAATGGGAAACAGACATACTTAGTCTGAACCTTGAACCTTTTTGCTGCTCCTGATTGTTTTAGTCTGGGCTCCAAAGTGGTCTGTAAGAACTTTGAGCTTAAGTAGAAAGGAGTGTTCCACTCCTTTATTTTTTCTTTATTTTTCTTTCTTAATGAATTGTTTCATTTTTCAGTACAAATATACAGGAAGAAAAGATTCTTCCATATGCAAAACAAAGTACAGCAGGCTTCAAAGTTTACAGTTAGGAATACAGGGCCAGCAAGGGAGTAAGATAACATATTTTTTTTTCTTTACAGCATTGAAGAATCAAACTTACTTATTTTACAACATTTCTCCTCCTTTGATTTCCTTTAATAGTGCTCTCTCCTAGTGATAACTTTGCTATACTGAACATCAATGCTCCTTTTGGGAGAGACATGCCTCAAAACTATTGGTATTCTAGCTTGACAATAAGAACTTTTCTAAACAAGAATGTAACTAATGAAGCAGAGTGGAGAAAGCGAAATGTCAGGGCACATAGGTGAATCACAGTCCAAAATTTTCTGATTGCTCTATTTGAAACCCTTACATTGGAACCAGAACACCAATGAAGGTAAATATAAACTAGTCTGCTGCTGCTGCTTGTCTTTGTGTTGAATCACCGAACAATTCATTCTCTCCTGTGTCTACTTAGATACAATTCTGCTTCAGATAGTTTTAGCTCATTTGGGCTTACTGAAATACTAACTGTTTTGGCTTTGGCAGAGTAGTTATCACAGATTGATACCTGATTTGCATCTCTATCTTCAAGGTTACAAGCACCTGTCTACACATGTCTACTTAGCTTCTCATGAATCATCTGTATCTTGTCAGAACTATTTCGTCCATGATGCTTAGTTTCTGACAAGTAGCAGTTAAAGAAATTTTGAATGGCTGGACTATACAGAAGGTTGAGAGACTTCTAAAAATATTTCCATTCTGTTTTTCCTAAGGAAAACTACTACTTGCAAACTTCTGGCTCCCTTTTTGGTTCCAAAGATCTCTCTGATTTTGAAGTATGGCTAGAAGTCCCCATAAGCTATGGGCTGGCGAGGCAGTGTACGTTAGGGGTGGAATTGTGAAAATTGCTCATTGTTAACCTAGCTGGAAACTACCAAAATTGGTGGGAGCTTTTCCACTGACACTGGCAAGTAGAGTTATGTCAGCAGTGAATACTTAGAGAAATCCCATCTTTCAGATTTATAGCCCTAATTTCTAGCACATTTCATTTTGCTGTAGTGCTTTTTATTTTCAGTTACACTTGTCTCATCTCCTTTATTTCATCAAAGCTATGACTAGACTTCTATTTTATACTCTGCATCAGGTTTGCTGACTGCAACTTTGACTTCACATCCCCAGAAGGGGTACCTAGGTATTTACTGTGTTGCTTGTCAGACCACATTTCTTTCTAACAAGAGAAAGCTTTCTAAATAATTATGCAAAAATAATTGCTTCTAGGCATGTTTAATATGCAAAAAATCGCTGCAAATATATTTCTCTGCAGTGGCCATATAAGTATTTCATGACTTGAAACCATAAATTTAAAACAATTAGATGAGGGGTGTTCACTGAAATTTGCTGGCATGTGCTTGAAACAACATTTTGCTATGAGGAAAAGCATTGGATAACCAAAAGCAGCTGTTCAGGTCTGCCCACAGAGGAGGTAGCTTAGGCAGTGAAATTTTACTCCCTGGCAGACCAGGAGCAAGCCTGTTCTTGCAACTCTCTAGTAGAGCAGAAATTTAAGCATGCTGCAAAGCACTCCTCATGTATGGAGATTCTGCTAATGTTGTGTCTCTGAGCAAAAAAGATACTCCAGGGAAGGAGCAGTCCTCTCAGCATAACTGCATGTCTTCCAAGAGTTTCTGCTGGCACAGTTGTGTGTTTAACACCTGGGTGCTGGCAGATGCTGCAGAGCAGACACAGCCGAGTAGGGACTAACCTTCAGTAGAGCACTGGTCCTCAATACAAAGTAGTACTGTGGCTGGATACATTGGTATCTGCCCACTTGTTTTGCTTAAGGCGTTGACTTTGATCCGACTGTGTTGGAAACACACTTTCTGGATAGGATTCATACATCTAAATTCAGATCCCTACAGCGCAGACATTCACAACAGCGCGTACAGCTGTGGACTTTTTTTTATTATTTTCAGTGCAGAAAAAACAGGATTTTCAGAGTTCTGTTCATTAGATTTATTTTATATGTCTACTTCAGAAGATGATGAATTGTGTTTCACAGATGCCTGTACCTCTGCAGTGACATTGTACATTCTCACCTTCTACGAGTCTGTATCAGAGCAGTTCCCACCACCTTTATTCCAGAGTAGTCTTTGTGTGCGTGCTTATACTGGACTAATGCATTTGGTTTACAATTCGTACCTCTTATTATTAGGGCTGTCTTATCTTTTGCAGTGACTGAGGGTTATGACTGATGGGCCTGCCTGAAAAAGACTACGAGAGCTGAAGAGGTTACTGTTCCCAGCTGTTAAGATATTAGTGCTGTGGTTTGCAGCACAGCACTGTAAGAGAAATCAAACCCAGCAATGGTTTACTTTAAAATGCTGTACTGTAAACTGCAGTGGTTCAGGAGCTGAATAACAAGCAGCTCAGTAGTGCATGAACTGGAAGCTGGGCAGACAGGAGGTCTAACCTCATCAGTCATTCCAAACTAAGCATCCCTCTTTTGTCAGTTCCCTGCCCTTCAACTCTGCTTAAAAAATAAAAATCTGTTTAGGCGATGTTATGAGCAGTACTTTAATTTCTGTTAGATTTTGAGATCTCCAGAAAGAAATCTGCAGGGCGGTGTGTTCCCAAATTGTTTGGGGTTTGACTTGCCACCTAACAAACACATTTGGTAATGGTAAAATAAATGAAGGCCCTTCTAATTTTCAGGTACAATGTGTGTATCATGGCTTATGGGCAGACTGGGAGTGGGAAGACACACACAATGTTGGGACCACAGTTAGAGGAGAACTTTGCATACTCCACAGAAGATGCATCAGAACTTGGAATTATTCCTCGAGCTACCCAAGAAGTCTTCAGGTAACAACTGAGTAAAGGCTCCTGTCAGTGGCTGTCATCTTAAACTATAGAAAGGATGAAATAATGTTTGTAATGTATTTATCACTACAGATTTCAGCTTCACAATGATTAATATATAGCTTCTCTGACTGCCATTTGATGTGTGAGTTTTGATATAGATTTCTAGTCTCTCTCCTGCTTAAACTGATTTTCTAAGAAAATAAGATTATGCAATCTTGATGTGTGTTATTGGTCCATCTGTCTTTCTGACTCCTAATTAATTTTTGAATATGTTTCAACCATAGTTGTGGGAGTCCAAAACATATTTAAGTTCTTACAAGTTTTGTAAAAATTGACAATTGGAATAGATGAAGAGGATCCAGGTTAGAACCCAGTCCCAAAGAATGATAGTAGAATTTTTAACCACGATCTGTTCTCACTTTGAGAATGCTTAGGTTTTTTTTAGTTGAACCTAATGCCTGATTTGAACTGATATGCTGCTATGTTACAATAGAAGGGCCATTGGAGGTTTTTCAGCTAAGCCTGTTTCTTTTGGAGAAGGATATGAGCTAAATCAAAAAGATCCAATTTTGTACCAGAATAACTGTGTCTAACTGTAAATACTCTCCTGAATAGACAAGCCCTTAATTTATGAATTTTTCTGAGGGTGTGGACAGATAACCTCTCAGAGGTCTAGCTGGGCAGTTTACCATCTCTGCTTGTTCGTTGCTTGCACCCTGCTAGAGTTTATCATACCTTGAGCTCTGAATCCAATAACATCCAACAGAGAAATGGTATAAAAAAATCTCGGGGAGGGACAGAGATTAGCGGAGGTTAGTGGAGAAAAACAATTTAAGCTGGCACAGCTCTTTGGAAAATGAAGTTTTATTTACTGCTTCATGTATAATTTAACTGTGTATTCTGATTCTTCAGCTTAACATTAGCATGCGGATGAGGTGAAGCCACAACTGTGGACATTTAATAAGTACTTTTATCAGATTATAATTAGATTACAATGAAAGAATAGCTCTTTATTTACAGATTGTTCACTTGGGGTTTGACTTCTACATTTTTTGGCTTGCTTCTTTCTTTTTTTTCTATTTTTATTCTCCAGGCTTATTTCAGAAAAGCCACCAGGAAGTTACTGGGTTGAGGTTTCTGTTGTAGAAGTGTATAATAATGAAATTTTTGATCTTCTGGCCAAAGACAGTTGTGGAAAAGTATTTGGCGTCAAACGTGATGTTGTCACAACCAGAGAAGGAAAGAGCGATGTTCCATTGCTTACATATGAGTAAGTACAGGATCTGAGCCTTATCATCTGATCATGATCTGATGTCAGTGCAATGCATAGCTGTCACAAAATAGGCACCAGTTTTCACTTCTAAACAATGAATCTTTATCATATACAAAAGAAAAAATTGGATGATTCTCACTGTTTCCATTAGCTCAGTCTATTAGGCTGCAGTTGGCTGCGAATATCAAAATACTTTCTGAAATAACTGGACAACTAGTTTTGGTTATACTCCTGTGTTAAGTGTCTCCCACTCAGAATGCCTGAAGATAGCTGTGTATTTTGTTGTTGCTGGATCTAGGGCATCTTGTCAGCTGTAGAAAAAGAAGGGGTAACCCAGTCACAAAGCACATCCCTTTAGTCTTACTAAATTATAAAATTTACAGGTTATAATAGAAATGTATGTATTTCTTGTAGATTTTTAAGCAGCTGTAGAGTGTTAGCTTTCCCTACATGCACTGGAGTTAAAAAAAAAAAAAAATTATTTGGAAAGAATAAGAATGTAAGTTATCTTTTAATATAAATACCTATCTTACACTGCTTAGTATTCTATTTTCATAACTGGAGGCATTAAAGCGGGAATTGATATGCTGGTATTTGAACCTGTAGTTCTTGAGAATCCAGGTTCTTCAACTAAACGCTAAGAAGTAGCTAAGCTTCTACTCCTTCAGTTTTAAGATGCATACCTTCCCAGCACCGGTATTTGGCAAGTTTGATTCTTATTTACACATCTTGCCAGTGTAGGGAGACCTAAGGTAGTTAAGGCTACAGCTATACTTACTTTAATGCCGCCTTGTACTTCCTAAACATTACAAAGGCTTGTTCTAGTAAACATGGGAATGATTCTTCGTGTTACACATTTGCTTTATATACTACACATATATAATACTTTTTTGTTATATATAGAACACTCACCTTGGCTAATTAGATAGTAAATATCACGTTTATAACAATTCATGCATTACCAAGAGTGAATCTGTTTCAGATGCTTCATTTTAGTAACAGGTGTGGTGTTTATGCTAGTATTAAATCAACATTAACAAAACCAAATTATGACAAGCAGTACTAGTGGCACCAGAGAGGTGATGCTACCCAGTGGAATTAAGCCACTGGACATCTCCCCGTGAGTGCCCAGCACGTGAACAGATTGCAGAAGGGAACACTTTGCCTTGTGCACTACAGAGGGGTCTAGCAACTTAGAAAAAATGTTCTGTTCCTTGGGCAAATAATGCTTGTGAAAGAAACATCCTGCCCTATCAAAATGTTTAGCACAGTGTTATAGTGTTTTACGTTTCTGGGGGAAACATGATGTTTTTCTTCACTTCTCTATAATAATGCCTGTCATGGTCTAATCTCTGCTTTTCCAGGAGGAATTAGAAGTCAGATATGCAAAGCATTCTCTCCCCCTCCCCACTAAAATAAAACGCACCCTCAGTGTAAATAATCGAAGGCAGTATTTTTGTCTTGTGGGACTTAGTCACGTAAGCAGACTAGTAGTTGTTTGTTTATGTGGGTTTATGCTATTGCCAGAAAGCCTTGATAAAAATACAAGAATGTACTGGAGGGTTGCACAAACGTACTTTTATTGTACCTAGTTATACACATTTATTGACTTGTATTTTCTAGCCATGGAACAGCTTATAGAAAAGTGAGACCCTAGACAAATTGTAAAGTGGTTTTCTTCACCATAGGGGCTATATAACTCTCCTATCTTTCTATGAAATAATAATCACTGCAATATTCTAGGAAGGATTAACATTTGTATCTGGGGTGTGCCTGCTCTTCAGTCTTGAGATGAAATATGATTTCCAGAGAGATTCTGCATCCTTGATTGCACTTTGCATGCTCCATAAGAGCATGGAATGAATTAAAAAGTGATGAATCCTTTTGCCCTCTTTGTCTGTATTATGCTGACTGGTAGGTTTCTCTCGATCTCTGTTCTTGGATTTCCCCAGCTGTGACTTTACTCCAACTTTTAGTCTCTGGTTAAGGCTCTGCTGTCAAGGGAAAGAAAAACTCCTTCAGAAGAGGTTGGGAGTGGAGCCCAACCTGTGCGTGCTGAATCTTTCTTGAAGGAGCTAATCTCTTTCCTTTGACTAGAGAAGAAAGGAACCATATGACTTAGAAAATGGGTGCATATAGTGTGGGTATGATGGAAGTTGAATTTTTCCTGCTTCATCAGAACCTCCAAGTAATTTTTAATTATGGTATTTCAGTAACCAATGTGCTGGCCTGGTTTCATTCCTGAAAAATGCCTACTCCCCTTCCCAAGGGAGCTTTGCATAGTTAGTGGGCAACCCATCTCTTCCTAGGCTTTGAGGAAAGGAGAGGTGATATGTAGGTGGACTTGTGCCATAGAGGCAGGAACTAGAAGCTGCAATAAGGTTTCGTTTGTCCTTTCAGTTCATAAAATGGCTGCTGTGTTTCTTTCTGTAAATTTTAATCTATGGTAAAGGAACCTGGCACCTTGAACTAAGCACCTCTTAAAAACCACTTATCTTGATCAATTGATACATACTCAATTCTAATGCAAATATAAATAAGAATATGGATTATATCTCAATTACAATGCAAGCAGCGAAAAAAGTCCAATTCATAAACAGATTATATTAATAATTACACAGGAAGGTTAACAAGAAAAAGCAAACCCAAACAAAGTAAGGGAATCATTGAATGAGGCCACCCAGCTGCCTGAAATCTAAAGTAAACAGCTGGTGCTTTGAATAAAAACACATCCTCATTTGTGATAATATTTCATCTAGAATATATTGGCCTGCTGGGTCTCATTGGCTTCTCCATATATCCATTAAGGTACAGTAGTCTCTTTCCTGCTAACATGTACATCTTACTGAATCACAAAAACCTCAGTCTCTTTCTTCTTTTATGTCTTGGTTGACTTTGGAGAACATTCAGCATCAAATTTTTAACCTAACCACAACAGGGCTTCTCTGTAGAATCTAGTCCTGGCACGTGCAGTACATACAGCAGGATAAAGTCGTAGAGATTATAGTAAAAAATTATTACTGTCAGTCCTGCTGAGAAGCTACTGTGCCAAGCTTGCAGCACTGGGCTGGGGATGCTGTTTACCTCCAAAGTCAACTGCAGTTTCCCAGGAGGTGACCGGCACTGACAGCGTACCCCGAGGCCTGCCACCTTCTGCAAACACTAGGTAGAAGACAGCAGCTTGTGGCACTGACCCCTTGCCAGTGCACAGCAGAAGCCAATTGCCCACTGCTACATCCTGGTGAAGGCTGCTTACCTCTCGGGCTGTCCAGTCCTGGCTGAGCAGCTACTGGAAGGTGCAGTTCAAAACTCAGGAAGGCAAGATCTGCCTCCTTGGACTTGAGGCAACAGTCAGATCACCCCGGCATGAGGCTCTGCCTTCTCTGGCAGTAGGACCCAGAGCCTCTGCTTCCCTGCTGGTGCCAGGTCAAACAACCAGGGAGACATCACCGGTGGATGCACAGAGATATTACAGGGGAGGCCAGCATGTGTGGTTCAGGATTGAGAGGTGAAGTCTACAGTGAGCAATTAGCTTTTGCAGCCCTGGTTACACAGGGAACTGCTTTTAGGTGGCTGCTTCTCCTAAGTGTCCATAAGCATGGTGTGGCTAAGTGTTTTTCTCTTCCTCGGATGCCCTTGCTTTATTTTCAGAGGAAATTGGTTTAGTTGGGTATAGCTCTTTTGTCTCTCAACTCTCCAAGTATGGCTCTTCTTTAGCAAAAAGTAAGTTTGTGCCCAGGGTGACTTTCACTGAAATCGGCCAAATCTAAGCCATGAAGGCCTTGTCTTTTAGCACATGCTTGCTTTTGCTGACTGCAGTGATGTGGAACCAACTCTCCTGTAGCCTGTCAGGAGAGTTATTGATGGTTCTGGTGTTACAAGGCATTCACTGACCAAGCTGTGATATGCAGTCACAATAATTTATGCCCCCATCCAGAAACTAATGTTTAGGTGATGTAACTTGAGTGACTATTGAAGAAGGCAATGCAGTGAAAGGAAAGGGTAGGCAATCTTACCTCATTTGTTTTAAACATTGCAAACCTGAGGGAAATCATAGTGTTTTTTTTCTTTACCTAATCAGTTTATTTCACTTTCTGTGTTAGTTTTTTTTTCCCTTTGATTGGTCATATCTGAAGTATTCCCTTTAACTGGAAAAGAAAACAGATAGTATGAGATAAAATGGTCTATAGAAACTTAAGCCTGTCTATTCTGACACTGTGCTGGAGTCCCTGCTCATTGAACAGTGGAACTGAACTTTTTTCCAAGGATTCTGGATTTAATTCCAAATGTGAAAAATTATTTCCAGAGGCCTAGGTAAATTTCTTTTTTTTTTCCCCCTAATTGTGTACCTCCCAAAGAACAGGAGCTACCTTAGCATAAACTGGACGACTCCACTTCTGTAAGACCAGAGATTCCAGGAATGTCTAAATCTGTGTCTTTTCTTCCAAAGTGTGGACATGTAGAAATTTCAGTCACTTCTAGAGCTGAGCTACAGTACCTATAGACCTGCAAAGGCTGTCAGGCCACTTCTTTAGCACTTTCAGTACCACATCACAGCTTTTGTCCTGAATTTTCATCTTGGACTATATCCCACCTGAAAAAGTCTATATACACTGGTTTGTGCAGCTCAAAACTGAGATTAGTATAAGGAGTTAGAAGAGTGGGGAAGTAGAAATGCACAGATTCATGTCTAAGTTGTTGGCTTTCTCGTGTGCTTTTTACTGTGAGTCGGTTAAATCTTCTGCTTGTTTCTTTACTTCCCAGGACTGTTGAAAATGCATCTGAATTTTTGCATCTAGTCAACAAAGGCCTACAGCTGAGAGTCAGGCACCCAACACTGGTACACGCTCATTCCTCTCGTTCTCATCTAGTAGTTACATTGACCATAACCACAATTGACTCTGGAGATAACTTTGGTAAGTAGGATGTTACTAAAATACATCTAGGGCTAGTTGTTTTTTGAAAAATAGTCTGTGGACTGATTTTCATATTGTTTTTTCTCCTTTTTCCAATGTTTAATACATTCCTTCAGTTCTCTTCCACTGTTTAACTTCTGCATACTTTCTTAAATAACAGACCAGTTTGATGTTTGAACGCTACTGAAACTTTCATTTTCATAAAAACTTTTCACTTTTCTTTAAATAGCTTGACCTACAGAGTTCTTGAAGTTTTATAGTATGAAACAACTAATGAAATTTTATCAATAAGTCATAAGATAAAGTATAAGATAGATAAAACATCAATGAGATAAGTACTCAAATACACTCAACATCCATTAAATTCAGAGTCCCTTGAACTGTTAATAATAGGCCACTGCAGGAACAGACAACATAGTTGTCTTATTTACTATGGCAAAACCTGTAATTCTACTTTTCATTACCACACCAAGACTTACCAGTTTATTGCTTTAGGAATAACTTTGGCTTTTGGGGGTTAACTTTGTTTTCTTTTGCTCATGTTGTAATTAGGCTCTCTGCTTCCAGTGCTGTGGTCCATCTCCTTCATATCCTTCAACAACAACATGGTCTTAGAAAGTGAAAAATATTTAACATTTTTTCCCTTAGATTGTTATCAGAAATTAAACTGACAATATTAGCAAAACAGAACAAACAGTGCCCTTGCTTACCTATGGGCCTTGCCAAAAGACACTGTTACTTCACAAGTTGCAGCTCCAGCATTCCAGAAGTTAGCTCTAGCCAGTTCCAGATTCTTGTCAATCAGACAATGTTACTTTTCAAAATGCAATGTTTGCACCATTAGTGCACCAGCTATCTTGTCTAGTTCAGACTTTCCTTTGCCACTTCTAATTGCAGTCACCCTACTATATGCCATGTTGTCTGGCAGCAAAACTCCATAGAAATTTCAATTTTATGTTGAATGCAGACTCAGCATATGGATGAAGATGTGCACATGGGGTGGGGAGAGCAGGACTGCAAATGGGACCTTGCTGTAGCAGTGTGACAGTGCATTCTGTCTTGTTTAAAAGGAGAAATTCCTGATTTAAAAGCTAGGTGCAATATTTCAACACTGGAGGTCTAAGTCACTAAATAAAAAGTTATAAAGTCTATGATGAGTTCTGCACCTAGAGCCAGGGTTGACAAGCCAACACTTTTTCAGGTTTGGTTAAGGTCTTTTAGCATTTTGTTTCAGTATTATCTGTTCTTTGAGGAAAGCAGTTACTTAATTTCCTTGCCTCAAACTGGAGTGAGAACACTTATTTTTACACTGTATGGCCTGAAGCCATTTATTCTGTGTAAACCAACACAGCTGCTCTGTCTACACTGTGAACAGCTAGCTTGTGTTTTATCAACAGCCTGGCTGGAGAGGTCTGGAGCTCTGCAACCCAGTTCTGCCTGTTCCTTACTCAAGTTTTGCAGTTGGGAACTTTGCACTATTGCAACTAGACTCTTTAAGTCCCCAAAAGAGTCTGTTGTCTCTATTACCTGTGTCAGAGTATGTGCCTTTTATTATTTTCTGTCTTTCAGAGAGAGATGGATGAAAACCAAAACACTGAAGAAAAAAAGCAAAACTGCTTTGGGAAAGCCCCTTTGTATATACTCCTGCTAAGCTAATGTCAAAGCAGCTTTCCCAAAGAATCTGTCTTCCTCTTCCTTCCCAGCAGAGAATGAAAGCCAGATGATGATGCTGAGGAAGAGGAAGGATATGAAGCAGTCTAGTGCAGCTACAGAGCTACCAGGAGTAGTAGGTAACCATCTGAACAAGTGGGAATAATGCTATTGAGGCTAATAGCTCATCACATGGAGATGCAGCAGTGGGGTATGAGAGCTGAAGGAAGTCTAGAGGGAACAGCAGCAAAGGACAAAACAGAGGAGGCACAATGAACATTTGTTTTGCTAGAGGACCAGCAGGTGATGTTTCAAATACACAGAAACAGACTTCAGAGCTTACTGCTCCCAAACACCCAAAATCTCACTTTGCTTTCAGTCAATCTAAAACTTGAAAAAATGCCTTTCTAAAGTCCTTACTGGACTCCTGCTTCTTGTTTTCCACACAAAGTGTGAACAACGGGGAGAGCAGATACAACGCAACCTACATCAAGTCTTGTTATCAACTGGTATGATTGGTTTGATGAACAAAACCTTAAATAAGATAGAAAAAGTCATTCAGCCTGCCTATGCCATTGATTCCGACTTGTATATTGCTTCTGTTAGAATAGCCTAAACCAGCAGATATTGTACTTCCCCTATTAATGCCCCTCTCAATTTCCACTGCAGTAAGAAGCTCTCTTTGTTTGTTTTTGCCATTAACCAGGTACTTCATGGGAAGATGAACAAACCAGTCAGACGCTAAATAAAGAGGTTTCCTGCACCTTTCCACAAAAAATGAGAGACAATAAATCCACCACCTCTTCTAGAGCCTCTTCACCAGTACAACTTGAAGCAATTGAGAAAATGAAGCAAGTCAAAACCAGATTGCAGCTGGTGGACCTGGCTGGTAGCGAGTGTGTCGGTAGGCAAACATGTCTGCTATGGCCATGGATCCTCCCCCATCTAGGTTACAATAGCTGCCTTTACCCCTTTATGTAGGGATACGTGCTGCATTGCTTTCACACGGGGGTGGTTTAAACCCACAGATCCTGGCAAAAACAAAATTTTGGGGGCTGACTGTTCCAGTGTTGCACTGGTACAGTTTAACTGAAAATCTGACTGCATAAGCTTGAAATAAGCCCAGGGCGGTTACCTATGTCATAGGTATATTATTTGTTCAGACTGGTTTTATTAGACCTGTTTTTCTACTCTGAAAATTAGCATGTCTTTGTACAGAAATGTTTAAAGTGCATAAATTATTTAAATGTTACAGATAACTGTAATAATTGATATCACCATGTGTGGCTTTTTCTGCCTTATTGTGGAAAAAGTTTTGGAGGAAGTTAGTGTTGAAAAGATAATATTGTTTTCATTGTTTCTTCAAAGCATTTTCCTCTTCCTGCCTCCTCTATGCACACAATAATTTCAAAAACTTGATTATTTCCTAAAGGACAAGCTTTCTTACCAAGAAAAGCCATGCAGCCAAATGTACCATTCCAGAAATAATGTTTTGAAAACTGAACCAGTATTATGAAAGAGTCTTTTACTTTACTGCCAAGAATTCTTGCTGTTGCTCACTGTTAAACTTTTGTTCTACAGAAAAACCTAATATAATGCATTATTTTTTTCATTTGCTCTGAGTGCTGGAAACTGTTTGGTAAACATGTAATTGAGCAACAGTGCATGTGCTGGTTCTGTCAGTTCAACCAGGACAAACATTTACTTGGTTTGGGGCTCGGTGGGCCAGACGCTCCAGTGAAGCCAGAAGAGCTGTGCTCACTTACATCAGTGTTAGATGTGTCCCAGCACATGCAGCAGCCTAACCTCTGCCATCAGCTGCTCTGATAAAAGTGAGGGCAGCTGTTAACTCATAATTGGTTTAAAATATGGACAAATGGAAGTGAGGAGCAGTACAGCAGGCTTCTCGCACACTTCGTCACCCTGCTGGTTAGCTCTGCAGCCATCCTGGATCTTACAGCATTTACAAGCTAAGCGGTCCCTTTTTAGCAAACTAGGTTTCAGTTTGAAAACTCAGCTAAATGCTTTGTGGAAGTTCATCTAACCAACTGTAGGTAATCAGTAGTTTAAACATGTACCTCCCCACCTATATGCAGTTTTCTGCTTTAGGGTGATGATATCCCTTGTCTCAGGACTCCACATTTACTTGCTATAAAAGAAGCCTGGGGGTGGCTGTATACACAATGACCCCAGTGAAGTTAGCCTGAGATACATCCTGTCTCAGATTATTGACACCCTGTGGCAGGGTTTTCCAAACCGTTTTGCTCTGTGCTTCTCTGCCAAGAGACTCTCCCACTCCAGCCCCATCCTCTCCCACAGTCTCATTTCTCCAGCCCTCACTGTCCAGACTTCTGGGTTTTTTGCTATTACTGTGCCTTTTCGCATTGGCCTCTTGAACACCCTTCTTGTTCTCCCAGTTTAGAAATTGCTGTCCTAAAGGGAAAACAAGATCCCTAACCTCTCTGTACCTCTCTAGAGGTGGGACAGTAGGCAGTTGAGGAAACTGTTGGCCCCATCTGATCAACCCGCTACCATTAGCTCTGTCTAGCATGGATCATGTGCTCTGGGTAATGAGAAGTGATTGCAGAGGCATCTGTACCTCATCCACTATCCTGAAGAAAGGTTGATTTGAATAATAATGTGATGCTAAATGCAAATAGGAAGTTTCTCCTCCCCAAATGGCAGAGGTAAGAACAGGAGGAATTAATTACTCTTAACTGCACACTCATCCAAACTGATCAGAGTTGAGCTTGCAGCATCTCTAAATTGGTGCAACGTGATGTGTAGACCAAACCTTTCCCGTGTTGTTCACAGGCAGCATAGCTACCTACCACCATGCTGCGTGGATGGTAGAAGGGCATCACTTTCCTTTATCGATGCCCTTACAGCATACCATACCACAAAACAGCACCTTACAGACTTGGGTAAACATAAATCCCTCACACTTAGGGTGGCTGTGAGGTTTTGTTTCTGCAGCTTATGGCATCAGTGTCACTCCTCTTTTTTGCAAGGGATACAGACAGGGCAGTTAACTATTACAAAAATATGGTGGAACACAACAGGCTTACCTCTGGGGATGCTGTGGACTGGTGTTTTCAAAAGCAGCGTTGTCTTCTCCTATCATATGGTGTTCCTGCTTTCTCAGTTCCCTGTTCTTAATACATATGGAGCCAAGATGCATTGTACAGCCGAAGAGATCAACTTTAACATAAGATGCTTCAGACCGTCTGCAGGCACTGAACCTTCTTTAACCTTCCTTCAAACGAGTAGAAGTACTGGACAATGTATTGGCAATCCAGAGGGAAAAACCACTGCATCTTGCTTTTGGCATGGGTGGACTGGAAGTCATGGCTCAGAATTCGTGTTTAAAAATGTTGCATCAAAAGTAGATGATACGGTAACAGAATTTTTCACACCTAACAGTTGAAGCAGCTTTGCTTGGTCTTACCACTGCCTTTTTCTACACTGTGCTAGGTATGTCTGGAGTGACAGGTGCAGCACTGCGAGAGACATCATTTATTAACCGCAGCTTGTCTGCCCTAGCAGACGTTCTTGGAGCAATAGCAGAACAGCGATCTCATGTACCGTATCGAAATAGCAAACTTACGCATCTGCTTCAGGACTCCGTAGGTAAGGGATTTTTCTGACTTTTGTTTAACAGTATAGATTTATTTTCTCAATCCTTCCCCTCTTTTGTTGTGTAAAACTAGAGGATGATCTTGTACTCCTCCCTTTCACGTGGGCCTCTATTCAAAGACTCTGGCTTTGGAGCAGCATGAATACACAGTGAGAGTTCTGACCTCCTCCTGAATTTGGCTAAACCTTGCTGTTTCCAAGGTTCAGTTTAGGAATACACTTGTAAAAATCACAACATCTCTAACAGGATCGTGTAAACGGTAATAACTGCATTTCATTGGTGTTTTCTGTCAGGTACAGTTTACAAGGTAAGCTTAAATCTTTACTGCTACAGGGTGTAGTCACATATTTGCACATTCCTTAACGTTGTGCCATATAGCAGTAAGACAAAGGAGGGAGGCAGAAGATATGCATGGTACTGTGCTACAACTTCTTTTTGTATTTTGGTTACCTTCTCTTCTCTAGCTCTACATCTATGCAGAAAGAGTTTTAAAGCAAGTGTAATTCCTGCAATAATCTCAGATTTGTGTCCATCCATATAGTATATTA
>JAVJGG010000050.1:13581675-13595263 GCA_035590195.1 Aviceda cuculoides | reverse complement strand
TTTTCTTCATCCAGAAAGCATCAGCCTTATGCTTTTAGTTTCCAGTTCAAGACATTGACAGCAACCAAGGTAACAGTTCTTGAGAGCTTCTGAAAGACTATTAATTTTTGCTTGAATCTTGAATTTCACTTGGTGCTGGGGTCCCCACTGTGAAAAGGGAAAGCCAAAGAAAGAAGTGAGTTTAGGAGCTATGTTGTATGGGCATCGAGCCTGGTTTTAACCATGCCTGGTGTATGACTTGGGTGACACTCTTCAAAGCGGCAATTTCCTTGTTTGTTTAATTGTTCTCTGTGAAATTCTGTTTTGTCACATTATAAGCCATTTGCCATTACCCCAAATTTACAAACATTTGACAAAGCTTAATGAAGTGCCTAGTCCCATAACATATGTGCTTACTAACTGATGAAACTATAAGGGGAAAAAAATCTACATTACAAATTGTGAGACATCTGTTCTACGGGGGCAAATACCATATTGTTAGATATAGACTTCCTATGAAGGAGCCGTCTATTTTCAACAGCCCTCTTCACAGGCAGTCTTCTGCTTCATAAAAGCAATGGTAGCCTGTGCTTCTTGTTGTGTAGATCAATACATTACCAGTGTATAACTTACTGAAGATAATGAGGTAAATAAGTATGTTTTGTCTTTTTCCTGCTTTTAGGAGGTGATGCTAAACTGTTGGTGATGCTGTGCATCTCTCCTGGCCAGAAATACTTAACAGAATCAATGCAGTCGCTGGGATTTGGAACTCGTGCTCGGCAAGTTCAGAGAGGACAAGTCAAGAAAAAAAGTTTCCCAGTGTCGAGTAAAGCAAAATAAAACCTAAGACTCCTGTGGATTAAAGTATTATTAATGAGTTCCTCAGACTGAAATGTATATTGTTGTCCTAAAGCCATTCTTTTAGATATCAACTGCCAGATAAAATAAACAATCCTCAACATGGCATTAGTAAGGCACAAACCTGCTGATAATGTTCTTGCTCCAAAGATAATAGCAAGTATTGACAACAGTTACCAACCACGGTGGAATGGCATAGAAATAAATCAGTCTTTTTTTTAGGAAAGCTACTTCAAGACATGGTTTTGGTGATGTGTTTCCTTTGGGCAAGTAGAACTAAGTCAACAGAGCCCTGATTTAGGATGGCTCGCTTCTGAAAGGGCAAGGATGCTTTCTGTCTTCTCAGGAGAAGACAGGAGTCTAAATACCATTCCAGTGCTTCAAAGCAGCAAGTAAAATTCCTCCTCCCAGCTTAGATTAAAAAGAGAGATGTCATCATGGCTTGCTCTTCTGTCCAGCACAGATGGGGTCATTCCTGATGGACTATCAACAGGTTGGAGTGTAAAGAAACTCATCAGCTGCACTGCATGGAGTTCTGTTCTCTGGTTTTAGGTAGGAAATAACAGCACTAGTGAGATGGAGAAAAAGGAGTACAGCTAGCCTGTTATCCCTCTAGAATGTGGCTTACAAAGCAAATGAGGGATTATACAACTTTTTGAAAACACACTCAGTTTAAATCCCAGCTCTGCTGAGTTCACTAAGACTACAGCTTTGCCTATTTGGGGGGCTTTTTTTGCTCCATGAGCACTGATCCTAATGCGACCTAACTTGTACAACTGTTTTAGTAGTAGCCTGGCCTGTTGTTTCACTTGCTTTTCAGAAGCAAATTAACCACATCCCAGCCTTGAAGATGCACCTGCACATTAGAAAAGGATAACAGCATATTTCCCATCTACCACCTGAATAAAACACCAAAACCCCCAGTGTGCGATATGAATGATCCTTGTGATCTTCGAGAGGCTTTCACCCTCTTACACCAACATTGAGACAACATGATGCAGGGTTTGTGAATGAAGTTACACTGAGAGAAGTTTCAAGGAAATTTAAGCAATGTTAGATATGAGAAGTGGTTCTAAGATGAGTAGTTGGGTTCAAATAACTTCATCTGAGGTGTTTTATGCACTGCATTATTGCTCATCAGTGGCCTGAGGATCCAGTCTGCATTTTTACCTCCAGCAATCACTCTGCCTCTAGACTGGGAGAAAGGTCAGTGGTAGGTTACTGTAAGAAGGCTAGAGTTTATAGTACTCCAAGTCGCTTAACCTTCACAACCATAAATATTTATCCAGAGATTATATAGCATACTATTATTGGAATTTCACCCTTGAATATATAACAGCTGCTGTGTTGCACACAGTGCTGTGGTGCTCAGAACATTAGTGTTGCCATTGGAGAGCTGTAAAACTACTTCTTTTCCTAAATAATGTCACAAGTGTAAAAATGCCTTACCTTTACCCGATTCCAGCAGTAACAGAAAAAGAATCTGGAGACAGGACCTTATGAAGCTGAATGGTCACTAAAGCAATCTTGGGTGAGAAGGTCACAGCAAGGAATGTTAGCCTGGTAAATGAAAGGCAGGAGCAGACAGCTCCAAGCTCCCCTTAGTCTCCTGACAGCGAGGCTACTGAAGAAGGCCACAGATTACAGCTCTAAGAGAGGTTAAGTGTCAAGGGAGGGCTAGCTGATTCCACCAGCATCTTTAAGTAACATCCTCAAATATTTTTAAGGATTTGGCATTTCCTAAGTGTTACACAGAAGTGTAACTTGTCATGAACTGCACTTTCTTTTCTGGAGATGCTCTTCAAAACTTGGTATTTGTTTACCATCTGTGTGGTAGGAAAAAGCAGCAATACTTAATGTTAAAGCTGAGAAATAAACCCCTCAAATATCAGCAAATACCAAAAGTTTAAGTTTCTACATTAACATCAACTCTGCCAAATTGTGCATATGCAGCATTCCCTATTCCTGTTTTCCTTGTCAGCTTAGCGTATCACTCACTGTTTGACCTGCACAATGAAGTGTTCAGGGTATGCAGGGCAGCAAAGCTAACATTTTGCTCTAAGAACTTTCCATTTTAGAACTTCCTGGGTTATAGAGACATGATCGCTCAATCCCAATGTCAGATGTGATGCACTGAAGGAAAGAAGGGTAAGAGTTGTAAGGGTGAAATGGCTTTACTCTGGCATCTAAGCTGAATTGTTTTCTGTGCAAAGATTCACTCAGACCTGCGAAAGGAGAGGCAAGGATTTTCAGACACATAACTGGTGTCCTGAGGAGCAAGGAAAACAGCATGTGCAAGGCCCTATACTTCTCTGCTGTAACTTTTTTTAGTTTTCAGATCTTTTGTGCTTTCAAATAACAGCTATGTTAGAAAAGCAGGTGTGACAGGTATTCACAGAGCTGACTTTTAAGGTTTCCTTTGTTAACTAAAGCCTATCCCGACAAACCAGTCCTCATCATCTTGACACTACAGCTGAAACACATATACCGACACTTGGAGAAAGAAAGTAAGTGATATTTGGAAGTGTTCTAAAAAACTGAGACAGGAGGTGATAAGCACCAGGAAAAAGGTGATTGTTTTTAAGCACCCAGGTAGTCTATTTGCTAATACAGCTTTGCTCTCTAGGAGGGCAGAAGCACAAGCAAATAAGAGTAAAAAATATATAAATCAGGAGGGGAAAAAAAAAAAAAAAAAAAAAAAATCAGTGAAGCCCATGAGTGCATAACCCAGAGCTCAGCTGGCCTCTTGGTGCACTGAAGCAAGAGCACTCTGAACCCTGCTCTACCTCCTGCCTGCCCAGCCAGGTCACTGGGTCAGAGGGAACGCCGCTCAGTATAGGGGATCCTCACTCCTACCCACGACCAGCATGCCTTGGTGCCAGTCAACATCTTAACTTTCACTGCTGGACTCTCATTCTCCTCCACTGGGCCCCCACTTTCTCCTGTGACAGTTCAGCCAGTGCTCAGCTATGTCGGAAAGAGACATTCCTCCACACAGCGATGCAAGGCACCACAAACCCCGGCTACCCGTTGGACTGGGATGCCCCTCTCGGATTTATTCTGCCTTCTTCCTTGCCCTGCAGATGAGCTGAGCAAACCATTTTAGCAACAGTAGCTAGGAGCCTCCACCTCCTCCTCGAAAAGCCTACCCGTTATTGAAACCACAGCAAACACATGAGAATTTGGTCTTGTGAATACTTCAGTACTGAACACCCTGGTTCAGTGTCAAGTTGGCCAAGGAGTCAACGGCATGAAGCCTGACCGGCGCAGCAGCTGCCTGGGAGGCCCGGGGTCTGGTATTCGTGCCAAGGTACCCCGAGCACCTCACGGAAAGGTGGAAGCTGCTTCCACACTGCAAGCACCCCTCACCCCCTGGCACCCTACTTGCACAGCCTCTAACCCATGGGCCAGGCACCCTCCCAGAGAGCAGAAAATTTGGATCTAGTTTAAAGACAAAGGATTTGAGCTCACGTCTCTCCCCGCACAAGTGAATCCTCTGGCTTGTAGGACATTCCGCAGATCTGGAGCTGGGGCAGGGACAGTGGGAATCTGCCAGACCAGTCCCCAGGTCCTATTAGCAGCAAGTGCTCATCTAGGGTAAAATACACAGATATACGTACACACAGACCGACACAATGGTAGCAGGAGAAATCCAGACATATCTGGAATCTGACAATAGACTTCAGGGTACAAGTCCAAAATTCAGCCCAAAAGTACAGCTTGGTGCCCACATTTAAATCGCTGTGGATTTACCATTACAAATGGAAATTATCAACTCCAGTTGCCAGTTCCCTTGCAGCCAAGGGAAAAGGTTTAACAGGACAGACCCACTTTCAGCAAGTACCTCTGCCTCCCTAGTCTAGTGAGGGAGTCCAGGCAAATGGTTTAGAGACCCAACTCTTACTTTGCCACGGCCCAGGAAACTGATTGCTCAAGGACCTGATTTTGAAGGACCTACAACTGCTACGGAGGTTTTTCACTTGTTTTTTCAACCCCGATCCCTACACCACACTTAGCCAGCTCTAACATTAAGCTCTGCAGCGCTGGTCCCACGCGGCTTCTTTCAGCCTTTGCCGACCTGTCCCCGGTTCGCTTGCAGCACGCGGCTTTCCCCGCAAGGGCAGGCAGTGTGCGACGGGGCAGGGCAGAGCGTACGACACAGGAGCTGCTCCCCATCGGTTCCCTGCGAGGATGGTTTTTTTCAGCGCCTGCAGGGAATGCCTTTGTGCAGGGCAGCTCACCAGGCTCGGAGAGCTGCCCCAGGCCGAGCACGTGGGTGGCACGCTGTAAATTCACGCTGCAGTTCATAGCCCTCCGCGCCCTCGCTGTTCATCTCCCCCACCACCTAGGAGTACTCCCACCAGCAACGCCCAAGGAAGCAACGTGATCCACAATTGCTTAACAGTCCTGCATCTCATCACAGGGTTAAAAAAAAGCAGTAATTATACCAGCCAGCGCCTTTGGCCCACTCTTAAACAAAACCTTGTCCTATGCTGACATTTGAAAACTACATATTTAATTTCCACATGTGGCTTCATGCCTTGGCAGCAACCACACCACAAAGAGAGGCTGCCTTGGTCTTAGCCGGGCTAGGAAAACCATAATTAGCATTGGAAGCTTCACAAAAATGTTTAATTTGTTATTAAATTGCAATTCCATTTTATGAAGCACTTTTCCAAACCTCTGCAGAATGCAAGGCACAGGCAGAATGAAGCGGTTATCAGGAAAGGCTTTTGGCTCCTGGACAAGCAGTTGCAAGCTGATGGGCTTGCAAGCCCCTTCAGCCAGAGGAAGGGGCAGCAGCATCTGCTCACAGAGGAGCAGACGGGCCCAGAGCGCGGGAACGCCAAAGGTACCGCGGCCTTCCACAAAACCAGCCTGGCGTTTGAGCAACGACATTAACCATAGCCCCAGCCAGACAAAAATGCAAGCCACAGACCGTACAAAGGAGGGCACAGGGTGATCTAATTGAAGGGCGTGAGGGGATTGAGGGGAATCGTTGCCTAAAATTCTTTTTTCTTACATCCATTTTTATCAAACCAGGTTTTATCTTGCAACGCATTTGCCCCTTTTAATTTCATGTATATAAAAAGGAGACAAAAAAAAATCTAAGATAAAATTTGAGCCTTCTTGAATTCATGCAAGTATCTCTGGGGAGGCTGGGGGAGCGGACAGCTGCCTTCGGTTTCGTTGATTTGAATTTGTCTTTAATAAGCGGCAAGATGCCCATGGTCTCGCGTAAGGTTGGCAATGTGTCTGAACGATAACCATCCCAAAGCCACATCAAAATACTCTTTGGTGACATTTCGAAGCGAGCGTGTCCCAGTGTGCCCCTGGGGGCAGGGAGAGTGAACGCAGCTGAGGGATGGGGCACTGCAGTGTTCAAATAGGCCGGTACTCGGGACCGAGGCCCATGGCTGCGAAGGCACACACAAAAAAAAAAAAAAAAAAAAAAAAAAAAGAGAGAGAGAGAGAGGAGAGATGATCCCTCTTCCCCATAGCCAAGAGTTTGAGATTGCTCAGACAAAGCATTTGAAGGAGGAGTCCCAAACTAAATACTTGAATAACACGATGCCATGCTCCAAATTCACCTCTTGTTTGTTCAGTACATGACATGTCTCTAATGACTTGGAGATCAGCCTCAGAAATCCTGCTGAAATGCTTAAATGGTCCAGTGACCAGGCATTCAGATGTCACTACTAGCAGTTCAAACACCAGCGCCCAAATTCAACAACAAAAGAAGAGAATTGCAGTGCTCCAGCTATCAGGAACAGGTCTTTAGCATCAGCTTTGAGAGAAACAATGGGGGAAAATATCCATAGATATCAAACTCCAGCAACATGAGATTTGCACATCTTATCCGCAGACTTGCAGGCTTGATGTTGCACCTCTGCTCGTTACCCTGGGAAACCACAGTTAAGCTGAGTTATCAGCCCCATGTTCTTCCAGCTCCTCCAGCTTCATGCTTGCAAGTATCTCCTCCAACACGTGTCCCCTCTTGCCCTTTTTCTGCTACATGAAATTACTGTCCTGGCTGGGATGAGTCACTGCCCAGCAGCTCACTTAAAGGCAAGCAGCAGGAGCGGTTTTCCCCTCTCATTTTCCTCTGGACTTTACTAATCAGTTCCTTCCCTCTTCTAAACAAAAATAAAAACAAAAGTAACAACAAAAAAAGCCAACCCACTACTATAAAAAGCTTTGGAAGCCACACCAGAAGCTTTGAAGATCCGAGAGACAGAAGATGATACATCCTCCCTCACTTCAGATGTTTGGGTTCCAGCAGCATGAGCCTCCTCCGCCTCTTTCAGAGCACGCACACACACAGACTCTGCCCACTACGTGCTCTGAGCTGGCATCCTGAGTAACACAAGCTCCAGGTTAAACACACAAGCAGATTCAGAAACACGAGCGTTTTGCAGGGCAGCCGATGTATTAGCAAGCGGTCCTTCTTTATGCTTTAGCCACAGGCCTCCAACACCTCCAGCCCTACGTGCTTTGGCCAGGCAGCGCCGATGTTCCCAGCACAGTGGGCATTACACGCAGATGAAACTCATCACTGCACATGAAATGCCGTCAGAGGAGGAAACACCTCTTGGTACCAAGCCCCTTAGATCAGTCAAGACACTACAGTGATGTACCCTCTGCACTCTTTACCTCTCCTCTTACCTTGGGTCATGAAGACTCTGAAACTTCCCGTACCAGCGACCAGACCAGCAGCTGTGATGTGGGGAATGGGCAATTTGAAGGGAGGTAAAAGACATCCGTAGTCAGATTTGAGCCTGACTTCCGTTTCCTTACCAGAATCTGGTTTACCTGCTAAATATTGTGCAGCATTTGCAACAGCAAGGGGCAGGATGAGACTGTGATGCCTGAGCACAAGAAGCTGCTACATCCACCAGCATCAGCTCTTTTGTTTGCCCATGTGAACAAGAGAGGACTTCTGACAGACACACTGATGCGGACACTGCGCAATGGCAAACAACTCACAACAGCCACTTTAGGAACATGGAACGCAAGCAATAGGCCTACAGTTTTTCAGCACAAGCAGGTTTGTGTTAAACCCTTCTACCTCAGTCCCATAAATTCAGGCACATCAAAACATCACAACCTCTGCAATCCCAGCTGCAAGTCACGAGCTCAGCTCCCATGATGTATGGACAAAAGGTAGAAGAATTGATGAATAACAAAAACATAAAAACGTGCAGTTGCATGGGGACACGGGGCAGAGGAGGAGAAGTGAGCTACCTGCACAGTCACTGAGGAGGTCCCGGGAGAGCTCCTACTGGTGAGGACACAGCAGCTCCTGAAATACTGGTAAAAAACCTTCCCCAGTCAAGTTACATAGCAGGGAAACGCAATGCCTGGGGAAGCTGGGCACACAGGTCCTGCCTCCTGCCTCTCACATCACCAGGACCGCATCCCGTCCAGTTTTGGAGCTTGTATGAGCTTAGAAGTAGCTACAGGTGTTACCTCTGGCCAAATTCAGGCCAACTTCAGGCCAACAGAGCAGCCGCCTTCTCCACCCACCTCCTCTTGCTGGAGGTGAGCGCCCACGCTCACTCACCCAGAGCTGCGCAAGGCAGCACCAAACCGCTTTCAGCCAGGACACCTTTTTGGAGACCCCAGCCAAGCACTCAGGATACCAGCACAGTATATGGTGACCCCCAAACGCTCCATGAGAACCAGGGAGGGCCCCATACCACCGGTCAGGTCCTGCCAGGGCTGCCGTGGCCACGGCACACACAAGATGCCTGCAGCCAGCTCTGCTCTGGGTCACACACGGTGCCGCTGTCACGGGGTGGTGAGGCGATGGGAAGCCTGAAGGCAAGGAGACGCCTCACTACAGGCACAAGAAAGCAAAAGTATCTGGCCTCCAAGCAGGCCAGTGACCTTTGGACACCACCTACCTCCCATAAGGAGTGGAAAGGGGAGAAAAGCACACAGAGTCCTGAGGGAGAGCCGATAAAGTTCTGGCAGGCACAAGATACTGGAGACACAGTGACACCGACTCGTACATTAACTCACTGAAGTTCTGAAAACAACCCTGGCAGTTCAGATCTTGCTCAAGCTTTGCACCAGGCAGCTGAGGCCCCATCCTCAGGGCTGAGGTTTTGCCAGACCCTGGCCACAGTCTCAGTTTAGGCACCTGCTTCGAATGGAGCGGGTCCGAGAGTCCCCTGGAGAAGCCCCCCGGTGTCTCCCACCCACTCGCACCAAGTGGCACTGCCACCAGGTCAGTCCCCACAGGAGTCCCACCGCCACGGCCCCAGCTACCACCCTCTGCTGCTCACTCTGACAGGGCTACTGCAGGGAGGTTGGACTCAGCAGCCACAGCACACGTACCCTGGGAGAGGACGCTCTTGGACAGGTAACACGTGTGAGGCCAAGGTCCTCTGCAGCCCAAGAGACTAGGACTGCAGAGCTGTTCTCCCAGGAGAGCCTCAAGCTCCAGGCAAAAGGAGAGCCACAGACAAGAGATAAAATAAGGACAGATGTAAAACAAGCCCTAGCCTAATGATGTAGTGATCACAGGAGACTCTTATCAAGGTCCTGCCGAGTTGCTGCTGCCCTCACCCATACCATTGCTGCCTGCAGTCCTTCCAAGTTACTCCTTACACCAGCACATCCCTGGGAAGAGTCAGCAGCTTCACCACTAGGACACACCAGGCAAGGGGGAAGGAAGAAGCAGTTTCCAGACCCCATCCCAGCAACTGCTTATGACTCCTACAGTGAACAACACGTGGGCAAGACTGAGAGGCGAGCAAGTCCTACCCCACCACCCCAGCGGAGCTCTCCTTACTTCTCTCCTGTGCAGCTCATCCACAGCACCACGACACTGGAGCCTGCTGGTAACTTCTCCCAGAGGGTCTGCAGAGACCTCCTTTCCCTGGCTCTTCTCCTTAGAGGAAAGCTAATTTCCTGTGCCTTGATTGCCCTCCTTTGTAGCACCCTCCACCTGGACCTGCTACCAGCTGCAGCCAGGTAAACACCTGAGCCACCAGAAACCCTTTCTGGCCCCTGCTCTTGGGCAGAGGAGAGCGGCTTAGGGACACCAGAAACCACCTCATGGTCCACCACACCTGGGATGTCACCACTGAAGCAGCTGTCCCTGCTGTCATCGGGCCTCACAGGGCTCTGCGTTTTATCCACGCATCCTCAAATGGGAAGAAATTGTACTTGGAGCTTGGTGGGCACCTCCCTGGAGCTAGAGAGGCAGCTCTGAGCCTGCAGGACAGCATCAACGAGGCAGGGCCAGAGTGGTGGTAGCAGCAGTCAGGGGTAGCAGCTTTGGGGAGTCTTTAAAGCTTGTTAACCTTAAAGGTGCTGGGTTGTCAAAAAGCTCAGCTGATGCTCTGGCAATGTCCTTGGGAAAGGCAGCCTTCAAGAGGTCCTACCCTCCCCTGTTTATTCTGAAAACAGGATAAAATAAGCATCAAGGCTGTAGAGCTTTCCCTTAGCATGCTAGCCCTATATTTTTAAGCAGTAATTCTGCTTTGGATCTCAAAGTGGTTTGTGTTGAAGCAGATTGGAAAGCAATGGTTTGTACCCTCTCTATTATTTGCAGTGCACATGTTAAGCAAAATCATAAGCAGCTGCTCCCACAGCAAAACCCTGCCGCTCATCCCCTGCTGCAGGACGTGGCTAGCTGAATGCCTGCGCTGGCAGCCAGGCTGGGCTGGGACTGGCCGGGGGCACGTCCACTCCAGAGGAAGGCCCCGTGTCCGCACCCCCAGCCTCAAGGCATTTCCTAAGCGTGAGTTTGGATTTAGATGTTCAAAACCACACCCGTACTCAGGGCTCTCTTCATTGCCCTTCTGGCATAAGCCCTTTGAGCAGTCCTATTGCCAAATTTTCCCTTCAGCCAGGTAGGCTGGGAAAGTTTCCTTGTTTTACTTATTACAAGCTGTGAGCCTTATGCAAAAGCATGACTCGGAGCTGAGGCTTTAAAAAGAAAACGTAGCGTACTGCAACACCTGCATGAAATGAGATCAAAGCTGGCAATGCTAATATTGTCCAGCTAGCCCCAGGTGCTTCACTGACTTAATGCAGCCCCTCTGGTGACTGCCATGTCCTTCTTGACCATCCCAAGAATGGAAGCTTCCCAAAATACATCTTGTTAGCACTTTAACAGAGGGATTATAGGAGCCCTCTGTTCACGTCTAACTAAAAAGGCCATTGGCAGAAAGTCACCACAGCAAGACCATACGGGCAGAAAACCCTCCCTGACCCCAGCAGTAGCTACGTGCCAGAGGAGAGGACAGGGGCATTGCCAGTGTCACTGGTCCTGCAAATGCAGAGCTCGGGATCCTGCAGAGAGCTCGGGATCCACTTCAGCAGACCCTACAGACAAAAGCCAGGCCGGCTTCCCAGGCTTCCTCCACACACACAGCGAGCAATTTAACCCTAAATATAGGAGCGCAGCCCACAAGCCAGACAAGAAAGATTTCAATATCACCACCAGGAACAACAACAAACTGCACCACAGACCTTATTTCCAGCAGTGGGTAAGCACGGATGCCTCAGAGGAGGGCAAAAAGCCTCCTCGCTCTCACCCCCCGAAAGTTACACATCAAGGAGAGAAAAGTACCTGGCTTCCTACAGCGTATGTTTTTGCTCAGGGATCTCCATCCCAATAGCCGGAGCTCTTTTGAACGCACTTGGGTCTGAGAACGGTGCAGAGGGGAGGGTGACCCCGAAGCCTGCACCCAGCAGGGAGGGGGCTGCCTCAGTGCAACCCTTCCAGCCTGAAACCCTTTGGCGAGAGAGCAAGCCACATTCAAAGCTTCATTTTCTACAAGGGTGGGGAACGTGGCTGTGGGAATCGGTCACTGTTGCCACGATCATCAGGCAGCTCAGGCTATTTGTCAGCTGGTCGTAGCGAAGAGGTGGAGTACTTTCTGTGGCTAATGCAAACTAATTTTTCCTACACCAAATGCTCTGTTGCCACTAAAGTATTCAGCAGTATTTTCCATGTGGTGGCTTGAGACTTAAGGCTTCTAGCACATGCCGTATCCAATTATCTCATTGCATACTGAGAACAGCAGTGATTGGAGAAAGAAAAATAAAGATTGGTATAAATGTATTTATGAGATTTAAAATAAAAATCTGAGGCTGATATTTCCAGGAATAAAAATAAAGCAGAATTTTAAAATACCACAGCTATGCTCTTCAATAGCCCATATTCAGCTGCCCCTGCAGTCTACCAGAAAGGATAAATACAATTTCTGCTCATTATGTCTCTCCGGTAGAACAACAGATTTCCAACGCGAGGGTTGCTATCCAGATCTTACTCTAACAACTACAATCTCCTCCTTGGCGAGCCAAATTCAGTACCTGGTTGACTGGCAGCGTGAGAATGCAGTATGGCCATGGGCTGGAGTGTGCTCCCAAAAAATGAGCCGCTGGGACACAGTACGTGCCAGCAAAGGAGGGGTGGGAACTACTCTGAGGTGGGTTTACTTTATAAAATGTAGTTTGGGCATGAGAAGTGCAATCATCTGTGGGGAAAACAAAGTCCTTCCAAAAAACGGAGAAGTTCATTTCTCCATCATCCCATCGCCTCCTCCACCCCGTCCCTGCTGACCAACGGCACCTTGCCGGTTCCAGATTCACCCTTTCCTCCGCTCCCCTCCACGACGAAGCCCAGCGCCGGTGCAGCGGTGGGGGCTGTGGCAGCCTTGTGCCGTGCCGGGAAGGTGCTGTGCAAGAGGCACCCTGTACCCCCGCGCTGCCTCACCAAGCCGTGGGCCCAGCCGCTGTGCCAGCTGCCGCTGGGCTGAAGGTCCACGGCAAGGGCAAAAGGGCCCGACCGTGAACGGGCAGCAGCCCACCGCTAACATTCAGCTACCCGAGGGGGTGTGGGGGTGGCGGTGGAGCTGGACAGTGGGCAAGTGACTGCAACAGCACGCAGACGTCGTTAAAAATTCAGTACATTTGATTTCCTGGGCGCAGCCTGCAGAAATATTCGGCGACGCTGCTCTGACGCCTGCAGAGGTTCTGCAGGAAGGGTGCTCGCCCCGAGAGGAGGCAGCTGGGCGATGAAAGAAAAACTGCTTCACTGAGTGGTACCCAGGGCTCGTCCACACCGGTCCCGTCTCCGGCGGTGCCCCGTGCACGACGCTGAAGGAATCCGCAGGCACAGAGCATGCACAGCAGACGCTGCCTCAGCTACAGCCCCTCGGATTGCAACCCTCCGTGCCTCTGGAATGCCCTATCCCAGGGGTATATTGCACTGAACGGGGCTCGTCTTCCACCAACCGACTCGTTGGGGGTATTTTTTTGAAACAATATCAACATTTCCCACCTAGAGCACCCCGCGCCAAGGATTCCCAGAGGCTAAGGCGCAGCAGCTTTCCCCCCAGTGTAGTTCGGGCCTACCGCCTTCCCTGCAGCAACCAGCCCTGCTGCCCTCGGCCCCGGGAGACGCTGCCCTTGGGACCGGGGACCCCTTCACACGCTTTTTGTACTGGGGTATTAGGGGAATCCGCCAGCGCCTGACGGCCGCAGCCGCCCTTGGGGCTCCGCTCGCCCAACTACCGACCTCCCGGCGGTCCGGCCTGCGTGGGCCTCCCGGGCTCCTCCCGTTTCGCAGCCGGTCCCCGGCGGTGTTTTGACAGGAGCTGGCCCCCGGCCACCACCGGGGCCACCCGCCCCGCCTCGCAGCTCTGCCTGAAGCCGCTCGGCCCAGCCGGCACCCCGGCCCCGGCCCCGGCCCCGGCGGGAGGAGCCCAAGCGTGGGGCAGCGGCCGCC
>JAVJGG010000050.1:13555839-13581123 GCA_035590195.1 Aviceda cuculoides | reverse complement strand
GGAACGCCGGCGAGCGGGCGGGAAGGAGAGGTGCCGGGGGGAGCCTGGGCAAAGCGGCCAGGAGACGCCATTCCCAGGCGGGGGAAGCATCCTTGCTGGTGGGCAAGGAGGCAGGAGCCGTGCTTGCTGAAGAGCGTTCAGGCTCTTAAAACACCCTGTCAGCCTTCAGTGTCTCGGACCTGGCTGCCACGCACTCCACGGAGGAGCCGCTCCCGCTTTGCCCCAAATACCTGGGGTGTTCTCCCCATCGGCTTTAGCACACAGCTTCAGACCTTGCCTCCGCACAGAGCCGGTGCAGCAACGGCCTTGCCCCCATCCCACGCTGCGTCACTTTGCTGAACCCAGAGAGGATGCGCTGGTCCCACGAGAGGTCCCATCTTCAGAGACAGATTCATCCTATATATTCTGGTCAGCAGCAGTCCGCCCTTGCAGGTGAGAAGGTGCAAATGCCAAGCAAAGAAACAAAGAGAAGTGACAAAGCCCTTCGGAGTTAAGTGACTTCATATTTACCTGTTGTTTAATTTTACCTGCAGGAAGCTCCATGTGTAACCAAACCACCTCTTTCCAGCATCCCCAAACCAAAGCTGGATGAGTCTCTGAAGTCCTTGAAAATTTGTATGCTGGAAACACAGCAGGTACTGGACAGTAATATGAAGTGCAAGAGGGGAAGTCATAAGAATAGGGGCAACACTACAATATCAAAGTAAATGATTTTTTTTTTTTATTGCTAGCTTTAGTGGTCCATAACATAGCCAGAGAAAAGGAAAAAAACCCTAACCGTTTACAATGGAACCCTGGTCAGCAAGCTTCTTCGAGAAGAGATGTGAATAGTTATACTATGGCACCCCTTCATACATCCGTGTCCCAAGAAAAGCAAAACTTTCCCTTACCCATGCCAGACTCAGGCCAGCAGGTAGGTGACTTACAGCAGAGTGCTCTTCAGCAGCATGCTGCATCCCGTGGGCTGGTGTGCCTGTCCTCAGATGCAGCCCCCGGGAGGATGCTGATGGGATCTCTCTACACCCTTGGGAGTTCACACACTCGGTTTGCTTGACATAACCACCACCAGCAGCTTGTCTCCTCAGTTAGATTCAGCTCCCATTAGGGTTCCTGCTGACTCCAACCTGCTCAACTGGGTCCTCAATGCCTGACAGAGGCCCCTCTGGCATCCTGCTACTGAGAGTGGCAGGGAGGAAAAGGAACTGTCCCAGTGACTACAGTGTCTCTGGGTTTCCCATCACAAGCCAAGCTCATACGGATTACAGGCTGGCAGCAAATTAATTTCTACAACCTACCTATCTCAAATGGAAGATGTCACTGACGTGCACCTCTTGAAGGAAAAAATAGAAAGATACACGATTACCTTTTTCTATCCATACTTTATTGCAGGTGTACATATAATTATTTATATTTTATTTTAAACAAGAAATTCCTTTCATGGAAAGGAGAAACTTTTACCATTAAAATAGAGTGATTATACCACGAGTATTTTACAAGTATGTACAAATATTGGTAGCTAGTTTCTAACATCAGCTGATAAATGCTTACATGTCACCCTCTAACTAATAAAAAATAACAAGAGACCTTCTAAATCCAAAGACAAACAAAAAATAAGTCTATTACTAACAGGAACAGTTTTTCATATGAATACAAAAACTTGCATAATAGATATTCACAGTGCTTGAAAGATATTAACTCATTCTCAGGCTACACACAGAAGTATCTGGTCTCCCCTTCATATGCATATGTAACGTAAGAGTAGTGGAGGGAGCTGCGTAGGCCACTGAGGGAAGACTGTCAGACCTGGAGACTTCACCTTCCCCACCAGCCATGAAAAAATACAAGAAACCCCCATATACATACAAGGCAGTGGATGCTCATGCAAGAGCTAATTACACTGTTTTCAGGCATTGGTGTATTTTGTAATCAGTGACAGCAGGATTCCAGCATTTCACCAAATCCATCGAATGCTTGGTAACTGCAAAAAAAAAAAAAATACCAAGCTGCTTGGTGGCAATAAACACTTCAGTAAGGTGGTTAGGCTGAAGCAGGTATGAATGTGATTGTCTTTGAGACAAGCGTGCACGGATGTGGGCATGTGGTGCACACGCGTTTTATGACACTTTTCCAAACAACTGTACCCACTGAATTTTGAGCTTTTCCTGTTAACAACCACTGCCAGAACCACGAGTAACTGTAATCTGCACAGGTGGGAGAGCAACAGTTTAGCAGGGCTGTCGCTCCAGACACCCCCACCTTTTCCACAAACAGATGGACATTGCTGCAGCAAGAGCCATCCCTCCAGCTCCGCTGCGGCTGCAAGAACAAGGCTGCTCCCCGCAGCACGGCCACTGGCCTCCTGGATCCTGGCCATGCCCGTCTCCCACAGCTTAGTGCCAAACAGGCCCCAGGTAACGGAGTGACCGACAGCAGGAGGCTTGACCGGACTGTTCATGAACATTTAGATCTATTTAGGAGAGTTTATTTTAGACGCAGTAAACATAGCTCGAGTACTCTGTAAAGGCATTTTGGCTTTGCTTGGAAGAAAGGAAAAGAGGCTACGGTGAACACACAGCTCCTAATTGTTCATTACAAAAAGAACGAACAGTGTCATCAAAGAGGGCACGGTTGATTAAGTTGCAGCTACAGCGAGCTTGTGCCCATCATTCATTCCTCAAACACACAGCTAGGGTTTGGTGCTGGATTCATCTGGGGAGGATGTCCAGCCACTGACGCCACTTCAGTAAATGCAGATGCACCTGCATGCTCTGTCTCTACACCACACTCACTTGCATAGAAATAGTGAGATGACAGACTTCACGGATTTGCTATTTTAACAGTTTATGGGAACGCAATTTGTCAGACAAGCACTAAGCCTGGAAGCCCACCATCAAAGCAGCGGCACAAACCCTCCTTGTTGTGGTCTGGCTTCCTTCCTTTCCTGAATTTGACTATCTTCAGCTTTTGAATGATCAACACTGCACAACACACACTTCCTCAACCACAGAATAGCATCAGTCTGCTTCTAGAGTTTGCCAAAAAATTATTAGCTTCCACCTGCAAGGTTGTCAAAAGCTGGGCACAGGTTACACATGCCTGTAAGTACAAGCTCCCCAAATGCTGGGAATTGATGAGGGGAGGAGGTACTGGGGGAAGACAGGGAAGGAAATCAATCATACATTTATTTGGATGTAACAAGGTAGCAGGATGTTTTCCACACCAAATGCTTGAATCAAACAGCATAATTATCATTATTTTCCTAGTGAGAGCCAGCACAGCCAGCTCCACCACTCAGAATCACCAAACAGGTACCCTTGGTTTGGCACACAAACACCCTATGCTTCCACCATCACCAGCCCTGCAGCACCACACACTCATATTTGCATGACCTATCCATGACTAAGTTGGACACAGTCACTCTGTCTGTCCTTCCAAAGCGACTTTCACCAGTCCATACTTGCCTCCTAAGCAGAGGAAAAATTTCTAAGGAACAGATTTATTAAAAACAAAGAAAACAACAACACAAAAATGTGATTCAAAGTAAGGGGTGATCATGCCTGGACAAATTCTCCAGTCACACTCCTGTCTACAAGAGCCAGTCAATTAACACTTTTGTCTTCCACTTTTCCCTCAGAAGCAGCCAAATCATTTTTTTTATCCCCTCTCCCATCTCCCCAAGGATATAAGCATTTATTTATCACTCTGCATCATGGCAGTAGTAGACAGCTGAGAGACAGTTCCATTTGTTGCATTAAAGATAAAAAAAGAAGAGCGCACGTTGTATTTGGCTGGATGCTTACAACAAAACAAAACAACAAGAACAACAAAGAGAAGTAAAATCCTGGCAGAGCAGGTCTTGCTCCCAGTAAAGCAAATAGGCAACTTGTGTTCATTACAACAGGAACAGGCTAGACACTTCCATACACAGCCCTCCAAATGTGTGCAGAGTATATCCTGGCCTGACAGCTGTTGGCAGTGTTGCAGCAGCACAAACTCAAGACAACCAAACTATCTGTACACTACCATTAACATAAATGGACCACAAAAGAAAGGCAGGAAGATAAACTGCCATAGACTTTCAATTTCTTTCTGATAAATCCACTTAGACACAGTGTTTGCTTTACTAGCTCAGCCTCAGTTTTGGTCTGCTGTTTTTGGTTTTTAAGTTGGTTGTGTCACTGCTAATGGTGCAGGCCACTTCCATTTTCTGCTCACACAGACACTTCAAATGCCAACATTAAGTGCTACACTCCAGTTGATTTGCCCTGTAGTCAGGTCTGCAGAAGCGATGCCACTTACTGATTATGGAGCTAAGTAACAAAGCTGCTCACAATTTCCTGCAAGAACCAGAGTGACATCACATGTGTTAATGAGGTATGTATTTCCATGATGAGCTGTTTCCTGGTATGGAAGAGCTCCAATCTCATTACACCACAAACTCCTCCGGGAGCCGGTCCTCTCCCAGAAGATCCAAGGAGAGGCAGTTCATGGATCGTTTCCCATAAAGGGCAGACTTGGTTTTGCAGTCTGCTGTGGAATAAACACAGCCATAGATAGACAGCTTATCCTCCAGGCTGCAGCCAAAGGTGTAGCTGTGGGATGTGTCTGAAGACAGTGTGGCACTTAGCGGCGGGTGCCGGTGCTTGTAAAGGCGGATGTCATCCAAACTCTGGCTGTGCTGGTCCGTGCAGCTCCTGCTTTTGGGCGATCTGACCTGCCAGTTCAGTAAGACACACAGGGATAAAAACAATGAGCTCAGACACAGCTTAAGGATGCTGGCTATGCATGCTACAAGTTTTCCAAAACTGTTCTTGCACTCCTTCAAAACAGCCCCAGCAGCCTTCTGAAGGATGCTGGCTTAATTAAGAAGCTGTGAACCATTAAGAAATTACAAGTGCATTAAGCTGCCCTGCCATGTTAAGCCAGATCCTGATCTGTCTGCACTGTGTCCTCAGTGTCCAGTACAATTGACAAAATACTTGACAGGTATTGACACCTGAATGACCTGACAGTTCTTGGGAGATCCGTGCAGTCATCCTCAAATGGACAAAGTCCACGTAACAAAAAATTACCCCAACTGCTTGAACACACTGAGTTAGTGAAAGGAAGGTTCAGAAGGCAAGCATGCAAACTAATGGGTTACGGTGTCCAAAATTCACTAAGTGCAACATACAGTTTCATCTACGTAACATTGTTCAGCAGTGAAGAAATAGGAGAGACAAACCAGCAGTAATTCCCAGAGGCAGCATCTTGCTACACAAGCTGTAGTGACTCAACCTCTGTGGAGGAACTACTGACCATTCAAGACATTTCCAACTTCCCCACCTGTTTCTTCTTGCTCTGTCTCTTCACAATCAGCTTTTAAATGCTAATATTAAAGCTTATGCCAGGAATATCACTTTTAAACCAAGATACTTCTGTTGGCAACACAGAAAACTTCCTCCCGGTATCACCTGCTTTCACCTCCAAGGGATGGGAATTAGAAAACTACCCTGAGGAAACCCTGCGCTGGCTCAGCTGCATTCCCAGAAACAGGCACACGCTGTATGTTCCAGTCAATGCTAAGAAAACCCAGTCCTGCAGTGTTTAGTTACACGGCCTTGTAAGGAAGGTAGTTTTTTTTAAAGATGCACCAAACATTTGATGCATAAGTGGCAGCCAGGTCTTTGCAATTGCTTAGACAGTCCTGTGTTGATCAGAAACATTCTTACAAAACGGATGCCTCCCGATCAATTAATAGCATAAGCATGTGTTGGTAAAAGCATTAACATTAAAAACATTACTTTAAGCAAGGTGCCCACTCTCTGCCTTGCACTCTTAAGTCATTCCACTCAAATATAGGAATAAGTTCATTATGATTTGTACTGCACGGTCTTCAGCTTTGGAAAAAATAACAAAGATTTTATTTAAATCTCCAATAGCACTTTACAGACTATTTTGCTGGTAAGCGAAAATTTCTTATCACTTTTGACTGGGTCCAGGAAGAAGCATGAAAAGAGAAAAAAAGAAAAAAAAGTGACTGAAGTCCTTGTTCTGAAAAGTTCAGGCACTAAAAGGGGAAAACAACGAACAGATTTTTAAAATTCTTTTAGCAGATAAGGCTAATTTGGATTCAGAGAGAGAAGAAATGTTGGAGCTTTGGTTGTTCTTTTGGTTTATTTTTAAAAAAAAAAAAATCACAATATTTCTACCCCAGTGGCTACAGCTATTTTGAAAAGAAATATTCTTTGGCCTTAAAAAGACATTTTAATAAGCTTTTTCCAAGCACAACTTATCATATGACATATTTTACCATATATAGTTGCTTTTTCTCAAGAGTTTGATGAAAAGAAAACATTGACAACAGAGACTTCAGCACACGCATAGTATAATCACAGAAATGATAGTAATTAGATATTGAACATCTGGTTTTGCTCCAGTGTGAGCTTCTGGCTTCAGGAGCAGGAAGATGATCAAGTTTGCAACCCACATCCAAACTGCATGGATGGTCTTGGCTCTATAGTGCAATGAAAATTTGGAAGTGGTTTATTTTCCATTTCCCATCTGGAAGCCTAAGACAGACAATAGCTGGCTTGCAAGATTTCCCCACTGATCGCTCCAAACCTCTCTCTAGTATTCTGGACCCAAACACTGCTCTCATCCTATTCCTGATAGCAGTAGCTGGCCGACAGCTGTTTTGGGTTACACCATTTAAAATCAGTCAAATCCAGACCCATCAGGTTCACATGATTTACAGCTGTCTTCATTACACTAGACCTCGGTTCAATGCCCACACACAGACCCTCCTGCCCAGCAACCCCCCTTACCTGGTGAAGGGATTCCACACTTTGGCCTCTCATTTTTATTAGTGTGACCTGCACCACAGAGAGCGAGTCCTGATTTATAGCTGCAAAGGAGAAGGAGGAAGTAAAAAGCATTGCAGGTTTAAGGTTTTGTGGGCTGTGGAAAAGAGAAGTTGTTCTCACAGGCCACATTCAAGCAGTGCTATCCTATAAATATTCATCAGTGAGCACCCTCAATGCTCTGGGAGTTTTGCTCACAAGTAGTCTTTTTTGCCCCTAAGCATCAATGTTTAAAAACTCTCAAGAACACAGCTTCTCACCAACTTGTCCCATATTCACCCGTCTTGCTTTGCTATAAAGGCTGTATGGCTTAAGGCCAGACAGCTCCTGCGTGACCCCACTGTCTAGCATTCCCTGTATTGCAAGCCACAAAACTTTACCTATTAATTCCTGCGACTAGCCCATTAATCTGTGGTTGAAACCCTTGGCTGTTTTGTGGTATACAAGATTTGAAAGCAAATTCCTTCACTACAAAAGGTTTACCTCAGTACCTTTTTGTCATGAACTGAGTATAAACTTGGTAAATTTGTAGGAGGGAGACCTTGAGGAGCACAGAGGAGAGCAGCACTGTACTGTAAAGGGTGCTGGCCTTTAACCTCTAGATGAGCTGACTTCAAATCCTATTGCAGCAAGCAGGACAATAAGCGGCACTGGCAGTTGTTTGGAAGACGACACAGCTTTCTTAGATCCCTCAGATTATGCCTGTTGCTAAAGCCTAAAGAAAAGCACTGAGCAGTAGCAGAAAGCCATCTCACCTTGGCAGCTAGCAGCATCTAGAGGAAGAGATTCAACAGATTCTCCCACAGTGGCCTCCTCTAACTGGTCTCCCTCTAAAGGCTCATCTACGGGCACCTCCTCTGGCTCATCTACTGCCAGCTCAAGCTCTAGGAGGAAGAGAGCGGCAGGAGAAGGGTTAGTATTACACTTCTGCTCCAAGCTGCTTCACGTTCTCTGACTCCCCATTCTCCTGCAGGAGAAGGCAAGAGCAGGCTTAGAAGTTGCTCCGCATCTCTGAATTCTTTACCATCGTCCTGAGAGTCGTCTTCAGCCCGCCCTTTGCTGCCACTGTCAATGCCAGAGCTGCCGTAGCTGATGGTTGAGCTGCAGGATTTCTCTTTCCTATGCACCCGGTCAATGCTGAAGGGCTCATCCACTGACATTTCCACTGACACCCGGTGCCTGGAGTCAGCCTCGATGCCTGATGTGTGAGAGCTGCCGTGACTCCCCGTGGACTGGCGCGAGAGACGGTTATCCCTCCGGCTGCCCCCACTGCTCCCGCTGCCACGCGAGTTCTTATCGGACGGGTCCAGGTCCATGTCTAGCGTGTCACTGATATAAGACTCCCGGTAGCGCTTCTTCTCTGAGGAAGAAAGATGAGAGAAACCAGTGGGAACTTTAAGCAAGACTGAAGGAAGGGTAGCAAAAATAATCAAGTAAGTTCTGGGACTGGCACAAGCCGACAATTAAGAAACAACTGCTGCAGGTGCTTGAACAAGTACAGGAACAGTTTTGTATTTTGTTTGCTCAACAGATACTGGGATGCCCAGCTGGCTGTAAAAGAATTAGTCTGCCATACTTGCAGTAAACCCACCATGTCCTGAATTAGAACAGGCAGGCAGAGGCAGTTATGATACAAAAAACCAGTAGCTTCTAGAATGAAGGAAAGGTCAAAAAAAAAAAAAAAAAAGAGGAATTACTTAGCTAACTTTAAGTGCTCAGTCTTTAAAAACAGAGTGCGTTGACTGTTTCTTGAAACAGTCACCAACGTGTGGAGACAGCTAAGAACACGATCCCTGTGGCTGGCCTTTATTAATGATTTATTAATTATTTCTCCCATGGCTTGTATCTGTTACCTAAAGAGATGTGTGCTGAGGGTGGTCAAGAAATCCACAAGACACTAGTAGACACAAAACAACCTAGGGCCTTTTTCCCCCGCACACATTTGATTAGTGAGCCTTTCTACAGGTGACTGGCACATGCCACTGGTTTGCACCTGCACAGCTTAAGGCCACTTCTACAACCCCACCAAAGGGAAAGACAGAAATAACCAAGCTAGATGAGACCAAGGGCTGCCTTGCCCTGTACACTGATTCCACAAAACCAGCAATCGCCACTTCAGAGATGGATGTAAGCTCCTTAAGAGTTAATTGAGATGGGCAATAACCAGAAACAAGTTTCTTCCTGACGTCTCCCTGGAAGGAGTCAGCCTATGTCCTCCAACAAGAGGGCCAGCTACTGCTGGCTGACTTCTACTGACCTTGAAGGTAAGGATAAAAGGCTTACAAACCCCAGAGAAGACAGAGAAAGTGTGAATGGAGAATGCGGGGAACAGCACTCAGGAAAGAAGAAGGGGAAAAAAAGCATTCAGGAGAAGGCTAGAGGGAAGGGGACATAATCCTCTGAAAGAAGACCTATGCAATGCATTAAAAAAACAGTCACTGGGGAGAGGTAGGCTGAGAAGTTGTAGGAGACCCAGCTTGCAGAGCTGGAAAATGGAAGAGGGCAAGCTGAGAGGTGGTGATATGACTGAAGTTTGCCTGGAAGGACACCAGGGATTGTCAGACTTCAAATCACTGCTCCTGTGGAGAGGGGGCCACGTCAGAAAAGACAAATTCTGGGAGTCCTGATCTGCTCTCAAGCTGTTTCTGGCACTGAGCTCTTAGCTCTTAACTGTTGGACACTATAGACTAAATTGTGTGCAGGGTTTAGTAAAGGGCACTAAAAAAATCAAGACACAGGCTCACAACTTGTACTGCTGCTTGAACAGAAGATGACCTTATCCCAGTGGAAAGCTTTTTATTAAAATTACTTCCACTCAGAAGCACGTGTCAAATGTGCACAAACTGGGAGCAGAGAGCGAGGATCTCCTCTTACTTAAAGGGAGACATTTCCCCCCTACTGCTCTCATACACACACTTTCTGATCACAGTCTAGCAATGTGGGAGCCATAAACACTTCCCAGTAATGGTCTTGAAACATATTTAACACCTCTATTTCTCTCACTGGCTTCCTGATAAGGCAGAAACACCATTAATTAGATAGAGAGCAGCCACCATGAAGCAATAGCAGAGCCTAACACGCTGTACTGTTCCCCTTACCAAAGTCACCTGCTCTTCCGTCACGTACCTTCAGCCTCCTCCAGTTTTCGGATTTGCTTCAACACCGGCTGGATATTCAGAAAGAGCCGGTGGCTGTTGCTGAGGAGCTGCAGCAAGTGCCGTGACCTGAAGGGGCAACCCGTGTAGTAAACCAGTTTCCGTGCAGAGGGCAAACCATCTGGCTGGATCTCAAATTTTTTCCCCTGCGTAACGAGGAGAGATGCCAGTGAAATGAGCAAGAGTATGTTTTCAGCCACACGGCTACCAGATAGCTTGTGGTCTTGTGCGTACGAGCGACAGGACTTGACACGACAGTGCGGCAGGCTGACGGCTTTGCCAGGTTGACAGCCCGCTGCCAGATGGCCTCCGTTCCGTCATACTCACCAGAAACGCAAGCTTCCCGATGTGTGACCAGGGAAAGTCGTAGAGGAGCTGGCGAATGTGATTCACCTCCTGCAACACATCAAACTTGGAGTGACACAGGGACTGGCAGGTACAGGGTGGAGTCAGCGATGTGCAAAGAATTTGCAAACAACCAAGAATTTGAGATATGCGGAGCCTGGCGCTTGCTCGGAGGGGAGGCAGAGGAGCTGCGGTGGGGGGGAGGACAGGGGAGCTGGGCAGAGTTAATGCTACACCAGAAAGCTTTCACGGCAGCCTGTTACCTGATAGATGTGCATTCCTCTCAGGGTCAGGCCCAGGATAACTGTCGGGCGATCCTCCTTCTTATCCTAAAAGAACAGAAGAGCCTGGAGTCAAAGGTTAATCTACAAAGACCATGCTCTTGTTCTGGCACCTACTGCAGGAGAGGTAGCAGGACTGCTCATCAGGCAAATGCCATCAGCTCATTTAGTTTTTATTGTGTTTGTAAAGTGCACCTTGCCTTGCTGACCCCTGTAATTTCTACACCTAAAATCCCCTCATGCTGGGCAACTCAAACATTTCACCAGCAAACGCCCTAGCTGCCCTGGACAGGGAATCCTGTAGCTTTAGTGATTTGAAGGCATGGACAATTCCTGCTCTCAGAGGTACCTTGTAACCTCTCGTACTGCCACATACTGTCCCTGCTGCCCCCGTGAACATACAACCACTCTCGCTCTCCAGGTGACAGGGAGCCTAAAACAGAAGGGACGCCTGTCCCCTTCTCCTTGCCGCAGCACTGCTGTTCCCATCCAGGGACTTGCTGGACCTTACGTGTCCTTTGGCCATGAGGGAGCTAATCAATGCCCAGAGTTACAGGGACTTTCCTTCTAACCTTTTGATCTCAGTGTTGGGAGCAGGTGGTTTTAAATGTTTGCAGCTGGGATGGAATACTGACTGCCTTGGTTTTCCTCATGCTGTATCTTGGTATGACATACTCAGTCTCTAATAAGATTCTTTTGCTTGAAGACAAAAAAGTATCATAAACTAGTTCTTTCAGTCTCTTCCTGGCATGGCAGAGTTAGGGAGGGGAACGCATACTTTTCCTGCTAGGAGCAGGAGGAAGAAAATTTGGAGGTAAAAATTTATGGGCTCACAGAGCTCAAACTTTACATCAAAACTTTCTCGCCTCATCTGGCGTGTGAAGATGCAAGCCTCACGCCACATTACCTCACCCTTTGCCCCGGAACCATCCATGTCTCCAGTTTAAAGTCACTAAGAAATGCTTTCTGCCTCCTAAGGGCAAAGAGCTTCATAAATCAGTATTGGTCTGGAGGAGAGACACGGGTCTCAGTGCTGTTTTCTTTTGGAGTTCCCAACCTCAGCAGCAGCCATGAGGACAGTGTAAGGCAAAAGTGGCTGCTTTTGAAATCTTAGGGCAGACAGCACACCGACACCTTCAGGTGGCACCCCTGTGTGCTCGATCAGGAGCTTTGTCACCCAGGTGTCACCTAGGAGGAGGATATCTCATCACAAGATGAGATAAGTGTGTCATATGGCAGGAAGAAGAGCAAATTGTGGATCGAACAACACATGAAGGCATTAGCCATGCATTAAATATAAGTTCAAGTCAGACAGGAATTTGGATATCGAGAGCAACCAATTTCACAGCCCTACTGCTTTCGAATATAAATTGCATCATGTCCTGGCAGCTGGATTTCTTACGGCATTCAAGTGTAACCAACCCTCTTATGATGGCATCATTAACAGCATTAGAATCAAAACAGAGGACAGAAGAATTACGGGAAGCATCTATGGTTTGCGAGAAACTGAAACTAAGCCTGGCCTACAGATCAAACTCGAACTTATTTCCTCAAGAAAAATGCATGTTTCTCTAGTAACTACAGCTGCTAGATCTGGTCAGAGGACATGGATACCTCCCAGACATAATTCCCACTGGGCACAAACAAACAAGAAGTTTAATTAGGAGTCTGATAAAGTGGAGTATCTCCATTTGGGAAAAAAAGGTCCAAGCCATTCCTAATTAGGTGAGTGAAACCTGCTCATGCAAGTGGAACAGAAAACTTCTCTTTAGTCCTATTTCTAGACCTAAACTCTCTTAGCGTGTGAAAATGAAGTGCATTCTGTTTAAGCAGGCTTGGGTCAGGAGTCTAAGACTCAGAGACACGCAACAATCCAGGAATCCAAAAAAACTGACATACAGCTTAGAAAACACCAACCACTCTGACAGGGTTGGAAGGGGAGGGGGGTAAGAAGGTTAGGATGACTCAGTGTCACCTTCAGTTATTACATGGCATTTGTGTGAAAGCTGGCCAACCTCTTGTCACCATTTCAATGGGCCACAAAAAAAAAAAAAAAAAAAAAAAGCCTTCTCGGTGATTTCCCTGGTGCGAGTCTACTGACAGGCAGGGACAAAAATTAAGTTTTGCCATTCCTGTGGCCAGTTTCTTGGCTGAGGAACAAAACTAGATTCCAGCTATACCAGTATATTGGCAACAGATTTGTTATGGGGACACGCCTCATTGGCTGAATATTTTAGACTTGTCTGGCCTCTCTGAATCAGGCAACCATCCCTCAAATAAACAGAAAGTGAAAAAATGCAATGGTGCACCCAATTAATGATGGGAGAGAAGTTAAAATTAAGCAGCTCTTTGTTTAACCTTCTGCAGCCTATAGAAGTGGACGGGCACATCTTCCAGCAGGCAGGACTCCTTAATGAACTTCAGCACCGCTTCCTTAGCACTCAGCCCTTGCTGTTCCCGGTGCATCTCTGGGGCATGTTTCAAGATGTAGTCGCTCCCCCTCTTCGCAATTATCTAAACCACAAGAAAAACAAACAGGTCAGCAACTCTTCAGTGATCCCCACGGGAGGCAGCTGTGATCAACAGCAAAGCAGAGATGGGAGGCAGAGGAGGTTCATACGGTCCCTTAAGATGTTAGTCCACATTCAGCTCTACCTCCCTGGAGGATAAGCATTTAAAGCAGCCCAGATGATACCAATGTCTCCAAACAGATCCTAGATGGCAAAACCATAACAGACTAAGACTACAGAGGTCGTGTCAAGTCTTTTCATTTTTAAGTACTGGAATTAGTTTTCCTAACTCCTGGCATCCGTAAATGCTCTGCATACCAACACAATCAATAGCAACATCTCCAAACACTGCAGAAATGCTAGGTGGTCCTTTTAAGACCAGAAACTACACATTAGGCTTATTTAGCATTTCCATCCTCAAAGGGGTGGATAAGACTATCTCAAGGTATTTTTTTTATCTGGCAGGAGTGGTTGGCAGGCACGTGGCTTTGCTAAGCAGTAGAAAAACCCACACTGGGCCTTCTGCTCTTGCCCTGCGAGTGCCCAGCTCCCATCCTTGCCCACGTGCCTTCTCCATACAAGGCTACAGGGCAGCCTGGCCCCCTCCTGTGCTAGACTGACCCCTTCCAGGCTGCAAGCAGCAGTGACAGGTAAGAGAGGTGTTGGCTGAATTCACTTCACAAAATCCCCCACCACTGAGGGCATTTAAAACTAGATCCCACCAGGTGCCCGAGAACATCCTGCCGAGAACAACCTGCCCTGTTCAAAACAACCAGACCCCATCACCACCCAGTTCCCAATTCCAGTTTATATTAAGCCCCTTGTTTACTCTGTTCGGTAACGCCTCTGCCCTCCCCTGCATGCCTTGCCAGATTAGTTGCCCTCCCACGAGGGAGGCTGGGCTCAGTGGAGGACAACACCGATGCCACCAGCTGCACAACGTCAGCAGAAAGAGACACGCCAGCTCCACAGTTCAAAGCCGGGTTGATCGCCCCAGGGCAGCACTGCCTCTCCTCGCTAGCACGAGGCTTGGGGCAGCCCTTGGCCAAATAATCTTAAGCACGTGTTGGAGGAAGAGATGGCGTTGGAGGAGGAGATCGCTCAGTATCTCCCCACGGGAGCCCAGGGGCAGGGAGAGAAGCGTCCCCACGCCTGCCAGATTTTGCTCTTTGTAATGATGTAATAAATCACCCACATACTTGCTTGGGGTTGTGGCTCAGCGTAGGTGAGCCAGGCTTTGCCTTGGCCTTTGCAATGTTTGCCAGATGAGCAATAGTCTGTGATAAGACTTTTAACTGCCCCAGAAACAGCACATGAGACCCACCTTTTTCAGCCCTTTGTTAGCTACCTTCTGCCAGGAGCCCCATAGCAAGGAACAACATGGGATGAAGGCCTGTTGTCTGGGAGAAAGACACATTTCTGCACAGCGAGACAGGCAGGCTGGGACTCGTGCATAAAGGAGGCTCTACCAGCCTTGCTTCCCCGATGCAACCCCTGTCACTGCTCTGAATCTTCTCCCCAAAGCAGGGGAGAGTGCCACCTTTCAGGGGAGACACAACTCGCCTGGGGACAAGCAGCCAAACACCAGAGGCACCTGGGCTTTTCAACAGCTATCCCAAGGCGCAAGCTGGGCTAAAATCCTCTGTCACAGCAGAGAAGGGGCCTCCAGAACTAAATCAGGTTGCAGAGGAGGGTCTATCCAGGTCCCAGGGAACATCCTGCTCCAGCAGATGTCATCCGACATTAAAGTGAAGTGTTTGCAGCAAAGCTGGCTTCCCTTTCTATTTTTATGGACACTAAAGTGTCAACAGTTTTATCAACAGTTTTCTTGACATTTCACCACAAGCGGAGAACTCTCTGCAGGTAACCAGCTCTGACAGAGTCTTAGCTAGTTTGCCTTCATTTGACAACAAAACCAACCCTTGGCTAAGCTGTTCGCAAGTCTTGAAGGGCACCAGCCCATATGCACATGCTTATAAAAAAACGTGCAAACCCATTTCCAGGCCATTCTCTTTTCTCTTACTGCAGTTGAGCCAGAGATTAATGACAAAGCAAGTACCAGAGGCACTGCACAGCAGTACTACCCCTCAGGGCTTGGGTCTATCCATCCCAGCGGTAAGCATTACAGAGATAGGAACAAAGGGCAATGGACTTGGCTTCACGGCCCTGAGGTTTTCTGCAGAGCTTAGGTTGTGCAGATCTTGCTGATGTACCACTGCAACCACACAACCCTTTAAGCCGTAGAAGAATTAAACAAGGACAGCTGCAGTGTCAGAGTTATTCATTTGATGCCAACACATTCCCTCACCAAGGAAGGGTACACACCACCCATCTCACTGATGAGTGAGCCCAGGAGGAATGGGCACCTACATCCAGTGGGAAGAGAGGAGATATCTCCTGAGAGAAATTCAGGGTGACGCTCTACCACTCTGCCTGATCTGCAGTGGCAGTTGGGGAAGTTGCGTGGCTGCAGGTAGGTACCACCTTGACATAGCTCCTGCTGCGTGCTCAGTCTGTTGACAGAAAGATCCCCCAAAACTTACCCATTGCGGGAAATAAGCCTGAGGTTCAAAATATTTGCCAGCATGGACCTTCTCCCTGAAGTTGCCCAAGTCTGCCTGTAAGCTGTAGGCAGCCAGCAAGAAGTAGATTTCTTCTTTGTGGTTGCACCGAGACATAAGTACTTGCTCTTTGAGATGGCAGTAGTAGAGCTGCCGTGCCACCTTATCGCTGCAAGACACAAAGGCAAATTTACTTCAAGAAGAAAAGAAAGTCCAGGCACAGATAAGGCCTCTCAAACACATCTTCCTTCTGAGAGGAGTGATTACACTTTGGCATCCCTGATGCATGCCAGTGCCACCCTGATACAGTTATGTGTGTGTAGGGAGCACCAAGCCAAGATCAAGGTCTTCTCCCGCTAAGTGTTGTACAAACATGGGAAATGGTAGCTTCTATCTCGAGGAGCATGAGATCTAAGGAGTTAGGGCAGAAGGTAGATGAAAGAAAATCATGTCACACCTGTTTTGGAGACCGACTACATCAAGCACTTCTGTTTCTCTGGAAAGCCTGTAGCAGTCAAGAGAGTCAACTCCCTTGAATCCCAGTCCTGTTTCTTGCACACCTGTCCTCCTTTCCCCTCTAAACCTGGCACTGCTTTTTCATTTCACCTTGCCTTAGGCTCAAGGTACTTTTCAACAGCTAATTCCCTGCAAGGTAGATCAAAAGACACAGGAGCCTTGGGCTTCTTTTTGTCTTCTTCCTCAAGGTGCTAAACAGGGATAGTCTGATAAGGCATAACTATCTTGTAGCATTGATAACACTGCCCCCCCCCATCCCCATCCCCTGCTGTAAAAGCTCATGGGAAGCAGGCTGCTGACATGTACGTATAGATACGTGTATAGGTACGTATAGAGATGCTGGACACTACAGTCTGCTCATAAAAGCGTGTGTGTATGTGTGTATAGCTTGAAGGGGCCATGTAACTACCTCTGCGTGGCTCCACAAACCTCTCAAATTACTAGTGCAAGAGAGAGTTGCTTGTGACCCTAAAGGATATATACACTGGGGGTGGTAAAATTATATGTAATCTCCCTTTGCACCCAAAAGCAAAACTAAAACACTTAACAGCCAAACAGACTCCAGAAAAAAAGACTCCCCTGTATCCAAAATGAAAGACTACGGAGAGAGAAAAACAAAAAACCACCAAGCTTTGTTTAAGATGAGAACAAATGCCAAAAATTTGGTAAAGATTTTAATCCACCCAAATGATCCCAGCTCTTGGCTTGCCCCGGGGTCACAGCCACGCCAGAAGTGCTGATGCAAATTAACTCTGTCAGTTGTTCATTTTTAACTACCTCATCCTTTGTTCTGTACCGTGGGTGAGGGTGGTGGTGTTTTGAGTGCAGCCCATATTCCATGTGAATGGACTACAAATGCAAAACTCTCTAACTTATGTGTCCATTTACAAAAGTCAACTTCCAGGAGTAGACTGCACAGACCACTGCTCAGATACAAAAACCAGATACAAAATTATTAGCACATGCTCTGGAGTATAAATAGCTATTTTTAGTATATTCATCTGATGCTTTTTCATACAACCAAAGGATGCAAGCAAAAGAGTGTTAATCCTATTTTGATACTGTTGCCATTCAACCTGCTCTCTAAACACAGATGGAAAAGCAGTCACAATTTTCCTAGGGATAAGGATTATGATTCAGGGGGGAAAAATCTGTGGCTGGATGAGGAAGTTTGTGAAGGTCTTAAAAAAAAAAAAATAAATTCAAGCAGATTGTTTAAGCTGTGAGCTCACAGAGATGAGCTTAACAAAGAAACATTATTTTTCTTGCTTTTTAAGAACACAGTGAACAATTCAAAACACAATAACTACCACAGAAGGGAACTTACCTTATTACTCTTCCATTTTCTACATAGTATTGTACTCTAAAGAACGCAACGAAAGGAGGGCTGAATTTCTCTGTTCCCTAGAGCAGAGACAGAAGACAAGTTAACGTTCAGCATCCAAAATTCCTGTTACCCCGTCTGGTAACATTCTCTTCTCCCAAGCTTGTTCCCCATACTGCTTTTCATTTTCTACTCTTAGCTCTCGGCAGGTTTTAGGGGGATCTCACTGTCTTGGAGGCTCACGACAACAAGGCATCATAAAACATTCAGGCGGGCTGAATGGCAAAACATCCTAGGGAGAGCGGAAGATTTTGGATGGGAGGATGAGCAGGTATAAGAGAGCCCCAGCGTAGCCTGGGGATGCCCAGCCTGGCCCAGAGTCACCCAGCTCAGCACCTGGCAGCACCGCAGACGCGTTAGCGCTGGACGCGGCAAGTTTAACGCAGCCTCCCTCGAAGCACCAGGCGAGGCGGCAGGGCAGCGCGCCAGGCTGGCAGGGCTGCGGCGTTCCCAGGGCACACCTAGGAGTAACCAGCCACCTCTGTGCCCCCCCACATCACTCGGCGGGGGGACACACGCGCGCTGCTGCCGTCAGCATTTACCGCCCGAGGCTGCGGAGCACCAGCCTGATATTAACTCCTTGCTTTTTGCGTGGCAGGAGTACTGTTTAGTTATTCACACCTTCCCGCGGCCACAGACCAAAAGGAGACATTGATGTCTGCTTCATGCTGGAGATGTCTGTTAGAAGAAAGCCAGCAAGAGTTCTGCTGTGGTTTTAACTACAGTCTACCTTCCAGACTTACAGGCTTGTTTAAACAGGAAAAAAAAGAAGAAAAAAAAAAAGAAGGGGAAAAAAAAGGAACATCTTATCTTACTAGCTCATTCTCTCATCTGTCCTACTTTGCCACTCGCTTCTTTAATGTTCATACAGGTAACTTTGCTCACACCAGCAGTTCCAAGGCTTTGCTGGTCAGACCCATCTCACTGGGACAAGGTACATGGCATGCCGTGCACATCTGATACAGACAGCAACTTCTTGATCATCATGCAAATATTTATTTTATTTCTGGAACTTGCTCATAGTCACCCTATTTTATAGGGTGATAGCCTAACTCCTCTCAGACTTCAGTACTGCCAATGGTAACTCATTCAACTCATTCAGCCTTTTATGATTCACCTCACACCAGAGGTTCATCACTTACCCTGATTTAGAAAGCGTTGCAAGAACCCAGCCTCAAAGCAACCACAAAGCATACCCCATCCCAAGGTGACCAGAAACACCTGCCTCGGGAAACTCTTGCTGGCTGGACAGACAGCCCTCTGCACAACTGGCAGCTGTCTTTGAAGTAACCCTCACTTGTTTGGGAGAAGCAGTATGGGATAAGAGAGATCCCCAAACCTCACTAGTCCTCTGCAAACTTCTCTAAGCAGCAGAAATGGCAAGCGTGCCTACTCTGCAAAAGAAAACCTTTAAGGAAGGTGGAAAAAGTCATAATGAGCTAATTAAGATACTGAATGTAATTGCATACTACACTTTGTTCTTGACTGCGGCTCCTCTAATAATGACACACACAAACAGGCATTATCATGTCTGAATGACCAGCACTAAAGATCTACGTAGGCTTGCCTTTATTTCACGTAGCTTCTCCTCCCTTGACAGGGCTGGCTAGCCTTGAAGAACTAAGACTCTTCTTGAAGAAAATATCCTTCCTCTTGCTCCACTGTCTTTTAGCATGTACTCGGGAAGAGTCACAGCTCCAGCCCTCTCCTTCCTATCAGGTTCAAGTCACAAAAGGTCATTTTAGGCTGTTCTGCTTAACAATAACAATGAAGTCTCCAGACTCTTCACAGGCTTGGCTAAGTTCAGAAAGAAGACTGACCAACTGACCTTCTCCACTCCTGTAGCAGCTAAGCAGCAACTACGTGGCTACTATTGCTCAGGTAAAGTTGAGTAAAGGGCTGGTTTAGCTCTTTTAATTAATTGTACAGCCATGCACAAGTCACTGCATCTTGCTACTGAACAGCATTCTGCAGACCATCTTCAAGAAATGCTTTATGGACCTTAGTTTAAGAGCTTTCATTTCACTGTGCAGTCCAATATCAAAGCAGTAGCCTCTGAAATTAAACATCTGTCTTACTTTGGTGGTCTCTTTCTTCCATTCCTTTGAAAAGTATTTGCTAAGCTTCTGCTCCAGGTCTATAAAAACATATTCATTATCTGAAAGAGGAAAAAGCATTTAATGTTAAAGAATTAGAAACTGTTATTCATGAAATACTTAAGATTACTATACAAGTTGTTTCCAAGCAATACACTTTAAAACAAAGCTGACCAGGGAATAGACAGGGCAGGGACTCTTAAGTACATGTGTTACTCCAGACAGTCCGAAAGGAAGGTCAGCTAAACCTTGATTCAAGAGGTACAGAGCTAAAGTTTCCCAAATGCTTTAGCCAGAAATGCAGAATTCTTGCTTTTTATGCAAGAAGCCAGTTACAGAACGGAAACACCATCTTACCAAGCTAATTGCACTTTCAGTTTAGCAGATTCAGTTTTTTATTATTATTAAACGAGTAAGCCCTACCCAAACTTCCACTCTGCCATCATGCAGCACCATGGCCCAACGCGGCAATAAGCAAGCGGACAGTCAGGTGTTTGACAGGTTTCACCCTCTGCATATGAACGGGCTCCTCTGAAATGGCGAGAAGGAGGAGGACCAAACCCAAATGCCCTCCTCAGTAGGTCTGGTGTCTTCTGCTCACACACAACTTCTTTCATAGAGCAAAAAGGTGAACAAAAGGAAGGGAAACCTGGCCTGCCTCAAAGAACCAGGACTTGCTCTCCAGGCAGGTGAGGGTGAACAAGAGACAGCCTGAACAGCACATAGTCTTGAAAGATCTTTGTGCTGCTTTCAGCTCAGCCAGTGAAAGATTTCCCTGAGCCTTCTCGGGTCTCTTAAAAAAGACCTGATGGGTGTTTCAGGCTTCAGCGGCAATGCCAGCTAAGCACGTTCACCTGACCAGTCTTGCCCAAGGAAAGTGTTTTGACAAGTGACGTAAATGCCACGTTGAAAAGCTTATTCCTTAGACATGAAAGAAGCAGGGGGAAAAAAGGGAAAAAAGGAAGGGGGGAAAAAAAAAAGAAAAAAAAAAAAGAAGAACCCTTCACAAAACAACCTTCTGCCCCTGAAGACCAGCCCAGACTTCTAAGCTTTGGTTTTTGCTTTCTGATTTCAAACAACACAAAAAAAAAAAAGGAAGGAGACTAGAGATGAAATTTTTCTAATGGAGATTTACAACCAAATGAGAGCCTGCACTCATGTCTGTACAGTAGATGAAGGACTGGCAGAGGCCAGCGTTACAGCAGGTATTCAAGGGGGCTCTGAGGTACCTTGCAGCCATCCTCCCAGAGCATTCCAGTTCCCTATAGGGGCAGATACAGAAAATACTTCCTTTGCAAGCTTTTAAAAAACAAACAAGCGAAAAAACCCTTATTGTGACCTCGCTCAGCTCCCACCTCAAGTGAAAGAAACCACACCTGGTGCTAGCCAGAACTGGTCCACACACCACACTAACAGGAAGCCTTGTGTAAAATACTGGTAACGCTGCACACAAATAAAGAGGACAATCCCCCAAAAGTCCTGTTTCCGTCCCTATGGACTTTCCTGCATCGTACTGATTGCAGCTGTAACTTTAATATAATTACACTTCTGTTTACTATGTTGCTTGACATGTCATATACTTACACAACACAGTATTTAACAGCACTGTTGAAATTGCTGTTAATTCCTGAAACTTTTAGTGGTGGTAATTTAAGCGCTGTAGCGCACGAGGTGATACAGAAGTTGTTTTGCTATTTTGACAAGGAGAAGACGACATCTTAGCATCACAGAGACTGCATCTTGTACCTGCCTCTTCACTTATGCCTGTAAGATAGGGTGGCTGGGGGGCTATGCTGGCCCCAACCCTTGCTTCTCTAAGTCCATTAAGATCAGATAACGCTGCCCTGGAAAGGTTGATAGAAGCCCTAGTCAGTGAGAGAGAGAGGTTTGGTCCATCTCTTGGACTTGTCTCTGTACACTGTCAGCTGCCAAGCTGATAAGCGTCTCTCTGTGAAGCTTTTCTTAAAGAGTAAATAAAAGCTCCTTTAGGAAGCAGCTGCAGAGCAAGCGACAGGAGTGGGGTAAGAGAAGCACGGCACCCAGCCCCTGCCTGGGCTTCGGCAGTCCCGGGGCAGGGCGCCTGCTCCACTGTGGGCTCCCACAGCAGGACTGGGGCTGCTCCTGATGGCGCACTGTCCTGGTTTCGGTGGTGGGTAAAGCCTGTACCGGTTCTACCAGCACCACCGTGTTTAGCTGCCATCTTGTAACGAGGGTAGGGAACGGCTGTAACAAGCTGGGGGGTCCGTTTTCCCTTCTTGCTCAGGAATGATCCTGTGCCCAGAGGCGTTTAGGGAATACATGAATTATTCCTTAGCCATGAGAGAAAGATGGCAACGGCAAGTGCGCTGATATACCCTGAGCCTCCCATCAACACAGGGATACTGGGACAGAAAGGGGAAAAGGATGACAGAGCAGTTGCACTGTAATAAAGCCATTTGTTACCCACACCCCACAGCCCCTATTTATCTCTGTCATGTTAATTACGTCAGAGAGATGACTCTGGGAGGGCCCAGATGACAAGCCTGAGGACTCCAGGTCATTATCATGCCTACTGAGAGGTGCACATAAAACCCAAGAATAAGGCGGGCTGAAGGAGGAGGACACCCCAATGTATCAGCTCTCCCTGGGGGTCCCGCTCCTCTCCAGCTCAGCCCAGCATCCTCCCCGTCCTCCCTCCCGTGCAAGAATGCAGTGCTGCATTCCTGCCTTAATGAAGTTAATATTGCTGGAATGTCAACCTGCAGCTTAAGCCTCCATCTACAAAAACAAAGAGGTATTTCCCTTCCCAGACCTATGTTCGTTGTGGGTTTTTTTTTTGTTTTTTGTTTTTTGTTTTTTTTTTCCTTAAACTGGATTAGTGGTGAAACATAGAGATCTTTTGCCAGGTGCTAGAACTGCTGCTGGTTTGAAAACAAGCATCTGTAACGGAGATGAGGGCACCAAACTGCAGCACCTCAGAGCAGGGCTGTAAAGGCCAGTATATAGAAATGCACAGATGGCCACCTTTCCAGGGAAGAACGTATCCGATCTGTGGATCCAAACAGGGCTGGATACTCAGCAGGTACAAACTGTCATTGCTTCACTGGCCTCAGCTGAAGGACAACGACCGAAAGGTACTAAGAAGCTGGCTTAGAAGCACGCATGCATGCAAATACGCACCTGTCCACCTGCAGCTACTGACACTGCATTCATGAATCTCGTCCCAGTGCTATCAGTGAGCTTAAAAATACATCATATCAGCTTCTCTTAAAAGGTTCCCTCACGTACGTGTGTAAAGACACCAAACCTGGCACAACACGGCAGTGCACTGCACTGCAATCCCAGGAAACGCATCTGGACAGCCAGCTAGATTGCAGTAACACAATTTACACATTTCTCCCAATTTCAGCTATTAAGAGCCCTCAAATGAAAAGTAACGCTTGTGCTGTACAAATCTCACTTCAAATCAAGCAGTCACCAGAAATGCAAACATTCAAGTGCTCCTACTCCGCAAAATTAGCTTAACACATTTACATATTTAAGCAAATATAGGACGCGCATTGTTGCAAAAAATAATGGTCCACGTCTCCAGTCACAAAAAAGTGACACAGTTCCAGCGAGTGATACAGATTTACAATAGGCATTATTTACACTGCAGGGAAAATGGGAATAGAAAATTATGGCTGTAATACAAGGTCAAATCAGTTCTGAGTCATTGTTACTCTAAAAAGCCATTTTTTTGCATTAACCAGTGCCTCCCCATTTCATTTTTTATAAAAGGTACGTTCCCTGCAGAAAAGATAAGTAATGGTGAATGCCAGTAACCTGTTCTCCTTCTGCACCCACTTCGGGCCAGAAGCACTGAGAAATTCCACAGAGGTAAGTCCTGTCCTATCGAGAGGCAGAGCTCAGGCCCCATTGGCAGCCAGGAATGTCCCATTAACTCCTTTGGTTGAGTCAAGTATATTTTAGTATTATAACTATTTAGACAGTCCAGAAAATTAGGATTCAAATAAAATGTGAGTTAGTGCAAAGCCAAACTCCCACATAGCAAGCACTTTCTGCCTTAAAAAGAAGGGGGGAAAATTATCCTTGGTTATAGTGCTTAATTTCTCCCAGATGCTGCACGAAGCCTCATGGCAACACCTCTATTCCCTTTGAGAGGCAACAGGAACGAGACCAGGCGCAGGACAGAGGGATGCTGGAGTCAGGGGAGAGCTAAAGCTTAAAAACCCCCAGCACTTAAAAATACCTCACAACACATGCCGTAGACCTCACATAACCTGTTTAGCTTCCCTGAATACCAGCATAGGAGTTTTTGTTTGTTTACTGAAGAAAAGATGGCTACACACTCCTTTTGCATGTGGAACTCCCCAGGCTTCCAAGTGCTGGTGGCCTGGGGACATCAATATCCACATGGCATCTGCTCCCACCACCTCTACATAACTTCTCGATGCTCCTGGTGTTACCTTTCAAGCCAACAGAAAGAAACCTTGTCCACTTTTCAGCACCTGGCTGATTAGTTTTCTAAGGGGCCTTGGTTCAGGATAACCTTGTGGTTTTAGCTTTAGCTGGGAAGTACACATATTCCAAGTGAAGAAGGGAAGAACCACAACAGAGGCTGGGAATAAAGCAAGGGAGGTCCTGGATGAGGTCATTTTACCTGGGACGGACAGAAGGTATATGGAAGGAGGAGTGAAAGGAGGCAATATCAAGAAGCCCAAGGTAGTGTGGCTGTTAGAAACTATTGAGGTCTGAAGACTGAGACAAAGGGTCAGTCATTCCTGACGATGGGTAGGTTCTGCAGGAATTTTATGTTGGCATCTTACAATTAGCAACAAGGCATGCCACAGCAAAACCCTTTGGACCTTTGGCAGCGTCACGGGGGATTCTTCTGCACAAGAAGAGCTGCAGAACCACTTCCAGCACTGCTCATCCAAGAGCAAACATCCCTTGCAATCCTCAGGTAGGAGAGCACTTGGCTGGATGTTGTACTGATGCTGAAAGAGAAACAACTGACAGCAGGTGCAAACAAAAAAATGCCTTCATAGGAAGAGACCATACAAGTACTTCCAAGGAGCACTTTTTAAACTGTTTTAACACCTGAACTCCTGCAATTACCTATAGGTGGCACATTTCTGCCCACATTTCCCTTACATTGCATTTAACTTTTGTTGGAGGTATCAAAGTCATTATAACAGAGCTGTATCTTCTTAGGTTAGGATATAGAAGCAACTCATAAAGGAAATGCAACTATCCATGCAGGTATTTGAGGGAGGAGAGGCAGAAGCAGGGATAGGGGGGAAGGACTGGGGTGTAGAAATCACCTGAAGGTATTTTAGAGAACTTCTCTTATAGGTCACCTGCCTTCTTAAGAGACCCTTTGTTGTAGTAGATACCCATGTAATACAAAAATAACATGGTAACTTATTCCATCCATGAACTTCAGTTCTAGAGGATACACAGACGCAGAAGAGTTAACTGGAGACAGAGCGGTCTTGGCAGAGTTAACCACCAAGCTCCTTGGCTAAGCACATGTATTGGGTTTGTGTGGCAAGGTTTTGGTAGCAGGGGGCTACAGGGGTGGCTTCTGTGAGAAGCTGCTGGAAGCTTCC
>JAVJGG010000050.1:13517689-13555739 GCA_035590195.1 Aviceda cuculoides | reverse complement strand
GAAAAGTCCTTGATTTTAGACTAAACACCACTGAGCAACAACTGAAAACATCAGGGTGTTATCAACATTCTTCGCATCCTGAACTCAAAACACAGCACCCTACCAGTACTAGGAAGACAATTATCCCAGCTGAAACCAGGACAATTCACCTGTACCTTATTTCTTCATCTGTTTGTCTGTTCAGGTTCAGTGCTAATCTGTGGGCAATAGTTATTGCTCTGCTTTAAAGTCGTGTTTCACTAAAGTTAGCATTTCTCATGTGATTTCTTTTTCTTGTGTGAGCTCTACAATGCACCGTTAAACAATCATGGTGCAATAAAGACAGGATAAATGAAGTTTATTCCAGAAAGTCAGTCTACATGCCTCTCATGTCTACTACGTCCATAGCTGACTAGCTGGTGTTGGAAGGACACGGGGACAGACTGTCAAAGATTTTCAGCATAATTAGATTATAAATGTCCTTACTGTAAATAACAAGGTCAAATAATAATATACAGCAATCTTATTTTGGAATATTTTCTATTTAACTGCTGTGTTATTTGATCTAAAAACACTTGCTATATTTGAAAGGTGATTAATTCTGTCAGTAACACTCTTCAGTATCACCAGTCTCCATCCCAAAATATTAAGTACTTGAGCTGAATCAAAGTCTGTTCTAAAACTAAAGGGATTTTTTTTCCAACTTATGTATTTATTTTATATAGAAATGTCTTATACAATTTAATAGTGCAATAAAATCACCACTAAAAATAAACCTTTAGTACAGCAATGCGGTTAGCATAGTACCCTTCTTAGGAGACTTCAGCTATGAATCAACATGTAAGAGGAGTCTGGATAAATCTAAGACTTCATTTCTTATAGCCTGCAGCCATCTGAACTTTTTCTCTTTATTATAAATAACACTAAAGTGTGTGTTTATGAGACCCACCAAATATGTCTGCAATGCCTCTCTAGCCCTCAGCAAGGAAAAGATTATAGACCCAGGAACTGAATATTCTGAGAATAACACACTTAATTTGCAATGCCAAATAAGCAAACTAACAGGCAAGGCATAAGCAGCTACTTAGATCTTAAGCACTTGTGTTTTTTGCAAGTGAGAGACGAAGTGTATAAAAAATGTCTCCATAAGTGAGTTGTCATTTCTCTTCCTTTTCCACATAATAACAGAAATCAGGGCAGGCATTCCTGGGAAGCCTTAGGGTCAATGCGTGCAGCTGTATTTTGTCCTGTTATGACAGGAGAAAAGTTTGGTGAGGACCAATACTGGAAGGTTCAATCTAGTCAATTCTGAAGGTTGAAAGTGAAGACTTGATGAAGGACTTTCCTTGGGTTGTTTTTTTCCCCTCAATGGCAGATGAAGAAAAATCTCCTTTTGCTGAAAATTTTCATTTTTCTAATCAAAATTTCCCAGTTCTAAACTGAACGCTAAACCTGAGTATTTCAGGTCAATGTGGCTGACACCGAAATATTTCAGTTTGACATGATCAACCGATTTTTGTTGCAAGGCAGCTGAAGGCTCATCTCCAGTAGTCGCTTGGGGATCATTGCCTCTCAGGAGCTATTTTCCAGGAGCACTCTATTCTTTTCCTTCCTACTCCTCTTCTGTTCCCCTTCCTTAACTGTATATCCGACGATGCACTTCTGCCCTGGTGGGCCGTGTCTGCAGTTGCACCTTGCATAGCGAAATCTATTGCAAAATGTTGAGGGCCTGAAAAGAACCTACAAATTGCAGCAACAGTCTCAGTACTGTTAGAAAAATGCAGTTTAATCTGTAATTTTTCAGACTGTAGAACCTGTAATGCCAACCTTTTCCCAGTTTTAATTCTAGTTTTGGAAATATCAAGTGCTTTAAAATGTGTTCGTTCCTGCAGTGAGGAAGATTCCAGTTTTCTGTCCGCTCCAAAACCAATTCCAGATATTTGAACACCAAGTGTTGAACAACGATTGGAAAAAACTCTGATGGGTTATGAAGGATTGCCTCTGTAATGACGATTTTAAGACTAAACTCTAGCTGGAAATATTCAAATACGATGAACTGGGCTTAGTATGCAAAGGTGAACTTTTCCGTTTGTATTTTGTAGATCTTGTAAAGCCACCTAAAGGTGACTTCTGGCCTTAGCGTGGCCCTCCTCATTGGTACCTGTTCCTTACAGCTTTGCTCCCATAAGCAGCTGCCAAACCTTTGCTCTGAACTGAACTGCGCCTTTGCCAGACTCAAACGCAAACTGGGATGGACTCTTCGCATCCACCTTCTTAAAACTTTGGGCATATTTGTACAGGGTAGCAAAGACTGTTTTCAAGAAGTGGAAAAAACAGAAAAAAAAAAAAAAAAAAAGGAAAGCAGATGATCCTGAAAATGTCACTTTTTTTTTCTTTTGAGCATCTTGACTTAAGTCCTGAAAGTTTTGCAGAAGACGCACAAAAAAGATGTTTGATCTCTGACGGTACAAGTGTTCTGGACTCCCAGTCAAAGAGTTGTTTTGACCCTTTCTGTGGGTGGAATATAAAGTTTTAATAAGCTTTACCATTCTGACTCATTCTAATCCTATTATCTACCAATCCTCTTTGCATTCTGTATACATACTTAATTCTCAGAGGTTGGGCTGAATTTTTTTTCTACTCAAATCTCCTCTGCTACTTTCACACTGGGAAAGCCACGTAGTAAAGTGGCAGTGCTCTGCCCTCCCTAGTGCCAACCGCGACACAAATCGCGGTGCTTTCGATCAGGGCAGAATTACCCCGGAGGTCACCACATCTCCTTCCGCCACAGCTGAGGTTACGCTTACATTTTGAGTAATGTAAAAGTAAAGCGATGACCGGGGAAGGTGCAAGATGTGACATCATCTGCACATGAGGTGATCTCATCCATGTTCTATTTTACTCTAAGACTTGGGTTTTTTTCCAAGTGACCTGCTTGCTTGACAAATTAAAGCAGAAGGAGCAAAAGTAAAAAGATTCACGTATTTGCTGTTGCATACTGAAAAATAGCGCTTCTTGCTGTTACATTTGTAACTTCAAATTTGCTCCTATTATGAGTGATTAACTTCCAGGCTTTTCTGTTGTCAGAAAGTGATATGTTAACAATAGTGTTTTTTTCTGGGGGGCCATTTCAAGGCTATTTCAGTATCTAATTCCCCTCCTAACAGTACCATATCTTTTCTCTTCAAATAAGTATATGTCCTCTTACACTTGAATACCATGATAATGAGCACCACTGAAGTGTCCAAATGGAAAAGCTGAATCAGACATTACACTAGAAATCAATATTTATAACACCCTCAAGTGGCAGGTTTGCAATTAGCATAGGAACTTAGAGATCAGTTACATATGGAGTTTTTGCTTCGTGGTAATTAATCACCATGCCACTGAACTTCTTCAGTACATTGCATGATATTATTAATTAGAAATGACAGAGGAAGCTAGATAACTCCTTGTTACTGTGTAGAAATGTCCACAAGAGCTCCAGGGCTGTTTCTATTTGTAGACCAGCCTGAGAAACAGAGAAATATTTTATTTTTGTTTTGTTGCATAATCAATACCAACCCATGTTTTCATTAACAGTGACTGTTCAGTTTCTGGGAAACTATTAGCTATTACTTTTATGCTAGTTCTTGATATGTGTAAAGTTTGATACATTACCTCAGATAGGACTCTTTTGGTGTGTCTTACCTGCATCATGAATATAGTCTAAGAAATATGCCCATCTTATGTACAATTTGGTTAAGGAACATTCCTCTTCTGTTTTGAGATTTTCTAAAATATTTGCTTGGCACAAGTTCCAAATAAATGAATAACAGAATGCCTAACAATAATAAAAGAAAAAAAAAAACCCTCATGTTTTTCAAACCTGCATTGACTACATTTATTTGAAGCAATGCAGTTTTCCCTAAAACCAAATTGCACTGAATTCCTCTGGCTTTTTATTTAGAAGCTCTATTTTCCAAACTCTCATCATTCTTATTGCCTTTTTTTAGACTTTGAACGATCCATGTATTTCGGCAGTTACAGCGTCTGAACTGGTGACAGGGTTATTTCCAGCGCTTGAGAAAAGCAGGATGCTTTTCTTCACATACCTTACACTGACCGCGATGTTGCAGGCATCTCGGTAAGAAGTGTGTGTTCTCCTTGTAAGGATGACTCTTGCTTTCTTTTACCCACTCTTCTTGCCATGTACATTTTCTACAGAACTTTGCAGCGAGGAATTTTGCATCTTGTTTCCGTGCAGTTGATTATTCCCAGTTAAAAGCAGCATCTTGTAATTTCCTGCATTGAACTGCATCCTATTTATTTCAGACCATATCTTTAATTTGTTCAGATCATTTTGAATGTTATGCCTATCTTGCACATTTCTCGTGGGATCTGTGAGACCTACTAGTTTATTATCTTTTACAAACTAATTGCTTTTGCAAGTCCTAATGGGATGCTGTTCCAGAACTTCATTGCTCTAAAATGGGTAAAAACTTTCTAATTTCCAACCCAAATATATTACTGGTCATGTTTGTTCTTGTTCCTACCCTGTCTTAATTTCACTAGTGATTTCAATTCTAGCCTAATGCATTTATGGATGCAATCAGATCTTCCATTCAGCTTGTTGCTTTCATAGATGCAATAAACAAAATTGTCTTTGTTTCTTCCCATAGTGGGGTTTCCATTCTGTCTCCCTCCTCCCAGCCCTTTTGAAAGCCTCCTGCAGTTTGACTTGATTTTTCTTGATCTTGAGAGTACAACTGCTGAAATCCAGCAGCTTGTTCCTGTATTTTCAGTTGCAGTCAACACTTAAATGTAACATTACACACTTACACTTCCACTCTAGAATATCTAGGTCTATTAAAAAAAAATCAAATAAATTATTCCATATCTCATGGAGTTGATTATAACAGGTGAATTTTCTCTAACTTCACTTTGCAAATTAAGTAGATGACTGCATATAATACTTTGAAGCCCTCATAGAGTTCTCTTGGATCAGGAAAGGTAGGTTTTTACATGGAAGCACAGACCAGAATGGAAACTTGTAGATCTTCGATAGCTGTTCTGCTAACTTTGGCAAACACATAAAATACTCCTCTGGTATTGGTAGTATGGAATTTTTTTGGTGGGAAGTCTCTGCTGAAAATGTAAGTCCCTTTTCTGTTCTCAGAGAAAAGCACGAGCAGAGGTGTAGGATTTTTCCTAATTTCTCACATCATGAGGAGCAGGGCTGAGCAGGGAGCACTCAAAGACTACATGAGGGAAGGACTTTCTGGTCCTCACCTGGTGTGTGAAGTCTCCAGGACTTGGGAGTCCTTCCCCTCATTTCAGATACACCTCTGTTTCTTCAGCACTGATGAGTCTGTTCCATCCACCTCCCATGGTCCAACCACAACCCCCAGCAGCTGGTTTTGGTGAACTGGACTGTTTCCCTCCACTCAGACCACTCGCACTGTTTGATCTTCCTGCGTGGGGGCTTACAAACTTCAGTAAGTGAAAGAAATAAGAGGCAATCCCAGAACAAGACTCCAGCAGCTCAAAACTGCTATTGCTTTCATGGATATTGATCTAAGCAAGTTCCCTCTGGGTTGTCTGTAGTCAAAGTAACGGAGAAGAAATACTAATGATTTCAAGGCTTCTTTGTGCAGACGTCCAGTCTCAGTGCTATTATTTATTGATCTTTCCCTTTGTGCGGGTAAACCATCTTCAGGGCTTGCATTTTAAATGAGAGACAGAAACAGAATGAAACTGTCTGATAGATCTCATATATGGAGATATATGGCTTTTATTTCTATCTTTGGATACTTCTCTTGTGGCATAGGCAGTATTAAAAGGGATTTGAAGGAACCCCCTCACTTCTCCTCTGTTATTTTTGGACACACATTCTGGGTTCTCTTTTCTTTCTTGCTGTAGCTCTCATTCAGAGGAAATAAAGCAGTTTAGAGGAAGTAAAGTTGTAATATCCAGGCTCAGAATGTGCCTGTTTTAAATTGATGCTAAGGAAATTTGTGAAAAAGTCCTAACAGGTCTGGGCCCTTCCTTGCTGGGAAAAGTGTTGGGGAAGAAAAGAGCCATTTCACATACAGAAAATCTGTATAAGTTGGAATGGTAAAATAGCTTGATGTAAAGCCCTCTTGAGTGAAAGGGAACCATCAGCTGCAAAAGTCAATGTCTTGCTTTTTTGCTCATCCCCTTACTGTTGTTTGATAAAATCAAAAGAAATTTATTTCTACCAAAAATGAGTCATCAACATCCAGACCTGGCTTGACCTTACCTTCAGCTGTGACAAGATTCCTAGGTCTGTTTCTCCACAGTTGTGTTGTAGCTGTGTTGGGCATCAATAATGTTGTCTAATGATCTAATCTTTTTACTACCTTGAAACCTAAAACCCAAAATTAACTCACTAAATTTAATTAATTCTCAAAGAAAACAAAATTAAGTTGGCACTAAGGCTGAAAATATAAACAGCAATTAAAAAGGTGCTGCGTTGCTACCCAGTTGCTACCCTGGCTGCTGAAGGCAAGGCTGCCATCATCCATCACATCCTTGGCTACTGTTTCCCTGTTTGTGACTAGCACATCCAGCAGAGCACTCCACCAAGTCGCCCATCCTCAGCCAGCATAATTTTTTTTCCCTGAGGCACTGCAGAATTCTCCAGGATTGGTTGTGTCCTACTGTGTTGTCCTCTCAGGAGATGACGGGTTGGTTGAGAACTATGAGAACCAGAGACTAGAATCAGGAATCTTCTTCTTGAAGAAAGCTTCATCATCCTCCTCCTTTTGAACTGGACAGTCTGTGGATATCCACTGTGACACGCTCATGTGTTGGAGATCCTTTGGTTCTGACTTGGGAATGCTGAGGCCCGTGCCATAGAGGAACTCTGTGTATTTGAACCACTCCCTCACCAATGGGGAAGTTCATTTTAACAATGTTCTTAGCACCTATTGCATCAAAATGGAATGGGCATTAAATGGTTTAGTGCAAGATGTCACTGTCTGCAAGACTGGCTGGATGCCAATGCTCCTTGTGCTCTCTGAATTACGGGGAATCTGCTTCAGGCTGAGATATGCCATTCAAGCCAGCACGAGTCCTTAATGTGACCATTATTTAAAATAAAATTCCGTCACTTAGTCCTCAGCCCATGCATAGTCCTGACCAGCTGTCCATCCAATACCTGAAATGTTCCTATATTTAAAACCCAAACAAACAGCTACCTCTCCCCAAAGAGTTTGTTTAAAATCTTGATGATCCAGCTTTGCCTTTTTTCTAAAATACCTTGTGTTGTTAATCACTTGTGGTTAGTTACACACAGTTTCTCTCTAGCTCTGGTAGGAAAGCCAATAGTACTCGACACTGGTGGTGATCTTGGTGGCCCTTGCTTAGTGTCACTTGTTCTTTCAAAATACTGTGCTTCCAAACTCTCTGCAGCTGCATCCCTGACTGCAGTACCTTTGCTCTCAAAGCAGACGGCGAAGAACTCCACCACTGGATCAGTTTTACCTTTGCACAGATCAAGTCAAGCTTTGAGTTCTTCGTGTTCATCCTTGAGACGAAAATTTTGGATAGTCTGCCCACATATATTTCTTGGATTCTTGGTGCACTGTTTGTTGGGTTAATACAGGCGTCCTTCACAGCTTGGCAGATGCCTAACATACGCCAGGTGTGAAAGCTGCTGTCTGTGAATCACTCTAGCAGTGTCCTTGCTCCAACTCCAAAAATCCCTGGCGAGATATATGTTACCTAAAGTTAAAGGACTATCAGCAGTTACCACTCAAGTATCCTGCTGTGATTCATAATCCAATCAGTGCTAACTGGACAATTTTCAAAATGTCCCATTTTGCAGCCTTATCTTCATCGTTTAGTTTATTGTTTGAATGAGCTATTTCTTTATTTAAAGGCCTTGGGAAAACTGGTTTGAATCAAATGAACTAGTAGCACATACTGGTGGTTTGGAGGTTTCTAGTAGTACTTTGGGGTCAGAAATAATACATCTCCCCTTCCCTATGTCTCCAACAGTCAGAAATATCTTCTCCCTATTTTTCTGGAATCTCATCTCTCCCCTAAGAAGTCTGGTGGATCATAGTGTCACCAGAGCACGTTGGCACATGTGAGCAGCAGCTTTCACATTAGGAGTAAATTTAAGAGATCTCATCACTCACAGCTCTCCATCTCTAGTACTGGCATATGAAAATTGTTCTGTGTTCAAGCAAGGAGGTGGTGTCTTTGCTGCTTTTTAATTACTGGTGATGAGAGTGGAGAGGCATGTCCTTTGCATCCGAATGAGCAGCTAGACGCGTGAGTCTTGGGTTTGTGAACACATGAAACAGCAAGAGCTTTCCCAGCAATTTCCAGAATACCTTTCCAAATTTCATCAAGCAGGTCTCAACATTTTCCAAGTCTGCTTGTTTCAACTCAGGATCAACCAAAGTCTCAGGTATTTTCCAGACTTGCCCGGAGCTCTCATATTCAAGCCTTCAGTGCCTACCTGCTAGATCTCACAGTTTTTGGTTGTAAATGAGTTATGGGTGGGCTTAATGTAAAACCTGTAGCTCTTTTAACATGGGTTTCAAGGCCAGTCAAGTAGCAAAAAACCCACAACAACTGTCAAGGTATAATTCAAACCTTAAAATTATTAGCTCAATAAAACCAAATAATCTGAGATTTCCATAGCAGTGGTCTTCTGTACTGATAACCACTGCCACTGTTTTCTAGTTAAAGATTGTAGATCAATTGCCAGGTGGAAAAATAGTGATACTGGGTCTCCTTATTTGACCCCAGCTTTGAGTTGCACTACTTTTGTACACTCCTTTCACCATTCTACATCACTTAGAATATGTTGATAGACATTTTCAATGACACTGATTATGTGTTGGTCAAAACCTTTCCCTTCTAAAACAGGAGAGACATTCATACATTAATAAGTCAACAACACAAACAATAGCTTCTTTTTTTTTGTTGTCATGTTGCATAATGAGCCACAAGATCTTTATTTTCTGAGCTGCTGGAGAGCAATATAATCCCTCTTTCTTAAAAGTTAATGGGTCATGTCTTTGCCAACCTAATAGAGAGTGCCTGTGCAACTATTTGCAGCACAGTTTAGTGGTGATTGGCCTCTAGTTATTAATATATTTTATTTATTCAGCACCCTTTGTCTAGGGGATCAGCTGCCTTTAATGCTATTAGGAATCCTGATTGTGATCAGCACTGAATACATGTGCTAACATTGCTTTTAGGGTCCTCTTAACACAGATTTTTTAGGGTGGATCTGTCCTTAATTTTTACCCATTTCTCCCATAATTTTTGTAATTACAAATTTGATTCCGGAACTGTCAACTACATCGCCATTTGAAAACAATTTTTGACCTTGAAATGTTATTGCTTTCTCTGAATTTTAATTCTATTTCATAAATTTCTTCACCTGATACTGAAGAAAGCCCTTTCAGAGGCAACAACATTTACTGTGTACCCTCTCATCTGGTTTTTGTTTTGATCTCAACAGGTAAAAGTCAAATTTTGAATTTTTTTCCAACTCTTTTCAGAATAACCTCTTGAAGGAAATCAGATCAGATGTCAATAGATATGTTTATGATTAAAGGCTTAGTTGCTGGACATCAGAGCACTTGTATGCCAACATTTCAATGCCTTTTTGTGTGATTTTGTTATAAAATTATAGTTGAGTCTTTCAAAAACATTTCTCTTAAAGACTGTCTTTGATTTGTGGTATTGAGGAATCCATAGCCACCTTAGGTTCTGGTTCTTGGGTCCATTACATGTGCCCTCCTTTGGGAGAGCTCCTTGCAACATTGCCATGAACATGATGGATTTGGCTTGAATAGTTACAGGTAGGTAGTTGGGCTTTTTTTCCACTTTCTCCTTCTGTCACATACACATAGCTATCAGCTGACTTCTTTGGATGGCATTCCCTCATGCTTAGGGATGTGGCAGAAGAAGCTATGATTTTTTTTTTTCAGTTATCCCACGTAACAGACATCAGAGCATTGGTTATCCCCACGTATTCCATATCCCCAATACCATGACTTTTTCTGAGTGCGTGGCCAGAACAGAGCTTACCGAGTCTCAGCATATTGGATGAACTGGATTATTATTGGGGAGTATTGCTAAGGGAATCTTTGGTCTCCTTGGTGGGGATGCAGCAGTAGTTCAGTTGGAAAAGGATATATGGCCATGTATTTTTGGTATGAATAAGCTATTTTCTATGCAACTTAGGTCCTATTTCTGTGTGAGCTATCTCACTTCTTAAAAAAAAATCTGATATGTTTCATCAAACTAGATGTGGGCTTATGTCCAAGTAATTTACCTGATCCTTCAGCTGAAAGGATCTCCATCTCTATCAAAGATTTAGCTACCTATTTAAGAAAGTACTGGCATACATTCTCAATTTTAAATTTAGAAGGAAATTTAATAAGAAACAGTCTTATCTGAAGACACTGTGAAAAATTGCTTATTTGCCTCTGTGGCCCAGCTGTCTCTGTTCCAATCTGACCGGCCACTGCTGATGACACTGGAAAAGCCTTCTTTCTTGGAGTACATGCAGATATTTTTTGAACCAACAATGTTCTTTTGAATGATTATTTGAATTCAGAATTCTTTGTTCAATTCCAAACAGCTGCTAAGTCCATTACCAGGGGAAGAAGGGTTATTCTTCACCTACTGCAAGGTTTGCTACAGCTCCCATACGTAATTCAGATTTAATTAAAGTATATACTCTTCACACATGCTCACAACTTAACAGCGGCATTCTAATGTGGTGCTTTGCCTGGTGCTATCTATGTCTAAAATGAACCTTAGGCACCATTTTGCTAGGCAATATACAAATTTGCATGTATATGACTGCCCTTGTCCCAGAAAGCTTACATAAACCAAAACAGAATATGTTGCAAAATAATCAGCAGGAACAGTATAAGAGAACTTATACTTTTGCTGTGATAAAACATAACAATTGTAATGCAGCAACGGACTCACCCCATTGAGTTTATTTCCTTCTTCTCTAGGCATTTTGAGAGCTGCATTTAGAGGACAGCAAGGTGACTGTGTGGGTATTCACTGAGTTCTTCCCACTCTTGAGGGCAGCGTGGGAGAAAACATGAAAACTGCTGGGAATTTTGAAGAGCAGGTCTGTGAGAGGGCAGCCAACCCTTCGAAGGCAATCCCACCTATGACTAATCAGCTGTGACTCATTGGAGGCTTTGGTTTCTTTTATTAAGGCTTTTCAAAGTCTCTACATCCTAGGAAACATATAGGCAATACACAGGTATGATTAAATGAGAGCAATCCACAGGCTTATGGGTTATTACAAGAAATAACACCTTTAATTCTCCTAAGTGCTTTTATACGGAAATAGCAAAGGAAGATGAATAACTTCAAAAGCTGCACAACCCCAGGTATAATGGCATCGTGTCACCTCAAAAAAGCCCTGGTATCCTAGCACCAAACCTCCTTTCTCACCAGTGAAGACTGTTTTCTGGTCACTCTTAGACTGCACAAAGCTTCTTCTTAGCATCACTCTTCATAAACCAGATCTGAAAGTCAGGACTGAAGGAAGCACGCAGAGTTGCCCAAGGGCTGCTTTTTTTTGTCTGCTTTCTACAAAACCACTTTTGAAAGTCCACCTGATAATTTTTATAGTTTCTCTCATTTCCAAATCTTTAGACTATCTCATGCTGTAATTCCAGTCTTCTGTTTCTTCAGCATATAGAATAAGACCTATTTCATCAGAAAATAACAGTTTATCCCTCGTCCCTGTACTCACACATCTCTCCTCACACCAATCCAGCAATGCCTTCACAATTCAGTCCAGTGGTGGAAAATTAAACATTCAAACTGCAAAAAGCACCCTGGATAGTAACCTGTGCTTTTTAGAAGATGTGTGACACTTGCCAACTTTTATAGCTTCCCGCTATCTCCAGCACCTTTTCCTAGTTGCAGCTCTCTATTTTCCGTCACAAAAGACTAGCTCCAGCATTTTGAGGTAACACTGCAGGCTCTGCAGACAATGCAATCAGGGAAAGGTCAGCCCATGTTCCTCACCAAATTTGGCTATTTAGTTTTTGAATGCTGAGTCTGGTCCCTAAAGCACTCCCATTAATCTCCAGGCAGAATTAGAAGGTGTTTTGCATGTCCTTTTGTCACGGTTTAACCCCAGCCAGCAACTAAATCCCATGTAGCCCCTTGCTCACTCCTTCCCTGTAGGATGGGGGAGAGAATCGGAAGGGTGAAAGTGAGAAAACTGGTAAGTTGAGATAAAGACAGTTTAATAGGTAAAGCAAAAGCCACACGTGCAAGCAAAACAAAACCAGGAATTCATTCCCCACTTCCCATGGGCAGGCAGGTGTTCAGCCATCTCCAGGAAAGCCAGGCTCCAGCATGCTCCATCTGTAATGGTGACTTGGGACGACAAACGTCATCACTCCGAACTTCCCCCCCTTCCTTTTTCCCCCAGCTTTCTATGCTGGGCATGACGTCCTTGACTATGTGTAAGCACTGCTCAGCAATAACTAAAATACCTCAGTATTATCAACACAGTTTTCAGCACGAATTGAAAACATAGCCCCATACTAGTTACTATGATGAAAATTAACTCTATCTCAGCCAAAACCAGCACATCTTTGAAGTTGTGATCATAACTGAAATATTGAAATAAAAGCCACGTAGCACAGGAGGAAGAAAGCCCTGTTCCTGCTGTATCCTGACCTTTGGATATGAGAAGATGTTGAGGACACCTGCTGGTGTCTGGATCTCTGCATCCTTACTAGGGACAACCCCTACAGGACTCAACAGATATCCTCCTGCCTAGTGTCTGCACATGCTGGTTACTCTTCAAAAACTCTGCTTTTGGGAAGAACTGGTCAAGCTCCTGGAGAAATGCTTTTCCTAACAGCTGAACCTTCACCTCTGTTCACCTGTAGAGCAAGGTGTTCACTCTGCCAATGAGGGGCTTAAGAAGCCAGACCTAGCAGTTTAGGAAGAAGGACAAGTTGGTGTACCTGGTAGTTTTAGATATGTTACTACTAATGAGGAACTATCAATCTCACCAACACTTCCCTCTCCAATATGTGAGACTTCTTCGTGTAGGATGTGAGAAAAATCTCACATCAAGATGTTTCCCTAGGATTCCCAGAGTTACTCTTTACACTCATACTCTCGAAAGCTGATTAAATCAAGCTTCTCCTCTATTCCTAGTTTGTTTTTTAATGGTAATTAGTGCTAGATGAAGAATAAGGTCTGACTGTGATGCAGCTTTCGAAAAGACTCTATGTGGGCTCTACCTTCATAAAGAAGGAGGAGTGAAAAGTATTCTTGTCTGCAGCAGGAATGCATTACTGATGAGGAATTTTGGGGAGAGAAAGCTCATAATTTTGTAAACCTGCAGTTTTTTACAAAAAAACATTCAGCTGTATATGCTTAATGAATAAAACAGATAGTTCCACTGCATTCTAAACTCGGTTGTAATACTGAGCAAATACGGCCTTAAAAGTTTACTAATATAGGAGTTTCAGGAATGTGGATTTTTCCACTAATGTACACAGTGCTCCAAACTGCTGCCTAGATTCAAAGAAAAACCAAGTTGTCTTATAGCTTCTTCATCAGCCAGTTAAATTTTCTTGGGGATTTTTATGCTTTGCTGCACTATTACTGCAGTCTGACTTTACTTAAAAGACAGTCAGCTAATACATATTTTGACTAGGGGAGGGAATTGCTGTGCTCAGTATATTCCTAATTCATTTTACGCTTCCTTTATTCTTTTATTCTTTCAGTAAAAACTGAATGAGAAATGCAAATTAATACTGGTAAACTGCTTTCCTTGGAATTTAAACATCTGCTTGGGTTTTAATCAGATGACAGGATATCATATGTCTTTGGAAAACATAGGTGTTTCTAGGACTGAGGAAAAAAGATGATATGATGTTTTTCTAATCTGGAGAAGTTGGAATTGAGAAGATCAGCAGTAAATGTGTGAATATGCTGCTATCACACCAAATTTCTGGTCACAGATGCCAAGGACATGAAGCAACCCTCAGATTCATTGTGGCATCTGGGATATCAAAGAGCCTAATCAGTGTTTTGATAGATCTGTCTATCTTGCTGTCATTTGTTAAAGAAACTTCTATAAGAGGAGAAATGCCACCATCTTACATGGTTGCAGTGGAAAAAAATATCTTCAATGTCAGAATAGATGATTGAAGAGATAACCACTGATTAAAAGGTTTTGTTAAAGCTGTGTTCATGAAACCATTTCATTAACTGACTTATAAGTAGTTTAGCTGTTCTGAGGCAGTCTTGCCAATATTTTTTCCTACCCTTATGATCAGAGCGGTTCATCCAACACAAGAACCATCTCCTTGTTTTCCTAGTGTGTTCTAGTGTTTTCTCTGTGAAGGTGGAGCTCATACCCACCAATGAAGCTGAGAAATTTGTAAATACACTGAAGAACCTGCAATTTCAGTTTCAAGCCTCCTAAACCTAGCACCTGAATCTCTAGGACCAAGTGTCCACTGCTCTTTTGGAAATGTTTGGGTGTAAATTGATCTAATTTGCTGATAATGCTATATTTTTCAGAAACTGTATCCTGTGGAGAGTAGACAGAGTGCACAGTCTCCTGGACCTTCTGCTTCAAAGCTTGAGCCAAGAAATAACAAAATATTATCGATCCTGTCTCTACACATTACTTAGTCTGCAAAGTACGCTTTATTCACTTTGCTATTAATTTCTTACAATCAGATTTGATTGGCTAACATGGGAGGAGCTTGGTATAGATAGTCAGAAGAGTTAGCTGGTAATCTTAGAGTAAACCTGAATTGGTGGAGAGTAATTGCTATTGGCCAGTGAGGTCTCTTCTACTGTTTCAAGCTCATACAACACAGGCTGGAGATTCTGATAACAACCTGCTTCTTCCTTTCTGAGTTTTAGTCTACTCATGTTGACCACCAAGGTGTTGAAACTGGGGAAATGCATGTCCTACCCATACTTTCACTGGGAACTTATGGAGCAGTCAAGGAAATTCTTCTCTCCTGAAAAGGAATATGACTGTGCCTTCCACCTCTTTACAAAGACAATACTTCAATGATTTACCATTGAAAGTATTTTCTATAAACTTGATTGGCTCCACAGGAGGGAGAGGAATGTTTCTATGGAGGAACTTTCACTTACTTTCTGGAAGAAAGAGCTTTTCTTTGCAAGTGACCAGAAAAGTAAAATGTAAAATACATGCTTTCTCTCCTTAGTAGTCTCGCGACTGGCTTCTCTTCAGCCCTTTCCACAAAACATGAAAATTTGGGTGGTGGGAATCTCAGCTTTGCAATCAGTCTCCTGATAAAGGAAGGACTCGTACTATATGTGGACGTGTGCAATGCAAAGATCTACATCAGAGCTAATCGCTGAAGGATCCCTTAGTAGCTGGTGGGAATCAAGTGAATAAATATACTCAAATAAGTCTGGAGGATGAGTCAGCTCATGATGCAGGTGCGTAAAGTAGGTTTGATGATTCATGATTTAAAATTGCCTAGTTCTCTCCCTTAATTCTTAAGAGAGCCTTGGGTGACTAGCTCATATATGACTGTCTGGAAATGAAAAAGTAAAGGTTAGACCAGATTAATTCTGTCTGGAGACCCCTCTGCACCCCCGCGAATATTTAAGCAGAGATTTGCGATGTTGAGCTGTTTCTCTGCCTTCAGTAACTTCTCAATGATCAATGTATGATGAGAACAGGTTAGACAAACACATTGTTTGCTTGCACATTTAAAGTACCATCCAGTTAACTGAGACAAAAATAAATTTTGAAAAGGAAAAACAAAAATAGGTTTATAAATTAAAAACATCATAATTTCTGACACTTTTAGTAGATTATAATCACTAATAACACAAAAGAATGCTCTGTCTGTATTGCTGGGCAGGAAGAGGGTTCAGCCGTCTACACTGCATATATTCTAGACTTCTATGAAATAATTTTTTTATGTGAAACCATCCCATGTATCTTACATTTCAGAAGAAACCTGCCACTGTATTCTGCAGGTTCTCATTATGACATTGAAAAAATAGTCTTTTCTATTAATATAATTATAGGATGCAGGCACTGGGGAAATTAGGGACATGTTTGGGATTCTCAGATCTTGAAAACCAGCAATTATGATACCAGAGATCTCTGTTAGCAAGGGAGTATGAGCTGACAGTAGCCCGTAAGCACAGAGGAGCCTGTGAATGCTCTTCTGAAATATTTGCTATACTCGCCTTTCCTGCTTTAAGCTACTCTGTTATCTAGATCTAGCATTTACTGTAGTATATTGCAAATTTCGATAGCAGGGTTGCAACCCATTTCTCCATAGAGACTGTCTGTTTAGCTTGCTGAAAGCTGGTTTTTTTTCAGAAATACTAGGAACAGAGTCTTTTTCATGCTGAAGTTTTTCAGCAAGACTTAGAAGCTCTAAGCATGTAATTTGAGCTTGTGTCTCTACCTGTATTTGTGAGTCAGTGATTCTGAAAACACTCGCAACAAGGGACTTGGTTTCTAAATCTAGACTTACAGGATCTAAAGAAATATGCAATCTGCTACAGAAACTTCCGGACGTTTTTACAGCAGCTAATGTCTTGCCATTTTCATGATGTGGTACTGCCTTTTCTAAATCCTTCTTCCCAGCTCTCTGAGATAATACATGCTTTGCAAAATTTCACCACTGCAATCTGGAGCAACCTAGCTGAAGTTTAAACAGGAGAGATCAATTATCCATGGCTGACACTACCAGTTAGTATTGGCGCTGTGAAACAGAACAATGATCCAAACCGACATTAAACCAATTGAATATGAAGTCCCTAAGCTAAAAACCTACCTTGTAAATGTAAATTGGTATGACGGCTGACAAAGCAGTTCAGATCATACAGCTCAGACCAATACGAACACAGCTTTGGACAGCTGCTTGCTATCTGAAGTCAGATACACCCCTGGCTTCTGTCAAACCCCTCATCGTCTCGGCTTCTCAGCGTAAGATATCCTTCAGCACTGAAAACTAAACCCTCGATCGGAAAATCAGCACAGGCAATGGCGTGCTTACAGAGTTGGCCTGCAGCTTCACCTCTCTCTGAGCACATCCTTGCCTTCAGTGTCTTCTCGCTTCCCAAACAGATTCATCCAACTGATGTGCATCTGTTGTTGTTGCATTGGTTATTCTATTTGCAATTTCTATCCTTTCTTTTTTAGGTAAGGGGGAATGTATTGGGTTTCCATGGCAAGGTTTTGGTAGCAGGGGGCTACAGGGGTGGCTTCTGTGAGAAGCTGCTGGAAGCTTCCCCCATGTCCGACAGAGCCAACACCAGCTGGCTCCAGGACGGACCCGCTGCTGGCCAAGCCCAAGCCCATCAGTGACAGTGGCAGCACCTCTGTGTTAACATATTTAAGAAGGGAAAAAAGTTGCAGGGGGCACAGAAATGGCAGCCAGACAGAGGAGTGAGGACATGTAAGAGAAACAACCCTGCAGACCCCCAGGTCAGTGCAGAAGGAGGAGGAGATGCTCCAGGCGCCGGAGCAGAGATTCCCCTGCAGCCCGTGGTGATGAAGACCATGGTGAGGCAGGCTGTCCCCCTGCAGCCCAGGGAGGTCCACGGGGGAGCCCGAAGGAGGCTGTGACCCCGTGGGAAGCCCGTGCAGGAGCAGGGGAAAAGTGTGATGAGTCCTGCTCCTGAAGAGGATGAAGCGGCAGAGACAACGTGTGATGAACTGACCAAAAATCCCATTCTCCGTCCCCCTGTGCCACTGGGGGGGCTAGGTGGAGAATTCAGAAGTAAAGGGTGCCCGGGAAGAAGGGAGGGGTAGGGAAGGTGTTTTAAGATTTGGTGTTATTTCTCATTATCCTACTCTGATTTCATTGGTAATAAATTAAATTAATCTTCCCCAAGTTGAGTTTGTTTTGCCCATGGTGGTAACTGGCAAGTGGCCACTCCCTGTCCTTATCTCGACCCACGAGCCCTTTGTTATATTTTCTCTCTCCTGTCCAGCTGAGGTGGGGAGTGATAGAGCCTCCAGCCAGGGTCAACCCACCACAGCACACAAGTAAGGAGGACTGGGAAGCATAGGTCTAGCGCAGTGAACAGCCATAGCTGTAGTAATTCAATGACGATCCTTGAGGCAGAGGAGCTGAAGCAAAGGGATTTGGCTTTTTAGAAAGCCATCCTGACAAACTGATAAGAGGACACAGAGAGACAGTGGCAGTGTGTAGGAGCTGCAAGCTTGCTCCTTCACAATCGAAGGCTTCCATCTGCTTGGGTCAAGCAAAGTTTGCTCCCAGAAAGTAGAAGCTCAAGATTCAGCATCACAGGGATCCAGGTTATAACAACAAAGGAAGCCTGGCTGTTCTTTGTCTGCTGACAATCAGTTCTGGTTTCGAAGACTGAATTGCGTCCCTGCGTACACTTTGTGATAACGAGGGGGAAGCCTCCCGCAGGGCACTAGATAAGGTTGACCCTGCAGGAGGAGCTGCAATATAAGACCCAGCTGCTGAACCCGATGGAGCCACCCTGAACCTGGCAGGGTTGCAGGGTCTTTCACTGAGCAAACTACAAGGAAAAAATGCACTTCAGCAGCAGCAGAACACAAGGTATAGCCTGCTTGATGATCTGTGACAAAACTCGAAGAGCAACATGTCCCAAGCTTTGTGCCAGTGTGCCTTCCCATTAATATACACTCCTGAACTTAATTTTCAAAAGGGATCGAATTCTTATAGATGCAAGCTTTCTCCCCTCCAAAACAGTTGGCTGAAGGGGCTTTCATCTTGAGAATAAAAAACTCAAAAGCAAAAGGGGTGAAAAATTCTGTTCTGCCACCATTACTGTTATCTTATATCCTGAAGCTTGCCCTTGGCATCTGTAACAGTCAGAAGTGAAGGCAACAAATTTAGCCAGCGAATGCTGGAAGACATGCTCCAAGACCTAGAGCTTAGGTCTCACAGCATTCGTGGTTTGCAGTTTGCACAGTGCTTTGTGGTGCTATTTTCGGTTTTGCCACACTTAGGGGTTAAACTTCTGTTTATGATTAAGGAGCCCAACCTCTCCCCCTCGCACACATACTATGAGACCAACTGAGCATTAGTCTATCTGTACAACGTCTGCAGGTCAAATGGGCTGCTAATCCAGATAATCCACCCAGTGTGATTGGTTACAGTTCTGCAGAAATCCTTTAATTTTCATTCTCTTGCCACTGCTGACAGTCAGGGTTTTGTTGACAAATTAGCAGCAAGGTAATGGCTGCAGGTGGATTAGAATACTTTGTTCTGCATGCGGCAGCATCAGACTGCCAAAAATAAATACACATTAAAAAGACAGGAAATACACCCTAATTAAAACAGGGCAGTTGTTTCTTAAAAAGTGACATCTTGGAGCTGCAGCACAGAGGTGAAACCATCGTGCAGAAGAGGAATACTTTGGTCTGAAATGCAGGCCTTCCTCTCTAGTTTTCTGACATCTAACCCGTCCTTGCCCTGCAGACCAGCCCCACGCCTTGCCTTCTCTCCGCAGCCTTTGTGGAACATGGGACAACCTGCTGCTCAGCCAAGGCAGCTGACTTAAGTACCTGCAAGACAGCCCTGGGCAATGCAAAACTTACCCAGGCCTCCCCACAACCTGACTGGGCTGCTTCCCTTTTTTGAGATGATAGCTTGCTGTGAAACCAAAAAAATCCTGGAAAAGCAGGCAATGCCTTAAAGGCTCCTTCCAAATGCCAGAGATGGAAAGTGCTACGTTTGCAGTAGAAGCAAGACCTCATTTACCACTGGCAGCAAGGGAGATGATCACCAGCCTGTTGGCCAAAACAAGGTGGGGGGAAAATCAAGTTGGGGAACAGAAAACAAAAGATTTCCTTTGCTACAGCTCTACAGTAATAAAGCTGGAGTTATTTTAAAAACAAAATAAAGAAAAGCCTAAAACCCACCCCACAAAGACTCCAGTCAGCACCTTACTGGACTTTCACAGACTAAAGGTAGGGACCAGAGGACGGAATAACAAACAGATCAGGTTTGCTCCCCCTCTTGAGAGCAGGCTGCAGCCTTCCCGGTGGCTGTGGCCATTCAGGCTGAGAAACTCACTGCTGACACTTTCATCTCTCCTGTTGTTCAGCCCCAACAGTTTGTTAAACAGAGGCACAAACAAAAATAAATCTCCTCCTTATCCAAAATCCTGACACCTGCCTGGGTGGCAGAGGGAGACGACTGTCGGGAAGAGCCACCGTGAGCATGTGGAGCCTCCAATTAAGCAGCTTCACAAACTGAGCTACAGAAAGCAGGAGTGAGGAATAGTCAGGAAAACAAAACAAAACAAGAGAGGTTAATTCATGCTACTGGGCTCCTGCAACAATTTTCCTCGACTTTTTTTTTGAAGAGCTTTGCAAAGAATTAGCTTCCCTAGAAAGGAAGAACACTTTTGTGAAGTGAGAAGATTGTTTATGTTTAGAGCTACAAGCATTATACGGCAAGGTCTAGTCAGCACAGCTTTATTATGCTCCTTGGGTTGGGGTAGTTATACTGTATTTCCAGCAGGCTGAAAGGCACCTGCCACAACGGGTATTTTGGGGCCAGAACCCCTGTGCTTGACAGAGTGAAGGAAACTGCTCCACACAAAACGTGGAGGGAAGGAAAAAGCAGGGTACAGAGAATATGAAACAAGATAGATATGAAAGGGAAAAAAAGTGAAAGAAACATGAGGAGAACAGGAGAAGAGCACCTAATTCAAAGAAAATGGCAATGAAATTGCCCTGTCTTACAGGGGCAGACAGGAGCTTCAATTTCACCCAAGACATCCTGCAAGTGGAATAGGCAAAAACTGGTGCTATAAAAAGGTGGTGGAGGAGGGGGGACTCACAGGAACACAGTCAATTTTTTAAAAAAGTTAAGAGCATTCAGGTCTTCCTCGCATTAAAAAAAAACATGCTGGTTTAAATGCACAGGTATATTTGTTAGCTACTGGTTTAGTTACTTTGATGGAATCTCTTGGAGATTCTACAAACCTTACAGAGATAAACAGCTTCCTCCAGTCTCAGTTTGAGTGCTGTCCTCAAAAAAACCCCAAAAGTTCTTAGAGAATGAGAGCAGAAAGGAAATGAGACAAGTAAACTTAAAATAAATTATTTTATCCAACATATTCATAAGGAGGCAAAAGAAACCTAATTTAGAAGGACTCATAAAACACTATTCTCATTTCAATGAAACAACATCTAGAGTTGCAGTAGTAAATAACAATACACTTGAGAAAAATTTAGGAGGGAAGAAAAGTCCTTCCTATGCTTGAGGAAATGCGGGGAGGCAGGATAAGGAAGACAACAGATGCATTTCTGATTATTAAGAGCTGGGGGGTGTGGTGTGCCAATGCACACACCATCCCAGAAATGTATATCAGTTTGCTCCTTTAAGGCATCATCTTACACTGTTCCCTGGACAATACTAAGCTGTAGGACCAAGCAGACTGGACTTCAACCCAGATTAAGAAGTTTTGTATTTCCCATGCGATATTTCAAAACCCAACGTCCCCCACACATGCCTTCAGTTCCCTCAAACCATTTGAGTTTCCTCCCCCTGGTGCAACATTCTTTGCATGTGACTTCAGAAGATAAGTAACACTTTCAGCCCCAAAGTCCTTTTAAAATTCACCTCTTCAACTACTGACAGTTTTGAATTCAGTGACAAATATGCTGGCTAGCAACTCGGCTACAGGAGAGAAAGAAAACCCCACAAAGAGGTGGAACGTGTAAGAACAAAGAAGGAGAACAAAAGCCGCCCCTTCTCCCAATTTGTCTGCCCACATACCAAAGATCAAAAGAGCTCGAGAAGCCTGTGCATAATCTACATACTTTGTGACCTTATTACAATCAAATTCCCCGCAGGCACAGTCGCTGTGTATATATGCACACACTGTAAATACACAAGCGGGTCTGTGGATGTTTGCCAAGTCATTTGCTCTGTGCATTGAGTTTGCTTACTTTTAACAATGCTGAGGCCAAAGAAGTGAGGCTCTTTAATCTTCACTAAATCACAAACTTGCTGAAAGAGCTCCTGTCCAGTGGCTTTGACCTGAAAGAAACAACCAATCCAACATTACAGATGGCTCACACACCTGGATAGAGCAATTCTCCTTCTTTACATTGGCCAATAAATTTTTGGGTACCACAGCAAAAAAACCCAAAAAACCAAAAAAACAAAAACCAAAAAAAAAAACCCCAACCAAAAACAACCCCCAAAACAAGCTTTGTTTTCAGTATTATTGCTATTATCACAGAATAATAATCAATGTGTCATTCCCCGTCCTTCACAGTGCAACGTGGCTCTGCTCAGTAAAACATGAATTTAAAGTTTCCTATCTATTGGGATCTTTGTGTAAGAATTCAGAGTGCTACTGGAACCCTAGTTTTGTGCAGTACTGACCAAACCATTTATGCTTTTACAAAAAGTGAGTTTGTAATTACAGAAATGAAAATACTACTCTCTTGCAAATTTTTTTTTTTGAGAGGTTAAGAGAAAAAACAAGAACAAAAAAAGAAAACCTTCGTTCAGGAGAACTAAAAACAAAAGTACATAAACAAACCCAAAACTGCATGGTTTGAGCAGAAATAGCTTGTTGGTTGATAAGAGATGAGGTTGCTCTGTACCCCACACAGAAGAGCTTGTTCTGTTCCCTGCTGAGTTCTGGTCACACAGCAATTAACATCTTCATCTTCTGAAGCTGTCACCAACAGCTTATATAAACTCTTGCCCATTTCCATCCCACACTGAGACCTTCCAGTACCCTCGCCTCCCACAACGCTGTGCCCGCTCCGAGGAAGCGCTGGGAACGCAGAGCTGCCAGCACGCGCTCCCGCGGCGGCCCAGAGCCCGGGCAGTATTTGCAAGTACGGCACAGGGCAAGGGAGAGCCGTGGCGCTGCGCACACCTACCGAATGCACTTCTCCGGCGCAGGCTCCCCCGGCAAGAGTGTGATTCTGGCTACCTGTACTATGATGGGAAGATTCCCCCACTAAATATCCCCCCATCTACAGCCTCATTTCCCCCTGCCCCATTGCACCATCTCAGAAGGACAGACAGACAGACAACCAGAGGCACAAACAAAAACCCCCAAGCCCCCAACCCTAAGAGGCATAGGGGAAGGAGTTCTGAGCAAGAGCGGATGGGGAGAGCAGAACAATGCTGACACAGACGATCTCAGCTCAGCCCAGAGTGCAGCCAGCTGCAAAATGGGCCAGAACCTCTGGATTTTGTTACGCCGCTGCTGGACGATGCGGATTAGCAGCAGTCGCCTTCCCAAGGGAGGACGGTGCAGCGCTACCTTCACCGCAGCAAAGATGACGGGGCAGAAGTCAGCTACTGAACTCTCCTACAAACTAATCACCACCATCAAACTAATTGCTTCCATAATTCTTCAAACCCTTTAAATGCAGGAGTGCCACACTCCTCAGAAACTGGCTGCACTCCCCTCCCTGCCCCAGGATGTACCATGTCACTAGACATGGACAATGGGAAACAGGAGGTCATTTAAGTACTCATTTTCTTCTACTTGACAAGGCATCACCAGCCAGCCACTCACTACTGCCTAATTGGGAGCTTTGAACCCTATGCTAGACCAAAAGACACACACGTGTGCATAGATGTGCTTTGGGAGGGCAGAAGGCAGTGGACAGTTCTGGTAAGACTCAAAACCACATCTGGGTCTTCTTATGGGTCTCCGTGTGAGACTGCATCCTTCCAGTCTCACACCTAAATGCAGTATTTGCTCAGCCGCCAAGAACAGAGTTGGAAAAGAAAGTTGGGCACGGATCTGCCTCCTTTCTCAAGGAAGCAAGCTCTGAGCATGTTCTTCTACCTGGGGAGGAGTCACGAAGGAAGAGGTGACCTACCTCTAGCCAGAATGGTTATGTACATACAAGAGTCACTGGCAGCACAAGACTCTATGTAAAAGCTATGTGATTAGATGAATTTTTTAAGTGGCATGCCTTCACACTTAGGGAAGAAAAATCTGCTTTAAGATACTTCATTCTAGGGAACTGAGCACTTCAATGTTTTGTGACACTCAGCCTATAAAGCAGTGATTTAATCAGATTTCTTGCACAGCAGGTATGTGAGCTACCACCTTGTCCATTCTCCTTTTGGCACTTCCCTTCTGTATCAAGTTTTACTCCCAGCCTTCAAGGCTATGCAATACCAATTACACTTGCAATCGCTGTTGCCTCCTCCTGCCTTCCCCTCTGCTCGAAGCAACCAACATTTCCCTTTGCATTTTTCATCTGTGCACTTCTCTTTGGCCTTTCTTTCCTTTGCATATGGCTCCTATGCCAAGCTCCATCCCAGACACACCATGAATTATTTCTTCCACTGATACTCAACTTTGCCCCGTGTCAGACTCGGGGCTTCTTTACACATGAAATTTAGGCCAAAGTGAAGCCGAGTGCAAGTTTACAGAAGGTAACTGCTACTCCAGGGTCATTCTGTGTGCAAATACTCACATGTATTGGTTACCTATCTCTGTTTTCCTTGGTCCATATGCTTTAAAACATCAGCTCTACTGCTCACAAAACAACTGAAAGACCTACACTTGCCATTCACAAACACACAGGACCTCACCAGACTTCCTCCCCTCCAAAAATTTCTGCTCACACTCCCACCCTTTCTCCAGCAGCTAGGCAAGGACCAACATCTGCTGTGGCTGCTTCTGAACTACCCAAACACAGGTAGGGTGGCTGCCTGCCCTGCTCCCCTCGTCGGCAGCTCAGCCTTCGCTAGCATAGGTCTCTCTCCTCTATTCAGCTGCTACCACCCCAGAACATTTTCAGAAATCTAGTCATAAAAACTAGTTGATATTGATAAACAGGTTCAAAACTATCAGGGAGATAAGCCACAATGCTAGCAGATAAACAACACTGAGCAAACTGGATACCACTCCAAGATCTTTGGTGCAACCGATACGAGTTTTAGTTGCACCATTCTCACTCACAGCCTGCTTAAGCTTGCTGGTGCTCATATTCTATCTCCCCGCTGGGGCTGCCTGGAGCCAGGCAGACTGCTTTGCTCTGTGCTCTGATGTCCGTTCTCCCCAGCAGAAACCTCCCACTTTGCCTCACCATCCGCAGGGCAGCTGGTGAGCTGCAGCACCCACTAGTTCTCCTCACTGCTCTGCTTCTCCTCAGGTTCACAGCTGGTCTCTGGAAGACAGCTGTCCTCCTCACCATCCCTTCAAATTCATCTATACATCCAGAAAGGTGGACACCAAAGTTAATTAAGAGATACCCAGTTATGGAGGAAGAGACTTTAAAATGGCTCCTGCTCTTCTCTCTTCAACAGCACTATCTGTGAAGGGCGTAAGACAAATCCATTTTCAAGAGCAGGCTTCAATCTGCATGTGACCACATAAAACACATATAGGCAAACTCTTATCTGGAAGGGTGGAATTTATATGGGAGGCGGGGAGAAAGGAATTACCTGCATAAACACTGTGCTTATCATGGGAAGGATCTATTAATTTATTCTGCTGGAAGGATAACCATTCCTACCTACCTCACTGAGCTGCAAGCTTGTTTAGTATTTGCATTCCACACTGAAGAGGTTAAAAGGCTTTGGAAATCTTAAGTAGTGGTATTATTATTCTAATAAATGCACAAAGTATCGTCTGTGGTTGTGCTAGTTAAATTTGGCTTCTACCAACATCACTAGAAAATTGCCTTGATGTTCCTTTACAAAAAAAAAAAAGATCTCTCCAGCTGCGAAATCTTAATTCTTGTTGTTGTTTTGAAGGGGTGTTGTGGTACAGACAGAAACCAAATGAAAAGCTGGTTTTGGCTACTTGCCCGACTGTAACAGGTCATGTTTCACTCTCTATGCAATTAGGACACAACTGTGCGTTGAGGTCTCACGTTTTGGCCCAGGCAGCTATTCCCTTTCACACGCAGGCATCTCCACATACGTATTTTCCCAACTTCCAGGCACCAAAGCAAGGGGCAGCAGAAGCGAGGCGGGAAGATGCCTTTAAAGGGCTAACGAGGGATGCCGTGGCAGGGACCCCTCCACGGGACAAGGCATTGATGCTCAAGGCACCCCAACTCTTTGGAGGGCAGCAGGCAGGAACAGGGGGGACACAGCACCTTCCCTCCATCCCTGCCATCGCTCAGTGCAAAAGACCACTTCTTATGCTTATTAAATGCCCTGCGGGTATTTAAAAGATGTGTAGATGTGGCACTTAAGGACATGGTTTAGTGGTGGACTTGGCAGCGTTAGGTTTATGGTTGGACTCGATCTTAAGTGTCTTTTCCAACTTAAATGAGTATGTGATTTTATGATAAAGTGCAGGTCCAGGATTTACCGTATGGTCCAAGTGCTGCCTAAACTTAACACGGTGGAGTGTAACCCTGCGGTGGAGGAACAGCCATGTGCACAGCACAGGCACAGGCGCAGCGAGGAACAGTGACAGTATCAGCCCTGCCAGCACACTGCCCTCCCGCACACCAGCCTGCACCTTCCCTGCGGCAGGGCAGGCTCTGCTATCTCAGATCTTTAGCCTCCCTGATAAAAGTTATAAGAAGGTGAGATTTAGGGTCAGCCGCAACAGACCATTACCCAGGCCTGTGCACCTGCTGCTGAGAACTTAATTAAACCATCGTTTTGCGGCTCACACAAAAGCCAGCAGATTGCAAAAGCCTTCTGGGGCAGTCGATGAGCTGGGTTTGAACTGGTAACCTAGAAGCAGAGCGCCCCAGATTTTGCTGTTAAAGCCTTGTTCCATCCAGCCCTTGTGGCTCTTTCGGTTAACGATGCCACACTTAAGCACAGCAGGTAGGAAAATTCCTACATGGATTTTGAAGATTAGCATGCATAGTTTCAAAAGGCACCCTTTCAATCAAGTGCTTAAAATAACAGTTCACCTCAACTGTCTTCTCCCACTCCCCATCCCAGAGGGGGGAAAAAAAACCACCCACCCAAAACAAAGCAAAACCTCCCCAGCCCACACAGGAGTGCCCGCACACGCTCACAAGAGAGCACTTATCCTCCAGGCTAGCTTGTCGTCTGAAGGTGAAGTGCCTCTGTCAGCTCAGTTTCTCACAAGTTCAAGGAACAGCCGGCGCTGCACAAGGAGGCACCGAGCCGTGGTGGACACCGTGCCATGCTGGGCTGCCAGCTGACCTGGCTCTGCTGTCACTCATGCACACATACTTCAGCATTTGAAGTGACGATCAAAGAAATGAAGCGACTTACCTCTAGTTTTTGTGTGTACAAGTACTCAAAGGAGGGAAAAAACCCCCGCCCTCAATGGCTGTTTACTCTGCCTTAGAGTCTTTGAAGGGATCCGCAGACTATCAAAGCCAGAACTAGCTAAAACGCCAGAGCAAACGGTCAAGCATTGGGCACGCTTGCCAAGTTGTCAAGGCACTTCAGTTCAATTTTTTAAAAATTGCTAGATTACTATCAGTGGCAAAAACACTCAGAGAGAATAAAAAAAGAAACAACAACAGAAAAAGAGCAGATAAGACCCTCTGTCCAAAAACATAACCAGGACTTTTAAGGAACTCTGCAAATGAGTTGAAGCTGCCCAATAAGAAAATGGAGCACCAACTAACCCTAAGCTGGCTAATAGCCTTTTGGTCAGCAGACCGGCACCAGCCTTTTGGGACAACACCGGGAGCTAACAAAACTGAACCGCAGCCTCCCTCCCAGCCACTCACCCCAACGACTAGGCTGAGCTGCTCCCGGGTGGGCAGGAAGACGCAGACGCTCCGGCTCTCCGGCTGCATCCTGCCGGCCAGCAGAGCCCTGCTCATGGTGGGCAGCTCCACGGGGTCCGGGGTCTCCTCTCCGGGCAGGCGTCAGGCTCTCTTCATCCCACGCACCTGTGGAGAAGGTGAGAGCATCAGTGCCACGCTCCTGCTGGCACTGGGAGTGACCCGCGTTTGATGGGATGTCTTCCTCCTTGCTGTTTAAAACAAACAAAAAAAAAACCAACACAACAAACCACAACAAACCACTCATCCATTTTACAGTGCTATGGTCAATGTTTCCACCAGCATCACAGCACAAACCGGGCAGTTAACCTTTAGATAGCTTGTGAGTCCCAGGAGAGTGCCACAAAGCAATCGGGTCTCTCCAGAATAACAAACCACGCTCAAGGTTTCGAGACGCATGTAAGCAATAAGGCAGATGACACCACGGACCGCTTCCCGAAAATGCCCACTAGACACAGGGGAGTGCCCCGTCCTCCAACCTGGTACCTCGCTCTTGCCTGAAGCGGAGATCTCAATGAGCCATCGGCAGGCGTGTGTCAGTGCAGAGGGCTTCCTCTGAGCTGTCTTCCCCCTCATTCCACCCCTCGACCCTAGGAAACCTCTGCCCCAAATCCCCTACACCTCAACTTGAAGGAGGAGGTGGAAACACAAAAACTCAGAAGGCTGAGCTGATGTATCACACTTCTTGTAAGAGGAGCACTGCCAGCCTCCTCCCAAGGGCTGAGCCCAAGCTACATGAGCATCTTAGAGCTGAAGTTACAGTAACAGAAATAAGAGGTGGAAATTCAGTTCACGCCCAGAAGCACAGTAGCTAACATCGTCTTCAGGTTATAGCTAGGTTAGACACAGTTTCCTCAGCAACTTGTGACATTTCATTTACCGCCCTCTCTGCTCCGATGCTCTCCAGGGCGAGGAAGAATCCTGTGGCACCTGACAAATCCAGCAGGAAAGGGAGAGGCTCCTCTAGGGTGAGTTAGGGATGAACGCCAGCAGAGACCTGAACCAGCAAAATTCCAACCAGTTATGGGATCTGCTCCATCCACGGGCAAGACTTGATGCAAGTCAAACCCCGGCTGCCCCAAACAAAGTCACCCTGGCATGACTCCCTTCCACCAGCAACTCCTGGACACTCATCACCAGAGCAGCAACAGAGGTGACACCTGCCTGCAAAGCCCCCCATGTCCCTGGGGACGGGCACGTACCCCAGCAAGGGCAGCCGAACGCACCGGCTCTGGCAGCACTGCCCTCTCCCACCACCCATGGCACAGCCCACCTTCCGAAGGGATGCGTGGGCTTCTCCTTCACCCTCCAAAATGGATGCAAGGATGAGGGATCATAAGCAGCAAGGAAGAAGGCCATGTTAGGCTAACACATGACATGTATACATATATATATATATATATATATGTACGTGCATGTGTGCATTACATTTAAGTTTTAAAAGCATTTGGTACTTAAAATCATGTTTGTCCTCTTTCAGGAGAAAAATATGGCAGAATCAAACTCTTGTGTGGGAGGCAGGAAAAGCAAACTGTCACGGGAAAACAAAGTACAGTACAGAAAAAGGAACCTGGATTTACCCCTCTCCCTTCAATTCCATGCTCAAACATTAATTATTATTTTTTTAATCAAATACAAGAAAAAGATCTATAAGTGTCCTTTTGCAAGTTCAAAAGCTGTTCCATGCACCTCCTTCCCTGAGCTGGCATATACAATGCTTCTTAATAAAGCATTTTTTGATACAAGTTCTTCATGTAGAGCATCTCTTATGAGACAGAAGTACACAAAAATTGCATTTAATGTATTAACGAAAAGAGGGGGTTATTAAAGTCTATTACTATTACTTTTTTTTCAAAATCATAATTTAATTAAATGAGAACTAGGAGTTTTAAAAAGGAGATTGCTCTAAGTTATAAGCAAGCAGAAAAAACACATTTGACTTCTGGGACAGGTGAGAGCTTCTATTAAATGAAATATTAAGAGAAAGTGATTTATCCTCTCTTATCGATATAATTATACTGATGAGCTCTCTTAGGCTCCAGGCTACACACTACTAACAGCTGTATATAAATTACAGATGTCTACAGAATGACTCGAGGGCAACAGGTCACCATTATTATTGCCAGCTGATGTCATATGCGCCATAAACTTTATCAACAGCATAAAGACCTCGCAGTATGAGCTCAAGCTTTCCAACATAAGGAGGTTTGTCTTAATTGTCAAACCGCTGCACCGAAACGTTCCCACTCACAAGGAGAGATCACGTCCAGTGAAGATGTTCATGCAGCTCATAAAAGAACTGAGAATAGGACAAAGTGACCATGAATAACATGTGCACATAATGTTCTGTGGATAACTGAAGAAACTGAATCCTACTTCCCCGCAGCCTCTATAAAACAAAGCTTCTGGAAAGCTTTTCCTCTGGTCTCACATCTGCTTTGTCCATTTGACTTTTTAAGAGAACAACTGTGGACCCTGGGAGCAAGGAGGTGAGAAAGGAAGTGAGAAAGGAGGGGGAGAAGGTGTTTCTTCTTACGTTTTAAAACAAACGAGCTTATGGACCCCACCACAGCAGGTAAGAGGTTAAAGCAGCAACGTCCTTAATCTGAAGGGGGAGGTCAAACACAAGCCCAGCTCAGCCTTCTCTTCTTTAGAGGTATGTTAGGATGTGATAAAACATAATGAATCATTAACTTGCTAGCATTGCACGTTTACACCTTTTTTTTAAAAAAAAAAAAAAAAAAAAAAAAGTTGTGAGCCAAGAGTAACTGCCCAATGAAAACAAGTGGCCAGAAGGAATGCTCTTACTTAAACATACACAATTTCAGACTGCCCATATGCCATTCTTTTGTTTACCACAGATTCCAACCTCTTAACCTCAATTAAACCCTAAAAGCTCCAGCAAACGCACTGCAGATGAATTAATAAAAGCTGAAGTCAATCATCGGCCTCTGAGACACCCGACAGGTTGTTTTTGTTGGGCTTTTGGTTTTCTTTTTTTTTTTTTTTCTTTAAATAACATCACTTCATGTTTTAGCTTCGGGAGGAGTGAGATGTAATTGCTTTGTCAAAAGCCCGGCAGTCTATCAATGAAACAGCCGAAGGCGCTATTTATTTGTATTCTTCTGGCATCAGTCAGGAGGCTTATTAGTGCCCAGAGCAGTGGCACAGCTTATTTAGCACTGTTTATTTTACCTAAATACACGTGCAGTGGAGCTTTGGAAAACACACCAGCCACTAATTTCAAGACTCCTCTGATTAAATAGCTCAAACATGGCCATAAAAACTCATTAAGAAAACCTCTGATCTTTCCCTTCTCTCGCCACGGCCCCTCGAGCTGCCTCCCAGCACCAGACCAGAACCTCAGCACTTGCTGGGTCAAAGCAGGATGGGCTGAGGCTTGCCCCATCAAGAGGGGTGAGAGCAGCAGAGCCCTCCAAGGGAGGAGGAGGAGGAGGAAGGAGACTGTTGGCTTCAGATTCTCAGCAGGACAGCTAGCTAAACCACCTTACACTGCCCACATACAGAACAGCACAAGGATGACCTGCCACCACTGAATTTGGGGGCACACCACAGCCAGCCTGTCTGGAAGCAGGTGGGTTCGCATAGTCTTATGAGCGCCACTGTATTTTACATATCAGTTCATGGGATGATGGTGAATTAGGTCCTAATCCTGATTTCAGCCTCTAAGTACTGCCACAACCACATCTTAAGGGGATAGCACAAATAGATGAATGAGCAATCACCTACCAACTCAAAGCAGCAAAACAGAACAAAGTCCTCCTCTACCAAGAAGAAAGCACAGCTAATTCTGTGCTTCTCTCAAAAACACCTGGAAACCTGCTTTGCAAGGTTTATTACAGTAAAACATCTTAGGAAAGCTGGTTTTGCTAGAGGTGACAGAAAATGAGCATTGAGCACCTTCCTGAAGAAACCTTACCAGAGTGGCCCTACAGAGTCCCATCAAAAACTCTCCAGAAACATCAAGACTATTCTTAGCATTTTCCAGACATCACCCAGAGATGTCTTAGGCCTTTAAGACAACTAGACTCTTAGGCTGCAGTTTCACAATCAGCTTAAGAAGCTTTAATCAAGGCAGTCCTGCAGCAAGACAGACAGACAACTGCCTGGAAAAAAACCCTGCCTTTGGCAGCAACCCACACTTGGGCTGCCTCATACTCATGATGAAACACAGCCTTAAAACTGCGAACCCCTCTCACCTTCCAGGTATTTTGTCCCCTCAGAGGCATACTGTAGGGCACCAGTACCACCTGCAAAAAACAGAGTAATAAAGAGCCTGAGCGAGTAAAAGATGTAATGATGGCATATATTAGCCTTTCCCAGCAACTTTAAGACCCCACCCACCTCCTTTGACTGTCCCCCAAGATGGGCATTTCTCCGGAAAGATGCATCAATCAGGAGGGAGGGAAAAAAGTTGCTTGTCAGGGCAGAAAACAAGACTGAAGCTAAATAGCTTTATGTCACGGTTGCAGATTAAAAGTGCCACCTGCAACCAACAGCCAGCACAACTAGGTCACATCCTGCAGCAAATTCCCAGAAGCACACTGACTTCTCAAACGTAGCTGCCTCAGTATCACTCCAGGACTAGCACAACACATCGAAGGGCAAGGATGCCGCAGGGAGGTAAGGTACTGAATTTGGTGTCCACACAACTGCCTTTGGGGCAGAATACACACCTGCCTTCAAACACCGTGCACTAGTTAGTAGGAAGCCCTGCAGAACTGACGCAGCTTGGCTACAGGACAGATCCAGCACTGGCAGCAGAGACAACAAACTTGCTTTCAGTCCACAGAAGCAGGAGATGCAATTGCAGCAGGCCTTCTCCATCTGCTAGCAACACTTCTTAGATCCGAGCGCAGTCCTCTCACAGGGATGGGATGTGGGCCTGGCTCCCACCTTCCCTTTAGGATTTTCAAAAGGTACAATGGGAGATGCATCCAAAAACTCCAGGGCCGTGGAGCAGACTTAGCCATCACCCTGTACCTTTTGGGACAGACAGACGGGGAAATCGCTAAACATTGGTCTTGGATACCAACCAACATCCCTTTTCCTTTCTTCCTGTACAAGCAGCACTCCCTGGTGACACTGAGCTTTAACAATAGAGAGGAAAATGCTTTCTCGTTAGTCTTCATCGCAGGATTAGACACAGCTCTTAGTTAGGCATCACTGCCCACACTCTACCTTTGTGCTACGAAGTTTTCCTGCCTCGTGTCAAGCAGCACAAGTGAGTGCTAGAACATGAAACGCGCTCTTGAGCTTGTAACTCTTCTGCTCTACACCCCCCACAACATGGCCAGTGTGCTTAGAAGGGATCTCCCAAAACACCAAGGGAAACCCATTCCTAACCTGGGACCATGCTGCTATGCTACTCTGCCTGTGGGCTGCCCTAGTCCTTAAGCTCAAAGGCGAGGAGGGACAACTCTCCTGCCCAGGGATGGCAGCGTTCTCTGGTAGCCAAGTAAACGTGACTCAGGTTTTTGGGCATGCATCAGACCTTACTGCTGCTAACTAGTCCTCAAGGAGAGGAAAAAGGCTTAGCTGAGGACAGAGCACCAAAGTAGGTGCTCCTACGGTGCATGGAAGCACAACAGCAGGGCAGTGTTGGCAGGACCACGCAGGGTGGCTGCCACGCTTCCGTCCAGCTCTCCCATGGGATGAAAAAAGCTTCTCAGTAGTTTGCTCCCTGTGAGGACAACCCAGCATGAATCGCCTGGGCTTAACCTTTTCCTGAAACCAAAACTGAATTCAGGAGCCTTTTGAGAGAAACGGACAGTTTCTAATACAGTGAGTATTAAAGGCTCCAGACAAAAAGGACCAAATTAGGATCTTGCAGGGACAACGTTTTTCCATCACTTCCAAGTGATGGAAAATGCCTTTGCATTTTTGTACACAAAAACATGCAGCCTTTCAAAAATACATTATTTTATCAGAAGCATATGCAAAACTTAGCAATGCTTTAAACAACACCCAAACAGTAAAGTCTGCTGCAAGAGCATGCGATTCCTTTCCAGTATGCCTTTTTCCTGGCAGGGACAAACATTCTCTTGTCAATGTGGGAAGAGCAATGGATCAACTGATCCTGCCTTTTTACTGATTGGTAAAAGTAGTAGCATGTACCCTATCAGTCTGACTACCAACATGAAGTTTCTCATTACAATGAATTTTTTTTACTTCTGCATAATCTATTAGTGGACTCGTTTATTATTACCAATCACTTATAGGGCTTCCTCACACTTCATAAACCAAGCACATTAATTGAAGTTTATGAGCAAGTAGCAACTGCAGGTATCAATTGGCCTAGGTAAATACAGAAGCATAAGAAGAACCAGCAAAACACGGGACAAGGCGTGAGCCAGCCTCAGCGTCCATTACACCTCGCATAAAGCAGCTGCAAACAAAGCCTGCTCAGAAGCGCAAAGCTCTTGATTTCTCAGCTGGATGACCAAGACAGCATTGCATGAGATCTTGCAAAGGTTAAGGGAAGTGAATTGCTTGAATAGCCATTCAATAACAGCAGGCTTTCCTCCACTCAAACACATGGACACATCTCTTTCGAGATGGACCCTTACAGAAAGCTTATTCATGGGCATACATATGCAGAGCCAGGAGTGCAGTAAAGAAAATGCCACAGTCTGGTACGTCAGTGTGAAGGACAGCAACAGAAGATTGACTTCAGTTCGGTGCTCCAGTGCTCCCACTTCTGCCAAGCAGTGCAATCTTTACTAAAGACTGTTCATCTTTTCTATCTATGGGAAACAGGAGAGGCAAAGCACAGACAGAGAGCTGCGGCAAGGTCTTTAAAATAAGAGAAGGGGAGGCTTCCTTCCCAGCCACTAACTGTCGGGAAGCTTAGCAAGTGCAGGGAGAGCAGCAGCAAGACCTGGTCTCTCTACTAGCAACTCAGGAGAGAAGCATCTTTCTGCAGTGTGCAAATTGCAAAGGTGCGAGGTCTCACAACCCAAACGCCTATTGATTAATTCTCCTACTGGAAACGTATTCCTTTTTTTAAGTCTACCAAGCCTATAAACAGGATTTCTCCCAAGCAGATCTATTATACTCTTGCCTTAAGCACAACAGCTGAGAGACACTCTGCTACAAGACTGTCTTTACAAAAGTTATTCCATGGTGATGGTATTTTTATATTTGAGCTGGGTTGGACTGAATTGGAACAGATCACCATGCCTTCTGAAATATTTTGCAGAGCTGTCCAAAAAAGTGTGAATAAACTTTTCCTTCATTTTCTATTCTCACCAAGATCTTGCAACAGTTCTAGAAGTATGGAGACTATGAAATATTTATTTAAAAAAAAAAAAAAAGCGCAAAGCATCATTGTAACTTCACAAGCAATACCTGAAGTTGCAGGACAAATAACAGACATGCTTTTACCAATATATCATGTAAAGAACTCTTCTGAGCAGGAATAGCTTTGCTACCAGTAATAACCAGGTAAAAAAAAACCCTGGCTTACTTCCCCAGAGGAAGGAGAAAGTCCACTGCTGATCTCATGGCATTTGAAACACTGTCTAATTATTCAGACCAACTACGCAGCTTCTGCATCAGTTTGCTTCTAACGTTTTTCCACTTAAGTTTACAGCTAGCCAGGAACATATTCAGAGCAGAGAGGAATATTGATTTATGTAAAGTGGACGGACTTCCAGAAAGAATAGATAAAACTCTGCCTGGACCGCAGCTTGCCTCTATTACAAGTGTGAAAATACCAATCTGCCAATACCTTGACAAAATTAATGCAAACAGCAGGGTCTTCATGATTAGATGCAGCTTCAGAGACTGCACACAGTACTGCCAGACATCAACTTCAGCAAAGCAACGGGGAAACAGGAAAAGATGGCCCACAAAACAAACAGAACAAAAAACCAGCTTTACAGAGAGTGCTACATTTTTGAGGTGATGCCGGATTTTGCAAAAAGAGGAAATAGAGCAAAAAAAGAAAAAGCCAAACATAAAAAATGGCTTAACAAAAAGCAAACTACTTCCTCCTGCGATTCTCCAAGGAGCAGCTCCTCCTTGTCAGAGGACTTGTTTTGGGCTGAAACCACCATTTATTCATGCTCAGTTACTAACCACACACTATGAATTAAGGTACCACTGCTAACCACCACCAAGATAATCAAGGAGCACTGCAGCAACTCAGGACTTTCTGCAAGAAAAGACGTGTAACCCTGGAGCACAGTAAGCATGCAAGTAATTTACATTGTCTCTGACGAACAGTAGGGCAACGACTTTACTACAAAAGCTAAGTGATACAGAGTTAACCACTGCAACACTTTTCACCTGCAGTGTTGGGAACAGGAAAGAGTGCTGCAGCTTTAAAGCATTATCAGCTTTGCTTTTAAAAAAAAGCAAAACAAAACAAAACAAAAAAAATGACATGGCTCTTACCTGCTATCAAAAAAACTTCCTCTATCAAAAAAGATTTAAACTAGAAAAACACAGGTAAGTACAAAATTTTTTGTTTGTTTCAGGATTTTTTGTTTCAGGAAAAAAAAGGTGACACAAATTGATTTGTCACTGGTGTTTATCCCAGTTTATCATGCTCATATAAAAATCTAGTTAAGAACAACAAAAGTCCCTAGGGAAAAAAACCTGTCCAAAGAGCACAGAGAGTATTTTTTGGTAAGCCACTGAAAAGAATCACTGCAACTCATGCTCTTCAACAGCATTCTGTAGACATATTTTTGCTTATACTTATCTTACCCTTCTTTTGTTTCTACCCCCTTTTTTTTTTTCCCCTAAGGTGATCTCTGCAAGAAAACATTTTTTCTTCCCTTTTGGATTCCCTTGTCTTACGATTTGGCATTCCTTCTTTGAAGCCAAAACACTGGCTACTACACAGACTCTCAACACCGCCAGTGCTGAAAACAGAACACTTAGATTAAGAGTGCACAACAATTAAATGGGAGGAATAAACAACAGAGTGAGGCCAAGGCATCTGTTGTCATTCCAAGTTTTCCAGGAACAAAATAAAAAATAAAAAAAGAAGAGGGGAAAAAAAAAGATAAAAGCTAAACAAATGAATGGGAAACCAACGTCCAAAAAGTTGTTTTGCTTTTTTCTTTTTTTAAAAACATTACTTCAGAGATCATCAGTGCTAGGAATACATCCTCATTATTTTCTCTGGGAAAGCGCCCTATGCTTTTGAAGTATTTATTGTCAGGGCCTGGGCAGTTCTCTGAAAGGGACAAGGTTCAGACAAGCACGTTACAGTTTCCTGGTGTGATGGAAAAAACAGATGTGCATTTTAAATGTCACCGGAGAGTTAACCTGAGAGCCTGTCACTGCAGAGCAGCAGGAGAATCATCTCTTGATGCAGAGGATAACGATTTCTCAGCACAGGACACCCACAGCCTCTCCCTGTAAATCGTTACCAAGAAGGAATTCAAGAGATGGAAAAACAACGACGTAAGGAGACTTTTTCCTTTTCGACACCCACCCCTTCTCCCATGCCCATACACCTGCCGGGACACCCATCTCCTTCCCCGTCCTGTCCCGTGCCAGTAGATGAAAGTCTGTCACTGGGGTCAGACCACCCAGACCAGCCCCGCACGATGCCGCCAGCCCCCGGCTGCCACCGAGGAGGTGGTTGCAGGTCCTGGAGGAGGCCCGGGGGCCCGCTGGGCCCCGAAGTCATCCCGCACCGCCCGGCCAGTCACTCTCCCTCAGCACCTGCAAGGCAGGTGGCAGCCAAGCAAGCGCTTGTCGGGAAGCGTCCCGGCCTCCTGCCATCTTACGTCCCAACGGAGCCCCTTCTTCGGGACACGGCCAGCTGCCCGGCTGTGTGCCCGAGGTCTCTCTCGTCGTGCAGCCGGTGGTACCGCCGGGGTGGGGAGCGGGTCGCGGCATCACCTCATCTTCTGGCACCAGCATCCCCTCATCTTCTGGCAGTAGCATCATCCCCTCGTCTTCTAGCACCGGCGAGGCCCACGGGTGGCACAGGACGGCGGCGAGGGATGACGGGGCTGCCACGGCTCCACAACTCTTGCAGAGCCCCATCCCCTCCCGCTCCCAGCCACTGCCTGCCCACCCTCGCTGCCTCCAGCAGCCGCAGCTTCGAACCCGCCGAGGCACCCACGGCCTCAGCCCCGCACCTGCCGCTGCTTTGACGGCAAAATTCGTAACGAAACGAGGAATCGCTGCGGCACTCCGGCCGAAATTCAGACCTCCCTTCCTCGCCAAAGCCGTGAATCTGCTTTTGCGGCCGCTAACGAGCCGGCAGACGCAGAGGAGAGCCTCGGGCAGCTCGGCGGGCAGCAGGTACCCTTCCCAGCGCCTTCCCGCCAGCGGGGCGACGGGCCG
>JAVJGG010000050.1:13485849-13516949 GCA_035590195.1 Aviceda cuculoides | reverse complement strand
GGGGACCTCAGCGGGGGGAGCCCGGCTGTGGGCGGGTGACGAGGGGGTTTTGTCCCCTTTCAGGGGCGATTTGATTCTTGGCGGGGTGCTCTGTGCTCCGCGCTGGCAGCGATAAAGTCTACGTAGGTGAAATTTTAGTCAGTCACAGCAAGGCACGAGAATTGAGTCGGGGTCGCTCTGCCGCCGCCAGGTTGGCTGGGCAGCGCTGCCAGGGGAAATGGTACCGAGCGTACGAAGGCGGGAAGAGCCGGGGTCAGATTTGGAAACGCCGAGGGCCCCACAGGCCCCGGGAGCCTGCGTGTGTGTGAGGGGTTGCGCTTGGAACTACAAACCTTCTCGCCTCCCTCCCTCTTCTGTGTGATAGCCTGCTTTTTAATGGAGTAATTTTCTGAGAGAAGGCCGACATCATCTCGAGTCCTGTCGTGTTGCTCCCTCTCCCTCACGAGTAGGCCGCTGCTTAGTTGCCCCGCACACCTGGTTGTATTTGAGGGTGCAGCCCGCGTGGGAACTGGGATGGCAGCAAGCTGTAAGGGGAGCAGGTGGGAAGGCTTTCGTGCAGCGCTGCGCTGCTCTGCGGGAAAAGAGTTGACATTTGCCCAGGAGGGACCACAGGGGCGAGCCTGGGTTGCTGGTGTGACGTGACCACCTGACGGGGTGAGGGACGCAGGGCGTCAGGGCACCTGTCCTTGCTCCCAGGTTTTTCTCCCGTGTTTTAGGTTCAACACAAGACTGGATGAAATCTCAGTCTTGCCCGCATGGATGACAATTTACCTCTGCCTCTTCTCAGCTGGATTGTAATAGTGAGGCTGCTCTGTGAGCGTGGGGGACATCTCGTCACCAACCCTTTCTCTTCCCACAACAGCTGTCTGAGAGAAAATATTGGTATCTTACTCGTTATCTGAGCAAATGTGTAGGCATCTCTTTTCAGGAACAGTTCCAGGGCTGTGGCTCCTAGATGAAGAGAGGTGACCCCCCCCCAGTGGCCCGGGGTAAATCCTTCATGGCTTCTCCTTTCATTAAGCCGAGGCCGATTTATAGGGTTACCCTCCCAGCATGCTGGCTGTTTCTAATGCTGTTCTGAGGCGCCTAACGTGTGGTTTCACGGGCAGCTGAGCTGGCATGACGGCTCCCCTCTGCCCATGGAAAGACATCCCACTGTCCTTTTTACTCTTTCCCATCTTCAGTCTTCTGTCTCCTTCACTCCCTTTGCTCGTGGCTGTAGCACCTTCCTTGTGCCAGTGCTGGAGCACTTTGAACTGCTAAGTTGGTCAAACTCGCTAAAGGGACAGAAAATTCCAGCTTTTTTTGCTGAAAGAGTGGTCTGTTGTGTTGGTGGATTAGATTGTCTCTTGGAGTGGTCCAGCCAGTGCTGGAGTCAGCATCTTCTAATATCATCACCTACATCTCCTCACTTACTTTCCAGCATGGATTGCAAGGGCAGGAAATCTGGTGCCCATGCGTAGGCTTTATTGTTGAGCTTGTTCTTATTTAACCTGCCCAATATCATGCATGAAGCCTGCAGCAGAGCCAGCACAGTGCCCTGGTCACAGCAGGACTTTCTGTTATGCCCTGACAGCTAGTGGAGAACTTGAAATGTTAGCAAACAGCTCTGAACAGTTGCTGCATGCTTCTGGGTTTTATTCATTTGAAAAAGAAAATGTTGCAGTTGCTTAGAAACTCATAGCTCAGCTTTCTGTGACAGGGTCCTTAGCTGTCACAGGAGCCAAGGATGGCATCTAGGCTGTTGAGACAGGTGTGCTTCATGGCACACCGTGTTAACCTGCTGTCCTTATCATTCCCACCAGAAACCTTAGGGCTCTCACCTTAAGGCTGTGTTTCATTCCCACAGAACCTGAGTAGGAGAGTAAGAAAAGTGTGGGTCACGTGCAGCTGATGCTCCCACTTTAGCCACGGTCAGAATGGAATGTAGTACAGTATGTCAGGTATGATTACTTTAATTAGAAATATAGTAATTATCCTGCATAACTGGTCTCCTAGGATTGGCAGACCTTGTGTGTCACCCTAGAGAAAACAAGCTGCATTTCGAGAAACATCAGAACTGCAGGAAAGTGGAGATAGCTTAGCTTGTTTGTTTTTGAAGGAGACATCAAAGTGTTGGAGACTGAAGATATCTGTGTTCCAAGCAAATACCGCTGCACGTTTTCAAAGCATCAACTCCAGCTCTCCTTCTTGCACTGGAGATAAGCAGTTTCATCCAGCTTGCTCTGCAAAGTGGAATCCGGAGAGGGGGATTTGTGGAGGGGTTCTTATAAACCAGTATCATGATTCAGAAAATTCAGAAAATAGAGCCCCTTTTGTAAGCCTGTGTCTCATGCAGAGTTGTGCCAAAGTCAGAGGGGACCCCGTGCAAAAGTAAAAGTTTGCATAAGCAGAGGTCTTTGCTCATGGTCTTGTCTGCATTGCATGTAGACAAAGATTTCCCAGTGCAAAAGGGAAAGCTGGGGTTTGCCTTCACAATCTTGGAAAAGTTTCCCTTTCCTTTTCTTACAATAATTTTAGCAATGCGTATAGGAGATAATTCTGTTGCTACTATTTATTATCTAGTTCACAAGCAGCACCTAAGCGTGGAGAGAAATGGGTTGTTTGTAGAGTCTAGAAACAAAAGGAGTTTTCACTAATGATCTCAGGGCGCTGAAGCTGGCTTCAAGCTGTTCAAGTCATGAGAGGATGACTCAGAAGTCAGAAATTTGAGGCATTCTTATGTCTAGCATTTAATCAACAGGCAAAGCGTTGGGAGGTAAGCAGAGGAAATCAATGGCAAATCAAAGAAGAATAGGTCAGCTATTCATTAGAGAAAGGATTGATCTCAGGGATATTAACAGAAAGGAGGACATGAAATGAATCCTAAAGAAAGTTTGAAAGCTGTGGCTGTAGTGAGCTGACAGTCACTGAGCCTTAAAAAAAAATTACTTGACTGTCTTGCATGAAGGGTTATTTCCAGAACTCTGCGTTCTCAGTTTAAGTCAGACAGTTTTAACCAGCTGCACGTGTTACGGAGACCTTCCAACCATAATGTAGCTCTTGCAGGAGGAATAATTATTTGTGTATATTTGTCATTGTGTGTACAGTCATCATAGGTATTACACATGAAGTGATAATAATCTGCTTTCTGTTAGCATACGTGCTGAAGCAAAATCTTCTTTTGTGATGTTTTCAGTGCATGTTAGAGCTTGATTTTGCTGGCTCTTGCCTTATTCCTAGAAAATCATCGATAGCTTCAGTGGGACTATTCATCATACTAGGGCTTTCATGATTAGTGTGTTGCAAAATCAGGTTTAATTTTGAGGTCTGGGACAGGGAATTTTTTTTTTTTCACCTGTAAGATATCAAATTTATCTAGGATAGCATGCAAACAATAAAAAATACTTTTAAGATTGCAGGCTTATATGCTAATAACAGTACTGGTTAACATTATTAGTAATAATTACTCATTTTTGTACCAAAAGCTGTGTACAAGGTATAGGTATAATTGGTGAGGTTTGAGACACCAGTTTACATTAAATAAAAATCAAATGCTTGTTGCGATGATCATCGACCACATTACACTGCAAGTGAGGCCAAGGTACGGGTCTGGAGCCATAAACTGCTCGTGGGCTCCTGTGCCAAGTGACTGCCAGGGCATAGGAGACGTTGCGTTATACCCCATCATGTCTGGTGCCTTACAGGCACTGCGTGTGGTGTCTTTCATCCCAGAGGATCCTGATGTGCTTCCTCAGTAAGTTTTTTCATTTGCCATTGAAACAGAGACACCTTCAGGTAGTTCAAGTAGTAAGGGAACAGCTGGTTACCATTGCTCCATCAACAACCTTTGGAAACCTGTGGGGAATCCGGGTAGGGAGAATGGATTCATAAATCAAATTTGGCCCTAGGGCACAGAGTCTGTAACTCTTACCCTTGGCAGAGTCGCTGTGGTACTGCATTTACTAAAATGGTCATAAGCTTCATTTTACTTCTAAAGTGAAATAGAGTCTTTTAGTAACACTAAATCATTTAACATCATGATTTTATTCTAACTCTGACCAAATTCCCAGGGCCCTTCGTTTCAAGATTTCCTAACCCAAGCTCTAATCAAGCCCAAACCTGTATTCATTACACAGCCTCCTGACATCACGGCTAGTGGTGGCATGGCCGCTGGGCATGAGGAGTTTAAATCGCATTCTCTCTGATAGGACCCATTTGACGTATATTTTTGCCTATACAGGTGCTCTGGCAAGTTGGTATCTGTAGCTGAATACACACAAGGTGCATAAGCTGCTGGTATGAGTTCCTTTCTAGGGTCTCAGTAATGCCACTTCCATGTACCTCATCAAATAAAATATAATGGATCTATAACAGCTCTTCCCCAGTGGGTTTGTTGGCGTTTAATACCATAATGACACGGGAGTTGTCTACTTCTTTAACCATACGCTGCAATTTGAACTGTGAAGTTTTGGTTACTTTCGGACGACTTTGAAACCATGCCAGAGCTGTTCAACCCCTGCCCGGGGTTTCTCAGTGCCTATCATGTCTGTGCTGGGCTTCGATCACAGTGCTAAAATGATTACATGTCCTCTGCATGGCAAACATATACACACACTGTCATTCACTGCTTAATAAAAAATTCTTTTAGGCTGTCTGTTCCCTGCAAATTTTCCTCTCTCAGCCCCTAAGGACAACAACAATCCTGCCAAAGCCATACCTCCCAGAGGAGTAAATGGCCTCTGCTGTCTCTCAAGATGGGTTTCACAAGGGCTTTTCTCTTGACTTTATTTTCTTTGAGGAATGTGTTTCTCTTTGCTCTGATTAGAATTACTTTCTGTAATGTTGTTTTCCTATTTTTTTCCTTTTTCTCTCTAGCTTACTTAAATATTTTTAACCCAAAAGGAAGAATAACACCACTAGATGATGGGGAAGGGTAGGTTTTGGTTACAAAAACTAACCGACTTTTGAAATATTTGGAACAATATTCCCTGGTTAAGCTTTTTTTTATATCAAATGCAGATTTTATTTTTCATCTGAATTTCAGTGTTCTACCTTTTTCATATTTTTCATCCTTATTTCTCTGTTCTTCCCTAGATCAAGTAATGGAAGTGTCTGCAATTACAAAGCGTTAGAGTATTATTAAAGAGGCAGTAGAACCAGGAAAGGTTCTTCTACAAAATCACTGACTTTTTTCATGCCAAAAGCATTGCCCTTCCCTCTTTTTGGAACATGCGTTTCCTCTGATCCGCCCCCCCCCAAGCAAATTGGGATGTGGAAGAAATGTAATCTTGGCTGCTGGGGTCCTGCCTGCAGCCTCCTGCCTTGTGCCTTCACACAAAGGAGAGCTGGTGTTTGTGATGGGGGAGTGGGGAGGGGGCCGGGAGTGCGTGGGGAGGGAAACGTGCCTGGGAGCAGCTCCACAAGCTCCAAAATCCTACGTGCAGGAAACAATTGGCTGAACAGAGGCCACCGCTTGCAAATGCCCCGGCCCTTTCTCTACCTCCTGCTACCAGGCAGCGTTAGATTCCCCCACCTTGGAAAATCTTGTGCCTAGATGAGAAAACACTGGCAAAAGTGGGGAGAAAGCCAAAAATGAGGATAGAATACTGCAAGTTTAAGGGAAGATAATAGTTGCCCTTATGTGCTGTGTCACCCTGCTTCGTAAGTGAGAAATGGGGGGATGAATGGAGAAAAAAAGGCCACATTTAGGCTGAATACTTCCATGAAATAATGGCACTAAGATGATTTGAATTACCCACAGGATGAATTTTGCCTGACGTGTAAAAGCTATTTCTACCATTATCACTGCTACCCTAAGCCTTTTCACAGATAATTAGAGTCAAGTACTTACCCTGCTCCTGCTCATCTGTTTTTCCCTCCTGCCCGTTTAGTAAATGCATCAGTTATGTATTAACGCTGGTATGCTGTGTCAAAGCAGCAAGAGCTTTGAAATTAGGCAGCAGGAGTGGAATATAATATGGCAGGAAAGAACCAGTGAAGTCTGTAAACAAAGGGTTGTAGAAATGATAATTAGAAGTCAGTTATGTTCTAGCAAATTATGATCTTAGAGTGAAATAATCTGAATTTACAACCATGTCAGTGCAAATGGAGGTCGAATGTAGTAACTTTGGCTAAAGCATGTTTCCAATTCTTGCATTGCTTGGGGCAAAACAGTTCCAAACATGAAGAAAAGGCATCGTCTGTACCTGACTTAAAAAGCTATTGAAATTCACAAAAAGTTATCTTCTGCTGTACTGGGTGCATCTCCTGCACAGATAAATTCCATAAATATTCTTCTTCTCTCCAGCATGTTCCGGATAAAATTACTAACGTGCAGGTCCTGCCTGCTTCCTTCCTTATCACATTACCTGGGCACTGAGCAAGGGGTTCGGATGAATTCCCAGCTCCTGTGCAAAGCCGACAGAGATCACTGGGAACAGTGCTATGATACCTGTCTGTACAGGAGGTCATATTAGGAAAATTGCCTGAAATATGGGGTTTATTCCACCCAGAGAGCATATTTTGAAGTAAATGACTAAAAGAGGCAACTAGGTCTCCCCTCATTGTTGGTAAATGCTTTCTGAGCCGTCAGATGGGTGCCCCAGGGTGGAGTTAGTCAGGCTTTGCTCTCACCTCTGAAAATGGGGGTCAGGATTAAAGGTGCTCTGCAAGTTCCACACAGCCCTTCTTGTACTTACAGAGAGGATGGTGGGTCTTTTAGTGCCCGAACAAAACAATTTACTCGGGATTAAATGTTTTAACCTGTCATTCTCCAGGAAGAAAAAATGACTTGTTCTTAAAAAAAATCAGAGTTGATTTGAAAGCTTATGTCAAGAAATATAATCAAATTTCATCAAACTGCAATAGTTTTAGAGGCTGCCTGCAGGTGTTAAAATGTCTGCTGTAACTCTCCTTGTTAAAGTATTTCTGAATTGAAAGCTATTTCATCACATTATAAATATTTCATCAAGTTATAAAAACAACTGAAGTATCTTATAAGTATAAAAAGTCTTGAGCACTGAAACCCCCTTGTATAAATAAAGAATGTGGCTGTGAAATATAATCCTCGGTGGGATTGATTTCTGTCCTTTAGAAAGGACATTACTTTGAGACAGGCAAAGACGAAGTAAAAGCTGGAGGTGAAGGGTGGGAAGTGGAGAAAAGCCTAAAGTAATAAAAAAATGTACACACAGGGGTTACTAATCTGCAATGACTGCAAGCATGTCTCACTGTCTTCAGTTCTGAATAAATCATGCTATCTATACCAAGGTTATCTCCTTTTGTCATCATACATCAAGTAAAGATGAGAAACACAAGTCAGCCTGGTTCACTTAAAGTTGCTTCCAAAATGTATTTAAAAACCTTAAAAGGTAAGAAGTGTTCTCTAATTCTTTGTATATATCAATTATGTCCCATAAAAGCTGTTACTACTATTGATACTTTTTAATCTTCTAGTTCAAAGTTGAGGGTTGATTTTTGGGTGAGGTTTTTTCTGGAGGAAGATGTCCACAGTCTCTTGGAAGATGATCCCATAAAGGACTGAGTCCTAATGTTTAAAAATAGCCGTCTCCTTCCATTAAAATGACAGAAGAAATACTTGTCACACAGCAGTAAAAGCAGTTTTTAGAGTTATCCCTTGCTGTCTCCAGAGGTAAAGCTGAGCTCTAGCAGAGAGAAGCCCTGCTAGCATGGAAGAGAGTTCTTTGGGGGGGGTCTCATTCTCAGGGGATGCAGTGGGCTCTGAACGCTGCCCCAGACATAGCACTTGGTCAGGTAGATACGAGCAAGCAAGCTCCTGGAAGAGCTCCTTTCAGCAGTGGTCAAAGCACATGCGACCAGGTGTCTTAGGCTGCGGGCTCTCCTTTTTCAGGCCATTGGGAAGTAAGGTACATAGCACATTAAAATGCCCACCCGATATTTTTTTCAGTTGTTTGGCCTGCTTTTAGATGACAAATAATTTCCTTCATCAGTTTTTGTGCTGAAAAGATTTATAAGAAAAGAAGAAATAGGTATTAATTTCCTGTTACCATGCGTGCACCAGTTACGTGTGTCTGTGCTTGTTAGGTTTTTGATTTACTGTATTGTGACTCTACAGTGGTAAAGATTAGTAGGGTAGGTACTTCTAAGTAAATAGAGGTACCTTTGTCACCCCCTCAGTCATATGTCAGGTGTAGAAAGCCAGTCCGGAGTCCGTGCACTAACAAGTATAAAATACTTTCAGATACCTGCATCATTTTTGCTGTCTAGCTATTTTGCTTTTTTCCCTGGAAGCTCACCTCTCTGAAACAGAAAATAGTATTTCCAAAATAATTTGATCTTGATCACCTCATTTTACTTCATGCATAAATGCCTATGTGTATGCATCCAGCCACGTCCTACATCTCAAAGGAGGAGGGGAGCACCACTGACACTGAGGTACTGGGGACGCCCATGGTAAAGATTGCTCTTCTGCGGTGTGTCCCAGGCATGACCTGAACGCAGGGATGTCATGACCTGCTGAGGAGGTGAACGGATAACGTGGCTCGCTGCGGACTGTGTCGCTGCCGTGCAGTGTAAGCACTGCTCCTGGGTGGCAAGGGGGCAAATTCCTGCTATGGTTAAGGCACCTAACTTGTGGTATGGTTTCAGGTTGCAGCTAAGCTGGTCCAGCCAAAAGGAGTGCTCTGCTCTGCTTCTGCTGCTTCTTTGGTGTGCAGCCTTGTGATCGTACAGTTGCAGGGTGGGTTGGTCCATTTGTCCAACCCCCGAAGACTAATCCTGGGGAAAAATTGAACTGTTTTTACCACTCTGAACCAGCTGAATTGAAGCACCTTGCTCCCATAGGATATGGGAGGGATGGCAGGGTCACTGCAGTTGCAAACCACCTTTTCAGCAGAAACCTACTGTTTTAATCAGATTTACTAAAACATCAAGTTGCACCTAACCGACAGAAAGAAAATGTTAAATCTCTGGGCAATTGCATGCTTGCTAGATCTGATGTGAAGCAGGAGAGTGGGGGTGGATAGCCAGGGTAACTGCAGTTGGGAGGTTCGTCTGTGTTCCTAACAGAGTCAACAGAGATGCTACTTAGCAGAGGGGTTACTCAAACTTTTTGTACCGTGCTTCTTCTCTTCCAGAAGAGTTTTGGGGCTCCATATATACCCACCTTTCCCAGCATACATTCTCTTTCCCCCTCCCCTGGATGGGGCACATCAGCCAGTTTGAGAAAGAGACCAAAACCCCTACCTCTGACCAGCCCCGGGAGGCCTGTCTTCCTTCTGTGACTATACTGGTTGCCTCACCTAAAATTAGGGAGCATAAACAGCTCTCAGTAGTCCAGGTGTACATTACTGTGTGTGCACCTGACTTCAATGGTTTGAATGAATTTGGGCATGTAAATAAGACCTCAGTTTTTGTTGATCTAGACCTTAAGTATTTGGTCTGCACTGCCAACAAGGAAAATTTGGAGTTTCTTGGTTAATTGCAGGTGGGATGAGGGAGATGTTTGGATATGAAACCCTGGCCATGACATCTTCGAGTTCCTGACAAAAGGAGGACAAAAAGAAGGCACAAAATACAAATTCATCTATTTGGAATGAATTCAAACAGTTTTCTCCATTTGTGAAACGGACAAAACTGCTTGTTTAAGTTTTATGAAACCAATCAGTTTATTTGGATTTTAGAATTAAATGGCATTGACAGTATGATCTGTATCACCTCAAAGAAACAGAAGAAAAACCTTTTAAAACATCATCAGGGACAAAAAAGGGGTTCAGTTTTATCTTGCCTTAACAAGGGAGGAATGTTTTTGAGAATCCCCAATTTAGTAATGCAGTAAGAATTCTAAATTCTCTACAGTGCACCTACTGCACTGTCAGTTTATGAGGAGGACAAAAAGAAGCTTGGAGGACAAAAAGAAGCTTGCCTGAGTCCAAGAAAATATGCTAAGCCACACATACATTTGGATAAGACTTGGGTCTGTAGATAGCACTCGCAGATGACTGCAAGAACTAAGGTTAGGGATCTCACTGTTGAGTCTGAATACTTTGATTTACAGAATTCCCCCTGGATGGGGCACAAGTCTTCATGAAGACAGGTAGATCCCTTACTGAAATTGTCAGTAACTGGTTGTTGATGCTAATTTACCAAAGGTAAATACTGCACCGTCACTGTAGGTGCTCAAGGGAAGTGCAACCTCTTCTTTGTTGGGACATAAGCTAAATGGCATCATCCATCCCGTATTAACCTACCCTTAGTCTTACATGAGGATAAACTGATGAATGAAGCCAAATACGATGAGATAGTGAACAAAAAACAATGTCAAGATTTATTTGTGTTTAGTCAGTAGCCCAGGAATGAGAACTGTGGTGGTTGTGGTGATGAGCCGGAGGAATGCTGCTGGTATTGAGAGCTCTTTGCTGTGTCACACATTCCTGTATTTTTTGCAGTCACATTAGGATCTGAAGGAATTAGCCTCAGGAAAGCTCAGAGTTTATTTCAGGTGGGTAAACTCTGTTTTCTGCTCTTTTGGTCGGCGGTGGGAAACATTCGTAGTGATTGAAGGAAAGATCAACGGGCTAGATAAGAATTTGTTATCTTCCAGATGGCAGGTTATGAAAGCAGAGAAGGGGGCTGCGTCTGTCAGGTGTAGGGTAGGAATGACAAAGAAATTTAACTCCGTTCCAAAAATGTTAACCATATTGTTCACGCTCACCAGTAAGGGGGCCTGTGGCTGCTGTGAGATTAACCTTGTGACCCCGACAAGAGTTTAGACCAGCCTGTCAAAAGCATTATGCTTGAAGGCAGTAATCATCCTTTATTAGAGGAACAGTTCCTTTGCCTGGTTTCTGCTGCCCACCTATGGACTGCATTTTGGCTGCAGCACCGCCTTTAGGAAATGGTGTGTAGTTTAATGATTAACAACGACAGATTCCTAAAGGCTGTGCACAGCCTCTTTAGTGGGGTTTAATTCACCCTGAAAAAGTAGCCTGATGTAGAAATGTGCTTATGTGGTATAACAATGATTTTCCAGAGGGCTCTTATGGGGATGGTAGTAGTCTGTAAATTATTTCAAAGCATGTAAATATTTTTATTAAAGGAATTTGGGAAGGTTTGATCTTATATTTAAAAGCAGACTTAAGAGCTAAGTTTTTAGAATGGCTGAGCTTCTGTTCATGGCCATCAATTTTGGATCAGGCTGGTGATACATGCTGTGAAAGACACTAGTCTGAAGAGTTGCAGCACTGAAATCATTGCAGCCTCGGTGGTCCAGAGAAGTGCTATTAGAAGGCAGTAACAGCTCATGCAGCTGTAAAACATGAGCAAGCTTTTGGGCCCAGAGCCTCTTCAATAGGTTTGCAGAGAGTCTTCGGCTGCTCCCGAGTGCTCAGCTTCCATAGTGGAGCTGTGGCTGCTTTGCCAAATCTCCCAGCAAAAGTTAGAGCTGTAATAATTTCCCAGAGTTGTGGGTTTTTCACATTCTCTGTTGACAGGTTCTGTGTAAGATAACATGTAAAGTGATTTACTATCTCATTCAGTAGGCCAATTCACTACAGTATTGCTCTGTAGTGGTCCAAATACTCTCTCACGACCATATCACAGCATGTATTTGTAATAAATATGCACTGAACACATGTGAACAAGAAAATAACTAATATAGGCAATAGGGTATATGCATTGTGGTCATAAAAAAACAATATCAGAATAGATGATGAGCATTTTTTTAAACAAGAAACACTCCTTTAATGATATTATTTCATATGGAAACCCCTGAAGAAATCCTGTAGCCACAGCAGACTACTTACACAGTTTCCAGCAAACATCTGGGTCCTTGTTGCATCCACTTGTCTAACTTTTAGTCTTTCTGTCCCCACGTGCTGTGTGGATGCTGAGAGTGACATTTGGGAACATCGTGATCGAACACGCCCCATGCTTCTTTTTTTAATAACATAAAGGAGAAAGACAAAGGATGCATTTCTACTTCTCAGGAGCACTGTGCCTGTTCATACCAGTAAAGCAGTCTGGAAGTACAAACTCCTACTGTTGCTGACCACTTATACCCTAGGAGAAGCTAAGCCAGTGGTACTCCACTTAGTTCTCCTTTTGCAGTTTCCATGCTGGCGACTTTGAGGTGCTTGATTCAGCCCTGTGTTTATTTTGCTGGGGATGCTGTCACCTGCTTTTTGCAATCAATAGATGCTGCCAGCGTGATCGTAATAGGGCACGGTCAGCTGCAGTCTCCCTTGGGACTGGTGAGTATCTCCCTCCTAGCCTTCCAGGACAAAAAACTTCAGCAAAGCCATTCATCTCAGGGCACAGGCATTACACCACAGGGGGAGGTGCAGAGTTTTTAATGCATGAAGTCACTGCCATTCACAGTGAACTAATGAAAACACTGTCTTTAGCTATGTTTAAAATCCTCGGATGCCTCTGTGTGTGCGTGTGCACTGAGGGACAGATGAATGATACTGTGAGGTCTTTGATACCTTTTTCAATGAAGCTAATTGTCTCTGCATAATTTTTGGACAAGCCTGCAATAATGATGTTTGGTTGCTGTGCGGGATTAGCATGTTTAGCAATAGGAGAAGGAGAAAAAGGGAGAGATCGCATCCAGTACCTAGGTGATGGGCCCGGCTCAGTGACATGCATCTGAATGAGACATGCCTATTTAACCCTAGAATCATTTTTCTAGCTAATCATGGAATGTGCATGACATTTGTTATTACTGACATTATAATGCATCCATTCACACTACTAGAACTGCTAAGCTGTTCCCACTGAAAGTAATGGGAGCTTTGTATAAGCTGAAGGGAAGCAGAACTGGGTCTCACTAGAGCAGGTCAGGAAGTTTCTCTACTCAGCTTCATTTCTAGGGAGCTGGATAGCTGAAGCAGAAGCCCTCCTGCTGCTGTTTTGGTAGGGACACAAGGGCAGACTTAAGGTTATATGCTTTATATTCATCTCTGTTTCCACATTATAAGGTTGTTTTAAGAGTATCTTTGAATGTGTTGGCTTTCAAGCATGTATTTGTGTTTTTATTTCATTTTGCTTTATCTTTATTATGGAGAACACTGTAACTCAGTTTTCATTCCCATCAGAAGCACTGTGTGATCATGCAATCCTCTCCCTGCATGGCAGGTGAGCTAGAAGGCTGAGGGAGCAAACTTGGTCCCGGCCCTCCTGAAATTAAGAGGAATTCTTCCATCTGCATCCATCAGCTTCTTGTCCCAGCCTTGTCACCGACAGTGACCGAAATGCTAGCCATTTTGCTTACCAATTCTGAACTGGGTAAAAACATCATTGCTGCGCTTGACTTGCCTGCCTCTCAGAAGTGCTACAGGAAACATCTGAGATAATTTGACAAGATCCCGGTACTGAAAGACATGAATAGAAAGAAGCATGGCCCAAAACGTTAGACACTTAACTCACTGATGTGCATACGCATCTTCAGGCACCCTACGTCTTTGAAAAACTGGGCCAAAATGTACTAGGACAAGACGTGAGTATTAAAGCACTCTGCAGTCTGCAAATAGGTGTGGAACTGGGATGCCTGTGCTGTTGACAACCAAAGAGCACTGTAAAGATTGTTTTGAACACTGCATATTTTCCGCTTGCCTTTTTTTAATATCCTTTGAAATACCTCCACCTGTTTCTTGTTGGGAACAGAAACAAGGCTCGCAGAACAGACACATTTCCATTGTTTCTCAATCAATCTGGCATGTCAGTGATCTGATGATGAGATTTTCATTAAACTCAAGGTGTTGTTAAGGAATTGATTAGTCCTTGCAATGCCCTGATGTGTTCTATTTCTGCACTTCATGTAACTGAATTTAGACAGCTGTCTCATAAATGGATTTTAAACATAACAATAACATCGCTTTTCCTTTTTGAAGCTGGTGGCAAACCTCCAATTCCCCTCTCGGTACACATTACTCGCAGAACGCAGCAAAGCTTCAGGGACAAGAACAGTATTTTTTTAACATTTACATAGCGTTAGGTCTACATCAAGTCACGGCTCCTTCTAATCGATATGAAGCCATATCTCCTGAGGATACAGTGCTGTAGAATGGAGATGGTGGGTAAGAACTGAGCGGTGGCTCCTGCCGGGGCTGTGGCTGCGGCGCGAGGGCAAGGCGGGAGAGGAGGGGAAAATGGGGTCGTGAAGGTGCAGGCCTGAGCCAGGCGGCCTTGGAGGGAGTCAGGCAGCCCGCCCTTTGAAGTCAGGGAACAGTTTCCAAGTGCCATTTGTGGCCCTGGCTTAGTTTGCATACATGGCATTACATCACCCCACAAAGCGGCCTTCAGCCCCCAGCGGCACAATGGCGGGGCCTGGCTGGGCCCAATGGGGGGTTAATAGTTGCCCTGGGAACGCCGCATTCCAGCATCAGCTGCTAATGTGCAAAGCATGCTGCTGGGGGCTGGCCCGAGCAGAGCATGGGAACATTCTTGCATACTTTATGAGACAGAAACAAACCGACTTTCAGCAGAACAACAGCCAGGCATAATCCCCCCTCCCCTCGCCCCACCGCCTTCGCCCACCCCTCTGAAACCAAAACGCTCCGGACCTTTGTGTGAGGGCTGGGAGGTTCATACTCCAGGGTATTTTGCCAATAAAACGAACCGAAGATACGTTCTGAGCCAAGAGTGAATTTTCCACATCTCGGGAGATGAATGGCCTTAGTGTTGAATGTCTTAAGTGTAATTTCATACAGTCTTTTAGGCCAGTGCATCCAGGCAGTCTTGGCCGGGCCCTCCAGTGGAAGGTTAACACCTGGGACAAGTAGAGCCCCAGCTGACCTAACATTGTGAAACAACCGTCTGCCTTCCCCAAGCCTTATTCCTCTTTTTTTCCACACTGGCAGCTTACCGCTCGCAACGATAGCACCACAACATTACCCTGTTGCCTCCAGAGCCCCTATTCAGGCTGAAGCAGCCTGCTTTTTTACCACAAGGTGGTAGTTATGGGTACCAACACAAGGCTTTTGGGGGAAAAAAGCGAGACTGAGGAAGGCAAAATGGCGCCAAGGACAACTTCTCACTGCAGGGTTTAGTAAGCGTGAGTGCATCAGTATGTGCATGCGTGGGGTTCTCACCTTACCCACCTCTGAGGGGCAGAGCTGGCTTCGGCAGAGGCAAAACTGGTTCATCTTTGATTGAGAAGAGGCTAAACAGTAACTTTATTGGGTAAGTAAGTAATTCAAGGCACAGCCTCCATGTCTCTGTAGCATGTTGATGCAGCAGAAGGATCAGTGGTGTGGAGATCCTGTTAGCAGGATGCATTAGCGAGCCCAGTTTTAATACTGTTTATGGTCCTCTACTTACACAAGATGTCCATGTGCAGCAGAGTTACTTGTGTTTTTTTCTTCTACACACAGAAAAAACATACAGCATCACCTGTGTAAGGCAAGCTGCAGCTGCACAAGGTAGCTCGCATCCTTTTGCAGATGCTTTTGGCAAGGACTGGAGCACTGAAGTACCCCAAACCCCCACTACGTTTGCTTCAGAAAGCATCTTTAGGAGAAATGATGGGCAGGGTTTGTGTAGCTGGTTTGCAGTTGCTGGCCATTGGGGCTGCAGGTCCAGTTGCCACTGACAAGGGTTCTCAGGTACTGCAACTTGGTGCCACTTGATGCGACTACTGGAAATAAATTTGGTGACAGGCCTTTACCTGCTGGTAATCCAGTAAATAGTGTTTGTTCCTAAACCAATGGCAAACTCTTTAAAGGAACATCAGTTTCAAATCTCTCTGTCTCATCTGTGCTGTGCTGGTGCTAATAGCTGCATGTTGTACACCAGGCTCTTTGAACTAAAGATTTGAGAGAAGGTTTGCTTTTGTCTCCTCAGTTTGTTTACTTTGTAAACATGATGTTATGCATTGTCAGTTCAGCTATTTCCCCCCCTGCAGTCTTGTTCTGGAGAGTCTTTATATCTTGCTTTCACACAGCATCTGAGGAGAGAAATTAATGTGCCATATGCCTGTGAAACTGTTACAGTTAGTAAGCGGGCTGGATAGTAGATACAGCACTTAATGCTACTTCAAACTTTTTTTTTTTAATTCCTGTGGCATGAGGATGCACCATTTTGATCTAATGAGAGCCCTAAAGCTGGATTTACAACATCATCAAGCTATAGTCTGGATTCTTCTTGGGGCCCTCGATAACCTGGGACACATCTGTAGTAAATCCCTTCCATCTCTAGTTCAATGCTTTCAAACTATGTTGGTCATGACTGAATACTGCTTTGTTCCTTGCCTTCTGACACAGCTCTTCATCCAGTTGCTCCTCAGTTGAGTGGTTGCACATGTCTTTGCAGGCTGCCTTCCCCACGATGGAAGGATTCCTGAGCTGTGAGACACCAAGCTTGGCCATTTGCAGCAGTACGCAGATGTCCTGTAACAAGTCTGGAAGCAGTCCAGCGATGTTTACACTGTACTGAATTTGAGTTAACAGTTTCAGATGTCTGTGCATCATGTTCCCCATCATGTCTGATTCTGTTCCCACGGGTAAAGGCAGACGCAAAGTGTATCTTGCAGTGTTCACAGCACTCCCCAAAGGAAAAGGCCAAGTAGCATGAAAGGTGAGCCTGTCCTCCAGGACCCTCTGCCCTCAAGCACCTTCAGCCTCAAGGATTTATCCTGCTCAAAGTGCAGGCAGAGAGCAAAGTCTCCAGATACCAGTCCCACTCCCTGCCTCCTTAAGATGTCTCCACACCACCACCTAAGACACAGTCAGGAAAAACAGAGTGTCTTTCAAAGAATCAGCATATGCAGATTTTCACCTGGAGGTCCTTCTGTTCACCCTGGCCTTTTGGCTGTCCATTGCTGCAAGAACAGCTACTACGATTCAGAACTGACCAAACTGTGCAGCCCTCCCCAGAGCTGGAGCTGCTGGCTGTGGCGGCTGTTGCATTTGTGCAGTCCAGCTTTGGCTGCAGTGCTGCAGGGAGTAGGGACAGACAGCCCAGCAAAGCCCACCAAAATTTAGAAGCAAAATTCTGTGCAAAATTTAGAAGCTGCTTTGCTTAACTGTATAAATGAACTGCTCCAGTCCCAGCATTTCTCTGCATGGAGAGATTGGGCTGGGCCATCACTGAGCTGTTTGCTTTATGGGAAAGTTATTACTAAGGGACTCTGCACTGGGTTGAAGGGCTGAGTAAAGGAGGCAGTCCCACCAGTTCTGGGACAAATACCACTCCACTCCATCAGTGAAGGTAAATGCACCATTGCTGTGAACATTGCACAAGCACATCCCCTCTTGGCAAATAAAAGTCCATCTTTATCGCGCTCTCTGGAATTTTGTAGTATTTAAATCTCCAGTTCACGTAGCAGGGTCTCCGATATTCCTGAGCTGCTGACTAAAGTAAATCCAAAACAGATTTTGTTTGGTTTTCCCATGCCTCAGTAGTCCCCAAAAGGTGTTTTTATTATTTTAAGTATTAGGCCTGTGCATGGGAAAGAATTTTGTTAGTTCAGCTCTACCACTCCCTAGGAGTTTTCTTGGCTCTCTCAGCGTCTCCTTACCCTCAGGCTGCTCATATCTTTCAGCAGATCTCACTACTGGACTCAGCAGCTTTCCTCTTCTTTCCCCACCTTTCAGTGCAGATCCCAGCAGGGCTGGGCACCCGCCACCTTCACCAGGCAGGGAGAACCCATGGACTCTCACAGGGAGGGCTCTGCTCTTTTCAGGGGCAGAGACTGTAAAACTGAAATTCTTGGTCGAGTGTAAAAGCCAGTACAGTTTGTACACTGCTTAGGTCCCCAACAGATTTCAGGCTCGATCTCAAGCAGTGTGTAATTAATACATAAGACTCGTGCTGGCCTTCTGCATACTAGTGAAATCCATTGCTTGCCCTTTATTCAAATACACTGCTTCTTGCATGTTCTGCCTCTTGTCTGAATAATAACAGTGCAGTGTAGTGCTTTCCTCTGGCTAAATAGCAAGGAGACCACATTGCATTTTACACCACGTGAATTTCGCCCCCTCCAGTTTCGGTATACTGAGTGGTAGGTGAGCTGCAATGGAAGGGGCAGGCAGATAAATTCAAATGGGAAATAAAGAGCACATTTGAACATTCAAGCACATTCAGGTAAAGCTATCAAACACTTTTGGAGGAGGAAGGCCAAATGTCGTTCAGTAGTTCCTTAAGGTCTGCATGAGTCTAATCTACTGAAATTGGTTGCGAGTAATGCAAGAAGAGATGCCGTAGGCAAACAGAATATTGCAGACCAATTCCTTCCTATTTTTATTTAATACTGTTTGTATTACTTGAATGATACGCCTCAGTTCAGCAGAAAGCACCATGCTGAGATTTCTCCTGGGCTTCATTAGCTTTTCAGTCACCAAACAGGAAGCGCCAAGCTGCCCTCAGTCCCACTGTTCTTTGTCGGAGCTGGCTGGGTTGGCAACATGGGCACAAAGATGAGGCAACCCTCTTTTGTCGAGCATGTCCAGGTGCTCTTTGCTCACCAGACTCCTGCTGTGACTTTATCTTTTGTCAGCTGGAAGCCTGGGCTCTCACAAGGCTGAGCTGATCAGGTCAGTCAGAACAAAGAATAAATGTGGGTGAAGTGATGAGATGCAAGAGGGGGTAGAAAAGCTGGAGGGTCTGTTGAAACACTGGTCCTCTGGTGTCCCCAGGGCAGCATCTGGAAGATTATTTGCAAAGGGTGAAAAGACGCAAAGAAAGAAAATGCCAAGTGATGGGGTGTTACTAGCAGAAGAGTCTCAGCTCAGGGAATTTTTACTTACTTTAGTTTATTGCCAATTAACACAAGCTTCTAATCACTGATTCAGATATTGAGAAGATGAAAACACGAACAATTAAACAAACACTTGGGTAATCAGCTTTCTTCACTCTTCCACAGGCACAACTTAAGTTAAATACCTTCATCCTTCCTAGTCTCACCATCCTGTGTTTTTGCTGTGGGTTACACTGAGTAACCCCAGAGGTTTGGGCCATGTACATAATGGTTTTGGTCTGCTGCTCTTCCATGCTTTTTACTTGGGTGCCTTTGGTCATCTGACATTCTTACTGGTTTCCCTCACTCTTTCGTGCTTCTTACTGGTTTGCCTGATGGCCACAGTCCCTCAGGGACCTGTTGGTCTCCCACAGTCCCTCAGGGTTGTTCCTACACTGGTGTTGGTCACCTACAGTCCCTCAGGGTTGTCCCTGCCCCGGCATTGGTCACCCACAGCCACAGTCCCACAGGGATGTCCCTGCCCAGTGTGGGTTGCCCACGGGCTGCAGGGTGTCCCCTTTTTGACACGGAGGTCCTCCCTCCAAGAGTGCATCTCCAGCCCCACATCTCCACAGCTGTCTTTCCATCTGTCTCCCTACGAGTGTTCCCTGCACATCTCCTGTCTGCAATGGCTGCTGGTCATCCTGAAATATGTCTGAGCCAAGGTGCTGTGGGATCTTTTGCCTGGCTGAGCTCTGGTGCGTGATGGTCATCCACACTGGTTACAGCCATGGCTGGACCCAGCTGTGGCTGGCACTCATGGCTTCCCTCCACACAAGTCCCCACCGCAGCCCCCACTGCTGGAACCCAGCCCTGCATGCCCCACGACGGGGAAACATATCTCAAGCAAGACTGATAGATAGGAAACTATTTTTTTTCAGGGAGTGGGCAGACAGTTGAAAAGGGATGCAGCACACAAGGAAGGTATACGAGGAGTAAAGGTATAGCTGAAATTCATCTCTCCTTGTACAGATAAATGGTTACTCCTCCTTGTGTAATACAGGAATATTCAGTTAAATGGAAAAGCAGCACTTTGAAAAGGTGACCCCAAAACTCCGGCTGTAAAGTAAAAGGCTTATGTGGTATTAGGGAACAATAAAGAGCTGGAAGGAGATCTTTTCCACCCTGTGATGGTCCGTCTTCTCCTGCCAATTTCTATTTTCGAGGCATTTACTGTACTGATATGAACACCAAGGATCCTACTGCAAATGATCCTACTGCCATATCCCATTTATGTTTGCTTCCTGTAATGGATGAAAAGGCAAGGAGCGCCTTGGCCCTGCTCTAGGAATCCCAGGCATCCCTGCCGGGGTCTCCACCTTCTCTTGTGGAGAGATCACCAAGGGTGCTCATGGCCCTGAGGGGAAGGACAGGGAAGATCCATCACAGGCTTGGTCAGGACTTTTAGTTCGTCACCTGAGTGAACTGGCATGACCTGTCCTCATAACAAATGTCCTTCCTGAATGGTAGGGAAGGCCAAGATCCCCAGTGGGGTTGTAGTATGCTGAGTTTGCTTAAGTATGACAGAGATCATTGTGAGGAGTTGTAGACCAGCAATAGCTCCTGTGGTTGAGAAGCAAATGAATGGTCAGGCACATGTGAGGAGCTACAAAAACAAACAAAAAAGCAATGTAAAATGCTTTGCATTCTGTCACACAGAGAGAAGTAGGACTGCAGGTGTGAAAAGGGGGAGAGGAGAGGGTGAGTTTTGTTGCTATGGCCAAAGTCCTGATTTTGCAGTGCAGAATTGCTCTCTAGGACTGCAGGACCTGTAAGGAAAGTTGGCACAGGATCAGTACTCTCCTGGAGTGGGAACATTTGACCAGACTCCTGAAAATAGGTCTAGAAAGCAGTTCTGTTCTTACACATCTTCATCCATGTGTAAAAGGTCTCCATAATAAAAGGCAGAGTGTTGACAATGAAGTGGCTACAGCAATCCCAGCCAATATGTTAGAGAGTTGTTGCAACGGAACTTCCAGCAACCTCTGCCTCGCTCCCACTATTTCACCACTCCCATGTCACCTTCTGATAAATAGTCCATGCCAACCTAAAAGCCTTTCCTACATCACAAATTGCTTTTCCATTTTTTTTTTATGAATAATGTAAGAAGTTGTCTATGTATGCCATAAAAATAATGGAGTGAGAGAAAGATGTTGTTACCTAGGCTGTAAATCATGCTGGGGATCCTGATGCAATCACCTTGCTCTCAGACTCCCCTTCCAGGGTTTGTGATATAATCAGAGGGTCTGGACTTGCTCAGTCCCCGCCTGGTACAACTTAGCTGTGCCTGGTTGTGATTCGGTTGGTTTAACTCCAGTCCACCACAGTGCAAAGTGGCAAACCGTGGACCCAAGCTACTGTTGCATTCTGTGGTGGAAGCAGAGAACGCAAAGCCCCAGCGAGCCTGGCAGAGCCCTGGGATGGGCTTTCAGCGAGCTCCACTCTCTGCAGGCGCCTCTGGTGCAAAGAACAGAAATGCCCAAGGAGTCTAGGTGCTTAGCTTAGTCTGGAAATTATATCGCAAGCTGAGCCTTTAGCAAATGTACCCACGAAAGCTGAGGCTGCTCTTTCTTCATTCTCAGCTCGGGAAGGAGAGCATCCAACAAATTTATCTTTGTAATTTCTCTTTTTTTATACCTCATAGATTTAGTCTCTCCCTCTTTATAGGATTCTTCTCTGCTTTTTCCCTCAGGTAACAAAATATGTGACCAGGGACAAGACTTACCTAGCTTTTGCTATCTAAAAGTTAAGCACTTAGTCTGCGCTACTTGTCTGCCTTACTTTTTAATTGATGAAGACAAAAGCCTCCTTCAGAAGGCAAGTGGTCCTATGCTAAAGTAGATGTCTAACATGTGGGAAGAACTGTTGTTTTGAGGTTGCCTTTATCTCCATTGACTGTAGGTGAAGCTAGATTAACATCCAAATTTTAGATGGCTAAGGAACTGTTCGTGCCTGCAGAAAGGCAGACGCTGCTTTTCATAATCTGAGGAAGTAACAAGGCCATCCATCATCCTTTTTCTACATGCCACCTTCATGGGCTTTTGTGAGGATGGAAGGAAAGTCCCAGTAGAGGCAAAGGGTGTTACCAGAGCCTGGCCAGTACCACAGGCAGCACTGGGCATCTTCAGGCTCCACCAGTGACTGGGTCTCTTATGAAACTGCAAGGGGTGGTACAACAGTATGGGTATCCCATTGCACGCCACACTGGAGGGCTGAATTAATTTGAAAAATGAAGTGCAAGATGATGATAGTCAGCTTGCAGCTGGCCCTGCTCTACACACAGGTTGGCCAGAGATGCTGCTATTCTGTAGTCCAAGAAGGAAATATGTGAAGGATAAGATGTGTGGAGCAATTGTTACTGGCCTGGAGCTGAAGGGTGCTTAGGGATATGGTAGCACTTTAAACCAAGTATTTCGCCTTATAGATAGCATTTCTTTCATGCCTTGTGCTTAGTATTTATCAAAACTTTATCAGTTTATGAAGTTTAAAAAGCCAGTGTGACTCAGTTATTTTTTAAAGAGTTTTTGTCTAAAGTTTAGATTTTGCAGAGGTGGAAAAAACCATTTATTTTTATAGTTGCAGACCTCAAAGACAGCCAGGTGGGTTTTTCTTGCTGCTTCATTATGATTCATACTTTATCAGTGGAGCTGAAGAGAGTCACAACTGTTCCTAGCTGTGTTGGAGAGAAAGCCCAGAGTATGATCTGCATATTATTTATGTATTCACATACTTAAATAGAGTTGTAGGTAAGCTCTAGTGAATTAAAGAAATACCTGTGGTTTGACCACTGGGAACGCAGTGAATATCCGTACACAACACTCCCCTCCCTACCCCTCTTTGCGTTCAACATACCATTCCACCTCGTCTTGCCTCACACCAAGAGATAAATGTTAAGCTACGGCTCCTGTTTAACGGAGAAGTTTCCAGGCTTTCTGTTCCCTCCTCTTTTGCTTGTTCTTCAAAGCACAAGATAAAAGCCTCCAGCAGAAGCCGCCTGCCGTGCTCGGACGCGGTACCTGTTTGGTGAGGCGAGGGCTACGTGCGGTCGGGAGCAGAGCTGTCGGCACTGACATCCCGCCCGCAGAAAATGGATGCGTCCCAAGCGAGCCGAGCGCCAGAGCCATTGGCACGGCTGTGGGTGAAATCCTGCCTCTCTCAGCCTGTGGAAAATCTCGCTGATGGCAGAGGGGCCAGAAGGAGCCCAGTGAAGGCTCGAGGGCCATAGCTGTTCTCACAAATTAAAGATGCCCAGGGCCGTCTTCTGCCCCTGGAGCTGACTGGCGCGGTCTGGAGACACCCAAACTGCTCAACTCCTTGCATCCAGAATGGGGTGCTCTCAAACCTGGGCTCAGAAGTTGCCTGGGAGAGTTGTCCTGGGCCTCGGCCGGACCCTGCCCAGGGCTCTCACCTCGCGGGCAGCTGGTGGGTGAGTGGTGCAGGCAGCTGAGCTGCGGCACCGAGCTCTGCGCCGGTGTCGGTGTAGCCTGACTGCGGCTGAGATTTTAAAGGAAAACAAAGCAGGCAAAAAGACATGTAATAAAACACCCCAGCAACTTTCAGATTTTCTTTGGAGATGATCATATAATAGACCAGATGACTAATTTGGGATACTGAAGCTTTGCTTGCCTTTGCCCAGAATTGGGCACCTTTGTTATCTGTGATGCTTCAGAACAGCCTGCACAGTGTGTTGAAGCACACAACTTTCAAGCCTCTGAGTATTTAAATGGTAAGTAAATCCTTGGAGCCTCATGGACTTTATGGATTTGTTAAAATGACAGTTACTTGCACTGAGGTTATCTGAGCTGCTTGTCACCTGGGAGGTGTGAAAACTTGACACTCCTGTTACTCAGACTGTGATAGTTTTTCAGATAACAAGCGGTATAAAAATAATGAGGCTGGAGTCAGAACAGTTTCTGAGCAAGTTACGTTCAAGGGCTGGTGCACAACATGCTGTGAATCCAGTTTTGAGATGGTGTAGATGCTCAGTCGGGAGCAGGAGGAGGATGAGACCATAGTCTGAAAGTGCTTGTCAGGAGGAACCAAATGGAGTGTGAAACTTGGCTTTGAGCTTTAACTGTCCTGTTATGTCTGGGGACGGGCATGGGCTGAGGCCCATGGCCAGACAGGGTGGGCTGAGGGGAGCTGGAGACCGACCCTGCTGTGGCATCGCTGGGACAGGGGCTGATGGCTCCTGGGGGAGCCCTGGGGGGGCTGAAATGAGGTCTGACTGGGACAGGACGAGCTGGCAGAGCCCCAGCTCTGCATCCCTGAAAGCAGCACCCCCTCGGTCCCTCTTGCCAGAGATGGTGAAGGTAACAGAGAAAAGCCATTGCAGTGGTCACTGCAGGTGCTCCAGGTTACACCTTATAGCAGCTCCTCAGCATATACAGTTCCCCCACCCGTGTACACTGTACAGGGAGTCTCTACCCCCCTACAAATTCTGTCCGTGGTTACACATGGCTTCTTCCCGGTTGCAGCTGCAGGACCATAACCGAAATAAAAGTAAAATATTTTGTCGAAAGATGTTAGGAAAGTCACACAATTTAGAAGCCAGAGATAGGACTCTCTTCAGTCTTTCGCTGCTGAGGAACTAAATTAAATTAAATCCCTCTGGGAGTCTTGCAGGTGTAAGATATGGTCACCCACGGACTTCAGCTCAGGTTAAGGAGTTCAGAAAGATGTGCAAAAGAAGCTCAGGCCTGGATTTTGTCATAGTTTGTCATAGTTATAGTGTTCCTTTTTTTTTTCTTTTTTTTTACAGCACAGGTGAAGATACAAATATTTTTCCAGTGCCTTTGATGAAGGCTTTTCTGTTCAGCTCCTTTCCACAGCTCTCTGTGATTTGTCCCTGACAGAGAGCTGACGCATTTCACACTGAACAACACTCTCTGGGGCTGCAGTGGAAGAGGAGGAGAGAAAAAAGTCTCTTCTGCAGAATGAGGAGAGATTGCTGGCAGCTGGTGAACTCCCTGTGAGCGAGGACTGGGCTTTGTAAACCCGCGAGCCAGCGAGCCGCCCCGACGCGAGTGTGCGGCTCCACGCACGTGCCTGTGCGTGCTGTCAGGTACAAGGACGCACAGACTCAGGTCTCAGCCCCCCAGGCAGTCCTGCTAAATCCACTCATGAGACCAGTACTTTAAAGCGGCAGCGCCCATCCAGTTTTGTCAGAAACCCTGTGGTTAAAATCAGACAGAGAAAGTGCAGGTTTGGCGATGTAGCTGTGCCCGCGTAGGAGCTCTTGGCCAGCACGGCTGTGTCTGTCAGGGAACACTGTTCTTCACACCTTTGACAGATGTAGCTTTGGCAAGCAGAAGTCTGTGCTGTAGACCTGGCCTCGCTCCGTCCTTCATGTTTGAAATGTGCTCTGAGAACCACAGGTATTTTTCACACAAGATAAGAAAGCAGAGGAGGTGGCTGAAACAATGGCCAGTTGTTTTCTACTCAGGATGGTATTGTTCAGTGGGTTTATCTTATTCGTGTTTTTATCACATCACCTCTCAAACATATCTGTACTACCTGCAATATCTCAGAAAAAAGAGAAGAACTTGGAAAAAGGAAGGTTTGGAGTCACTTAACCTGTTCAGCTATGGGTCTGGACAGCCCAGCTCCTGTGCTGGCAACCCTGTTCTCACCAAGGAACTTCCAGCTCGGAGTGAGCCGCAGGCAGAGGGGCCGCGCTGCAGAGCCGGGGTGGGCAGAGAGCGTCCGGCGGCTGTGCTCCAGCCTTGGCAACCCACAGTGCGCAACTGGGCTCTGCGAGGGTGAGCGCTGGAACAAACCTACCCCTCACTGGCACTGTAAGCACCCTTCCACGTTGAAATAACTGGCGGACTGACAAGAGGAGAGAGAAATCCCAGTTACTGTGCATTGCCTTTGCTGTCTGTGCTGTGTACCTGATATCCATTTCAGCTGTTGGAGGTGGAGGGAAGGAAGAAGATAATAAGGAATAAAGAAGTGTAATAAAACTCCAAACAGGCACATTACTGAAAGAGAACAGGGAAAGCATAGCCATCTTGGGTACAATAAATCTTATCTTTAAATACCTTGAGCAGCTTTCTCACAATGATGGATCCCTTGGAGAAACTTAAACTGGAATAGTTAGTTGGGGAGCTAAAGTCCTCGTCTGAAATCAGTTCTCAAAAGCAGAGCTGACGCCCTGTCTGTATTACAATTCAAACTGAACCTGGCTGGGCAGTAACACATGTCTCCAGGGTGACTTTGTAGCCATATATTTCCAACGATACTATAAACAGCAGAAGGTTAGGACGGAGGAGCCTCTGATGGTGTTAGCATGCTGGCACAGATAGAGTTATAGGTAATCTGAGACTAACACTTGTCAGCCTTTGAGAGCAAAACATACGTATATACTTTAAGACAAAAAAAAAAATGCAGAAAGGAAACATTTAATAGACACAGCCCCATACTTTCCTGAGATGAATTCTGATACAGAACACATTCTCTAGCTTACATATACACACCTGTAATGCTCAAGTCATGTCTGTGTCTAATTAGAAGCTGTGACCTTTCCTATTCCAGTAGCAAACTTAAAGAAAAACAATGGAGAAGATTAGACAGGAGAGCCAGCACACTGCCATGCCAGGAGAAACAACCTCTGCTGCAATCCCACAGAGCCAATAGTCCCTTCTGTGAGATCTGGGCTGCGTCTGACCTTGGGAGCCCAAATTCATCACTCCCACTAGCAACGGCACCTGATGGAGCTGTTCCTAGCTCCGGCTGTGCGCTCCCACTTTTGCCAGGGAGCATCCCTCCCTCCAGGGCAGTGGCAGGACAGCTCCTCAGCTGGCATTGCTCAATCTATTTTAATAATGGCTGACTGAATTAATGTGTTAAATTAACGTTTTGAGTGGTGAACAGGGCAGTTCAGCAGAGGACAGGCTACCTGTTCCACCAGCTCTGCTTCTGTAGGAACATCGATCTCTAAGAGATTGGGACAGGCACTGACAGCTTGTCTCGTCATATCTGACAGCAACTCTGAATCGGAGCACTGGGATCAAGCCACTATGGACAGCATTGGTCTTTACGTGTGATCACAGCAGTGGGCAGGGAAACAACTACAGGCGGTTTTATCTTGAACTATAGCAGCTTTACCTGACAGTGACTGCAGATGAGAGCTGTAAGGCCCACTGCAGGCAACGCATATGTTGCCATAGGCTTTAACTGAGATAGGGGTAAGACTCAAGAGGAGTGGCTTTTGAATATTTCAAAATACTTTCCTTCTCAAAATATCCAAAAAAAAAGGAAAATCATATGTGCTCCGTAGCAATTTTTTCCCAGGAATGACATAAAGCCTTTTACGAGAACTGCATCAGGTCCACACGTTCTGTCTTGTATGGAGGCTTTAGCTGATTCACAGTTTGAAGACATATAGTTCTCTTTTACAACTATATGAGAAGTTTGTAAAATTTCTATTTGGGGCTCAGGAGGAGCTATTGCCACAATGTGGGATGTTGTATGATCATGGTACTTGTTACTTTTCCACCGCTACTCCCCTCACACCTGTGTAGGCACTGCCAATACATCTGAAGATCTGTTCTGTCCCCAGCATCCGTGAAGAAATTCTCCCTGTCAAATGTGATGGGTTCAGAGTTTAAGGAACTACAGCAGCACATGCTCTGAGGCACAGATCACCTGCTGAAACAATACTTGCACTCACGTCTCTAATTCATCTACCTGATAATCATGAATGCTGTAAGAAGACTAGTTTATTCCATGTACAGACACGTTTGTTCCATGTTTGTACAACCTGTCTATATGGCACATATATGTGCAGCTACTGTGTGAGCACATCAGGCAAATGACATGGGTGGCTTGGTAAAACAAACACAGTAGCTCTTTTCTGTATCTTAGTGTAGTTGTATTTTACTAATATTTTTTATGTCTTAACAAAGATATCTCTGATTGATTATGGAGTAGGGTTGACCAGGAACCTTAAAACATTACCTCCCACTCCCATGACACAGGCTGCTGAACGAAGCTGAATGACTAAAATTAGGTGTGTTGAAAGAGAAATCCTGAAAATTTTGTGGGAGGCAGAGAGAGTTGTCATAGGCCTCCAGAAATCAAAAGCAAATGCTCTGCATTTTGCTGCAACAGCAAAATCTATATGGTGTGCCTTCCAGTGCCATGTAGCTACTGCCCAAAGGGCTCTGCTCATGGGTTCTAGCTGCCTGGTGTAGAAGTAGCTCAGCCAGACTTAAATCCAGCAGGTTTGTTCAAAGCTTACATCTTTGCATGCAGAATGGTGTGAGGTGCTTTTCCTCAAACAGAGCTGGAACTCAAAAGTTTGGAGCAAAAACATACAAGGGTGGCTTGGTTCAAGCGTGTTTGATCTGGGTTTTGCCCTTCCTTAGGCAAGATGAGTTAGTTCAGTAACTAACTTCTTTATTATTGCAAGTTGGCGGCCAAATGCGCTAGAGATATACTTATTTGTTAAATAAATACAGGGAGTATGCTTCACTGATTCACCACACCCACACGAAGCTCTCAATAATTACAGGCTTGTTGCCAGACAAGCTAGCGTTGTTGGGGGTTTTTTTTGCAAACAGAGGTCTTATTCATAAGCCATAAATAACTGACTTTGGTGGAGGAGATAAGTTCTCACAGAAATGCTAAATGATTGTTCTGAGTGGGCTTCTGCATCCAGAAGGGGGGTTGTATTTAGTTATTGCTAATAGTCATTCACTGCTAAACCTCAAAAGGTAAGTGTTCTACCAGATACAAACCAGACTGAGAAAGCAAAGCATTATGTAGAGTAGGGATGCTCTCTCCAACCACCACTGCATGTTGAGAAAATTTGGCTTCAGTCATTTTAAAATGCCTATCATAGGTGCCAAACTTATATACACTTCAGTCTGTCCAGCTCCTGTCTAAGAAACACTCAGAATTATGTCCTGGAGAGCACATTTTGCCGTCAAGGACTGCATCAGTCCAAAATGGTGGTGTCCTGGCTCCAGGTATCTTCATGTTCTGGTGGCTGTCAGTAGTCAGTGATCTGTCTTGCTCTCTCACCCCATTTTGTGGGGCCCTGGAAGGACAGTGTGAATACAGTGCTTTGCCACTGACCACATCCATTCCTTACAAACGTCTAAGAGGATGAGTGCGAGTCACTGCTCCTCAGACCTGGTCACTTACTGGCATAGGTGCAGAATAGTATGGGGAGTCAAATCTCCACAGCTTTCCAGCTGGCATCTTTCACCACATTTACACAAAAACTAAGAGAGGGAAGGATTGCTCGCTCTAAATATCCTTTCCTGGTTCATGGTTTTAGTTGCATCTTAAGCTGTTCATATTGGCTGGTCAGCAGTAAGAGCCTCAACTACCAGCAGAGCACCAAACATCACGTGGCTGTGCTGCTGTGGAAATTACAACACAGCTAGTGGCCGACAAACTGGTCAAAGGGTATTGCATGCATCTAGTGGACACCTTCAGCTTGCTTATCTCCTACTTCTAACAAATCTGCAGGAATGAGGCCTTGTTGCAAGAATGGGAGGAACGTGTTGTACACTGCTTGGGAGGACACGTGGTGGGCATCCATCGCTGAACAGGTACCCCCAGTGCTGTGGGACTGCAGCTGAGAACCGCAGCAATACCCACCCAGTTCTGCTGTCTTATGCTCCCTTCTTACCTTTCATTGCTCTTGTTTAGAATTCAGCCAAATAACAAAGTCTTGGCAATTCTCTAACAATGCCACGTGGTCTATGCAGGTCTGCCCGCACATTGGTAGTGCTGGTGGGAATAACTAAGGTTAACGGGGCTTGATTATAAAAGCAGCTAATTAACAGAATGGGGCAGAGTATTTGTCTCTCATATTTTTCTCCCCAGGATAAACGGCCCCTTTGGGAATCAAAGGGGTCATTTACTATCTCTTAATCCTTTTTCCTCTTCCATACCATTTTTGCTTGTTCTCTTTTTCATCTTTTTTCCTATTTTGATAAAAAAGGCACATAAAATATGTCACAACATTTCAAAGTATACATTTTCTGCACAAATTATCGCTTTTTCCTACAACTCTGCTAAGGATGGGTGCACCGTGTAGTGATTCTGAGTCCCATAAACATTTGCTTCTGCCTCCATGTCTGGATTCTCCTGTTTCAGAAGCTCTCCAGACTTTTCCATTGGGATTTACTCCTCCTGTAGTTTCATTATTCTCAGTCTGCTCTCTCTGACATCTCATTATGGGAAGTAAGAAAAGGCTGTCACTACTGTACAACAACTGTTGTTGCAAGCAGCCTTTATCTCTAGCTGATTTATATTTCTAAAAGTTGGGGCAAGGAAGAACGGTTGCCACAATGCGTGAGGAACAATGGCATCCTCTGTCTTACAGAGAGAGGCCAGATCACAGTCGAGAGACTTGGAGGTAAGCCACTCGCTAGATTAGAGTTGCAAAGTCTACAGTAGGTTGAATGGGAGAGGTGGAGGGGAAGCTGTGAAGAAATCTTTTTCAAAACCTTTAATGCGTGGCATTTTTGTGGCTTTCCCTCTCCAGGAGCTGATATTGCTAATCCCTTTCTAAATGGTGTTTGAACACCGCTGCTCTCAGGGGTCCACCCGTCTCCCAGCTCCACCTCCTTATTCCCTGCTCCTTTGTTTATGCATCCTGGTCTAAATCCTTATGGGATTGATAAGGAAAATAACTGCCTTGGCATTGCACACTGTGGCACCAGAATGGTTGCCGAGGTTGATTAACACTGGTCAAAGAGTATTTTAGGTTGACTAATTACTTGCCAGGTTCTGGAAGTTAGGGAGAGGAAGCTTGCATGAGAAATGAAGGTATTCCTTTTCACTCCCTTGAGAAACTGGTCCAGGGAAGCTTTTCAGAGGGAGACACTGGAAGAGACTGGAAGATATAGTGCTCGTCATAGCAATGTTGTTAACTATTCCCAGATTAGTGAGGGCCCTTCTTTTTGGAGGAATCATTGGGGAAGACTGATCATAACCTGTGGTGATATCCATCTATTGGAGATCAGAGATCTGCAGGCTGCTGTAACTGTTCTGCTGCTGGAAGTGACCTTTTCCCAAGGGGACAGACATTCCTCCTCACCTGTGGGCTGACACAGCTTTGCTCAAGTTAGTGGAGCTGACCCCAGCTGAAGATGTGGCTTAAAGGCTATAGTCTCAAAACCTACCCTGATTTTTTTCCTGTTGCTTTTTATTTCCTAGTGGAAATTCAATCTTCAGTAGGATCTAAATGCTGTGCTGACATAAATCACCCTGAAATTTCAATGGGCTGTGATGTTCCCCTTCTCTTTCTTGTGAACTTTTCCATTGCGCACCCTAGTTTATTGTAGATTGGTTCAGTAGCATTTTGTGAAGGTGCTAACATGCTTTAAGTGCAGACAGGTTATTTCTGATCCTTCTTTTAATACATTTGAGAGATCATTAA
>JAVJGG010000050.1:13425758-13485839 GCA_035590195.1 Aviceda cuculoides | reverse complement strand
ATACATGGATAACTAATTATTTGCTTTATATCATCATTTTACTGCTCTTTCCAAGTTTTGTCTACTAAGTGGAAGCATGCTAAGTATGTTAGTATTAAGAAGATACAGTAGCATGATGGAAATTAGACAGGTCAGATAATAAATTTGTTTTGTGATAACCAGTGCAAGTGTATTGTGTAGGTGAGAAGAGTGTTCTTCAAAACAGGATACGAGCATCTCCAGAGATTACTGAAGGAATAACCAGATGCTGGACCACTCTTCTTAGCTGTAAAGATGGTTTAAGGCATACATTCATTATAGTTTCCTTTTATTTTATAGCCTCACTCAACCAAGTGATAAGACAGTGTGCATTCATCTCACTGGCAAACAACATGGGGTAAAGTCAGCCAATAAAGCTAATTGTACCTGGACAATATGGTTAAAAGCATCATTAGCCAGTTGTCAGGACTACTGCTTCAGTGAACAGGCACAACCACTAGATATATCACACTTGGACATTTCTGAAGTTTAGGATTAGGTCTGGCCCTTCAAACCAAGACTGCAGACCTCTTTCAAACAAACAAAGGCAGGCTGGCTTTTGCTGTTTGCAGATGTGTGCTCTGCAGGGTTAGGCACCCTCGCTCAAACTAGCGACAGTAACAACAAAGGTGTTAATAATAGTAGTATGAACATATTGAACTGTGAAATAACAGACCCCTAAGCAAACAGTTACTCTAGTCGGATAAGTTTGTACTGGATGTGGGTTTATTTGCAATGGGGAGCCAGGTCCAGACATTGCTAACCACTTTTGAAATAATCCTCACTGCCATTTTTGTCCCATTAAGGCCTGGGTGAAAATGGAAGGGTTAATCATTGTTAATAAGGCCATCCCGGGCTATAGTTATTGATAAGGAGTGTTTTGGAAGAGATACGGCAAAAGAGACATATCTGCATCAGGGGATGCCGTTTTTTTCAGCCTGAGGTTGGGTGGGGAGGGGAAGGCAGCACATCTGCCGGCGGAGGTCTCCCCCAGGCTCTTTTGGGATCTCCTCTCCTGGGTCCTCTCCGGGGTGCCGCTGCGGGCGGCATCCGCAGCCTGCCTCGGTCAGTCAGTGCCTGCGTGCCGGCGCTTCTTCACTGGCAAACTGCTGAAGCTGTTTCCTCCGGGCTTGGCTCTGACCCCGTAGGCCGTTTAAAGAGTTGAAGAGGAGGGATGACACAGAGAAGTAGAGCAGCACTCAACCAGAGACGCTATCGATGGCATGAGATAAAGCCACCTCCTGCTCTGGCAGGCAGCAGAACTGCCCAATTTCAGGCTCAGGCTGGTCCAGGGGTCTGCCGCTGCCACCTTCCCCTTGCAGGCAATTCCCGTCCCCTCTCCCTTCTGAGGTCCACCAAAGTGCTCGGAAACGGTCCGGCTGTGCCAACGTGCACCCGCGGCTGCTGCCCCGGCTGTCGCAGCTCTTGTGGCTGAGGACACAGGGGTGAAACTCTGTCTGCCCGCCTCCAGCCCGGCAGCCGGTTTTGCCTCGGAGGCTGCAGGAAATTTTAAATAAATATTCTGTTCAGGAGGCCAAATGCCGAGACTCGGATTTAATGGAAACATTAATCCCAGAGGGAAGCGCGCATCATGTGGGGCTCTCACAATGAGATGCAGACTTCTGAAGATGTCTCTTAATGACATTATTTATGTTTATTTTTCAGTGCTGCGGTAGCTCCCAGGAGCTATGAACCAAGTGCCTCTTAACCCTGGGACTCTATAAACACAGGCTAAAAGGGTGATCCTGCTCCAGAACGCTTTCTCTCGTTGGCAAGCTGACATCTGAGCTGATACTGTTTTACTTAAATCAAGCTAGTAAAATATACAGTGAGTGCCTGTTTTTCCAGCTGGGTGCTTACCTGTCTCTCTTCGTGCTTCACTTGGCCACATTTCTTTCACCTTTCTGCACTGTGGCATTCCTTGTGCAGCTTCATCATCTCCATTTTCAAGTGTGTGCTCTGATGCAGTCATGCCTGATAGTCCCTTGGGATAGTGTAAATAACAACAACAAAAAAAGTACTTTTTTTGCCAGTTTTCCTGACTTTATTTCATCATGTTAGGAGCTTTCTGACAGGGAGAATGATGGTGGTGTGGTTTAACCCCAGCCAGCAGCTAGGCTCCACACAGCTGCTCACTCACTCCTTGCCTCCCTCCCCGGTGGGTTGGGGAGGAGAATTGAAAACAAGTAAAACTCGTGGGTTGAGATAAAAACGGTTTAATAATTGAAATATAGTAATGGTAATAGCAATAGCAATAGTGACAGTGACAGCGATAGTAATAGTAATGAAAAGGAAGATAACAAAAAGAGAGTGAAATATAACCCGAGAAAGACAAGTGATGCACAAGTGCAATTTGTGCACAATGCTCACCACCCTCTGACTGCTGACCAGCCAGTCCCCAAGCAGCGATTGCCCCTCCTGGCCAACACCCCCCAGTTTATATACTGGGCATGGCATCCCATGGTATGGAATACCCCTTTGGCCAGTTTGGGCCAGCTGTCCTGGCTGTGTCTCCTCCCAGCTCCTTGTGCCCCTCCAGCCTTCTTGCTGGCTGGGCATGAGGAGCTGAAAAATCCTTGACTTGGTCTAAATACTACGTAGCAGCAACTGAAAACATCAGTGTGTTATCAACATTATTCTCATCCTAAATCCAAAACACAACATTATACCAGCTACTAGGGAGGCAATTAACTCTATCCCAGCTGAAACCAGGATGGATGGTCTGTGAAGGAAGGTAAAAAACATCACTCTGAGCCCTGCTCAGCACAGTCCCTGTCCTAACTTGAAACAGGGCAAAAATGAGGAGCTTATAGAGCATCTTATTCTGGCTGGACACATTTTGTTTTGTATGATGGGTGTCTGGCAGGTTCTGGTTTGCTTTCCACATTGTTTAGCACTCTCTTTCCCGGCTACACACAGTAAAAGATATGAACACAATTAAGAGGCAACTTCTGCTTTGGCCAAAATCACATCCAAGTGTAATTTAATATTCTTTAGGGAGACAAAAAGCCACATAATTTTGATGAAATTAGGTTCCTTGTCTATATAAACTATGCCCAAGCTATTTTTTATGGTGGCTGAAAGCACCATTGTCATTAATACAGACAGCTTGTGGAGCAAAGGTATTTCATTTCTCCCAGAGTTTATTATGTACAGAATTGCTGTAGTCTACTTTGGCTTGTTAAAGTTAACCTGGAATTAGTGCTCTAAATGCTAGGCTGTAAATTAGTGGTTTGGCAGGTGTTTCATGAGTGTCTGAGCAGCGCTTGTGGCTCAGCTGATGCTTTTGACAGCAAAGCCTGGCCAAGTGTTAACGGCAGGAACTATTTCAGCAGCTCCCAGCAAGCCAGGACCTCCCGGAGGTCCCAGGGACCCCCGGCAGCAGGTCCATGAGGAGCATCATCGTCCTGCCCTCCCTCCTGCCCACCTACCTCCGTGCATCCCTGCCCTCCCCGCTGGTCCTTCTCTGCCCCCTTGGTGAGTTAGCTTGGAAACTTGAACTGCCTAAAACGTAACCCCACAGATAAAAAGCAAATAGTCCGTGGTTGGTTAAGATCCCTGAGCAGATGCCAGCTAACAGTGCGGCCTCATGATGGGGGAACAGCAAAAGCGAGCCAGCGACAGAAGGAGGAATCACATCAGGGCAGGTTGGTATCAGCCGCAGGGCAGGGATGAGAAATATGTACGGAGAAGAAAAACCGTATCGTATCCAGCCCGAGTTGGGAATGTGAATTGCAATTTAACTACCTGTGGAATGGGAATTCATGCAGGTGTTGTCAACACTAACTCAGTAATACTTGTGACACATTCCGCTCTTTGTGAATCTCTTGGGCTGGTAAAAAATAGTGACAAAGAGGGAAATACAAGAAAACCATAAAGCACCATGAGTGGTATGGAAAAGAGAACAATTATTTACCTACTAATTACTTTAGACACTAAGAGGCACCCACTGAAATGATCAGGTAGTGAATTAAAAGGAGACAGAGGGAAATACTTTTTCTCACTATGCAGAACTAAACTGGTTGGAGGGGGACCATGGAACCCAGATGTCCAGAGTTGCAGAGAGTTGCAGAGAGTTGCTTCATACACCTAGCTACGCTGGTCAAGCCTGGAGGACACCCACCAGCAAAAGATGAGAATTATGAAATCCTGCTCATTAAATAGGGGGTCACAATTTATTGGATGTGCAGAGGAAAACATATGCCCTAGGGCAAAAATTATAAGAAAAATCTTCATAGGTCGTAGCATAGTTTAGCTTGGAGAAGGTCTCAGAAGTCATCTGGTCCAAGCCCTGCTCAAAGCAGGGACAACTGTGATGCTAGGTTATGTTGTAACATGATCAAGCAGTTTCAGTGTCCATGTGGTATTCAGAAAGAAGCTCGTCTAGATGTGCATGGACCACTCTTGTTCTCACTTTTCCTAACTTTTCAGTGCTTGACTTGTTAACAACGTTCTTGCAGTGCACTAGAGGAGTAATTCCTGGTGCTAGCCTTGCAGAGGCAGTTGAGTTGTTTGCTGTGTAAGAGTTACAACTTGTCCTAGCAATTATAAACCCCACCTGCAATTATTTTTAGGCATAAAAGGGTAAGCTAGCTTTAAAAAGCATGTCTTAAGAGCTGTATGAATCTAGCAAAATTGCACCATTGCCATGAAGAAATGTGCTGAGACATGTGAGCCTTGGGCAGATTTAGTCTGCTGACAGGCTGAATCTTGAGTGGCACCATCTTAGTGAACCAATTAAATAATGGGTACTAGTTTCCTAAGGCTATGACCCAAGGGAATTTTGTGTTATTCAGCTGAAAGTCGGAATTAGTGAGTCAAAGTCTTCCCTGAATTACACCAGTTAAACAATGACCTCAGCTTCGTTACCCCAGATTTCCATTCAACAAACACAGGGCCTTATACTGCAAGTGTACGGTAGAAGGCGTTAACTTTCCATCCAGTTTTGGAATGAAATCTTTCTCATTTTCTCTGAAATGAAGTAGCTACAGTGTGTTTCAAAAATATGAGAAAAAAGTTTGTTTTAATTGGGAATACAAAGGCAAAATGAGGGGAGAGGATAGTCTGCATGAAGGAATGCTTCATGCAGGGCATGAAGCTTCAAACTTAGAAAAGCTTGAAACTATGGATTCATGAACAAGTAGGAAGGTAAAATAGGGTGTAAACTTACAGCTCAGTCTCTGATCTAGGTTTAGATTTACAGGGCAAGAGATGGGGGTGCGTGTGAAAGGCTACACCCCGCCTGTCAGCAGCACTGACCCGAATGGTGGGTGACACCCTCACGGCCGTATGACAGGTAGCCCACATTCAACTGGGAGCTCTGGGAGCTCCAGAGCTCTTCTGCACTGACCGTCTGTGTATGCACTGGGACCTTGAGTTCTTGGCAAGGCAGTCTACCGCAGCAGGAAAGAAGTGTAGCCTGGGGGAGGACTGCAATGAGCACAGCCCAGTAGTGCAGAACAAATAAATGGGATCAAACTAAAGGAACCAGGAGGCAGAAGAGAGATGGGTCAACACAGATTGACTGTGGAGAACCATGCTTGTACATACAGTATATGAGCTATGCAAAGCAGTGCAGCAATGAAGTGCAAACAGCATAATGAAAGTTTACAGCTTCATACAGGCCAGAATAAACCAGTGCTGTCTTAATGGCAAAAACAACATCGTCATAGTTCATCTCCAGGAAAGGGATTCTCTGATGAGCACCCACTGAAAAGCTCTGATCAGGAAGCAGAAGGTCTGCTTTGTGGAGTCTGGGAGAACTTACGTGCTATGGCTGAGGTCACAAACCACCTGTGAATTCATATGATTCTACAGTAAATCACATGAAGGAAAGATGATTCCCCATGGGGACTCACAAAGCAATGACACTAGTGAATCAGGAGTGCAGACAAGGGAGGGTTCCACAACAAAAGCAAAGCAGGAATATTTTCCTGCCAGTGTTGCTCCATTGCTGTTGGCTATATGTAATCTCCTATCTCCTTGTAATGTGCTAGGCTTTGATGGGCTGGGTGGTCAAGGTGCTGCTTTCTATCAACGAACTTGCCCGCTACAGCCTTCAGGGAATGACATCCCACAGGACACAGAAGCCCCAGAGATGCCCAATCCCTGCCCAGGCAGTAAATGGGAACAAAGGAGCTGAAGAACGGAGACTGCAGACCCGTGAGGAGGTCGGTGTCCCTGTGGCTAACAGCCCAGTGAGGCAGAAACAAAGGCAGGAGCCCCCATGAAACATGGATCATGGGAGACAGCAAGGGACTGGGAACAATGGTGACAAGAAGATCAGCAACGCAGTGGTGTTTGCTAGCTGGAAGCTTGGAAAAAGTCCAGAACATGAAGAACTTCAAGCTATCTGCTGATGGAGAACAGCCACAAGCAAGGTAGATGGGTACCCAGAAAGGACAGCTGAACCCTGCCCTGCATAAGGAAAGCAGCTTGAAGACAAACCACCAAACCCCGAAGTGGGTTCAGTGGGCATCCCAGGGTTGTGAGGCCCATCTTTCTGCAGTGGGAGTTCACTGAAAGTCATGTCCTCAGGAGGAGTTAATATCAGGGAAAACCTGCTGCAGTGAGTCAGGAAATTCTTGAGTAGTAAGCAGAAAATAAGACTTGGAGAAAATCCTCCAGAGGCTGGAGAAGGAGGAATTTGGATGCAGCAGCACAGTGCTTGCTTCTGTACATCACATCACAGGCTACAAGGCTAAAATGTCTGTAGGGTGTCACTGAGGCTCCAAGGCTTCGCTGCCTGGGAACCTTTCGTACTGGGGACCACCATCCAGCCGGCGGAGGAGCAGCACCTGCTTACTGGAGCTGGTGGTGGTTTTGGTGCTGGTGCTGGCCTGACCCGTGTCCTGCTGGACTTCTGCTTTTGCCTCAAATGGGAAAAAAACCTCCTAACCCGCCTAAATTCTTCACCTGAGGCTTTCGGGTTTTTTTACTTCTGTGCCTCTGCGGGGAAAAAAAAATCAAATAAAACCCCAAAGCCCGAACAGAAAGGGCTTATTACCATTTCCCAGTGGGGTTCGTTGCCTTTGACTCCTGGCCCTTTTGCTGCCGTGATTCAGAGGGGGCTACCGGCTGATTTCCTACCCCGCCCCGGTGAAGGTCCCCCCGGTGCCGGTGTGGCCGGCGGCCGGTCCGCAGAGCCGCAGTGCCACCTCCTGGCTGCGCCTTCCCTCCGGGGGGGGGAGTGGGTCCCGGCGGGATTTTTCCTAAACTTTCGCATCGTGAAAAGGGATGGGCAACCCCCCCCAACCCCCCCGAGCTAACTCATCCCGGTAAGGGGGGAGAGCCGGACTGGGACCACCGGGCTCCGCTGCTGCTGCCTTACCTTCGCTCGCTCTTCTCCTTGGGGAAAAACGTCTTCTGGTTCCTCGGGTAGGCAGTTCACAGAAATATGGTGTCCATTCCCTTTGTCGATCAAGAGAAGATGGGGCGTGTGATGAATTTCTCCAAGAGCTACCCCTTTTTGGTGGCTGAATTTCGTCCCACTGTGGCAGTTCCCTGCTAACCCTGGGTTTGGGCGTCACTTTTTTTCTACCTTTTAGGTCCAATGGGATCCTAGTAAGACAGAAGGAAGGTCCTTACCCATCAGTTAGTCATTTCATAAGGCTAATCATCCAGAGCGCTTCAAGAATTATGCTAATGTGCTGGAGCTGGAAATTTCTTTACAAAATATCCTACTTCGAGTAATCGCGCCATTTCTAGCATTATTTAAGGTGTTGACATCAGTCCACGTGGGAAAGAGCTCCAGGGCACTACCCCATTCTCTGCTCAGACACATTCATTCCAGCCTTGCTCCTCACTGGGACGGGCCTTGTGTGGTTACAGGTCCGACCTCCTGCAGCGGCAGGCAACCGTGCCCATGTCATTGCTTTCCCTTGCCCGCGTGGTCAGAGAGGTCTGGGAAGTCTGTGGTTAGGGTAAACGCCCCCGAGAAAGCAGTATTTCAAAGCTGAGTAAACTGACGAGCTGGGGAATTTATTTGTCCAGAGTTGTGAGTTTTGATTTACTTGCCTCTTACTCAACATACTGGACACCACTGAATGATTTTTTGTCAAATCATTTCAACAGTGCTGGGTAGTTGTTGAACAAAATACACACACATCCCCTCTCAGCTGGTTTGAGAAACAGATGATTTGAAGTCTCATCTGTCCTCAGGACTTGCTCCGCATTGTTTAGGTTTTACCACACCAGATGGCATGGAGAGCTTCATTATTTAGGGTCATGGATCTATGTGCTGTAAATTGCTGTAAATTGACACATCCTCTCCTCTCTTTCGTTTAAAATGTGTCCCAGGTGGAAGAGTAGTGAGTACTAGTACTGGGCACTGATTTCACTTGTCACTGGATTTTTCTAGGAAGCACGAGCACTGCGAGGTGGATCTTTTGGGACTCTGGGCTGACTGCTACCTGTATGCACATGTGCAGCAATGCCTCCTGCAGGGTGCTTTGCGCTCTGTCCTCAACTAAGCTGAGAATTCAAACCCAAAATCTTTTGTGTGTTTCTGGATAAAATCTTCTAAAAGTGATGTGTTTCATATTGAATCAGTTTAGGCCATAACTCTGCTTGGAATGACTCAGACTTTGAGCTAGGTTTGCCAATGTTTGAATTTCTGCAAGCCTCTTGAGGGGAACTGTACATTTTTCTGACTGCAAGTTTTAGGAGCTAATATCTTTTTAACGTCACTTTTATACATACTATAATGGCCTTGCCATAGACGACTTTTACTGAAACCAAATAAAAATAAAAGTCCAAGTGCTACATGGACTTCAAATTCTGAATGCTTCACAGTAATGTTGACAATTGCTACTCCATTTTCCTGCAGCTGCCCCCACAAAATGACTTCCTGTGTCATTGCTAGTGTTCCTAGCAACTCTAATCAGAACCTGAAAATTACTTTAACACAATAGCTATACCTATGTGTATAAAAAGTGTATATATATGTATATGTATGTGCCATCTCCTTCCCATGGTGGTTGTGGGTAGTAGGGTGGAGAACCTGGTCTTCTTTGTAGCCAGAGTTTCCAAAAATTAGTATGTCGATGTGGAATTTTTGGTGAAGTCCCTGTTCAATGACTGACTTGGTGCTTTATTTGTTGGAGCATGTTATTCTTTGAGAACCTCACTCTGGGTTCCGCTGGGTGCTGGATAAGGGCGATTTGAAAAATGGATCAATGATAGTGAACCATTTAAAACACTGTAAAGTACTCATAGTGTACTTTCTGCCACTTCAGGCATCAGTGCATACAAGTGGTAGAGTTGCTTACTGTCTTCAAATGAGACAAGTGGTGATGAAGGGTATGCATTTTATTGGTGTTCATATATAATGACTCATGTTGCTCGTTTGAGATTTCCGTGCTTGTGAGTCACGTAGACCTTTGGAGCAATTATTTCTAAAGCTTTGACACTTCACAGTGATATTGCTAAGCCTAGGATGACCCTGAACAACGGATTGGAGAAAGAAAAAGAATGGCTTAGGGAAAAAGGGAAGAAATATATCCAGAGAAATTAAAAAGAAGGGGAGATAATGTGGTCAGGCTTTGGTGGAGGTGAGAGGAAATGGAAGAAGCAATATTTGTATTGAGATATAAAATGCAGCTAGAAAGCTCTTAGCAAATGGTTGATGTTATTGATTTAATCCAGTGTGACACATTGGTCCATGTATTCATGTAGCAGTTTTATTACAACAAAAAAAGTTTTACTAAAACAAAACATAAAACCCCCTAGAGTTTAAATGCTGTGCTTTTGGTAATGAGCTGCTCTATCATATGATTCATTTAGGCAAACAAACACATTAGAGTTCTTTTAATGCTGGTTTTATAATGTCAGTTAACCGGCTACGATGAAGACTTCTAAACTGTGACTGCTTGGCTGAGCTGACCACCCAAATCCTATAAAAGTCAGAGTGGTGATCCCCGCTGAGCTGAGCCACGGCTTGAAGTTGCCATCAGTCGTCCACATCAGCCAGGCTTCTTCAGGTCGCTTGCCCCAGACTCCCACACATGGTGTGGCATGCTCACCTGTGTGCAGCAAGGCAGGTTTGTCAAGGCTTCTGCAGGAGAAGGGAGCTCAAATCGTCCTGCCTTCGCAGGTCTTCCTTCTTTGCTCAGAATGGAACTTGGTCCTTCCTATCAAGATTTAACTTTGGCTCTGAGTCAGTTCCTCGGGCATTTCCTAGGGAAACGTTGCCGTGTGAAGCATGGACGGGAGGGTCGGCTGAGCTGACAGAAGGAGGCTGACGTAGCGTGTGGTTATCCCTGCTCAGAGGACACACTGGGTAGAAGTCGAATTTTCTTTTAAGTCTTTTCCAAAGTTGTCTTGCAGGAGGGCAGCAGAAGATGCTAGAAAGATGTAAAGGCAAAAGGAGTTTGCCTCCCACACAGCCAATTTACAATACTACTCTTTAATTTAGAAATGCCTTCAGGTGTAGATAGAGCTAAGAAGTTACTAACTGGTTACTTTAATGCTCAGTGCTGGGGACAGACATTCATGCAAATCTCATGGAAGTCAAAAGAATCTGCACAGGCTGAATGGAAGCCACAGCTGTTCTGTTGTGTATTAAGCCGCTGATCTTGTGTCGTGTGTATACCACATCACAGGTGAAATGAAGACAGTAAGCAACTCTACCACATGGGCATGCCACCACCAACGGAATGGAAAACAGATGTTCCGGTTCGCCCGTTTCCAGAGATTTCCGATCTGCCTTTTGGCACTCTCAGGGATTGAACTAGTTCAACAGGAAGGATTTCATCTGAGTTGAGAGAATCTAGTAAAAGAAGTCATACCTCTCAAGGCCTTTTTTTTCTGAAAGGCTGCTCTGAATCAATACACTGGAGATAACAGCCTTGAACAAGACGAGCTAGAGCAAGGGTTGTTTTGATAGTTATGAATTCAATACTCAGGCTCATGAACTTCTCCCTCAGCGACTCAAAGCTGAAATATTCTTGGTGACTGGAACAGTAGATCGCAGAAGTGGGGAGGGAAGGAGTCGCGAGGGGAGGGAGGGAGGGAGCAGACGAAAGGCCACGGGTCACAGCCGGGTGTGCACAAGGCCAGCAGGATTCAATTTCCCTAGACCTGTTGTAGCCATTTGCTTTGATCCTGTGGGATCCGCTGTGGATCACAGAGGAGAGCGCAGCTGTTATTTTTCATTGTGGTCAAGCAAACCCCAACTGCCTCTCCCTACCAGAATGGGCCACTGCGTTGCTTTTTCAGCTGTTCTCTTCCTTTCATGTGTGTAACAGACTGGGGAGAGCTACTGAGAACATCGCTGAGTAGAAGTATGCCAAAGTCATCAGAAGAGGAGTGTGATTATGTTCTAAGTGCGGTAACTGGAGGATGAAATTGCCCTAAAATAGCACATCTTGACTAGATCTTCCTTGTGAATTTTCAACCTTGTTACTCAGGAAACCGGACTATTTCTAACTAAGAAAGACTTCACTGCAGAGAACTACAGATGATGTATGCATAACAGGTTGTCAAGACCTCAGTGGCTCAGAAGACAGGCTGGATAACTTCTCTCCCCAAGGTTGCTGGTTCCAATCCAGATGTTGGCATCGCTGAGGCTCCCAAGTGTAGACCAGCATGTACTCCTGATGACATTTCATTTGTCTCTATTATGTGGTATAACGGTTTCACTCCAGTCTCTGGATGACCTCCTAGACATGGAATAGAGGCTTTTTCTGTGGCAGAGACAGCACAGAAAATGGTAGCTGGGACAACCAGTGACTTTCGGCTGTTGTACAGTTCCCACAAGTCAGCATGGCAACTGAGACAAAAGTTGCTGGTACCATCTCCAAGTGCTTTGGAAAGGGATGTGCTTATTTATTTGAAACCTTCTACAAGTCCTAAAGAAGAAAATAGGGAGGAAAGCTGGTGAGGTAGCTGGTGCTTATAGCAAAGGGATCATTCTGTTGTAGGAAGGATTCGGGTAGAGTTAGTTCTTCAGATTGACAACAGATGAAGGAAGGATGTGCTTGCAGCTAATGGGCCTCTGAACTAGCTGAACTAGCTTCTGTGAGTTAGTCCTGAGAGTTCTTGCCAACATCCTTCTTTTCACTGTAACATTTGCTTAGACAAGAAGGAAAAATGTCATAAATGGCATAAAAACTGTTCAAAGTATAGAAGAGCATTTCATGCTAGGAAGAGATCGAGCTAACTTTTCCTTTCTCTTAAAGCTTTCTGGAAGACATCCAGCAGCCTTTTATTCTGGCAATTACATATCTACATTTTCAGGCATTTGTATTCTCATGGTTCTTTAGCTTTTTTTTTTTTTGTTAAACTAATGATGTTGCTGGATATATATTTAATTGACCCTTCGGGGCATTAAACTAACTGTCTGAACATTTAGGAAAAGCAGCCAAGTCTGACATTGTGTCGTAAAATAAGGGAGCTTGCCAGAGCCTGGACATAGAAGCCTTGTGCGTGAGAGCTTGACCAAAGCACAAGCAGAAATCTGATAGCTGGAGAAATACCCTGTGGTTAACGGGCATGTAAACCGAGGAACCACTGTGAGATTAAGTATCAGGTACTATTACACTCTGCTGCACTAGGATGTCTTTTTAGTTCAAAGACCTATTTATACCAGAGCCCTTTACCAGGCCTGAGCCCAGTGTATAAATGCAGGCCCTCTCTAGGTATAAGGAGGCCTTTATTTTCTCGTGGCGAAACAGAGGTTCAGCTGTGACCTTTGCTGGCCCCGGCTCCCACCTCTTCCCAGGGCTCTCCTCAAGCAGCTAAGTGACTGTTTGAAGTGGGGAGACCAGCAACAAGGGGAATTTGTGTTTGGTTCCTCTGAGGCTTAATGAGACCTTTATTATCACTTGTCACTGCCTCTACTGATGCTGGAGCTCAGGGAGTTTTTTAAACAGATCAAGGCACGTTTTAAACTCTTACCCCAAGGCAAATTGGCCACTTTGTCTGATCACAGCCTCTATGCTGATATAAAGGTCCATCTGTGAGATTGCACAGACAGCTCTTGTAAAAAGCCCCACTGACCTTGGTACGTGCTTCAAACGTTACGTACTTAGTATTAGTCAATAGCTTCTCAGCTGCCGGAGTTTTCTTAGGGCTCTGTGTGTGTGTCTTTATCACCATAAGGGCAATATGTATTCTTTGAAAGAGCTAAGTAGCTTTTAGCAAGATATTGGAAAGGTGAGGTGGTAATAATAGCTGCAGAGTGGCCTTCCTTGTTAGCCAAAGTGCTATTGAAAGGATCTTGGCATTTTACACCATACAACTGCTGTGTTTGGAATAGGAGGGCTTAGAAACCTTGAGGTGCTAAGTCTGCAGTAAAACTGTACAAATAAGTGATTTGCAGTTTACTGGCTGTGCTAAAAAAGTTCCAAACCAGGAAAACAAACAAGTTAAATTCATCCGACTTTAGAAAAATTTGAAAGCAAACAAATATTTTTGTCTAATTTTCAAGATTATTTTTATCTTTATCAAGGAAGAAAGCAGTTTAGATACATTGTGTAACAAAGTTGGTTTGAAATAAAAAGCGAAGCAATGGTTTTGAAATGTCACTTCACAATTATAGGAGCTAAGACTATTGGGCATTTGTAGTTGCATAATAATAAAAGCAATAGCACATGCTTGCATATCACTTCTCATCTTCCAGTGGGTGGATCAGTATTTGCTGGAATTTTGTTTAATAACACTAAAAAATGTTCCCGTCATGGTACATTGCTTTGGGAGAAATGCTTTTGATTTTCCATTTTAAATTCTTTTTCACTCAGATGTGTTTAAAACTCCGTAGTACTCCAGAGGTTACATGTTTCTGCAGAGCTGGGTGCATCACTTGCTTTTGTATGCTCCACCAGCTACTGCATTCTATAACTTGTGGTGCTTAAGTAAGGTTTTAAAACACACACTGAAAACAAGCATCTAGGAGCCTATATTTTGAATACAGTTAAGTCTCCAGGTCTTTCAGAAGCTTTGCATTTTTTTCCAACACATCTCTTTACAGAATGAAAAATAAAATTGTAAAATAATCTTTGCGCATCACAACTGAAATAAAAGAATAAACATTCAAATCATGTGAAATACCAAAAACCATTCATGGAGGCATGGTGGATTAGGGAATAGCTCTGATACACATCTGCTGTGTATTTCGTTATCTTTTTTTATGCTTCAGTTGGCTTTTTGCCAATAATTTCCCACATTTGTAAAATGCTTTGAGCTTTAGGAAAAAGCATATGAAGTAGGGCAATAATACCTTGTTATCATTACCAGCAGTGTTACTGCAAGCGATGTGTACTTTTGCTGTTTCAGAACATAAACACCCTGTATCGCCTGCCTTCACTGAGTATGGAAAGTCACTTCTTTATCCTGAAAAGGCTTTGCTATGAGGACAGTTAAATACCAGGTGAAACTCACTCATTGCAGGCATGCCACAAATTTTAACTCAAAGTAGATGTTGGTGTTGAGCTACCCTTTGGTGTAAAGTGCCTGCACTAACCTATATAAAAACAATGGGGTAGTTGCTTTCTGCTCTTAGCCTGAGCTCTTTTTAAAAACTGCGGTAGCATTTTAAGGTTGTAAATGAATGCAAATCACAGTCCAAGCTGCTGCTTTTGAAGCTCAATCTCCAGCTTGTTGCTGTGGATTTTTTTCTCATGAGAGGGGTCCCGTTACAGTAGGACATCTGTCCAGCTAGAGAGTCCTGGTGCCCTTAACAGCCTAAAATATTTTGGGGTTTGGACCTTTACAGATGGGGTAAATTAAAACTGGTTTGTGGATCAAAAGCAGTTCCCATGTTGTCCTGTGATCTCAGTGACCCTTGGCTGGGATCTTACATCCTCAGGAAAGGGCACCACCATCGCTGTCATTTGGTGGAATCATCTCTTTGATTTGCAGCAAGAACCCTGATTTCAAAAGCAAAACAGCACATAAAAAAAGTGAGTCAATTGATGTAAACCATTCACACCTTATTTTTTTTTAAACTAACTCTTTCTTCCATCTGTCTGTGGTCCAAGCAGTGTTGTGTGTCTGTACCATAGGGTACAACAGCGCAGCGGCTGTGGTCAACAGGGAGCAATTTCTCCTCTGGCTGTGAGGGCAAGGTCCCCCTCAGCCTGCCTGGGGTGATGAGCGGTGAAGGAGAAGAGTGAATAGTTCCTTCTCTCCCAAACAGGCCTAATGAATGCTGCGTTATATATAAAAAGTATAAACCTGACATATAAAAATATGTTTTAAATATATAAATATTATTTTATGTATATGTATATAAAATATATGTATATGTGTATAAAAATAAAAATTTTATGTTTTTATATATATATATAAAATAACCAAAATTTCAGCTGCTGTGCTTAGTGGCTATGGGGTTACTTATGTGAGGCTACAGTGTAAGGCTAGGTCCTCAAAGGTGCGTCAGTGTCGGAAGGTGTGGGATTGTCTGAGCTTGTTAAGTAGATTTGGTTCCTAACTTCTGCTGCCTGCTTTAGCAGATTTTGAAAGTCTTGACGGACATCTGCAGCTTTCAGCCAGCTAAACAACTTTGAAACCCTTCTCCGTGATGTCTGGAAAAGGCTGAGGGTAGCTGGTAACGCTCTCTAACTTAACTTGTATCAGCCCCTTCGTGAGGCAAATCTGGCATGAGAAATCAGAATCGATGAGAATACCAGCTTATTAGTTTCATGCTGAAAGCCTCCCGCTAAGGGACCGATGTGCTGCCCTTCCTCAGGGGGGGTTGCTCTCCCGCTGGCAGGACGTTTGCAGTTTTTGCTGGGGAAGAGCTGGCTTTTCAGTGTGAATGAGAACAACAGGATTAGGCCTTACATTTTTTCCTCAGTCCTAGCTCAGGCTAGACTTCAGCGGAGTTAGCAGCCCTCTGCCTAACGAGGGTGGTAAGGACTTCAGTGCTTGGTCCATAACCGGGTCTGCTGTAGATCAGAGGCTGCCAGAGCTGATGGTTTTGTTCCCCCCCAGTGGCTGAGAGAAGAAGACGGCCCATGGTGTTGCAGTCCATATAGTGGGGGAAGCTGCTTTGCCAGGGCTGGTGCTCTGCTGTCTCAAGGAGAGGCGGCAGAAAAAAACCTTGTTGCCCTCCATATTTGCATCATTTTCCTGTCAACGACCGTTTTATTTTTCCAAAAATGGGTTTCCTGTCAACGACCGTTTTATTTTTCCAAAAATGGGTCCCATCGAGTAGCAGACAGCGAGTTTGTGACAGTCTCTCAGGTTATCAGAAACCTGGAAGAGTTAGGCTGGGTAAGAGGGAGGGGGAAAGGACATTTGCTTTCCGGTGAGGAGTGAGGTCGTGGTTCATCCTGAGGGTCTCTGGGTGCTTGGATGCAGTGGGAGCTGCTACAGGAGATGGTGGCTGCTGGAGGCACGGTGCTGCTGAGGGGTCGCATCTCCCTCCTGCTCCGGGGCTCCGAAGGTGGGTGGTCACCCGCACCGGGACACGGGTGCCGCAGTGGGGCAGGCACTGACGCTGCTCTGCGAAGGCAGGGGAGCCAGCCGGGACGAGAAGAGGCTGCCTTGGGGATCTGGATATGGATCTGGGCTTTTCCTGTCAAAAGGGGTTGAGGTCGCTGCAGTTTGGGGGTGGTGTCGGGGTACCTTCTCGGTAGGTTTGCCAGTCACGGCTGGTGGCGGAGGATGGTAGCGCGTGAGCGTGACAGGTCCTTTTCCCCTTTGCAGTGCAGCTCCTGGCAAGGGAATCTCTAAAGTCCCAGCTGGAACAGGATTTTGTTTAGCAATCAAAAAGCCTCAGCAGTAGGTTTATGGGTATTTTTAACAGTAACTAATGAGCACATAGGTGGCTAAGGTGAACTCTGATGCCCCAGCTAAAAATCTGAATGAGAACTGAAATAGCTGTTGAGTTATTCTTTTATTTCTTTTCATGGTGAGACAACAAATAGATCTGGAGTTCTTCCAATGTATTTGCAATTCAGAATCATTCATTGGATTTCTTCAAGTAATTGACTTTACAAATCTTTGCACGTTCACAATAGCACAGTTGCACATCACAATTCATGCTGTGACAGTTAATAGATATAAGACTCTGATCCTACTGAGTATGAAATCCTGGCATTAGTGAAACCAAACAGGAGTTTTGACATTAATTTAATCGAGGTTAGGATTGAATCCTGATGCAGTCCTACCAACGCCTTCTTTACACTCTTGTATTCATGGCAGAGATGAAGTTCAAATACGTATGTTGACTGGGTAATACATGCAGCCAGATCTGTTTGAAAGAGAAGTCAAACATCTGCACCACGTTGGTTGACTAGTGAATTTTAAGAACTCGCACATAAATCAGTAAATTAGGAGATGAAGCCTCCTTCCCTGCTAACAGGTCACTGCAGGCATTTTCGCTGAACAGCATGTTGCTGACAAGGTTTGGCAGATGGCAAATGATTTTGCTTTTCATGAATATTTGTCAATGGCTGATTGACAGCCGACAGGCACTTTTTCTCTAGACAACAAGAAGTCCATTTTCCCCATCGTTGTATTTACGGAGGCATTGCTTTCCTCGTTTCCAGATGTGACCTGGGTTTGTATGGCCCGGACCCCCCACAACAGCCCAGGGTGGGGAGCTGGCACTCGCACGAAGAGCCGGCAGGGAAAATGGGGGTAACTGGTGCCAGTTTTCGTCTTCGCGCAGACCAAGGCCGGTGTTATTGGGCTTTGCACCAGGAGATGGCAGGGTCGTGCTGTTCATCCAGCCTTTCCCTGCACCACTTACTGATCCCCTGCCTTTCTAGGACGGGGTTTTAAAGCTCTCCCAAGAGCTGCTCTGTCTTGTTTAAAAGATAGCAAGCCTGTGGCTGGCATTCATGGAAAATATACTGTCTGTGCTCAGCAGTTTATTTAAAGAACTATCACTCTTGACTTGAGACTGACCTGAGTTAAATCCTCCAGATTCAAACAACCACAAGCTTTATGAAAGTGCACACGAAGGACAGAAATTTCAATTTAGGCTGTCTTTTCTCCAAACACTTCTGTTCTACTCGTTGTTCCTCAGACACCTAGAAAACTGAGCAGTAGGTGATGCCAACCCAACTCTTCTAGCTGACCTTTTCTGCCCCTCCCTCCCTCCCTGGGGGTTTTCTTTTATTAAGCATACTATGAAAGTGAGTTTGTTTTGTTGTTTGGGTTTTTTAAAACTTTTTTTTTACTGTTATTCTCATCTTCAGCACAGTTCACTCTGTCTTTCAAGCCCTGAAAGACAGAGGGATGATGGTTTCATGCATGGCATGGAGAGGGAATCCTTAACTTGTTCTACCTACTAAGCCCACCAACTCGATCAGCAGTCACCAAATTACACAGGTAAAGAAAATGTCAATGCCTGTTGCCGTTAAGGGAAAAACCTACTTTGTTTGGCTCAAGGAAAAAAAAACAAGGTAATTTGTGTTGACCTCTTGGTAAATATAATAGTTTCTACTGCTAAATTTTATAGCCCTACCCAAAAAATGAGTGATGTGCTGCAGTGACTTTCCAACCACAGACTAAGTGTGAGGTTTGTGGCAGAGGGTTTTTGGACTTGTTTTGGGTAGTGGCTGAGGCCACGCAAGCTACCTGGAAAGCTGTTTTTTGCTATTCTGTTATAGATGCGTAAGTGTGATTGCCATAAAAATTTGAATTGGATTTTGAAGTAAATCATTAACGATAGTAATAGCAGTGGCAGTGATTAATCGATCAGACAGGAAACATGTGCCCGATCCATGACAGTCACTGCCCATCCCGCTGCCAGCCCCGCTCCTGCTGCCGTATGTGCCCGTGCTGGCTGCCTGCACCATGTCGGACAGCCCGTGGGGAAAGAGCGGTGGCATCGATGCCGGCCCAAAATATGGCTTGGGAATTGCTTGAGGAGAGACAGGACCAGGCTGACTCTTTCACGTTACAGAGGGCCAGCGGGAGGTGGGGAAGTGCCCTATGCCTGGGGCTTACGGCCTGGAAGGATGCTGCGAGTCTGCAAGATCTGCTGGGCGACGTGTTGAGGACCAGGGGAGATTTGGCTAGGGGCTGCTGTGCCCCCATCGTGCCCGTCCTGCTTGGAAGGGTGCAGCCTCAAACCGAGCTGGTCGCTCCTGCGTGCCGGAGAGCCAGCCGGCCTTGTGCCAGGCCCACCGTGTAGGCAGGGCAGCTGGCCGCAGGGCCCCGGGCAGATGACGGGCTCAGGCAGAGGTAGTCTGAGGGACTTTTTGGTTCTTCTGGGAGTCAGGTCCTCAGCTAACGGATGTGCCTCCCATGCGAGCGGTGGAACAGGGTGAATGGCCGAGCTGGGTGGAGACGGGAGCACCCCCAAATCTTTCCGCAGTTCTCTCCCCTGTCCCAGCTCCGCGTCTGGGGCCGGCTGCCTCCCCTCTCCCTCCTCCTTGGTGCCGGAGGGCTTTCACGGTGATGGATTTCTCGCAGTTTGGCTGTACAGCAGCTGCGTGGACGACGTAACACCGTCAAGACAGGAACAGCGAGCAGGCAGCATTAAGCCTCTCTTTGTCAAGAGCCCTGGGTTGTTATTACAGTACACGCTCCGACTCCGGCACGGTTCATCGGGTACAGGCAGGACTTTAGTCCCGAGCAGCACGCGTGATTTACAGCTGTCACCTTGATATTACCCTCCTGCCAGAGCCCCAGTACCCAGCGTTGCTCCAAGCCACGCTGTCTTAGGGCAGCGGTGGTGGTGGCAGATTAGACGGAAGGCACGGCTGAACTGCTCGCAGCACGACCGAAGCCAAAGCTGTGTCAGTGTCAAAACCAAACTGGTTGCCTAGCTTGAAGACTGTTTTGAAACAACCTGCCCAGCCAGGTTTAGTCTGGTACCACCAGAGGCATCGCCCCTTTTGCCATCAATGGCTCAAGGGAGCCAATTCACGGCACGGGAAAAAAAAAAAAAGATTTTCAAACCAATTTTCCTATCTCAAAGATCTTCTCTGAAAGCTCCCATGTAAAATAGTGCTTTGGTACTGTGGGACTCAGACAAACTGGCCACAGTTATGACCACCTCGCTGCCCAGTTACTGTCTGGTAACTGTAAATTCCTGTAATTCACTGCTTTTTGTACCCAGACCACTTCAGGAAGGGGACGAGGTTGGTGTCCATTCCTTGAGCTATTTGTGCTGACACACAAAGAAGGGGACCGTACTCCACACCAGGCTGGAAATCAGTTCATTAACATTATCTCTGACTTTTTTTCTCAGCTGCCATTTCTTTTGTTCTGGTGTAGATCCCTTTTTGTCAGCTTGTTCCTACCTAATTCAGAGGACCAGCTGGTCTCTGTGCTTCTGAAAAGGGCCTTGCAGTGTTCTCCAGTAATTGCTCAGCACACTCTTGAATACAGCTGGGGGAAGGCATTGCTCTGGTCATTGGTAAGACATGTTTGTGTTTTTTACAAACTGGGGGAAGTTTTGGAGAGTCTGCAGCATGCATAGGCAACCCACTTTTATTTGGTTGCCTGATCATTTTATAAATGCTTTCAGTCAAATGAATAGGAGGAGGAAGTCTTTGCAAGTGGAGGTTTGAATTTTTTCAAACAACTTCTCAAGTCTTATATGTTTGTTTTCTCTTCTTAAAGCTTTATATTTTCACTTTTTTCCCCTGAGATTTTGAAGGCTAGTACTGCACTGTCTCGTGTAACCATATGAAACCTGGAGTGACTGTTTGAGGGAAAATATCACATGAGCTGGCTACACTCCCTATGTGGAATATAGATATGGGTCAGAAAGGCCAGGTCAGCTTGGGGGCTGGCAGTGCCAATCAGGGCACAGAGAAAAACTGTGTGTTGTGAGCACTACACAGCATCCCTTTGGTAAGGGACTAGCAGTGCTGGGTCAGCTAGTGGCATCAGGAGGACAAGCACCCTGTCACAGGTCTATAAGCCCACATTCGAGTGCTTCCTAAATCTTACAGGATTTAAAGCTGCATTTTCTACCTCACAGAAGAAAATCTGGGCAAACTCTTTTTGGAGGAATTTCAGGCAAGCACTGCCCCTTTGCACCCACTGAAGCTGTTGGACACCAAAATACTTTAAAAAGTCCGGACCTAACTCCCTTTCGAAGCACAAAGCTTATGCCAAGCTCTTTTCCTTTGAATTCCTGGTGACTAACCAAAGCAGCTCCTTGGCACGCTGGCAGCTGTGCGTTGAATTAGATGCCTGCACCATCCGTGAGCCTAACCCCCAAACTTTCCACCCTGTTTCCTTCAAGCATCTCACCCTAAGTATTAGGGCCAGCCATTGCCAGGCTTTCTCCAGAGCTGCCGCCAGCGGGACGCGTGTTCAGAGCCTGCTACCTCGCTCCTCCAGCCCGGGGGTCGGCAGAGAGCCGGGGAGGAAAACAGCCCGGGTGTTCAACCAGCGATTTCAGCGCTGTGGGGTTCAGGTTGTGCTTTCCTTTTGGAAGCTGGCCGGGATGTCTGAAGTCCCCTGCCTGTGGGGAAGAAGCCCTGGCCTTGGGCTGCTTGACGGGTGATTGCAGCGGAGCCGCAGACCCCGGGGAGCTGGGACACCCCAGGCCGAGGGGCCCTGGTGGGAGCAGGGCTGTGAGCCCGGCACGGGGAAGGCCCGCAGGGGGCTGAGCCCACATCCCCCGGCCGGGGTCTGCCAACCTGGGGCTGTCTCCATAAAACCTCTCTGCTTTGGTGTCTCTGCTGGCATTCTCGTAAAGCAAAAAAAGATCGGTTTTGGATGACATCTGTAAAGGCAGGTCTGGGGAGCTGCTAAAATCCTTCTGGCCGCACGAGGGAATTTTAGTGCTCGTTTGGCAATATTTCATTTCTAGAAGTGACTCTCTCATAAACACCTGTCCTTCATGTCCTCCTTGGCTATTTTCCTCTGTTCTCCACAACAGCCAAAGCGTCATTGACTTTTTGAAGGATTAGGAGCTGCTGCTTCCAAGCAATATCTGGAAAAAATTACTTCAACAGCAAAAGATCCTCTAACAGAGATGCTGGGAACACTACCTCCCAGCAACCTCAGAAACAACTCGACAGAGCAGAGGTGCCCACGGTGCAGCCTAAAAGCAGTGTGTAACCCGTAACGTGCCGGAGCGTGGCCCAGGGCTGCCTCCCTGCTGACTGGAGCCTGGGAACGCGGGTCTGGTGGTGCTGCAGGCTTTCCATGGCAGGTGGTGGTAAACAAGACTATCTGCTTGCGGGGAAGACAGAAGATACTGGGCCTGCCTCTATTTAAAGGTAATAACTTTTCAAGTTGTTTAGAGAATGGTTGCTGCCTTTGAACACTCTGTGTATGTAGTAAAGAAGAGGGTAGGAGCACAGAGAAGATTGTCCAAGTGTCCCAATTTTTTACTTAGAAATCCTCTTTTTCGCCAGATAACCATTCCTTCAAAACCAGATCTTTACATTTCTTGAAATGGGCCTGCATTTGGCCCATTTGCTTGACATCTTAATTTAAGAGCGGTTGTTTCCCTATACTGCTGTACAGTTTCCAGTTTTGGAAACTATGCTGTTCATGAAAGCATTTGAATGTGTGGGATGAGATTTATCCGACCGCCTTCGTGACACAGGAACCCAGGGATCTGGAGTCCTGCCTCAATTAGCAGTTCTCTCCTGTGTTTCACATTAAGCACAAGCTGACGTCTCATCCCATCTGCATGATGACAGCAGAGAAACGACCAGTACAGCTGATCTCTGCCAGAGTCAAAAGGAGATACTGGGTCTACTTCTGCCCCAGATGCTAAGCCACGAATCCCAAGATGAAGCATCCAACACGAGTCAATAGGTGTGAAGGACCAAGGGTAGCCAGGAGACTTTCTTGGCTGCGAGTAAAAGGCTAGTTACTCTTCCCAGAAGAGCAGATGGAGCCATCAGGAAATGACAGAGGAGGAGAAAGGAGAAACAACAAAGTTAGACTGGGAAAGGTGATGTGAAGTCCCACGCAAGTAAAGAGGAGAAAACATATACTTTAGTGCTATCTTGAATCAGGTCCAAAAAGTTTTAAAGACGTGCAGCTAATGTAGAATAGTCAAGATCTGTTCTGCTTTAATTTTGGTATATCATGTTTAAATTAGTGTGCTAGCTTGCGTCAAGTACATGCTTTGTAATTAAATTTTGAAATGACATTTTCTTTTCTGAGAAAGATATTTTAAAAATGAATTGGTTATACTTCAGAAACTCAACTTTGTTGACAAAGATGGTTTCTGTTAATGAAAGACTAAACTGGATGCATTAAGAATGAAAAGAATATAAACCATATGCTGTTACGTTTGATGCACTAAAAATGGTTCTTTTCTCTACTGGATTCCCTGGGGCTGTTTTCAGACTGGAGGTGATACATGTATTTCTTTTTGTGGTTTAGCACTAGATAACCCTATTGGGTACAAGTTGGAAGAACTGAATGTTGGTCTGCTTGGAAGAGTCTTTCTGCTGAAAAACTGAGGGGACTAATTCTGAATGTCTCATTCTTTGCAAGTCAAACCCTAAAACTAGCATAGTTGCTTTTCAAGGTTGAAACTTGCTCTGTCTTGCTGCTTTTCTGTATTTTCACTGAAATTTAAACCTAGAGTGCATCCTTTTTGAATAAAGAACATCTTGGATTTGATGCTGGAGGCTTCAGTATTCTTTTCACAGAAGGCTGCAAACCAGTCTTTGGAAGGAGAGTTTGTATCACTTTCAGCAGTTGCCTGTTTACAAGAAGTTGAAGACATTCACCAAACTGCATGAACATGTCTCTCATAAACAATTTTAATACTTTTGTTTTAAGATCTTTGAATTTAACAACAAATGTTAGCCTTGACTTCAAGACCATCCTTTGAAAGCTAATTTATCAGATGCAGGGACTACATATGGTTACAATAAAAAGAAACATTCACAAAGATTACTGTAAGTAAAAGCATATCATTCAGATTGATGTTATTCTGATTGTGCTGCTAACATTTATGAGAGTTTGGACAAGTGATGGGTAGTTGTGAAAATGTTTATGAATCCCAAATAGCTTTGTATTTTGGTAGGAAAAAATGTCTTTATACTGTTTGTATTCCAAGTGCATTGTATGTCCCCCAGCTCCAGAAAGGCTTTGAGCAATCGCACTGGGAAGTTTGCTGTCTTCAGTATAATATCTTTTGACTGAGTCTGTATAAATCAACAGTGTGTTTCTTGTAAAGCTTGTAATAAGTGCAATCCTGTTTCTGTTTGAGATAGTGGGAGTATTTTCATCAGCTTCAATGAGAATTTTTATGTATGTTAATGGAACAAATTAATTCACTTTGGCACAGATAACTACCATGTTCCCTTCCTCCAAATGAAGTACCTTAGTTAGCTTCTCATTATCTAAGCTGTCCTAGTGAGGTCTGCAGGCTCAGTCTCGCATGTCTCTAAAGAATGGTGGGACATTGACTGGGGAAATGAATAAGCTCACCCGTATGAGAAAGCATACCTATATGAAGAGTTGGCAATGTCTGCTGCCCAGAACTGGAATGAAGAAAGCTCTGTTTGCCTGCAGCCGTACCACTGCCTTTGGATGAATCCCTTCTGCTTTGTCAAACACTGCTTGGGAGACAAAAAAGTTTGCATGGTTCCAGGCAGTCACAAACACCCTTGCTTATCCGTACCTACCCTACCTTAATTTTCTAGCATGTCTGATGCATCTGTAGAGGGAAGATTATAGTGTGTTGACAGGGACATGTTGAGCCTTGGATGCTCTGAAATTAACTTTGAAATCCTTGCTGTTGTGTTTGTCTGCTAGCCTTTTGCTGCTGATGTACTTGATGATCTTTGGGATTTGTGTTATTGTGCGATATTTTTCACTCTTCCGGTGAAAGTTGGTTGTATCTGCAACAGGGACTTCACAGGCCCATCACATGGGCATGAATACGGGTTTCTGAGGACACCCTCAACAAGTGCAAGCTTCTTTAGAGAGGTGTTTGTGTTGGTTTCAGTGGGAAACTGGGGCACAAGGACTGCAGGAGAAGACCTCTTGTAGTTTAGTCTTTTGTCTGCATTTTAAACTGAGATATATAATGATGACTTCTGTTCTCTTTGCTCTTTGTTGAAGATTTGATCTCCCCTTTCTGACTCAGCGTGAACTGCATCTTAGCTGGGTAGTTTTTGGCTTCTCTGCTAATCTTTACGATATATTCTGTAGTGCTGCAGTTTAGTGTGGCCAGCTCAGGTTTCAGGCTCTTGATTCTAGCCGGGATTCCTCTGTGAATCAGGGTGTTAGACCTGCTTGTATCATCACCTCATCAATGCCTTCTGAAATGAATTTAATGTGAAGGCACTTGTACAAGTGGAGCCTGACTTCTGTATTCCTTAAGAAACAAAACAAAGCCCACTAACATCAGATAAGGAGAGCTTGTGCTGCTCGTGCTGTGGTGTCCACACAACCACTTTCTAAGCTGATTTGGCCTGTACTAAGTAGAAATGCGATGACTGCCAGCCTCTGCACATATTGTACTTATTATACCCACCAAAGCCTTTGCAAAATTTTACAAAAAGGATAGAACACTTTTATTCTCTCCTTCCCTGCTTTCTTGCTTTCTCTCTCTCTCAGCAATGACATTTATCTAAGGAACGTTACCCCAGAGCTTGTTGTGGGAGCAAAGTACACTCTTCACAGAAGTGAGTTGAGAAGATCTGAGCTTAAGTCTTAAATTTCCAAAGGTAGAAGAGAAAACCAGAAGTGTTGCACTCCATCACCGACATGATGCCGACAGCTGAACAAGGTACTTACACCTGCCCCCATCCACGTATGTGTATGTGTACACCATATATGTTTATGTCCATGTATGGTATATGTGTACACCACAAAGGCATTTCTCTTCTGGAGCCTGCAGTAAACCCAGCAGACATTGCTTTTAGAGGGAAATGGACCTTTTAATTTTCCCCTCACAACCACCTTCACAAAGATGTTTCCTGACACTTTCTTATGACAATTTGCTTCCTTCTGCTTTTACTTAGGTTAATCGCTCCGAAAAAGTCTTTGCATACACAGATACTTTCTTCTGTGTTTGTAACTGTAACAGAGCAGTGCTCTCAATAAAAATAATATATTTTAAACCAGTGGATAATCTTTAATGTATTTGCCTGTTTAGCAGAACTTTTTTTTCCAGATACAAGGAACTTTTATTTAAGACTTTTTATTGAAGGTTAGCGTCTGCTCTGTTTTATTTACCACTATAGACCTAAGCCAGAAACAGAATTTAGCCCTTAACTTGCTACCATTTGAAAGGCCAGACTCTATAGTTACAGGTACATTTTGGGCCCACCTGCCCTTTTTACAAGGAACTCCCATCACTGATGTCTTTCAAGGCCCTTGCTGCAGCCCTGTTTGGGGAGTTGGTGTGATGCCTGAGGCAATTTGCAATACAGCCCAGTTGTCCCACCACAGCGGTGGCACCACTGATGTTCTACCTCCCCCAGATCAATAATGATGCCCTGGACAAGGGGAGCAACTTGTTTTCTTAGTTTTAGATGACGCTCTAAATATTCCTCTGACATATGTTTAACTACAGATTCTAAATTGCTTTTCCTTTGCATGGGTATGATTAGCTTAGGAAACAACAAGCGTTGGTCTAAAGTGTATATATAGGAAAATACTGCCATAGAGAAGTGACAAGAACACATTTTTTTTTAAACAGAACTTGTGATTCTTCTCAAGCCCAATGACTTTCCATTCTCATGAGCTTTGAATAGAAAACCCCAGCACTCTCCAAGTCATTACCTCAGCTATCCTCTTCCTCCCCACCACCCCCAGCTAAAAACATAGCTTATGATTTGAAATGTATTAATATGTATGTGTAAAGACGGACTTGGAATTATAAACATTTAGGCATTAACCATTTAACTATATCGCCTTTTCTTACTGGTGCACTTTGAAATTCAACATTGCGGGTCCATTTCAGGAAAAACTGTCTCTGACATATGTGCACTTCTATACTTTTTATTTTAACACAGCGTAGGAAGATGAAAGCAAGGGTAATGGTAGATAAAGCACCTTTTCTTCTTCAGCTGTAGACTATACAGTTTCATAACAGTTGTTTCTAAATATTGCAGAAACTCCATGGTGGCATGTTAAAAATCTCACAGAGAAGCAGACTCCTCCCGTAACAAACAAGAAACATTGGGTGCTGGGGCAGGGGAGGTTGGTTCCTGTACAATGTACCTGGTGATGCCCTCGCTCTCAGGTGGGACTCAGGGTCTTACAAAGTCAGCAGCCGTATCTCTAGGCAGCAGCATTTTTGCTTTCAACAAATCTCGTAGTGGATTAGCAATTACTCAGTGGTTGCATGTTGTGGTTTTGTGAACTTTAATGTTTCTTCCCAGGATCACTCCTGAGCACAGCTGGAAGGGCCAGGGGCCCTCGGGGGTAGAAGACCTCCACGCAGCAACCCTTACCCACCAAGACCTGTGGAAGGCAGCTCCTTCTCTGAGGTACCAGGGAAGAACAGCTGATACATGAGTGAGAGAGAGCCCATGGAACTGGGATGCTGAGGAATGAGAAAGGAGCAGACTAACCAGCTGCTTCTTTGGGATGAGATGGAGGGGTAAGGTAGATGGACTTACTGAAGGTGTTGCTGAGCTATTATTTTTATGATCTCCAGTGGCAGATAATCAGGGTTAGATGTGAAAAGCTCAGTGACTGATCAGCTGTCTCCTGAGATACCCAGGCTCTGGTCCTCCTAAGTTTTGTAGTTCTTAAGAATTACAATCTTTTGGCACAGTTGGAGGAAAATTCAGGTAATGAATCTCTGTAGAAAAGCTTTAGGAAAGCAAAGTCGTACTACAGACTTTGACTTTCATGATCCAAAGCAACACATTCTCAATATCTTTATTCAAAGGGCTACTTAAAAAGTCTTAATATTTTGAGCAAGTAATGCTACTCAATGACAGTTTTAAAATTAAAATCCCTTTCTGAAAACAAATGTATGTGTAAAAGGAAGCAGAATAGGTCTTGGAGAGAGTTGTCCCTGAGGTTGATTAGTGAGTACAACCACAAATCAACTTTCTTCCTCCTTTCCCAACCAACAGTATTTTTACCATTTTTTTTTTTGATGGCAGAGACTTCAGCCTGCAAAGATTTTCTATTGGAAAATAGTGATTTTTCTTTTCTTTACTCTAAATTTAATTTACACCCAGACCTACATCTGGCCTAACTTGCTTATGTACAGAAGCCCACCTCTCTTTTCCTCAGTTCTTCCTTCACAGGCCTCTTTCTTGCTATGCTTCCCCATCTCTTAAGAAATAGAGGAGGTTTTGGGACTTCTATTTGTTGTTTGAGATACAGTAAGTAATCATTAAAAGATGCTTTCAGGTGGCTTGACAATGTTTAAACCCAGCAACATTTCATAAGCATTAAAACCAAACTTTTGGACAAACAGTGTAGTTCTCCTTAATATTGTCCATGAACTAGCTACGAAACCAGCTCGCCATGCACATTCACAGGAATACCTCTTCATTTTCCTGCAAAAATTTCATCGAATAAGCAGCATTTGCTGGGGACACCATGACCGCTGGGGTATTCTAGAGAAACAGGGAGTGCATGTTTCCCTGCTGGGACCATCCTTCTTCCCTTTCAGTGCAGGAAATATCCATCCTGAAGTTTCACTAGCCAAAGCTATGGCCATCTGTCTGAAAGGGTGCGTGCCTTTCTTCTTGCTGCTTCTGTCCTCACTCTTCCCACTCGTCTTTCCAAATTTACTTACAAACACTTCCCTGACTTCTTTCTCGTTCTTCATGTGGCTGACATTTATAGCCTGTCTCTATTACTGTTAAGTATCTTTCTTTTTCAGCTTTGGCTCCTGTCCCCCTCCACTTTGTCTCTTTCTAGGACACTTTTCCCCACATCTCATGGCAATGCCGTGTCTGATCCTGCCCCACTCTATGAACTTGTGCTACTCATCAGTCCAGGAGAGTGCCTGGAGTGGAATTTGTTGGGAGGTCAGAGTGTGCCAATGCTGCTACCCCTGGTAGAATAGAAAGCCAAAGAAATGATGGTACGTGATGCAAACCTTAGAATATGAGTCAAAGGAATAAGGCACATAATACAGATAGAGAAGTCAGTGACCAAATGGACGCTGGAGACATCCCCTCAGATACGACAGCACCGTGTTTACACAAAAACCTTTCAGCACATTACTGCACCTGGAGTATTAGTAGAAGAGTTTCATATTAGTATCTGGTTTAGAGCTGTGTAGTAATTGCCTTTTTTGCTTTCATGACCTGGCTGAACAAAAAAAAGAAAGAAAACCAGTTTGTATTTACCTGAAACAAAGCGTGTTTAGTTTTCTTGTGGAATTGAAATGGAAGCAAAAAGAAATTACCCAGGTAGGACTAACATATTTCTTCCACTCCTAAATAATACATTTTGTACAGTGTTTAGTCTTGGAGGTTAAAGAGTAAAAAGGAAAATACTTTTCCTAGTCTGCATAAAATATTACGGTTTTTTGCACTTTTGAAATGGATAGATCAAGATAAATTGTTCAGATTTTTTTTGTTTTGCTTACATTATGTATGGATATTGCTGAAACAGTATTTTTTCAGGAAACAATTCTCTGCAGAACACTCCTCACCTAGCTCTTTCAGTAGAACATAACAGCATCCTATCCTCCCAACTTGCTCTCCTGTTAGAGCCTGACTCATGAACAATGCCATATCCTTCAATGTGACCGTGTGCTTAAGAGGGGGCTGCAGATTTAAATCAGGCAATTTAATGTTTCCAATTATAGGAAATGTATTTGGAAGGATGCCAAAATGCTAAATGGCTTGATAAAAAAGAAAGGTTCTTTGTTTCAATTATTTCTTATTGCACTACATGCTTCCCCTGCCACCACTTAATTAGAGACGAGAACTCCACAGGAGATCCTGTTCTTTATTAATTTATTCTAAAGTTATTAACTGTACTTGCAAAGGCAATACCAAAGCCTGAATTCAACAGCAAGCTCTGGGTAAGGGAAGACAGTCCAGTGGGTTGTCAGCTTGGGACTGGAGAGGAGTGGCCGTAATTCCCACTCCTGACAAAGCCTCCTCGTGCGATCTAATCACTTGGACCCAGATGATTAGAGGTGTTTCATTTTACTCCTGTGGAAAATCATGCAAGTCACGAACCTCTAGTGATGCTTCGTCTTTCTCTGTGACAGCTTCTTCTTTCGGAAGAGTTTGTGAGGATAGCTATCAGAAGAATTACTCAGTGACTATATACGAAGTCCTGAAAGAAATGCAACACATGCATTTTTGGACTTCACGAGCACACTTTGTTTCACTTTGTAGTAGCTCGTAGGGATGGGATTAACTTTGCAGCCTACTGAATGTCAAACTTTGGCCAGGTGTCAAGAAAACACCCTCCTCCTCCAGGCAGAGGGAGTGGGCCGTATTCTTTTCTGTAGCTCCGATGTCCTTCCTGATATGGGAATTGATGGGAATGGTAACTGGAAGCTGAGATCAGGATTTTTAGTCCATTCAATGCAATTCTAATTAAAAAAGAGGCCTTATGAGCTCATGCAGCAGAGGAGTTTGCTAATCCCCTAAGGATTATGGAGTTTAAAGGGTCACAGCTTCTTGTAGCAACTAGTTGATGACATTAGGAGCTTAATGCTTGTTTGGTTTTTGCCAACAAAATTTAGGTGAGATAAGAAAATGAACCCACAGCAAAATTTACAAACCAATTAGTCAGCATTGTAACAAGTCACTTCACAAATGAAGACACCAATAGAAATGTTTGTATTGGGGATTTATCCAGCCCTTCGAGCTATCTTGTTTCTGGTTTAAAATACTTGGGTTTACTCACTGAAATATTCTGCTTGCAACAGCATTGGGTTAAATACAATAGAACAACATGTTTAATTGTTTGTTTGTATAATGACTTGTGGGACAGGTCCTCACTCCTCACTTGGTGCAATTTGACAGGGATTATATGAGCTCAAGAGCTGTCACTACGTAATTGGTTGTCAACTAATTTGTTCTAAGGCAGGATCACTTGAAGAAAATTTTCACTAGTGATAGTTACTGAAATGCGTATTTTACTGTTTCTGTTATTCCATTGCTGGCATTCATGCTTTTCCTTGGAGCAAATGCTGGCGAACTTTATAAACCACAGCATCCTCCTTACTCTGTGGCTCTGGATGTTTCTGTTGCTGCCTAGGACAGCTGTGGCACAGCTGTCTGTCTATCCTGCACGGCTTTGCTGTGTCACGCACAGAATTCTAGGAGAAAGCGTGGCCTGTGTTGGCCGTATAACAGCACTGCAAAGAATGGTGAGATGAAAGTTGATGGAGTTGGGTTGAGCAAACCTGGCCATACCTGCACTGTGCCAACGTGTTGGACTATCGCAGAACTCACAGGTAATCCTGAACTAATGCCTGAACTAATCCTGTTTGGGCTCAGGATTTCTGCCTTGCTGTGCTCCAGAATTTACTCAAAAACTTCTCTGGAGTACTGTCTCTTAACCAAGTTTGGCTCTGGCAGAAGGCTAGGAGCTATCTTTACAGCTTCTGAGGGTGCTCATTCCCTCTGAGGCCCAGGTCATCTGAGCAAGGTGCCCATGCTGAGGAGCCAAGAGTGAGCTTCTCAAGGCAACGGGTGGTCTGGGTGCATCCAGTTTGTGTACCTGGGGTTGAATCTGACACAGAATTCCTTGGGGAGTCAAAAAACCAGAGAACTGGCTTTCAAAGGCCAGTTGCTACAAATATGGCAATACTGTCAGATATCCAGAAGTATTGGGCCTAAATTTCAATTAAATAGTCACAATTACAAAATATTACACTGCTCACTTGTATTTACATGCAACAATTGCATTTCATTATTTTGACTAACCATCCAGTAGTTACAAAGACTCCTTTATGACCACTTAACAACCAGACTCTTAATATTTGTAGTGCAATTAGCCTGAAAGAGTCTTGAATAATGTCCTGTTTACAACTGAAGTAATAAACCAAGAGCACCAGGGGACAGAAAGGCTAATTAAAGGGGACAATTGGAGAAACAATCCAGTGTTGGATGGCTGGAAACATGCTGTTATTGTTCCTGTATGGGGTAGATTTATGTTAAAGGTGATTAAACCTTGAAAGTATTTGGTTTCTTTTTGCATTTCTGTTTGGACTCACTGGACCTGATTCTCATTTACAGCCAGACTTCTTTACACTTCCAGTGGCAGTATAAAAAATTTTTAGGAGGATATTTACTGCCAAAGTGGTCTAAAGAAGGCCTAGCATAAAAAGGCAATAAAAATCAGACTGGACAAAAAAGTTAATAGGAACAGTTTTCCTACCCCTAAGTGCTCAATATTTTATAAAGGCTGTGGGATCTTAGGGAATTAATATCATTGCTGTATAATGAACACAGACTGACTGTATCCAGATATGTTGTGTAATTACTGCTAACATCCAAACCCTTCTGAAGTCTGCTGGAGTGCTTGGCCACCACTCAAATTGAATTGGGTAGTGGTGATTAGGGGACTCTTGTCATGCTTCCAAAATCTGCTTTTCATTGGGAAAACTATTCACTGTCTGCCTGCCACACGCATATTCATTAGGAACATAGTTTTGTAGTTCTACGTGTGGGCTCTTAATGAGACAGAGCTAAAAAATCAAGACACCTGAACCACAAGACATTTTAAGACTTTTGCCACCAAGTTTGGAGTCTCACATTTTCAGGCTTTTCTCTGAAAGCTGGAAAGCCAAGATTATTCTTCTGTTTATTTTTTTAAACAAAAGCTGATCTCTTCTAATCATACAAGTCCAAGAGCTTTAGCTTTCTTTCCTAAATATACTGAGATTTGCAACAGAGATGCAAGAGTCAATAATGCCGGAAGTTTGAGAGTAGCAGTGCAGCTTTACTCGTGGGCCAAGTGAGTACATTGTGCTTTCAGCTGAAATCAATAGGAGTTTTGCTGCTGTTGGCTTCAGTGGGGGAAAAAACAGAGTTGAGTAACATCATCTTGTTCATTCCTGAAGAACGACCACATTAGAAAATACAGTATGGCTTGTAATAACTTGATAATCAACATTATGTTCCTTGGTTGTCTTATACATGATGTATTTGTCCTATATTTGACATATATAAAGTTGCTGTAAAAGGTTTTAAGGGTAGTGTAGGAGACTATATTTTTTACCCTGGATGAGTGGTTATGTGCATGCTTAAGATGCTGCTCTTCCACGAAACAAAACTCGACTCTCAGCTGCTTGGCAGTAACTTGCTTCTGTTCAAGGCCTGAGCTCCCACCTTCCGCTGAGTGGGAACTCACTCGAGTCCATGCACGTTGCAGGATGCCATGGCCCTCAGCTCCCAGCCCTGGGCTAGCAGCATTTTAAGTGGGCTTGTGTGCCATCTTTGCTGTGCATACTGTAGGTAGTGGGCTTAGCCAGTGTGAAAAATGTCCTGCAGGATTAATTACAATCGATAAAGACACTACGGAGAGATTTTTTTAACATAACCTCTATATGTGGGCTGGTACTTTGGGTCATGTCTAACACTTTACTTACAACATGGTCCTTAATGCACAATATCTCTTTTTTTCCCCCCCATTCTCCTTATTTTTATCAGCCAGATGTGATGTAGAAGATGGGCTGCACCAGCTCCGCTCTTGTGCAGGTCAGCCTCACACCAGGCCGGTGGTATACACCGATCGTATGTATCCCTGTCAGTTCATTTCTGATATAACTCCGTTAAAGCTGGGACAGATAACACTTGCAGAAAATCTAACTGTAGAGCTTACCAAGATTTCTTTCCATCCCTTTCAACTCAATCACTGGCTAGGGGAATAACGTGACAAATGTTGCTTTTTCTACATTTCAGAGGGACGTATCAGCCAGTATCATTCAAGATGTTTTGAGAGGATGGAGACATGCTGTCTGAAGAAAAGGTCTTTGAAAGTTTGGAAGTTTCTATTTACCAAAAGACTGCAGTTCAGGTGAGCTGGGAATGAGTCTGCGGATGTGTAAAGGGACACTAGGCCTTCAGTGAACATTATTCAGCACACCAGTTAGGGACTAGACATTGATAACGTAAAGTTGAGATGTATGGCAAAAATGAAGAAGAAAAAGTAAAAACCAGATGAGAGAACTGAAGTAGCCTAATCAGCCAGGCTACTTGGACTGTTGGCTGAACTAATGGGAGAGTATTATATAAGAAACAGTCATGTCAAAAGAGATTTATAGGTAATGATCAGACTCAAATTGACTATAAATTCTCAGTACATTTTTTTCCATAAGTCAATGCTCTTTTAAGCAAGTTATATAGAGGGAAAAGATTTCTTAAAGGGCAGGAGAAGTCATATTATTTATTCATAATTTAACAGTGAGAACTATATAATTTTTAAAGGGATATTTAAATGACAGCTGAAATGAGCAAGGGAAGCTAAGTGGTCTGTCTTCTGAGGAGACTGGAGTGCAGAATTTATACATTACTTGTGCTGGATCTCATTCCCAAAGTCCGTCCTGCCCAGAGTCTTTGGATCTGGGAATCCTCTTACAATATTTATTGGTCTCACAGTTCAGATTCCAGGCTTGTCAGTAGTGTAAGTGCTGAAGAATTGTGGGTTTGAGTCAAACTCACTTACTGGTAAGGGCAGCTTGTTGAAAATGATTCCCATCACACATTCCTCTGTTTGCTTTCAATATCAAGGTCATAAAGAGGCTGGTTAAGTAGGGGAGGATGTTATAGGAAACGCCTGTCTTTAGTGGCTGGCAAATTGCCTCTACGTATGCAGCACTAAATGCCTTTTTTTTTTTTTTTTTAATGAAACCCTGTGGAAGCTATGCCTGAGGAAGGCTCATGAAAAACCACCAGAAGCACAACATTTAAAAACTCATTTAGGAATGGAGGAATCCACAAGAAGTGGTGTGATATGCTCACAGTACCAGGCTTAGATGGATAGTTGGCAAAACTTCACAGGTGACTGTGTCTTCTGGGGACTCAATCCTATAAATTAGGAGAGGATTTTATCACAGCCTAGTTTTATGAATGTAATATATATGTCAGGGAAGGAGAGGAGAGAAAAAAGATAGATTTTTTAAAGCTATTTAAAATATTTTTTGTAAAAAAAAGTCTCATTAATTTTTATCTTTATAAGCCAGCTGAATAAATCAATAGAGAGCAAATTTAACTGTTTTGAAATTTTGGGAAGGACACTTGCAGCTTCTTTTCTTTTAGTGGCTGCATTCATTTCCCTGTTTCTGGAAACCCCTGGGGTTGGTATTTCTAGAGACTCTTCTCTACACTTATATGTCTGGGCTTATGCAGGTCGTCACAGTTCTTTGCATCCCAGGCCTTGCTGGGTATTTGTGTGTTGGAACAGTATTGAATCACAGTGTTTATAAAGAGGTATTGGATGTTCAGGAAATAAGTAATAGGCCCCAGATATTTTTTGTCTTGAAATCATTGTAGAGAATCCAAATTTTGAGTGACAGAGAAAAGTGTTGGCATTTGTAACCCTCAGCCTCCTGAAATACTGCTTTTTTTCATGGAACGAGTCCCTTTCCATCATGTCCCCCAAGGCTGGCCTTCAACCACAGTGTCTCTGGATCTTGAAACAAAAACCTTTGACAACTGCTATACGCTGGTTGGCTTCCTCCACCCCCTTAAAGAAGAGAAAATGAGAGATCCAGGTTCTAAACCATGTGGCTATATGGTGTAGTTGCTCAGGAAGGACAAGGAGCAGCACTGTCTTCAGGCCCTTAGCCCACAGAAGAGCCATTGAGCTGTTTTGGCCCTTTGGGGGCGTTCATGAGGGGGTTTGAGTCTCAGGAGACTGTTGTCCCCATCAGCGTTTCTCTGTATGGCAAGAACTCTGCTCCAAGGAGAAGGAAGGAGGGTGGTGGACCTCCCACCCCTCCTCGCAGCCAGCATGGTCAAGCTCCTTCTCTCTGGAGGTCATTTCTCCCCCCATCTTGCTTCAGTGGAGACAAAGACAGGGCCAAATATCACTTATGACCCAGAGCTGACAGTTACTGGTCCTGCATGCAGGAAACCTGGTGTGTGCTCTACGGTGGTGATTACATCTCCTTTGTATACAATCTGCCGGGAGCAGCCTCAGCCCCACCGTAGCTGTATGTCTCATTCCCTCCAGGCACCTAAGGCCAGTGCTACTTTTTTACATCCAGAAGAAATGGTCTTTGCTTTCTTCTCGAGGCTCTAGGGAGACACAGAAGCCATATGATGACATGTGGGCTCTTCCCAGCCCCTGGATGTGAATATTTATTCATCACAGGCTAACCATATTAACATTTGCCAATAAGCAGTAGTCAAAGTTTCTCTAGGTGCTTTCTTTAAGTGTCTTAAAGGGTTGCACACCAGCTCCCTCTCAGAACCAGATGATCCTTGAGGTCCCTTCCAACCTGGTGTTCTATGACTGATATGCCACAGGGCTAAAATTAGGGCTCTAAAAACTTCAAACCCTATTGAATTTTCAGGATAAAAACCTTCTTGCAGGAAAAGGTGGGATGTGGCCATCCAGATGGCCTCTCCTCACGCAGCGTGCAAGCGACAGCGGTGCGGTTGCCTGCTCGACGTCCCTCGCTGCAGCAGAGCAGGACTGCCACGTTCTGCTTTCCCTGCTGGCAGCAGGAGCCGCCAGCGCTGTTCACCAGGGAAAATCTGGCCCGTGAGGAGCAGTGTCTATGCAATTATGCAGTACCTTAGCATCTAAGCCCGTAAAGACTTTTATGATTCATGTCAGTGCAGTGGATAGCAAGGTAGGTATAATTAGGCCAATAAGAGAAGATCCACCTGGGGTGTGGAGGATTGTCTAATGCTGCCAGTTCCAATGGGTTGCAATGACGTACTAGTCCAGGTCCAGACATGCTTTAATCAGCTCCATCTTTATTATATGGCAAACAAACTCTCATGCTCAAGTGGAGAAAAAACATGCAAATAGGTAAGGCCTGTGGCCTGCAACTCCTGAGGGGAGAGAGCTCTCTGTCCCATCTGAGGATTGAGCAGTAATACAGGTAAGGACCAAGGAGATGAATTTACGGATGCTCTCCTGAGTTCCTGTCTCAATGCACATGGACCCCACAGGAACTGCTCCCTCAGTGCTGAACCGACTGGCCAACAAAGCCCAGTGGTGGAAAGAAGGGTCTTGGCTAAGAGCAAGAAGATGCCACTGCTGAGACTGAGCACTTTCCTGGAGGATTTCCCTGTCCCTTCATCCTTCCTTCCCTCTGTCCCCCAAAGCCTGTGTCTGTGGGAGAGGTATGACAACTCTGCTGTCATGACAGACTGTGGCTCCTGACCGTACTCGCCGGTTACCCATTTCAGTTCTCACTCTGGCCCTTTCCAGCAGTGGCTTGCCAGGCCGTACGCTGGGCTATGAACGGGAACAAAGCCCACAGATGAGCTTTGCCATCACAGTCAGGATGGTTGCAGCCAGGGCAAGGCACTTGTCAGAGCAAATGTCACCTCAGCCACAGATTTCAGTGCTGGTATAGGCAAGATCTTTGGGGACACGTGGAGCCTGCAGAATGGCAGAGATTAGCAGCCGTGGTGAATCAGCTCTTGCCAACCTCCTCCTACTAATGTCACTCATTAAGCTGAAGTATCCACAGCTGAATCAAGTGGTGGAGTTGAGGACTAGGACGGGGTGGCCTCTCCAGAGACTGAGCACAGCCCTGCCAAAGTGCCTTTCAGGGTCTGGGAAAGTGCCACCCACTGATGCTCTTGTGGATACTGCCCGTGGAAGTGAGAGTATGATACAGATCATTCGTAAGATTTTCTTTATTGGTCTGCCTTCTTCTGTAGGAGGAGATGGGGAGAAGATGCAGCCTTACTGCAGCACTTCTGTGTTTTAAACTGCTTTTCACAGAGCCTGATGTAGCATAATGGTAGGGCTGTCCTATGGCCCATTGTAAACCCATGTTAAAAAGCACAAAAATTACCGATCCCTCTTGGAAATTCTGGCTGCAATATCTAAGAGCTTACAATTTGAACAAACAAACTGCAGATAAGGTAGTAGAACAGGGACATGACATTAAAGAAATGCCATTTATTATGATAAATGACTTAGCAGTGATTTAAGGTATTGAAGTATTATCATACAAATAAACACTTGATGAAAGCAGAAAGAGAAGTGCCTGAGGTAATAAAGATTTATGGATTCCCGGTTGAACCACAAGGATTTAGACTAGGACGGGAGTGAAAAAAACAAGCTTGTTGAAGTGAAGATCACCTTTGAAAAAAACTAGTAAGTAACTAACCCCTGCCTCAGTGAAGGGAAACAGCAGCTGCTGGGGGTGAGAAGGCTTTTCTGCTTATAGCCATTATTTTTCTAATCAGCATAAATTACTCCTCGGAAAAAGCCAACTGTTGCCCCATTTGATCTGTTCATATCAGAATGGTGGTGGTGGTGGTGAGAGCAGTCATGAAACAAACACAGACCTGAGAAACAGAACTGTAGTGTCAAGACATCACTGAAGGAGTGTTGGGAGCACCTGTAGCCAGATGTGAGGGCCTCACTGTTCATGAGAGAAAACTGTAGCTCAGACTAATGTCATTCAAGTACTGTATTTTTTTCACACTGATAGTGAGCCACCGATAGAGAAGAAAAAGAATGAAGAGGTGAAATATCAAGCACACAGTGGAAAATAGGCAAGGAAGTGCCATCACACTAATCAAAGTAGATACTCTTATGGGGAAGAGCAAGGTCACAAGAGACAAAATAAACTCCAGTAATACAAACAAATCAAGTATGAAAATGAGGACTTTTCTAGCTCCCTACCTAACTGACATCATAAATTGCAAATGTGCAAAACAAATTTGGTCTTCAAAATAACTGAAAACACTTTTAAAGCTCTTACCTATCTGCATTCGATAAAGCATGCTGCATACATATTTAGGATAAATTGATTCACTGAATGAACTGTGTAAATAATACTAGATAATTCTTTTAGGGTGAAATTTTTCACTTTACTGTGTAACTACACAAATCCCAGGCACCATCTAAATTCTCCATCATCCCTGAAATAAGATTAAAGAGGATGTCAGCCATTTACAGACATGACCCTCATCTGTGCAGGATTATGTGAATGCATACACACAGAGACTACTGAGGTAAGTAAACACAGTAACTTGGTTAAGCACATTTGCTTGAGAGGAAGGTAATAAAGTGCCATAAATGTATTTCTTAGCAAGGAAGATCTGTGTAGAAAGGGCTAATATATAGTGTGCACTTGTACAGAGCTTCGTAAAGGGAGCCTGTGATCATGACTGATTCTTCCAGGCATGACCTAAATGATCACATTAGTGTTACGTATAGGCAGATATATAACAGTTCATTGTCAGTACTAGCTGCAAGGGTTGCACAAGCCTGGCTGCAGCTTCAGAAGTGTCATGGAGAACCAGACTCTGCTGTGCCCTCTAGCTAAAATGATGCTTGACTTCATATTGGAAATTTGAGCTGCTTGTGGAACAGGAGTAAGATTGGGTGCATAATTATTTTTCTCCTTGCTTAACACTCTGGTGGATTGTGAGCTATTTTGTCTCAGCGTCCAGAGTGTTCCCAAAATACTACCTATCATTTACCATGAAGGGTTTTCATCATTTATTATAGAGACGTGGTTTCAGGATCCTTTTCCCTGGTCACAAGCATACAGAACCTTTGTGATAGTTACAGGAACATCTTGCCCGTTACCACTGATATTAGAATATCCGATTGACTCATTGACACAATAAATGTGCAGAAGCAGGTCCAAACAGGGTGTAATCAAGGATATGGACTGGTGAATTTAAGTTATTAGTAACAGAAAAGCCCACTGCATTGTTTCAGAGTCTTGGCTCTTAGCTCAGGCCATGGCTGACCCCAACCAAAGGAGCTGACACTGGTCTCGTTCTGACCCACCAGATGCTCTTCTCTTGTGGGAAAGAGCCTAAAAGTGTCACACTCTCCCTCAAGCACTTTCAGTGGGGGACTACCATGCCTGGAGTGTTTCCTGCTTGATAGTGCAGCATTCTGTATGCCACAGTCTCACGGCTATTGATTTGGCCTGGTGCTGTGAACTTTTGATTTCATAGCCCACTCTTGAAACTTACGGTTTTGGCAGATGGCGTATTGGTGGCAATATTAAACATTTTCACTATTATCTACCAACTTTTTTAGTGGAGACTGTTCTGACTGAGTCAAGTTTATTCTTTGCTTAATCCTACAGCCCCAGGCTTTCACGGGGGAGTAAACGCCTTGGTGCTTTCACTTTCCTGACATTCAGATCTAGGCATGAGTGAGCAGTAGAGATACGCTCTGATAGACAGGTCTAGGACCAGATACTTCAGCTCAGCTTCTTTCTTTCTCTTTCAGGGGGAACCTACAATGGATAACAAATCAAGGAGGTCATGGTAGGACCAGGGGACTTGAGTCACTTCCTAGACCCATTAATGCTGTTTCTCACCTTCCCATGTTGCTATAGCCACTACCCAGGTGTTTCACTGGGCGTTCAAATGATGCTGAGGCTATGGCAGGGAAAAGGGGAATGGGAGGTGGGGTGGCAGATAAACCTGTCCCTGGCTCTCCTCCACAGCTCCAGTGACCACTGTAGTGTCCCTGCCAGGTCCGTGGGGGACAGCAGAGCTGGGGACTCTGCCACCCCGGGTGGTACAGCCACAGTGCACAGCCCATGCGCAAGGGAGGGTTCAATTCAAATACCTATTAGGGTAAATGAATTAACTAGATAATTCCTGACACAGAGTGGGAAGGTCCAGGAATCTTTTTGTTACCTTCTTTGGCCCAGTCTGGGAGAAACTCCAGTTCAGGCCTCCTGAAGTTATCAGACAGGTTTTCTGCCGCTGTTTCTGCATAGTGAACATACTGATTTCCTTAAACAAACCCAGAAATGCTTCAGCCTTTAGGCCAATCTTTTTCAAACTCAGATGCTTACAGTTATGCTCCTCAGTCTGAACTGAGGTACTTAAAAGGAAGTCAGTTATTTCAGTCATATATGTGCTAATCAGAAGTGGAGACAAGCCCAGAATTGGAAGAATCCTCCAAGGAAGTGCAGTGGAAACAAGTCTGGACAATTAATTAATGTGGAAAAGCTGACATAGAAATGAGAACCAGACTTTCATAACACCCACTGCTTAACTTTTTATTTTTCAAGCTTCGTAAACAGCAGAGGTGTCATCTGAAGGGAAATTTGAGTTGAACTGTGCACTACATATCAGCTACATTTGTTTTCAACATGGTCATACTCTATTCATAGTGTATTCAGACATACGTGAATTTTTTTTTTACACTATTAGTTTATGACAGGTGCATATTTTGTACATTGTCCCAAGCTATAACTTCATCACTTACGAATTCTCATTCTTGGTTTGCCAAGAGCAGTGAAATAACATTGGAGTTGGTCGAGGTTTATCTTTTAACCTGCACATTCAAAAGGTCACCTAAAAAATGAAACTTCATTTCATGGATTTGCAGCATTGATCTGTTAATGATAACCACGTGGAGGTTTATTTGAATCTGAATAAAAAAGTCACTATGAGCTGTGGGTAAGCATCCTCTGAACTGCTTGGCAGCCGCAAAAGGCAGCACCTACCTCCGGCCCCATCGCCTGCTGCTCCCAGCTGGGCTCCCTGGCTGGACCCTGGACTTGGCCCATCCCTTCATCGTGCCTGGGGCTGCCCATGGGCCCCGTCACCAGCCCCGTCTTGTTCAGCCCCCAGGGGACAGTCCCCATGGGTGAGGGCATGGCCCGTGCCAGGGCCGGCCACCTCTGGTCCTGGCTCGCCTGCCCTGAAGGAATAGCTGCTGCTGCCTGGCGGACATGAGGAAGACGAGGAGCTCCATGGCAGTTTATTGGATCCAGCGGTACGGTGGGTGTATGGTCTGTCTTGGTTGCCGTCCCTGGCAGTGTAGATAATCCTTCAAGGAAAGTCATGTCCTTGTTGGGTTCCTCCCAAAGAATGGAGCGGGTTAGAAGGGTGGATACTCAGAAACCCTAAAAATCAGGCCTTGGTTTTGGTGGCTGTGTGTGTATGATGCACTCATAAGACAGGCTTTCTGGTCACTTGGAAAAAGGGCTGATCTCCCTTATTCTGCACCCAGATGGATTGTTAGTTTTGACGTAATGTAGAAACACCCTGCTGGGAAAGTCCAGCCAAAACTGAAGTCATGCATTTGTGGCCTTCCTTTTAATTCCCAGCCAGCCTTCATTGTTGGGCTGACCTAATCATGCCAACTGGCTTCTTAAATTAGCTTCACGGATCTAAAAGATGCTGTACTTGTTTCAAGAGCACTTTTAATTGAGCTAAGTTGTAATTACCTGATGTAAAACTCTCTCAGGTAGAAAGAGTGTATATATTCATTGGTATGTACGTACCTGAACGTATGCAAAATGAACCCACGAATTTGTCAACTACAAGAAGAATCATGTTGCTTATACTGCTGATTACATATAATTAGAATTTAAAGGATATGCAGATGGAAAGGCAAACGAGCTAGGAACTCAGCTTGGATTGAAATTACTCATTGCTCTCAGTCATTTTCACAACAAGCATCAATTGTCAAGGGCTGCTTTATTTTTTTATTTAAGTGCTCACTCAGATCTGAGAATTATTTTAATTAGATTATGGCAACACATCTCCCTTAACGTGGTCTTGTCCATGCAGAACCAATTAATGCATCATTTCACCACAGCTAGTGAGACTGGGAGAAGGGTGTGGATGTGTGAAGAGAGGGGGGAAAAGGGAAAGCAGATGTGGTTCAGAGATTCTTTCCATCTGATTTTCAAAACAATTTCCCACCACCCTAATTTTCCTCCTGCTGGCGTCAATTGGAGCTCTGCCATAAATTGCAGGAGTAGGAGTAGGGCTAGGTCAGCACATGACCCTTTTGAAACCACATCCTCATTTGTTACATAAATTAAAGCTCTGTGAATCATTTTTGCTCATTGTCACAGTTTTTGAAATTGAGAACTATCAGGGATGGGGGAACACCATTGATTTTGAAGTGGACAACACAAATCTCAGCACAGGTATCTTCTGGATTTGCTCCTTCAGATCCTGGGGTTTGTTTCGCAATGCAGAATTGCGGGGCTCATGTCACGTCACCAGGGTCCTTCTCTCAGAGGGTTGAGAGACCACAGGTCCTGCATGCTGTGACTTGGTGAGGTCAGAAGACCTCAGAAAACCAGAAGAAAGTGGGAGTATGTGCCAGTGGTTGGCTAGATTGAGGCTCCTTTGTGCCAGAACCCTCTACTGAGCCAGGCCAGGCCATGCTTGGGAATGGGTGAGCTTCCTTTTCTCCCAGCCAGCATAGGCTCCCTCACTGGAAGTCAAGAAGGGAGATTTTTCATTCCTTTTGCTTTGTTCTGTGTGAGGGGAATGTGGCACTGCAGGAGGATGAAGGGAAAGGAGTCAAGTGGGTGAGAAAGCCAGGTAGCCCTCCTTGCTTTCTTTGAAACAGAGGTATTTGTCCTGGGAGGATAGGGCTGTTCAGAACCCTCCTTAATGAATTTTTGTACCCCATGGTTATATGACTTCCTTCCCAAGTCTACGGTGTTGAACAGTAAGTTCCACTGTGGGTTCTGTGACAGGGCAGCTTCCTAAGGCCATACTCAGTGCAGACCTTGTATTAAGGCTTGACTCAGAAATGCAGCCCTCGCGTGTTCCTTTGGCTTGTTATGTACAAGTGCAGGCAAATGTGAAGATCAAATTACTAACTTTCCTGGCTGCTTTTTGGTTAAAGAGGTGGTTTTATATGTGTACATATATATATATAATGCAATTGTGTACGTATATGCCCTGTGGCCACTGGTGAAGCTTTTTGGATTGTTGCCCTGAATTTCTGCCTTTTATGTAACACTGTTTTCATCTGTAAAAGTTCTGAACATTTTGGGGGTTTCACTGTTCCGTAATTTGCTCAGTGAGATATAACTTCTTGCATTGATGGGGTCTTTTAACTGTGAATAATTCCTGAGTAATATTTCTTTAAATAAATTGAATAGAGGAATTACATTATTAAGGGGGAAACCCCCCCCTCAAACCATGTTGTCTGTGAGCAAAATACCTAAACAGAAGTCTTACTAGCACATGTTTTTGAAAACCTCAGGCACACTGTATAGATGCCAGGTATAATCCATGCTGAAAGAACCCCAACAACTTTAGAGTTTAACCTAAGAGCCATTGAAATTAGTGAAATTATTATCTTGGGCTTTAGTCCAGACTCTCACTATGGCAGCAGACACTTTCAAACAAATGTAAAGGGTATCCTGTAGTGGAGGAGTTAGGCTGGGACTCACGGTTTTGCACTTTCTGTCAGCCCTGATTCCCACTCTCAAGGAGGTGATGGAAATCATTTAGCCCCACCATAGCCTAGTTCTTTTATCTGTAGTACTGTGTCACTAAAAGCATAATTCCTTAACATTAATTAATAATCACTGTGAGATCCTCGAGAAGAGGATGCTGTAGAAGTGCAGAGTATGATTTTATTTCAAGGCATAGACAAATTTATAGAGTAAAAGGTGGAAGGATTTAACATATTTTGTTCAAACCTGAGCTTTCCCACAGTTGCTTCCTTGGAAACAGGCCTTCAGAATTACTAGAAAAAATATTAAACTCAGTGCTTGTGGACATCTCACAGTGTTGGGTATTGAAAAGAAGAGCTGGAGAAGCCAGAGTTTTGCCCAGAGAGAGATTGGTTATCTGCACAGAGACTTTAAAACTCATTGATTACAATAGGTCATCCTCTTTATTGGAGTGCTCGCTACAGCAAGAATATGTGGCAATTATAGGATGCTGTACATAGTTTGAATTAGGCAATGTTGTGTTTGCTCCTACAGCACATTTGTCTGAACATCCTGGAATCCTGTTTTTGAAGAAGAAAACTTGCTTTAAGTTATTAAGTGATTGCTCTGTCTATTTTGAGGTACATGGGAACCTGACACATGGAAAGAGGTTTCAGTCTGAAATTTCCCTCCAGCATGTCTAGGTGATATGCTAATTTACATGTCAAGTTAATACCTGATATCTCAATAATAAATGGCCTCAGGAGTTTGAAAGACACAGTGTAATTCTACTAGGTACTAGCTTTGGAGTCCATATGGTAATTCGTGGGTTCTTTCTCTCAGATTTTAAGGACATGGGTGAAGTTTCTGTGAAGCAGAATCAAGTCTGTAGAAGTTTCAAAACAATATTCTTGAAATAACATTGCCATATGTTAAGAAACAGACAGTGTTTGCTGATACCTACCACTTTCTGTAGTGAATCATGGATATCAGACAGAAATTACCTTGCATCTTGTCAGGTCCTTTTCCATGCTGGCATGTCTCCTGTTGCGAGGTTTTAAGGATGTTTCTCTAGGTCTTTGTCCAGTCTAGTGCCTGGATAAAGACATTGGAGACCCTAATGCTGAGAGTTAGACTATCACTGTGAATATATACAACAATTAGTTTTTCATGGTGTTACTTTGCACCCCTTCATTAAGTATGGACATCTCAATCTTCTCTGCAGGTTTATATTGGCCTTCTTAGGTGGCTTGTTTCTGCCCTGCTGTAATTTTTACCTCAAATGACGGCATTTGCTCTGTGGGTGTGCACACCATTCCTTTGGCCAGTTTGGGCCAGCTGTCCTGGCTGTGTCCCCTCCCAGTGTCTTGTCCAACCCCAGCCTCCTCGTTGGCAGGGCAGCATGAGAAGCTGAAAAGTGCTTGACTTAGTGTAAGCACTGCTCAGCAACAACTAAAACATCAGTGTGTTATCAACATTATTCTCATCCTAAATCCAAAACACAGCACTATACCAGCTACTAAGAAAAAAATTAACTTTATGCCAGCCTAAACCAGGACAATGGGTGAGGGGAGGAAGCAAATCAATTTTTGAGTTGTCAAAAACATCACTATTAGCTTAATTCTTATCCTAGCATATTTTTCTTTAATAATCAACTGTCCCAGCACTAACCTGTATGAAGCCAATGGTTCACGAAATTCCACACGATTGCTTTTTTTCACATTGCTTTCAAGAGTGGTTGCTCGAAGAGGGCTGCGTGAGGCCTTCTCCTTGCTTGATTTATTTTGGCTAGAGGACCGGGAAGCTGAAGCAGAAACCAAAGAATCCTCTATGTACCTATCTCTCCAGAAAGAGAAAGCTCTTGGGGCTGAACAATTAGGAACACAGTTTTTCCTTGGGTTTAAATGCTATTTGGAGTGCTGCTTAAAGTCCCTCTCTTTTTCAACAAGCTGGTTTCAACAGCTAGGAGCAAGGTGGTAAGTGCTTGAAACAATGATCATATTTAAAGAGAGATAGTAATACTTAAACAGTAATTAAGTAATTAAATCTGTGAAAGTTGACTATGTTGCCACTAGAGGTCGATCTGTCTGTTCTTCTCCAGTGGCACGCTACCAGAATGCTCTGAAAAGTTAGTATTTAAAACGAGGCTTATTTCTTACATGCAAACAAAACATGGTATCAAAATGGGATAAGCACTGCTCACTCACAGCATGGGGCAAGTCCTGCCACTCCCTCTAACCAAGTGACTATGATAGCACACTTTCCTTCCTAATCTAAGTGAAGCAAACATTAGTTTCTCCTGGGGAATTAGAGTTTCATGAATAAAGATCATTAACAGGAGGCAGCTTAGGGGGAGGGAGGAGAAATCAAGTTTTCCCACAATGCAGTGGCTTTACCCTGCCTTACACCCTATGTCCTCAATAATACATACCCTTTCTGCTTATTTTCCTGCTAGCACTAGCAGAGGGCTTCTTGGCATCCATGACAGAATCGAATACAGCCGTGCTGGTAGGAGCTATTTCCAATTTGTTCTCTATATGACGTAGCTAGAATTCGAAGATAATGCAAATTAGAATATTCTTCTCAATTTTTAAGCTACAATTTTCCCCCTAACATAACAAATTTTCCCACATTTTCATAAAGAATAAAACTGCAGGCAAAAGCAACTTCACAAGGCTGATGCTGGAAAACTGTAGAGCCTTATGGCCAGAAACTACATATTAAGTTCTGTTTAAAAAGATTATCTAAATTAGGTTTTGTTGTATAGTTTTGTTTCCATAAGTAGGCTGTTGTGAAAAAATTAGTAACAACATGTCATTCAGAGTCTTAATGCTTGGCCTGAATGAAATATTAATTCCACTTGGAATAAATTCTATAATACTCTCTCCAAAATGGAGCATGATACAAGACTCCACATGTAAAACCCTACACTGATGCTCAGCTATTAAAAAGAGAGGGACAAGGCTACGGGAAAGAGCTGAATTCCCCCCAAAACGAAGCTGTTTGGCTTCACTGAAGCCAGATTTTAGAAACTAGTGTGATACCTTAAGCACCTAAGTTGAGTTCCCACAGAATGACAGCAATTCCAATGCTCAAAGATTTAAAAATATGGTGACTGGTGTCCCAGTTTCTGACTGGACTGGGTAAGCAGAGGAGAGCTATTTTTTAAAGTTTTCAAAAAAATTAGAAGTCACCACTTTCTTAAACAGAAAGGTCATATTACACTCAAGACTTAGCATGTATTACTATACTCAAGACTAACATTGCTGGGGCAAAAATTTCTTCTACTGTCTGTCGAAAACTTTTTCCAAGATACGACCATGTTCAACATGCACGTACTTGACCTGCTTGCCCCATTTTCAACTTGTTGAACAGACAATCACTGAGCAAAATAATATTTTGGTTAAAGCTTTTGTAGCCATTAACTGATTTGAAAAGGAGTAAGGAAAAAAAAAAAAGAAAAATAAGAAAATCAGTACTTACAGCAGCCTTAGTCTGAGAAAAAGTAGCCCATGCTGCAGTTAGATCTTACAGGGCAGAAACAAAGAAATAGATTTCTCATTACATAGAAAACAATGAAATAAAATGTTGCTTCAAAACAATTTTCATGGGCTCACTAATCAAGTTCATCCAATGACTCAATTCCAGCCTGTAAATCTCCTCTATGAGGGGCTGTTATCAGTCAAGACTCATCTTAACAGAGCAATAAAGTATTTAATGTAAAATTTAATGAGCTCACTAAGTTAGGTTGAATGCATTATTACACTTGAAATCAAATCTACCACACATTACAGAAGATGTTTAGAAGATAAAATAAAGCTGGTTATCTACCCCAACACAAATATCTTACATTTTTCCATTACACTATAGTTTAACTACTTTTTTTTCTCCCCCTTCCATTTTCTTCTTCAGTAAACTAGGCATGAAAACATGGTCACTGAAACACTCTACTCAAAACCCAAGCTTTGAACACGTGAATTTTGAATAGTAATCTTTTTGAACTGTACACCCTACAAAAAAAAATAGAAGCAGTATTTGCAAAGAACAAGCAGGAGGCACTAATCAACTTCAGACTTTTAATCTAAACAGCTATCACATGTTCTATGCGCAATCCAGTTCAGTAGGATGCAGTAGTATTTTCCTCTAAAAATATTTACTTCCTCAGTTGCACTCTTTTTTTGCTTTCTAATGGTCTTCTAATCTAATGGTTTACACAACGCAACATCCAAAACCTCAATGCGCGTCAGAACCATGGAGAGAGAGTAGCAGTATTAGAGAGTTTGGAAAAAAATTAAAACCTTTTCCTTATAGTAAAAAACCTGCCGATTTCATTTCAGCTAAGATGCAACAAGAGAAAAGAAGATGGTTAACAAAGTAGCATAGAAACAACTTTGGTTTGACTTCAAGAGATGGTGCTTCATGTCTACAGAACATCTCAGTTTCACATGGTAGGTAATTTTAAAAGGAACTGAACATATTGCAGGACACAATCAGCAATAATATCCTCTTACAGATAAAATAGTGATCTGTCTCCACTTTCAAAATAACTTCTAGAGTCCAGTTTTGTCATAGTGGATATCATAAGAGTGATCCTGAGCCACAGACTTAACATGCAACTCAGCTGCTCTGCAGACTAGAGCTTTCTTCCTCTCAGGTATGTATTGTAATTCCCCCCCCCCCTTTCCTAAATTACAGAGTAATCATGACAGTAAAAAGCTAACAGGATTTCTCCAGTTCAGGGAGACAGAAGTGCTGTAAGTCGTCTTAGTGGCAGTGTACTGCTGCTATTCAAGTGTCTAACTCTTCACCACTTTGGAACTGAGCAAGAGTCAGGAGCAATTGCCTCTCAGGCTCTTCTTCACTTCTTTCCAGAGCCTACAGTTCCCCATTTCTGTTCCTGCACTGCTCCTTCTCTACAGCACTCAAGAAAATCTGTCTCTGTGCCATCCTGGCAGCCATATCATAGGCTGGCAATTCCTAATGCAGATCAGCAAATACTCTGCAGATCAGAGTATGAAACTGCTATCTCTGCAAAAAAGAAGCCATGTAACACATGGTCTTAGCTTCCAAATTGAGACAGCAGAATGCTTTCTATAAAACCTCCCCAAAGTTTCAAACAACTCATGATAAAATGTCTTCCAAAACAAGGCAATAAAACAGTGAAAATCCATACCTCTGGTAGAATCCTTAGTTTGATTATGCCTTGGATTTTGTAGAGGTACCTCATTTGACTTGTTGCTCCACATCGTGTCAATTTATCTAAAAAAAAAAAAAAGAGTCATGTAATAATCAGAAGTATAAAGTAAGAACGAATGTATCTTATGCTAAAGAGAACATAACCTTGATCGCTACGATGAATGTTCACTTCATATGATGACTTCAAACTCACATCATGAACAAGATCAGAAAATCAGCACCAAATCACAAATGTGTTTATAGCTTGCAGTTTTTCGGAAACCATGTAATTCTGTGGATAAAGAGGGGTTTGCTTTTGTTCTTATTTGTTACAAAGAAGGGTGAACTTGATAAAAGGAAACACAGAGGTCACGCAATTTAGATCATAGTAGTAAGAATTCCAACAAGTCTGAAGATCACCACACCAAAATACTGCACATGAATGGGTTACAGAGGCAGCACTACATGGCTTGAACCTATGAACGTTTGGCAAAAAAAACCCCAATTCCACCAGTGACAGGTGAATGTGTTGCCTACCTCTGTTAAAGGAAAAGGCAGAACAGAACTGCTGCATGTGACACTACAGCCAGGAAAAAAGACAGGACTGGAGCTGCCATTGTTTTCCTGTGAACTTCAAAGGCAAGACTCACAGTGAATCGAAAAAAGTGTGAAATCTGAGTAACAAACCAAGCAGCCACCATCACCAAAGGAGTTATTAATGAAGGGGAAAAAAAAAAGCGCTACTCAATCACGAAAGATAATTTTTAAAAGAAAAAGACAGGTAATTCATGCAAATAGTTCTATCTCAATACTTTCATTGCAAAAGATGGGCTGCCATATGTAAAGTTGTAACAGAATTTAAAGAAGTGCTATATAAGAAAAAAAGTAAGTTTAATAGATCTAAGAGGAGTTCATACAGCCAACAAGAACTCTGATTAGTCAGTACTGTCCCTACCCTCTCACCAATGACCTCATATCTGGTGGCATGTGCTTACTGAGCTGTCTTTGCAACAGATTGAGGACATTTATGTTATGGAAAGAAAAAATTAAGTGACCACAAATTCATACAGGAAGTTCTGGACCTGTAAGAGAGTCATAAAGGCACATTTTCCTCTCTATTCTCCCATGCACTACCAGATATAATTTTTCATTTTTCTTATTTTCTGAAAATTTCTTTTGCTTTAACTTCCCTACATAGTGTGCCACATAAAAGAGCATTCAAATACAAAGGTCATTCTTCTGATAAAAGGTGGCTGAACATCCCGCAAAATTAACACTGTGTAATACTTACTGGAACAAATCACTGTCTGTATATTTTCTGACAAGGATTTTTATCATATGTGGTTTTAAGGACACTCACATTGACCAAGGGTGAAGTTTGGTCCTCACACTCAGTCATATAGCTTGTATTTATGGCAGTAAGTTATCCTACAAAACTGTTCTTATACTCCCAAGAAAGGCATATCAATAATAAGAACACAGATCTTCAAAAGACCTTTAGTTCTGCCTTTCTTTAAAGAATCCAAACAAATGTTAGAAAAGGTGTGGAAAAGGTATGAGAGCTCATATACTTATGTACAGAAACACACACATACACACACATTAGCAAAGTCCGCAATAATGCAGAAATTCTAGAAAAAAGCAGGGGGTGTTTTGTTCTGGTTTTTAAGTATCTAGTTATGGGCAGTGAGCCAAGTGAAGTTAGAAAATTCTGCTTCTAGAACAGGTGCTACAGAGCTCATTCATGCAGAATGGCAGCTTTGTGCCTCACGTCATTCACGCTGTAAATCGTAACACTGCCCTGCCCTGGAAATCATCTAATTGATCGTCTCCATCACTGGAGCAAAGAGCTGTTGTGCTAGAAAATTATAAAACAAATATTAATAAAAATGGGGGAATTTTCCATAAAGAACCAATTTTGAGAGCTGCTGGAAATGTCTTATCATACCACTGTCAGTTTCTTGACCAAACATAAACATACCAAAACCTACCCAATCTGTAAATTTAGCATAAGAGAACTTCCGAACAAGCAACTATTTCTTAAGGGATTAAGTATCTCTCTTCATGTAAGTGCTTGGGATTTATTCTTATCATTAGAATTACTAGTATGGACAGGAGAACTTAGTCAGGGACTAGAATTGTTCTCATTATTATACACACACAAATCTATACAGTTTACTTTATGATGCCCCTGTCAATGTAGTATTGTAATATACTCCATGTATTCTCTAACTCTCTACAAAAAGTACCAGATTAATTAAAAAAGTTTGAAATTGCTTGTTACACCTTTCATCCTGACACTCTAGTAAAAGGTGTCAGTCCTTTACGTGAGCTGAACAGAACACAAGTCAGACAAACAGTGAACACACTTTTGAGAACACCTTAGTTCTACTAACAACTCACAGATGTGTGCTGATGATCACTAATGGTCAATAATTCTGTCTCAATGCCTTGGTTCAAAAGTATATGATGCCCCTGTATAAAAGGCCACCCAACCTCTCCTCCTTTCTGTACAAGCTGGGAAGTAATCACAAAGCATCCTGCTGAATTTCTCCTAACGAATACCTGCAGTGCCAGCTCCAAGTGTGCAGTATGACTCTTACTGGCTTCAGCGCAGCCAGCTGAGATCCACCAAGAAGTTTTGCTTAACTCAGGTTGCTGCTGATTGACAAAAAAGACATGTAAGAACTGAGCATTCTGGAGCTGTCTACAGTTTCAGGTAGGCAACACTGCAGTAGTTTTCAATCGCGATGTAATCTTCACAACTATAAGGGTTTGGGTTTGAGATGTCCCTCTCCCCCTCCTTTGGAAGGGTGGGAGAAATTACTAGCTTTTCAAAACCTGCCTACAAATGATGTTGATTCCCACCAACCTTTGAATTCCACAGATTACTAAAATAATTTTTTCTATTGCTATAGTTTACATGAATAAGCAGCACCCTACAAAAAACAAGTACTTGTATAATTCAGTACCCTGTCTCTGCAAGAAGTTAAACCAGACAGAGTAAACACTTTAATGCTATCAAGAGTACAGCTAGGGGCTGGGGGAGAAAAAAGAAATAAATCAAGGCACAGCTGCCATGCCTATTTATAGGACTTGCATGGAGGGTCGTGAACCAGTTAAACACTAAAATACACCGAAATCAATCTTGATCAGAGAATAATACTAAACTATAAAATTATGCAAAGGAAGTTTAAATTATTTTTAAAATACATTTTACATCAATACAAAAGTTGACTCAATGTCTTTAAGAAACACATTGTAAAAATTACATTCTGAAATGACTGCTTCAAAAAGATTTTTTTTTCTAAACTAAATGATCCATCACTATTTAATATAGAGCTTAAACGAAGAGATTGAGCTCAACACATGAAATACCAAAGAACTTCTGAGGAAACAGCAGTGATGAAAAAAGGTTATCTGCAGGTTGGATAAGGCTATGAGGATCTTAAAAGTTTGCTGAAAAAAGGTGGAAGACTGGAGAATCAGCAGAACTGATCTCCTGGTTATTTGATTGCTCACTGGTAGACACAGACATCCTACACAGGTTGATTCAAGGCTGGTTTGCCAAGCCTTGTCTTGGGTGAATGGTTGAGATACAAACACCATTATGTTCTGACATTTCAATCCCATGTCAAGTGCCCACCTCATTCTTTACTCATTTGCCCAAGACAAAAAAAAAAAAACAAAACAAAAAAAACCCCAAAAAAAGTACACAAGAGAAGGCACAGCAGAACTGCTGCAGGTAAGGACCTAAGAGGAAACCACCAAGGAAAGGATATACTCCAAACTTCTGGAAGAAACTTGGGGGGTGGGGACACAGACACACCAACCACTCTCTTCCACAAACACTGTTCCTAGGGGAAGACACTGAAGAGAACTGACAGATCAGAAAGTGCTTGAGAAGACATCAGAAAGGAGGAAATGGAAGCAAAGAGAAAACTGCTACCAAATAAAAAAGATAAGAAACCAGCACTACATTTACAACCAAACACACCAAGGATGGCATTGAAACGTACAACAGATAGCAAAACAAGTCAACATAGTAAGAGGATTTCAAGCATTTCAAAAGGAACAGGAGATATGAAAGTAGAATATGCTTAGCAAAGGTACACAAAAATGTCAACAGACTAAAAACAGGACAGTGGAAACAGAAAGAAAACTGGTGAGAGAAGCAGGATATAAAAAGGAAGAGAATGGAGAAAGACAGGAAGGAGAGAAAGACTGAATGAACTTTCGAAGAATCAGCACAGAGAGCAGCAAAATGGAAGAAAATAAACTGGTATATTGGCCCAACTGTAGAGTTTTTCAAGCACCCTCAGTATGACTTTTTTTCTTAGTAGCACAACCTTGATAAGAAAAGGAAAGAGGAAACTCAGAAGTCATGGCACTGAAACAAGGAAATGGGAGAGGAAACTGAATCATACAGATTCAGAGAGGGCAGAGAATGTCAGCAAGAGATCACCCACTGTTATTTTCACTAACATTTAGTGGTTATGCAAAAAACCCTGAGTATGCAGAGGGAACAGTATTCCTCAAGACTTTGTTTCTTATAAAAACACAAGGGTTACCAAATGGAAGGAATACCACAAAAGAAAAGATGAAGCTTTGCTACGAGTAGGGAAAGAAATTCTTGACTTCTATGGGATATTCTTAAAAGTTTAACCCCCGAAGTCACAGGTTTTGCTACAAACTGGGTATACAGCGCACAAGGCCAGCACTTCACATGGTTTAAGCTATAGTGAGGCAGCAGTGCCAATAAAAGAAGTCATCTTTTCCTTTCTTTATGCCTTGGTCTCTCTTGCCTTATTCAGGCAGAAAGTCAATGGGATTATGTGGTAAAGCAAAGTGGACTGGGAATCTGTTATGGTCTAGAAGTAGCTTTTTTGTTCTTTTCACTTTACTAAATTTTAGCTACAACCTCCATGCAAGCAGAATGAGAAGGAATGGAAACAGTGGGGAACAGCCAGATCAGTCCCAGTCCTGTACGAGCTGCTGTCATGTATCATAATCTACAGTCGTCCCCCAAGAGCAAATGCTTAAAGCTGCTATTGCCTTCACCTCGAGGAGACTGAGTGGGACTGGGAAAAATGAGAACCATTCCCTTCACCACCTTCTTACCTGTGAAGATACCACAGGAGTCTATATGCGCTGCTCCAGTGTGTCCCACTGCACCCACACTTCCCACAGCACAGACAACTTGTCTGTGGGGGAAATGGGCACAGAGACAAATAGAAGGTTTTAGGCATGTTTTTTCCTGTTTACAAAAATATGTTAAGTTTCCATGTACAAATAATTGAAAGTTGACTTCTGAAGCCCAAAGACCCTCTGGAGCTCCCCTCTGTGCAGCTACAGTTCTGCATTAGTGGCAATAACAGACATACACAGGTGGACAGACAATCAGAACTAGTCAAGCAAACTATTTTTCTGAGCCAGCCCGAAGAAAGTGATGGAATCTCTATTTAAAGATCCCAGAAACACTTTCCATGTCTCCTCAAATACCACAGAATACAATTTATGATTATATGCTTGAGTCTTGAATACAAATACCTTTACCTACTCTTTTTTCTGGAATCCAAGCTTTTACCATATCACATTACCCCATTTAAATGAGAGCTAAAAATACCCACAATACATTGTTCTAAGACTTTTTTTGGTTATGTTTATGGGCCTTTAAAATACTTTTTGATACAAGAGTAACATACTTTTTTTTTTTTTGCCCTTAACATATTTTGAGAAAACTTTGTCTCCAAAAGCAATTAGATGCAGGTGATTTACTGACCTTCCTCAGGACTGAGGACAAGTTCCAGCACAACAAACATGTATGATGTATTTGTCAAAAAAGCGCCGCATCTCCAGAATCAATAGCTGACACTGCAGAGTCAAACAGGTCCTCCCCCCACCTTCTTTCTATGCTCATTTATACAAAAAACCTTCCGATTAAATATACTTCAGGAGCAAAGGTTCTGAAAGGAACTTAATATTCAAAATCCAAGTATGACTCCAACTGCACAATGCTTCACGGACACAAACTTCATCTTAACACTTCTCCACCATATTATCTCGAGTCTCTAATCTCTGCTTTGCTCCTCCAAAATTACTTCTACAAAATTGGGGATTTTTCTTCTCATGATTTTTAAGTGGCGCTGAGCTAAAGAGTCAAGGGGTTCAAACTATTCAGAGTACCTTTATAGGTAGTTTTGCTGGTATTTAATTTGACTGTCTGCTGATACTCTTCAACTTAGAAATACTTTACCGGTCCAGACTGCATTGCACCCCAAGAATGAGGCTGTATGTAAAGACAATGGATGCAATTACATAAAGCTGATGCAAGAAAAAGCTGGAAGTAACAAACACCAACAATGCTCAAGGAGCTTGTGAATGTTAGCTGTTCTGAATGAGTAAAATTTTAGATAATATTCAGTATTTTGTCTTGTAATGCAAACAGTAAATATACCAGAAGAACTCACATTCCAATCACTATGACTTTGGAAAACAACAACTGAAACAAAAAAAGCTTCAAAAGTAAAAGAAATATACCAATACAATTTGATCTGTCTTAAGCTAGAAAAACATAAAAAAGCTTTTAGGGATATTAAGGTAGTACAAAAAAAACAGGAATCAAGACACACCACACATTTACAGAGAGAAAAGCAGTAAAGAATTTCAAAGCACACGTCACTACCTCTAACTGTTAATGAGAAAGATAAGTGACATCAACAGTCATACATCCATCAAGTATCAGAAAATACAGTAGAAAAATAGGAGTATGCTTCATGAGCTGTGAGATTAAATCACTGGCATCAGCCAGCTACTAAATTTGCATCCAAACTATAGTGAAGATTTTTCTATAAATGAAACATTACTGAATCTGATTCTCTCCAACTGTGCGCTGAGGATGGACATTTACAACACCCTTCTGCTATGAAAAGACATGGCAACTTGCAAAAGCGTCTCTGCTTCATCACAAGTGACGTAAAAGTGATGAAAAAAACCCCCCTAGCACTAAAAAAATGGATTAGCAATTTTACTGAAAGTAAAATGCATTGAACATCTTACTGCACTGCATCACATGCCAGGAGGTACTCTGAGGAAATCTATTGAGATGAACATTGTGACAGCTAGAGTAACTTGATTCACTGTTTGTTAAGAAATAAGAGTACAAAGGCACAGAGAATGCATCCATTTATTAAGGAGATGCACATGAGGGCTTGCCCATCCATTCAGAAGTTCTGTATTTTCTTTGACTTCAAAGATCTTTGCATTTACGACAGAAAAGAAAGTAAGTGACTTACCCTAGTTTCAAGAACAAATAAAATACTCCTGCATTTGTTTCCTTGGCCTTCAAAACAAAAGTTCACTCATTCCATCTCCAGTTACTAGAAACTGCACATTACAAGATTTCAATTCTTGCAGCCCATAATAAATTCATTCAGCAGAATGTGCTCAAATGCTCAAATGAGACAAGTCCTGTCTCATCTCACAAGGAACACTCCACTGCGAGGGAGTCTTCTTAGACTTTACAGGCAATCCTCTCAGACAAGTACAAGAACCAGACCTGCTAATTTTGAGCATTTAAGACAACAACTTTCAACTGTTCAACAATACCAAAGACATATGAGCAGAGCAGCAGCTTCATCTGCAACTGTGTCAACTGTAGACTGACCGCTATTTTCTTTCAAAGTGGAATAAAGTGCATGAAAACTTAAGAGAAAATGTTTCAAATGTCACTTTCTCAAGTTTAATGCTTTTGCTCTGAAACTGCATTCAGAAGCAGCATCTGAAAAATGTCTTAATAACGACATGAGACATAAAAAAAAAAACCACCCCAAAACCCAAGACAAGCAGAACAGTGACCACCAGCGCTGTCTCTGACCTGGCATTGAAGACTGGTACCAGGACTCTGCTGAGAATACTTCTTCTTGAACTAGCTAAAACCAGAATAAAATATTTTCTCATATTTAAATAATTCCATCCCATTAAATGCATTAAGTGCCTGAACCCTAAATCCAGACTTTTCTGTTTCTGTATGACAATTCCACCCAATGTATTTGCTATTAGCAAACATAACATATCGTGTTAACATGACTGGAAAATATCAGAGAAAAATGTAACTGTTTTTTAAACTTTTACACTCTTCTGCCATGGATTGGACTTTGTGTGAAATTTTGCCTGCAGTGGGGAGTGTTTTTACAAAGCTAAAACACAGCCAGAATTTGTGTTAGCATTCAGTAAGTTTCAATTGACCTAGTATAATTGATTTGCTAATTTATTTTCTCTATTCTTTCTCCAGTGTATTGACAAAGGTTTCAGACTTACGCATACAAGTAATTTTACTCTCAATCGAGTAGTCCATTAAAGTGTATTATATCATTAGCACAATGATACACATATAACTTCCAAGCACTTATATCTATGGATAAATTTTATACTCGGATATTCTGATCCAGCCACATGCCTAATATATTAACTGGACTGGGAAAGTTTTCTCTCTGCACTCAACTACCAAAACTCTTCTGTTATCATTATTATACCACTACAGCTGTTCTCATATTAACATAGCTTATATTGGTTTGAATAGCATGAATTGTATTAGTTTAAGTACATCAGTAGCACAGTTCAAACAGTACTGCTATACTGATAAACGAGTCACAATCCTGATGCAAATTTCTAAGGTAGAGTTCAGCAAATCTAGCAACTGGACAGTGATGAAGGAATGTATATATTCCTCCCTACCTTCCCCAGCAACCTTGCCACTCCTCTGTGATATATGCAGTGCTCATCTGACTGCCTCACAAGCCAGTTCAACTCACTAACCCAGCAGAAAATCATTCACTTTTTTTTTTTGTTGGGTTAGTTTTCTACCAGTTTATCAAAGTGATTCAGGTTGCTGCATGGTCAATGCCAGAACTGGTCAAAGTGGGGGAAGAGAAGCAGCAGCAGAACATCATGCTCGGTCACCTCACGTTGTGCATATTGACCTAACTGCCATAGACCTGGCACTATAAAATACATCTAGTGCTATGTGCATTAACACTCCTGATTTCAAACACATGCCTAACTTTAAATATGTTAATAGGACTACAGCCTCATCTAGGCACACTAAAGTCAATGAGACTAATCACATTAATGACTTTATCCACAGATGTGTTTGATACAACATAACTTTCTTAGCAGAAGCCAGCAGTATGTCTCATAGAGGGGTGCAAGGAGATGCAGAAAGTTCTTTATACCCAAGTCAACCTTTAGAGTAGATGTAGCAATTCCAAGATTAGATTCTTATCCATTTAAGGGATGCTTTTACTATGGTGGCACAAACTGCTGATAAAGTTATTTCAAGACATGAACGACACCATCCACATTGGGACTGTTATATCTGTAAAGTCTTCCCAGTGTTACAGTGGCAAACTTAAGCTATGCACCAAAGCTTAGTAACCTTAGTAAAACAAACCCATGCAAACAAAATGTTTTATAGTTTAAAAATCACATTCTTTCAGTTACCACCACACCTAGCCGAGGGAGTCTACCAGATGGCCTACACTAATCAGCAGTGTAATTTCTGCAGCACCCTGGCCCCTTGTAGAAATGTGTCATTACTACACAAATTAAGTTGCTCTATTTAGTGGATGCAGCATACCTTTGTTTAAGGTAGCGTCACTCACAGAAACTGAAGCCTTCAACAATTTACAGTGTTCGTGTGGCCACACCCTCAGTTGCATTTAATTATCTAAAGCATTACCTAATGAAACTGTTGTAGCAACCAGAACTATACGAAAGAGCGAGCAGTTCACAAACTGGCCTGTCCTCGCCAACAGTCTGACAGAACATTTTGAGCACACAAGCAAAACAATGAACAAGTCCCCGACCGTCTACAGCTCCGCACACATTTGTCCCACAAGCACTACGCTTTTGGTCACTGTAGACTCATGAACAAGTTGTCAAGCCTGTACACTCTGTAGCACTATGAAGTAGTTTAAGATCACAAAAATACAGAACTGATCAGCCAAGTTGTAGATTTTCAATCACAAGACACCGGAGCGTTCATCTACACAATGAAGCTATTTGACACATTAATCTCTACATGCATGTACGTACACAATGTGCCAGGAGATGCTTGGCTGCTGAGATACAGCTTTTATCCAAAGCCAGAAAGAGATAAACTATTCCAGAGAAATGCATCAACAGTAGGCATTATATCACAGAGAACTGCATCCACAGAAAAAGAGCCACAGTCATACTAGTATAAAAACCTTTATGCCAACAACAGCCCAAATGAATAGCACCGATGAAGTCAGAAAACGCCTGGGGCAGCTGTCACCCAGGGATGTAAGAAGCACTTTCAGCGGCAGGCACCGAGCGATGCCGGTCCTCTTGCCCCAGCCCGGCAAGCCCCAGTCCAAGGGCGGGAAGCCCACAGCACAGGCAGCAGCAGAGCGTACATTTAAACTTTAAAAGCGCCGTCACAAGCCTGACCCGGTACAGCGGGCCGGTTCCCGAGGGGAGTGGGGGCCGGCCCGCCCCGGCCCCGGGAAGCAGCGGCTCGGCAGGCGGAGAGAGAGAGCCGCAGCCAGCACAGCTTCACAGAAAAACCCGGTTTCGGCGGTTCCTCCCATACAAGGAGAAAAGACACCAGTGAAACCAGAGCCCCTCTACCCTCTCCCCCCCCCCGCCTCCCTCCGCTACCCCCTGACACAATAAGCACCAGAAAACAAATTAAAACTAGGACAAGAAAAAGAGAGACTTCACGGGTAGAGCAGCGGACGTCGGAACCCGGCAGCGGC
>JAVJGG010000050.1:13397559-13425658 GCA_035590195.1 Aviceda cuculoides | reverse complement strand
TCATCCTAAATCCAAAACACAGCACTATACCAGCTACTAGGAAGAAAATTAACTCTATCCCAGCTGAAACCAGGACAATATCCACCCCTTATTCTATACCATCTATGTCATACCCAGGTCCCACACTTTCCAGTACATCCCAATTAATCACCATCACCTTTCATGTCTTTATATATACACAGATTTCATTCCCTTTGTCTATGGGGCATCCCTCTAAAATGCCTGTAGAGTTTTTTTAGTCCATGACTTTGGGCTCCGTCTGTCATAACAGTCCTTCAGGGCAGGAGACATGGTGTGTGGTGTTGGATAGTTGCATGCTGAAGCCAGTTCTGGTTCCATCAAAATTCATTCTCCATTTATCTGGGTGTTTCTTACTGTAATACTGTTGATATGGCATATAGCGACCATAGTAGTGATAACATACAGTATTATATAGCAATTGCCATCATACAATTCAGTTTATTGGCTACTCTCACTCCAGATCAAATCCCCCTGAGGCACACGTCAGACTTCTCCATCCTTCCACATTATCCACCAAGTGCACACAGGTCCTTGAGCAAAAGCAATTCCACAGATGGGTTTGCCTTTGCCTGAAGCAGGAGTAACCGAGACTGTCTTCCCTAACATGTTTTTCATGTGCACTATAGGGACTTTATCCCCTTCTACAGTACGTAAAAGTTCTGAATGGGCACAGCCACCCCAATTGGCAGATCCTCTGGTGTTGACTAACCAGGTGGCTTTTGCTAAATGTGTATCCCAGTGTTTGAAGGTTCCATACCCCCATGGCTCTCAATGTATTCTTTACTAGTCCATTGTATCATTTGATTTTCCTGGAGGCTGGTGCATGATAGGGGATGTGATACACCCGCTCAGTGCCATGCTCTTTGGCCCAGGTGTCTTTGAGGTTGTTTCGGAATTGAGTCCCGTTGCCTGACTCAATTCTTTCTGGGGTGCTGTGTCTCTACAAGACTTGCTTTTCAAGGCCCAGGATAGTGTTCCAGGCAGTGGCATGGGGCATGGGATATGTTTCCAGCCATCTGGTGGTTGCTTCCACCATTGCAAGCACGTAGCGCTTGCCTTGGCGAGTTTGTGGGAGTGTGATATAGTCAATCTGCCAGGCGTTCCCCTCTTTGTATTTCAGCCATCACCCTCCATACCAGAGGGGCTTTAATTGCTTGGCTTGCTTAATTACAGCACATGTTTCACATTCATGGATAACCTGTGCAATAGTATCCATGGTCAACTCCACCCCTCAATCACGAGCCCATTTATATGTTGCATCTCTTCCCTCATGGCCTGAGGTGTCATGGGCCTGCCGATCCACAAATAGCTCACCCTTATGTTGCAAATCCAGGTGCACCTGAGCTACTTCAATCTTGGCAGCCCAATCCACCTGCTGGTTGTTTTGATGTTCTTCAGTGGCCTGACTCTTGAGTACGTGAGCGTTTACATGACAGACTTTTACAGCCAGATTCTTTAGCTAGGATGCAATATCTTGCCACAGTGTGGCAGCCCAGATGGGTTTGCCGCTGCGCTGCCAGTTGCTCTGGTTCCATTGCTGTAACCACCCCCACAGGGCATTTGCCACCATCCATGGGTCAGTATAGAGACAGAACACTGGCCACTTTTCTCTTTCAGCAATGTCTAACGCTAACTGGACGGCTTTCACCTCTGCAAACTGACTCAATTCACCTTCTCCTTCAGCAGTTTCTGCAATTTGTTGTATAGGACTCCATACAGCAGCCTTCCACCTCCAATGTTGTCCCACAAAGCAACAGGACCTGTCAGTGAACAGGGCATACTGCCTCTCATTTTCTGACAGTTTATTATACAGTGGGGCCTCTGCAGCGCACATTATCTCCTCCACTGCTGACATTCCAAAATCTTTGCCTTCTGGCCAGTCCATGATTGTTTTCAAGATTCCTGGGTGACTGGGGTTTCCTATGCGAGCCCGTTGTGTGATCAGCGCAATCCACTTACTCCACATGGCATCAGAGGAGACCCTCCCTTTGAACATCCAGCCCAGCACTGGCAGTCGAGGTGCTAAGAGGAGCTGTGTTTCAGTACCAACCACTTCTGAGGCAGCTCGAATGCGTTCATATGCTGCCAATATCTCTTTTTCAGTTGGAGTATAGCAGGCTTCCGATCCTTGATATCCCTGACTCCAAAATCCCAGGGGTTGACCTTGTGTCTCTCTGGGTGTTTTCTGCCAGAGGGTCCAGGTAGGGCCATTCTCTCCAGCTGTGGTGTAGAGCGTATTTTTTACATCTTGTCCTGCCCAGACTGGCCCAAGGGCTACTGCGTGAACAATCTCCCACTTAATTTGTTCAAAGGCTTGCTGTTGCTCAGGGCCCCATTTAATATCGTTCTTCTTCTGGGTCACTTGATAGACAGTCCTTACAATCAGACTGTAATTTGGAATATGCATTCTCCAAAAACCCACAATGCCTAAGAGAACTTGTGCTTCCTTTTTGCCAGTTGGTGCAGACATAGCTACTATTTTGTTGATCACATCCATTAGAATCTGATGACATCCATCTTGCCATTTTATTCCTCAAAAATGGATCTCCTGTGCAAGTCCCTTGACCTTACTTTCTTTTATATCAAAACCTACTTTCAGAAGGATTTGGACAATTTTCTTCCCTTTTTCAAAAAACTCTTCTGCTGTGTCACCCCATACAATGATGTCATCAATGTACTGCAGGTGTTCCGGAGCTTCACCCTTTTCCAGTCCAGTCTGAATTAGTCCATGACAGATGATGGGACTGTGTTTCCACCCCTGGGGCAGTCGATGGCAGGTGTACTGGATGCCCCTCCAAGTAAAAGCAAACTGTGGCCAGCACTCCGCTGCCAGAGAGTTTGAGAAAAACGCATTAGCCGTGTCAGTTGTGGTGTACCACTGGCCTGCCTTTGACTCCAGTTCGTATTGAAGTTCTAGCATGTCCAGCATGGCAGCACTTGGCATGGCTTCATTCGGGCAATGGTAGTCAACTGTTAGTCTCCACTCTCCATTAGACTTTTGCACTGGCCGTATGGGGCTGTTAAAGGGTGAGAGAGTTTTGCTGATCACTCCTTGGCTCTCCAGTTGACGTATCAACTTGTGGATGGGAATCAGGGAGTCTCAGTTTGTGTGATATTGGTGCCAGTGCACCGTTATGGTAGCAATTGGGACTTGTTCTTCAACCCTCATCAACCCCACAACAGAAGGGTCCTCAGAGAGACCAGGCAGGGTAGGCAGCTGTTTAATTTCCTTCATCTCCAAGGCAGCTATACCAAAGACCCACTGATACCCCTTTGGGTCCTTAAAATACCCTCTCCTGAGGTAGTCTATGCCAAGGATGCACGGAGCCTCTAGGCCAGTCACGATGGGGTGATTCTGCCACTCATTTTCCGATAGATTCACTTTGGCTTCCAGCACAGTTAACTGTTGGGATCTCCATGTCACAGCAGAAATACAGATGGGTTCTGCCCCTTTATAACTTGATGGCACTAGAGTTCGCTGTGCACCAGTGTCCACCAGAGCCTTGTACTCCTGTGGGTCTGACATGCCAGGCCATCGAATCCACACAGTCCAATAAACCCAGTTATCCCCTTCCTCCACCTGGCCGGTGACAGTGCCCCTCTTGTCCTGGTCATAGTATTCATTACTCACTTCTTGTAAATACAGATCAGAAGTCCCTTTATTAAGATTGAAAGTAAGATCAGCCCTTCCACTCTGTCTGGGAAACTGCCCACTGGAAACTGGAGCAGTAATTTTCCTGGAGGAACCCCTTTTGATTGTTTTTCCTTGCAATTCACGTATCTGTGCCTCTAGGGTCTAGGTGGATTTTCCACCCCCTTCCTCATGTCCTCTCTGTGGTCACGTAGGTAAAACCACAGGGTGGCCCGTGGTGTGTACCCACTATATCCTCTCTGTTGAGCAGAGGAACACTTCCTCCTAATACTCACAATCTGTTTTGTATTGATCCACTTTCAAGCCCTGACAACAAGGGCATGCCAGAGATGGGCAGGGCTGTGTTCATGATGTTCTCAGCTTTGGGAGCTCTCTGATGCTGCTGTGTTTATAGATAATCTGCAAACAAGATCTACAGTGTTTGGATGGGGTGGTTTATTCCCTCTTCATGTCATACTCTGGAGGTGTCCCAAATGCATGAGACATGATGGTAGACGAAAACCACTGTTTCTCCCCTCTGTCTGGGTGGTTACATTTGTGTTTCTGGGAGCACAGCAGAAAGCCTCACACAGATGCTCAGATACTTATGTCATTTAAAAAGTATTTTGAATACATCCTCAGCTTTTCTCCGTTTTTTCTAGGCAAGGAGCAACAGATTTAAGAGGAGGCATAATAAAGAATTTTTTTTAAAAAGAGTACAAGTGAAAAAAAAAAGAAAGGTAAAAGCTATTGGAAGACAGAAGTGAAAGTGCATAACCACACTCTGGCCTTCCCATGGGGCTGTTTAATTAATTACTGTTTACTCTTGCCACTTCATTTCTACTCAAGATTTTCTTTTGTTAGCTCTAGGCAGGATATGTTCCTGAGCAGAAATTTGTGTGAAAGAGACTAAACCTGTAAGCATCACTTCCATCCTAACTGGGAGCGCATGTATTATTATAAAACAACTTTAATTATAGGCAACTTAAAAAAGATACCATCACTCCAACAGCAGCTACTGTGTACTGAACAAGATGAAACTCAATCCCTTGCAACCAAAACAAACAGGTCATCACAAGACGCTAAGGTTTTGAAATGTGGTGCTTTTACTTAGGAAGAACTGCCAGAAAATCTGATACCAAAAAAGCATTTTCTGGGTCACTCACCAAACCCAAAAGTTTTTAAAAGGTCTGGGGACTAAATCCCTAGCTTATTGTACAAATCATATGAATCTATTCAAAAGCTGCAGGTGTTTCATGCTTTTCCCTCAGCTCACAAGCCAGAGGGTCTTATCTCAAAGCTTTAATAGCCAAAATCCCAGAACCACAAGGAAGTTCGGGTTCAGTTGCACTTTCTTTCCTTTATTTATTACCCCCTGTTGTGAAAATGCTAACTTGCCCTAGTGACAGAGCAGGTCCCACGCTGCGCCAAGTGCTGGGTGGGAAGCAGGAGAAGGCTCTCTCCACTCTGTGGGTTTACAATGTAATTTGGAACAGATGGCAATGGACAAGATCATAAAAATTGGGGCACAAAAGGAGAAATAAGATGAAGGAGCCATGGTGTGATTGCGTAGGCAACTAATTAGGCAGGTGAGCATATGGTAAGTGCATCCATGCACTACAAATGTAACGAGCACGGACAGCTCTGATCACGATCAGGAGTCAGTCGCTGTACTTGGAAATCAGTGGAAAGAACCCCAGCAGGGCTTCAGTTTGCCCCGGCTAACTTGTTTCAGCAAAGATGCCGCCAGCGTGTGCTCGCACTTCGGAGCACGATGACTTCCACAAAGAGGTGAAGTGAGCGGGAAGCCAGCTGGAGCCGTACTGTGCTGTCTGTCCTACAGCCCTAATGCTGCCAGTGCTGTTTGCCTGTAGGGACAGGGTCCCCGTGAGGTGTCTGGTGTTGCTGTTAATGTGAACAGGGGCGAATCCTGATTGTGCTTATTTACCGGAGGTTAAAATTTGCTCTTGAAGTTAAGACTCCCAAGGCACAGTTTTAAGCGGTCCTTAAAGCTTGCTAGTCTGTTAAAAAAAAACTCTGCCGACTGCGTTGCAACACATTTTTTATTTAGGTAACTGAACGTCAAGATTTAAAAGGCACCAGGGAAATGTGTGGATGCCTGCAAGTCTTAGGAAAATCTTTCGGGGTTTTCGCACTGCCCCGTTCAGTTGGCTAATGTGCCTGGCAGGGAACTGACAGTTGAGAACTGACATTGGGAATAGTTTGTGGTAACAGGATGATAAATACATGCTGAATAGTGGCAAGTAAGCCAGTTTCACTCCTAAGCTGAAAGCCTTTGAGGGAAATTGGAAGAAACTTGTCAATCCTGTGTAGCACCTTGAATAATGGGTCCAAATCTAATCTTTTTACTACAAAGAATTGAGTGTCCTGTAAGGGCATGGACTAAAATGTGATGATGCTGGCACGTGGTTGTTGTGCTAATGCTCAAAGTAAGATGCACAGATTTTTTTGCCTTGGAAATTACAAATCTGGATGGCAGGATTTGTCCAGGAGCAGCGAGGCACAGCTCAGGGCAGGACCTGGCAACCAGGGCTTGTGCCACTGCCCCAGCAGCTGCAGGGCAGCCAGTGGTCCTGGCCACCAGTATATTTGTGACGAAGATGGGACAGGGCTGAGGTGCAGGCGGAAAGTCAGTCTGTGGGTCAGGGTGAGGTACATGGCCAGACGTAAGCACGTTTGCAGTGTGTCTCAGGAAGCACCAAGGACGATGTGAGCTGAAATCGACTCCAAAGCAAGTGGGGAAAAGCCCTGGCAAGCCTCCTCACAGCCCTCCCTCGCACAGGTCTTCTCCCAGCAGCTTGATCAGGGGCCCCAGGGCTGCACTGTCCCAGGGCCAGGCAGGGGCACAGGGGGGCAGAAGAGCGGGCTCGGGGCTGTGATGGGATTTGTAGGAAAAGAATGAGCGCGTATTGGTTCTGCATGAACCAATTGGTATCGATGTGAACAGCATCCCTCATTTTAATCTCCAAACCCAATAATTTATGACTATGTTTATTTACTGTCACATTAGGTTTTATAGGCCAGGTCTATTTTAAATGCATCTCCTGCAAATGAATGTACCAGGAATTAATTTAACACTTTATGTCTATCTCGCTTAATTCCCTTCAGCTTTGCTTAAACAATCTAATAAATTTGCTGCAGTGAAATTGGTGCCTCTCAGAGTGCTGCATCCTCCAGTAATTGCTAGGCATATAGTCCCTGCTGTGGTCAATACTGTTGAGCTTGAACTCTTCCTCCCTCTCAAGTGGGCTTGCAACAAGCCCTTATGTGTGCTAAACAGTACAGCTTTGGTCTTTCTGGTGCCCAGGGATGTCAGGCTGCAGCACAAGACTGGCTATTCTTGAAAGCAAGCAGGCTGCCAGCAAGTTTGACCTTGCTGGACAGGGATGAGGCCATTGCAGAGCAGTGGGATGAAGTGTGGAAATCCCATTTGTAGGGCGCACAGACCTGCAGGTTCTGTGAATCTGTCCTCAGCCTCTTTTTCCTCTCTTTCCTTATCTCTTAATTGTTTTTATTCTGGAAAGTAAACCACCCCCATTTTTTATCAGAGGAAAGTGGCAGTCGTGTGCACTCTGTAATGGCTGTAGGATAAGGGAAAAAATCAACCGAGGGAAAGGTGTGAAGCTGTGAAACACGTTCATTCTCTGAAGCAGTTCCACCACAGATTAATTTTCCTTTCATATCAAATAACCTGCATTTTGATTTCATGCCTTCATATGCAGATGCAAGTACCTGCATGCTGTGGGACACACAGGGTCAAATTAGTCACTGGATCCAATCCATTTCTCAGTGGCATTATCCTGAGAATGAGCTCTTCTCACAGTATGTAGCAGGAGGACCAGCTCTATGTCTGTGTCTCAGTAACAACTGGAACAAGCAAGCCCACTTATTGATCAGTCTAGATCTCACTGATTTTAGTCTCCATGCTGTGTGACTTTATGCTTAATTGTGAGTCTATTGACTTGGTGTCAACCGTTCAGTCGACATGTCTGAATATTGAAAATGAAACCATTCTAAGACACATTTGCTTTTTTTCCTTTTCCTATTCGGATCCATTTTTTATCTCTGTAACAGCTGCCTCTGCTGATCACACACCAGTTGCAGTTGCTTTAATGGGCTGTGGGGAAAGGAACTCTAAATCTGCTATTTATCAAGTCGATATTTTCCCTGTAATAAGTTTTCCCATTATGCTGCAAATCTTATACATCTCACTGGATTTACCCTTCTTCAATTAGCAATCAAGCCTCTCCATATGCATGTGTGTTGCAAATCAATACCCACTGAGCCAATTGCTCTTTATGGTGATAAGAATAAAATAACTGGTGGAGGAAGCAGTAGTCGTAGGAGTTAATTTTAAAAGATTCATATGCAAGTGGAAGAAGCACATGACTGAAGACTAGCTATCAGTCTGTGTGCTGATAAAACTCGGGTAAGCCCATTCTGCAGGGTTTTAGTGCTGCACCAGCCCCCTGCACATACCAGAAAGGCATCTGGGAGCACGCTGAAGGGGGCTGAAGCCATCTGTGCAAACAAGACTTATGGCAGCCCTCAATTCTTCCTGTGACCCTGCTGCAACTGTCGCTACACCTCTTCTGTGGACAAAACTCTGCAAGGCTTTCCTTTCCAAAATGTGGCTCTCTTCAAGCTCACGTGTGCTGAACAAACACCCGATTCATGGTTTCATGAGAAAGATTCTTTTGTTTTCAAAACCACATATTTATTTTAGGGTCTTTTTTTCCCAGATGATAGATATGAAATTGCCAGTGTTTCTGTCTCCCTGGTCTTTAGAGTCAAAGTCTGTATTCCTCAGGCCCATTTGTTTAACTAGGAAGTACCTTACCTTTTCCAGTCCACTCATCAGAGAGCAGCAATCCATTTCTCTGAAAGGTTTGAATCTTGTCCTGACTAGTGCCTTGGGCTGCTTATGTTAAATGTTTCAGTGTGTTTGATTAACTCTCCCTATCATGAGTGATAGCAAAGCAGGGTGATCACCTACCTGCCTTTCAGAGCAGGGTTATAATGGATAACCCCTGGAATTAATGAAACTGCTATGCCTGATCACAGCTGGTCAAGCAGGCTGGTATATTCAGCTCTCCTTGTGCTTTTATCGCACAGAGTAAGATAAATAATGTAGGGCTTGCGAATTTCTTGGCCAAGTCTGTTGAATATTTAACTCTTGCCAGTGAACTCCCTAACTTTCTCTGGGTTCAGAGCTATTAAAGAGAAGTAAACACACGGGTGTTCAAAGGCTTTCCCTTCCCTATGCGGCTCTTCCCTTGTTGTTCCTAACTGGAGATGAAAAGAAGAGGGCAAAGATTGCTCTGCCCCAACACGCATTCCAACTAATGAAATAATTATCTTACAATGTGGCTTAGTATGGAGTAATTGTAAAAGCAAGCTGCTTGGCAGCATGTCTGGGGGCAAGCTGCTTCCGCGATGTTTCCACTCCTTCCCCCAGGGAGAAGCTCGGCAGGAGGGATGGGATTAGGAAACACGGCGTGTTTTGGAAGTCCCATCACTGGCTTTGCACAGGGTGGTGCTAGTGTGTGCTTTTCAAGCCTATAGTTTCTTTCCCAAATTTGCAGAGACTTGAGGAGTAGCCAGCGCTCCATCTTCTCCAGCTGGTAAAGATCCATTAAAATGCTTAGCCTGTCTCATATATAACGTCTCCAAATCCAGTACTGTTTTGGCAGTCTCTGAATGGATGCCTAGGACAGAGATTGAGCTATTTCCTTGTACCCTTTGAAAATGAGTTGCTCCAGAGCAAGGCAGAGAATTGATGGCAAGGCTGCGCCAGGAAGCCTATGCTAGCCCTGCCAGCACATCATCTATATCCTTTTGGGACTGACAGTCGAAAAACCGACAGTCTCCAGGCACAATACCATCAAGTTGGACAGAACAGACCAGGAGGCAGCCCAAACGTCACCTGACTGTTCATCAGACCCATGTACTTGTCCCCTTTTTGGTGTAATCAATGGTCACCTCTGGATCGGATTTCTGAGTTTTAATTAACAGGAGACATTTAGTGGGGGGAGAGTGTCCTGAGCTTACTGCAGGTGAGGTGAAGGCACATTTATAATGACGAAGAGTGGACTGAACAGGGACGAACGTGCTGTTAGTTTATGAATTCTGAAAGGCTTATAAATCACAGCACCACAAGATAGGCAAACTGTTTATTAGACATGCAAATCCCTTAGACAACACTATAAAAGCATAGGATACTTGGCAAATGCTGTAGCTCTTGTCCTGAGAAAGCTTGCAGCTGCAAGTTGTGAGAAAAATGTTTTGCAACTCCAGGGAAAGAATTGTCCCTTAGAAGTGGAAGACTATAATCGTAGTCGGAGGAAATATTAATGTAGCCTGATCTATCAGGAACTCAGGCTCCCAAATTTACAGTGTATTTGAAAAATAGGAGTGGTGTTGAAGAAAAAATTGACAGGTCTGCAGAAAAATTGGCCCTGTTCAGCTCTGCTTCAATGCACGGCTTTGTAAGACGCAAACGAAAAATTAAAAATCAGTATGGTAAGACGCATGGTGGAGATACATGGTCCAGGGCTTGCCTATACAGAAACTATTTCAGTTTAATTGTTCAGACACTTTTTCCAGCACAACTTCAAATACGGTCACTCTTAGCCCAGTGCTATTAAGTAGCTGAAAGTGCAATAGTTATCAAAAAGGAACTAAATTGTTTTCATTGCTGGGCTTGCCTGATTTTCATGAGGCTTGTCTGCTTGCCCGCTTGGCCCATCTGTCCAAAGATCTGTCAGACCTCTGTGCCGTGACAACATTTGAGTTTACTGTCCAGTTCCACAGAAAGTCTCCAAGATGCCTCATTCTACAGATATTATTAAAAACCAGAGGCTTGGTGAAACAGTCCCCCAGCAAGGACTCAGTTTGCCTGCACGGCCGGAGCCCTGAGCACGGGGGGGGTGTTGGGGGGGACCCAGGTGAGGGCCTGCGGCTGCTCGGATGCTTCCAGGGGGACCTGAAGGCAGCTGGGTGTGGGTCGTTGACAACCCAACCGACAGCTTATTTGCAGCACAAGTAGATGTCGCCATCGTGAAGTATTGTCCATCCAAAGACCTCCATTTAAAAAAAAAAAAAAAAAGTATCTATAATAGCAAAAAATCCAGCTTGTAAGATATAATTGACCTGTGTGGGGTGGGGGAAAAAGGAGCAGGTCTCCAACCTCCAGCCCTGTGACACGAGCTGGAACCAGGCTGCTCTGTGCTGGGAAGAAATCACTCAGACTGACAGGCGCAGTTCCCTATTAGGAGAGTGCATCTCTCTGCAGCATCTGATATGGCTTACTCTGAAAGCAAAATACACCATTAGATAGGTCATTAATCTTATTCAGTGTGACTGTTCCTGTCCCTCAGCTTCCTGTATATCTGCTCCGTTAGTGGGTTTCAAATCTGGAGATAACTGCAGGGAGCAATGTGCTAGGTTTAGTGGAGCAATAATTTGATATATTATGAAGAATACCACACTTTTGCAAGGCACACTGGATGTGAGAGGAGACATCAGCTGTAGTTCTTTCCCCACCATGAAAATTTTAGAAGGCATGTATTGCGTATCAGAGCTTGAAAGTGTACTTTTTAAAAGAATGAAGCTATTCTTTAACCTCCTTCTCTTTTGAATTTTTTTTTTTTTAAGTTGCAAAAGCTTTTTTTATAAAGGCCTGGAGCCATTCTGAGATGACAAAGTGTTGGTTTGTACAAATAAAAAAAAATCAGTTTCCCTCTGCGTATATGTTTTTCTACAAAGAAAAAAGATCCATCACTAATGAGTAATGAAAGATGAACCTGAAATTAATCAGCACATTTATACTGAAGATCCAGATGGGCCGGAAGGTCTGTTTAACGTACCCGGCAATGAAAGTGCCCATTGTCTCTACACTCCAATATTGACATAATATTTCCTTTATTTTTTTGTGTCCTGGAAATGCCAGCGTAAGAGTCAATAGTTAACACTGAGTTTGTATGGGAATTCCCCATCTTGACCGGGCTCTGCTTCCTTCTCTTTCTCCAGACTTGATAAAGGCTGCTCAGATGCTGTTGACCTTATTGGAGAGCCCCCAAGGAAATGTTAGCCCCCATGTCAGTGTAATCATCCCTTCCCTGGGCAATTCCTCTGGTGGTAAGGGAATGGCACAAGGTGTTCCATCGCGAAGAGAAGCTCATGCTCGTTTTTCCTTCTCTTTCCAAATGGATGCTGAGAAATTTATTCTGTGGTCAACCATAATCCTATACCCTGGCCAAAATGGTGGCCTTGGTCACTGCTAATGCCAAAGTAAGTGCTGTACAGAATGGTGACTTGCAGCGTAGCAGGGATGTTGTGAACATACAGTTCAATGATTAGGTGGATTCAATATCAGAGTACTAAGATCTGACAGCAAATCCAGTCCTTTTTAAAAAAAAAAAAGACGCTTCAGAGAAAAAACGAACTGAGAATTTATGCTTTGAATTTAACCAAAATGCTAAATAAACAGAAAAAGCTTTTTCTGCACATTATTGTATTTGAAGTAAGAACAGGCTCAACAAACAAGTCAATGAGACTAAGGGCAGCTTTTTGACAGGCAACAGCTGAGGACTGCAGAGGTCTGGTCCACCACATTATGTTCAGAGAAAGTTTCAAAATAAATAAGCTCAGCATTTTTTTGCTTTAACAAAACTGTTAATTTGCTTTGCTGCAACCATGCTTCTGTTCACCTTTTTTTCTTGAGGCACTAAAATATACACTAGATATGAGGATAGTAAGCAAAAAATTCTCACTGGTATTCAAAACAGATTTTTTCCTTAACTGTGTCTGAGCTTTATTTTGCTATGTTGTTCATATAAATGTTTAGTGAAAGTACATTTTAGGATCTCAAAACAGATTTGTTTAACTTCTACAAATCTTGTCTTTAAAAAAAAAAAGAAAGAAAAAAGAATGGAATTAAAATCAATGCATTAGATTTGTGTTTGTAAACGAGAGCTTAAATTTTCTTCTCTTGAAACTGAAAATTGGTAGAAAATATACATTAAACAAGTTTTTAACTCTGCCATTTCAAACATATTAAACTTTGTATGTAGCATAAGTGAACCACCAGGCACATGAGGGAGCAAATTGTGACTATTGACTGCTGAAAGGAATATATACAGAAAACAATTTGTGAGCAAACGGACCATTCAATTTTTTTTAAAACATTAGACCAATTTGTAAAATTGAATACTCCTCATTACAGTTTGTTCTTAGTATTTACAAGAAGGAGCAAAAGCTAAACTAATAATTTGTGTGATTGTACTTTCAGCTAATTTTCCATTGTTCCTGGCAGAGTAAGACTTTGAATCCCTAGCCATGAATCAGTATCCATTTTACGAGGGATTGTTCAAGTGAGGAGAGTCAGTCCTTGCCCAGAGTGCTTGGAAGTCTAAGTTTCTGAGAGCCGATGTTACGCAGGGACTGGACAGGGAGCTGGTGTTACTGGAACAGAAACAGGGGTTGAGAAGGTAAGGAAACAATAAAAAACCAATTTCTATTGAAAGCAGGACTCTAGAAGCAGGCATAACTGGACGAGCTACAGTGTTAACCCATATGCATACATTAACCCAAGGACTGGCTGTCACAGGTCCTGAGGATATTGAAAATGCAGGGAAACATTCGAGATTGGGCTCATGTGACCAACTAGAACCAAGAGGTAGTGCAAGAAGTTGTCCCCTGAACAAGTTAATCCTGGGGAGGTGTGTGAGGGTGTGGAGCAGATTTGTGGCTGGCTTATGCTTTCTGGGCACATTTAATTTACTCATATAGACATGGCCTTTGGTTCTTTCTGTGGGTGCCTGTCTGAACTGAGTAGTGACTGATGTTTTTCTGTGCATGCTAGGGATTTGGTACATCTTCCAGATCTGTCACTGCCTGTCCAGAGACCTTGCACACGTCTTCCCCAGCCCCCCATTCCTTTTACTGCAAGGGGTAGCTAGTAGAATAATTTTTAGTTTCAGAAAAAATGTAGTCTATCCATACAATGGATGAATCTGGATTGACAGTTTTCTGTTATCAAGTCAGCACGGCTGCTGTGTGTGTCCTGAGAAATGAGGGGACCATCTGCTTTTCCGACTCAGAAGGTGTCAGTGACCTCTGTTCAAGAGCCTGAGAAATCCCTGCCTATGACAGGCCACTGTAGTAGTACCTGTCATACCACTGCCCAAGGACCAACAGACTCTACCAACATTACTACCTGTAAACTGGTTGAGGCTCTTGGAGCCACAGATGGTGCCCAGACCTCCTTACTGTCAGAGGCCCGACAGCCAACTTAGAGTCAGACAGTTGCTTCAGGTAACAAACATAAGGAGGAAAATTATGTAGCCTACGTTGGTGAGCCAGTGGGAAATAGTATATACATTAGACCGTATGAAGGTGTCAGTGTTTGGGTGTTGGGGAACGTGCACGGGACATTTTGCACATGATGGATCATTGTCCAAGAAAACATTATCAAGCAAGTCTGGTTAATCACAAAAAAAGTGCATCTCTACACTCAATTAGTGCACAGGTTTTGTGTCAGCCAACCAGTTCTGTTGTTTCAAGGTGTTTAATATAGCAACAGTGACCGAAGTGGCATTCGGCCCTACCACTCTTTTTCTTCCCCCACCCCCAGTCTTACTCGAGGTGGGCATGAACACAAGTGGGAAGGAAAAAGAGTAGAAAGGGTAGCAGGAAGGAGTGGGGATCTCAAAGCAACCTAAAGATTAAAGATTAGACAGCTGGGAGACCAAGGGGATGACGTGATACAAAGACACAGGGGAAGCTCAGAGAAGAAGCTACAGCAGATAAAAGGTGTAGCTAGAAGAAACATAAGGAGATACTTAGGGCAGCCACTGGAGACGTCACACGGAGACCCAGATGGGTGACAACGGCAATCTGAAGGCAACTCACACGAGGCCTGGCTAGAGGGAATGCAAGACCCGGCCTTAGGAGGCGAGGGATGTGAGTGAAGTTCACACAGGGATCAAAGAGGATAAAAGGCATAGCTGGGGGGTAGGAGGAAGACGGAGCAGCTGAAGGAGCCCGCAAAATGGTCACCAGTCAGGAGATGAGAAAAACTGACAACTGAGATTGGCACTTTTCTTTAATCATTACTGGAAGAAAATAGCTGATAAATATTTTTCAATAGCTTCTTTCTTTATGCGTTTTACAAATTTTTAGTTGTGGTGGGAAAACATTTGAGTTGGGCAAACAATTTTTGCACTGAAACTTAGGACAGTTTTTGCCATTATTTTAACAAATATCTTGGAGTGCATGTTGATGACTCCCTTCGTTATTCATTCATTGTATTCATTATTCACTCAATACATTTCCATGGATCAATTATCTGTAGTCAATATTCATACTCCAGTGCCACCAATGCCAAGATGTTATTGTGAAGCTTGGTGTTAAGTGATTTGCATAAATCTTCAGCTGAAGAAATCAGATGATTGTAAGATCTTTACCTTTCAGTAAAAACCTGCATTTCTCCCAGCCGTGGAGCAATTTTTTAAAAAAGGCCTGTAAAGGGTTAGAAATAAAAAGAAATTAGAGCTCCAAATACATTGCTTGAAATATTTTGAGATTTGGAAGCCATTATTCGTAGTTAAGCCAACATTTAGTATTTAAAACAATACAGATTTTAAAATCTGCTTTTGGACATATTTACATAGTAGGTTTTGCACTTTGTAGTCAGCGAACGTTAGTAGTCATAAAATTTAAGAGCATCAATCTTTATCTAAAAGGTAGCCAAAGATAGCAAAAACAATTTGAGCAAAGGTCAGAATAATATTCTTGTCTGTTTATGAAAATTCTTTAAAATGTTTTTTAAAAAGATATTTGAACTAAAAATGTCATTCAATTACAGCAGAGGGGACTGCAACTGATTTGTGTTGGTCACTCAGAAGTGAACAACTCAGCTTGATATTAAAATCTTCACAGTCATTTAGACAGGGAAACTGAGGGACAGGGTGGATGACGTACATGAGAGTAGGGGAAGTTCTGCAAAAATGAGATACCTAAAAATAAAACTGAATTTGAATCCTGTGGTTCGGGCTCCACTGACATTTACAAATGCAGCCTCCACTGTCAGTTTAAAACAGGAGTGGATGAGTAAAATAATCCAGAGAAAAGGGGATCCATCACGCACATTCAGCCCAGGCGTGTGAACCGGGCTTTGCTGCTCTCCCTGCCCAGCTGGCTTGCTGTCTGCTCGCACAGTCTGACTGACGTGCTGCCCGAGCAGTCTGCTCCTGCTCGTGAAGCCATTTCTTAACGTACTGACTGACCTAATTATGTAACATGGATCTTTACCTTAAATGTATATGGTGACTGTGTACATGAAATGCATACTGGATATTTTGTAAGCCAGTACCTAAATAACTTCATTTTTTCACATCTCATCCCGTCTTCCTTCACAGAGTACAATTAAAGTAGAAGTGTATTTATGCAACAAACACTACAGCATGGATTTAGAAAGCAGGCAGTGTTAAACTGATTGCTTTTCACTAGTAGTCACTGAGGAGGTGGATAAAGGGGGTGGAATAGTGATAGCGTCGTTATCCAGTTATAATAACTTCTCTGAGACAGGGTAGAATGTTCCTAGACAGGTAAAACTGTCTGTGCAGTAATACTACCAACTGGATATATATTTTGATTGCTGTGTTCATTATATAGCCTGTTAGGTTTTAGATCAGAGTAATTAACTACTGTGAAGGTGTCAGACATTGCATGGAATCTCTCCATCTGGAGTCTACTTAGCATCTTCTCTATTACAATGAAAAAGTAAAGTATTTTACAGGTGAAATCACTGGAGACAAACTAATTACCCACCACCCATAGATTAATAGGTTGCGGGGTGAAATTATCATCAGTACCAGAAACAGATTTGCAAATGGGCCTTACCTACTTTCTCTGTACAGAAAGTTGGCTCATGGGCTATAGACAGTAGGTGCAAGTTGTTGTTATAGACAGTTTCTGCAGCTCTTGTTCTCCACTCTATCACAGCCACCTTGGATGTAGTCACAGCTTCACATGCATTGTAGATGTGGTTAAATCAAGGCTTAGACTTTCCCCTACGTATCCCTTATCGTAGGGCTTGTGTTGGACCAGCGGTTGCAGAATTGGTTTTAAAATGCTGCTGAAAAAGCAATGAACTTTCTCTAAAATGTCAACATATTTATTTAGAGGGTTTAAATTTAAAGATACTTAAACAGGTTGCATCAGTATTTTAACAAAGAAAGTTCAGATTTTCATTTCAAAATGGTATTTTTCAACTAAACTTGAGTTATTAAGAGATAGAAGAAAAGAAATGAAATATTACAAGGTGGTTCAATAGTCTGAAAATTAACTGAGTTTAGTCAAGCAGAATGTCTTGGATTGAACTGAACAACTTTTTCTTCTTTTAAAAAGCCTCTCAAAGTTTTTTATTGCACTACCGTAGGACAGTCCTCCTACAGATTTTTTTTTTTGTTCAGCTCTCAATTAAAAGACCAAAGACTTTATTTATCCAGCATAGTCTACCTCTGATGTTCCTAGGCTTTCCACCCTCCCTGACCTTATGTACTTTGTTAAATCTGAAAAGATCACAAGCTGACAATGGTAAAATGATACAGCTGGAGGCTATAGTCAGCTATTGGTATTACAGACATTGTGATGGTCAACCAATGTATGTGGGGATCTATGCACGGAAGGAACACAAGCAAAGTCTCTTGAGCATCATACGCTCCTGGGTTTTGTCCTTCCTCTATATGACAGGTGACAAGACCCATGCAGGGCCACCCTATACCCCCAGAATGTGGAAGGATGAGAAAACAGTGAAATTCGTGTATTGTAGAAAAGGACTTGAGGGTAAAGGTGCTTCCGTAAGTAAAGAAGGATCAGACGAAACCCAGGAGCTCCACAGAAACTGTTTTTTTGGGGATGAGTTTGTCTCACAGGTTGACGTTAGCATGGGCACAGCAGATCCCACCCGCCAGCCAAGCCAACGGTGAGTCCCCACCGGAGAGTCATCGGTACTGCTTGTCTCTGCCTGCGCCCATGGTGGGATTAGGTATTTCCTTCCCAGCTTCACAGGTAATTAATTCTTTGCTGGGGCCTTGGGGAGGAATAAATTTTGCCCTGCGGCTTGATCGTAGGGAACAGAAAAGGCCTAATTTCAGACCACTGCCTGTGGTAGGAGACGGGGTCTCTTCCCTCGGGTGGCGGTTGGCTCACGTCCGCTTTGCGCCCCAAAGTGGGAGAGAAACTGCGGGCTAGGACGTAACTCCTAAATGTTGCTGAACCTCCCAAGCAAGTACAAACCACACCAAAGCAGAAGGGTTGTTTCTAGCTGCTGCTTTAGCCTGTCTTCCAGTCTTGTAAGCTGGACTGACTCCTCATGACCTTCTCACAGATTAAAGCCCTGGGAAGGGGGGGGAGTGGGTGGGTGCGGGCTGGAAGGCTCGGATTATATTTTTCCCACAATTACAATAGATTAGTCCACTCCAAGGAGACAGTTCCTAGCTTTTCCATGGTGAATATGTTTGATATGAAAGAACAGAGTTTTCATCCCACATTTATAACTTATAGCTTATATCATTCATAAATATGCTCAATATACTGCACCTAGCAACAACCTGGACATATGTGAATATATTCAAACACCTACCTCCCAAAATGTTATGCCAAACAGGATTTAAATGTCATATCTAGGGGCAAAAAAGCATCAGAACTACCTGAGCTGGTCTTCAGAGGCAGATATATACTCTTTAATAAATAAAAATAAATGTTGCTGAATCTGGATGACTGGCACTCTCATGCTTAAGGTTAAATACCCAAAAGTCTTAGCTGAGGGTTTTTTGAAATTTTTTTTTTATTAATTATTCAAGCTACTAACATGTTTCCTGGATGGCAGAGTAGTTCATACATTCGTGAGGTTTATTCTTACTCATGTCAAAGGGGCTAGGCTTTATCTAGGTTTTTCTTTCCCTCTCTGAAGGAGGTTCCCAGTTTGGTGAAGCACTTGAGCATGTAACTTAGATCCCCAAGTTGAACTTGATTCCAGTGGAGTTCAGAGAAATGCTTAAATTATCTGGTGAACTGGGGACTCTGGAGAAGTGACTTCATAGGGACCAGAAGAAATACCGAGGTGACACAGCAGCAGGACACAATCACTGCCAATAGTCGTATAACACTGCGGATGGGTGTAGCTGTATTCATGTCAGGCAACACAATGAGAAGCTAAATGAGGTGTCAAATGTGTATTAGCCTCCCCTGCATTTACATGCTGTAGAGGGCTGTTGATGAAGAGCAGTATATTTTGCCATAACTTTAAAGACTGTTTGCTATCGTGCCCTCACTGCCTGCTCAGTGGCTGAGGAACTGCTGAACTCCTTACAGTTAACTTCCAGCCTCTCTCCACACAATTAATCAAAAATAATTTGGGAAAGTTCAGCAAGCCACTCTGTACCACTTAGAAGTGAACTTGGTTAGAGAAAACCACTACAAATAAAGAGACGTTAGTGAGGGGTTTGGGTTTAGGGTTTTTTTGGAGTTTTTTTTGTGCTTTCTGCTAAGGCAAGATTTTTTTCCCCAGTGTGCACTTTTCATCACATTGTCCAGACTATTTAAAATGAACAGGCAATGGACTTCCCACATTTCCCTCAGGAGGCTATTCCACAGTCTAATAGATCTGACCCTTCCATTTTTTTTTCCAGCTGATACTGAGCCAATGTTTTCTTTTTGCTACTTCAACCCAGTACTGCTAGCTATGCCCCACATTGAATAGTCTTTTGGCTGTTTTATGCTCTGAAAAGAATTAAAAGTTTTATTATCCTCTTTCTTTCTCATTTAGCTGTGCTAAATGTATTTAACTCCTATCGTCACTTTTCATGAGTTGCCTTCAATCCTTTCAGATGTTTTAATTTCACTTCACTGATTTCTCTCCCAAACTGTGTTCCTTAAGTCATTCCCTGTTTCTAAACTTCCTCTCACCTCAAGTGCTGCTAACATCCATCACAGAGTATATGAGCTGTGGCGTAGCCCGTGATCACTATGTAAAGACAATAAGTGTCCTCGCTCTGCTGCCTGTTTCTGTATTTTTAAGTACTGTGATAAAGAAGAAAGGCACTGTAATATATGGAGCCTAATGTACAATTGCTTAGACAGGATCCTGAATTGCTACTTTTAGCATAGACTGTTATTAACATCTCCCACAGTACAAAGACATTTTTACTTATCTTTTCCTTTCCGCACCATGCACTTTAGTTACAAAGAAAGAAGCCCATTCTTTTTCTTTCCCTTGACATAAGCCTTTAAATGTCTTAGTTATCTGCCTTTTCTCCCATAAACTGGTGAGAAAATGCTAGATAGCTTTTCTTTTGGACAACCATAAGCAGAGCTGTATCTGAAAATGGTTGACATGTTTCTAATGAGAAGAGTTGTGTTGCCCAAGCCTGAAGTCCACGTCACCAAGCAGCCGGTCTCTGAAGATGGACCAAACTGTCCTAATGTCCACCTTCCTGAAGTGCTGCTCTGTGGATGGCTGCCCACCATGGACTCTGCATTTGTAATTGCATTCATCAGGCCTTAGGACAAAAAATGCTTGTTTGCATCTTCAGTGTGCCTACAGTCCATCGAAAGGGGCCATATCTGGAGATACAGAAGTGATGATTCCAGGCCAAAATGTCTGTGCTTCCTAAAAACATCCAGAGTAAGTCCACTGACAAATTAGCTTGGCACCCAGAGATCTCGGAGATTTAGACTGCAGCTGAGCAGAGGTGTCGAAGACAGCACTTTGGCCATAAACTGTCCCCGTTCCCTGCTGAATTTGATGCAAAGCTGCACAAATACTTGTGCGGGGATGGCGCAGGGAGTGGCACGGAGGAAGAAATCCACATCTGGAGAATGTCACTAGAGGGGGTGGCAGATGTCATCTAAGCCTGATTAAACAGCCCTGTGCTGAAGTGTAGACACTGAAAAGTGGCAGTTTGTGAACGAAGTTTCATGGGTCTTCAAGTGCAGCTGTCTCCCTCCTCCTCCTCCTCCTCCTCCTCCTCCTCCTCCTTATTCGTGTTATGGCAGCATTTAGGAGACACTTGGCATTTTTCATGAGCAGAAAAGGAGGTATTGCAGCCAGTGATCCAAACCCTAACTCCGGAGCCTCCGCAGAGCTCCGCAGGCTGGCTGCCACCCAGGCGGGGCCGGAGCTGGCAGTGAGGGCTATAGCGGCATACCCGGCACTTCTGTACGGGCAGGGGAGGGATGGAAGGCACCTGCCAGGGTCAGTGAAGCTGATTTAAAGGCAACATAATAGTGGTGGTGTTCTGGTGCGTCACGATCATGATTGAGAAGGGTGGAGGGAGGCAGCATTATTTAATGACAATAAGTTTTTAATACAAGAGGGCAACATTTAAATGAGTCCAAAATCTAAGCCTTGGACGTGGTCTCTGGACGTGCAGTGGAAAGACAGGAAGGGGGAAGCTTGAACTGCTGTTAACCGTACTTTTCTCTGCCCAAGGAGGAGGTACAACCCCATTTCTAGAACTTCCCAGAGACTCAGTGCATTCATGGCAGTACATTTCTACTTTTTTAGTGTCTGACTAGCAGAGAATTCAGTGTCCCATGTCCCTCCCAGCCAAATAAAGTGATTTCTCTTCCCATCAGCAGTACCAGTTTGCAGGGCCTAGGTAGCTTTGTGGCTGTGGGTGTTCTTGTAGCTATTACCCATCCCCTTCAGCAGGGCTCCGCAGCAGGACTGACTCTGCACAGGCACGGTCCTGCTGCTGTATTAGCCACCCTTCCAAGCCCTGATCCTGCTTTTTCTCAAACCTTCTGCAAACGGGCATCCCAGAGGGCTGAAACAGCTCAGCAGGTCAATACAATAGCAGGGAAAACAAAAGGCCTTACGGGTGTCCGGATCCCCTGATGTGTGGTAACGCAATTACCAGCTGATCAAACAGCTGTATATCGCTGAGGGCAAGAAGCAGGGGAGGCAGCAGGCACCTTCTCACCAGCTTCTGGCTGGCCCTCCCCGTGACAGAGCCAGAATTAGGGGGGCTGGGGAGCAGGGAGGGTGTGAAGGTCCCTGCCTTTGACTGGACATTCAGCCTTGCCCTTTGCCATTTGCAGGGACACCCTTTTTGGCCCTTTCCCTTTGTGCGAGTGTCGGAGGGGCAGACGGAGCGGTGAGGCTCTGCTGCTGCTGGGGCTGGGGGTCTCCGCCGGGAGAGGGGGTTTGAGGGCGTCCGTCGAGACAGGACGGGCTGCAGGGAGTCTCTGGGAGAAAGGCGATGATGGCCTCGGGGGTCACCGCTCAGTGCTATAAAACATGATGCACGGGGAGACATGGGGAGACTCCTCATGCATTGTGTTTGTGTCCTCTGGAAGGAACAGCTCGCTTAAGTTAGCGGTGGTCTTCACTGACAACACTTGGAATAGCAGGGTCCTGGGGTAGACCTCCACTCGTCTCAAAACACTCGGCAGAGAGAGCGCCGGGCTGCTTCGGCTGGGGAGGGAAATCCCTTGCTGCTGGGGAGGAGGCATGGGATGGCAGGGCTGGGGTCCCTGGCTCACCCACCCCTCACCGGGGGGGTAGGGAACAACTCACCCTCTGGGCTGCGAGCGATAAGGGAAAGGGTAAAGGGATTGACGGGAGAGAGGGGCAGAACGCCTGTGAGAGCAGGAAAACCTGTTTGATTGTAAAAGCGATGGGAGGGTAAAGCGATTCTGCTGGAGAAGCGGTTGCGCCCTATCTGTAGAGGGAAGCGCGGAGCGGAAGCGGCTGGAGCGGAGTGGTGTCGTTCAAGCCTTTGAACCTAAGATAAAAAGATAGGGTTTCCTCAGCGCCTTCAGTATGCCCTTGTACAGCACTTCCCTATATTTACTGGAGGAAATACCTCCAATATCTCAAATAGTGAGGTTATCTGACTGCAAACACTTATTTAGTCATCTAAGTAACTTGCGCCAGGGCAGAAAATAGGTCGTTTCAGTAATGTTGGTCCCTTGGTCGCCAAGGGGCTGGATTAGTTTTGCTGCCAGATTCAGTCCGCTGCACCTTTGCAACACTTACTCCTTTGCTCGTGATAGCAAGCACCACGGGCATTCGCTGAAACCCCTGCTCTGCTCATTTCTTTTCCGTGCCGTGAAGTTTTAATGAGTCAACTACTTTTAGGAGAGACCTAACCAACGTTGCTTTTGAGTGGCTTCCACCTTCAGCCTTATCGCACAGCTTTTGAAATATTGCCTTTTTGTTCCAAACCTCTTTACTACCAGGGCAAAAAGGCTCAGAAGGGCAGTAGCACCTTGTAGTAGGGTTTTGGGAAATAGCCACTTTGTTCTGAGAAATGTCACTCCAGCATAGTGCTAATTGTGGCATTAGATGTATCCTAATGAATCTAATAGTGGCATTGTCTATTCCACATTTTTTAATAAGTAGGAAAGGATCCTGCTCAGAGTTCTCTGCAGCAAGGCAAGTCGTAATGTCTGTTTATTACAAATGTGTACAAAATGTCAATAATGCACTGTATCCACTAGAAAAAAGAGGAGAATCTCTCTGGTCTTACAGACAAATTGAGAACAAAGTATTTATCAAAAAATTAATGATTGACCAGTGCTGTTAAATTTATGCCTTTTATTTCGTAAACAAAATGCACAGAGCAGTAACAGTTTACAGTTCAGGAAGGACACAGCTATCCCCTGTGCTGACAACCACTTATGCTCTATTTAACACAGGGAATTTAAGTGGTGCAGAAAGTACACTTGGCCAGGAATTGCTGCCTGAAAGCCTTTGCAAAGGAAAATGCATTTATTGCCAAAAATTAGTTTTCAGTAGGAAATTTCTTAGTATTCTTCCGAGTCATAGACTTTCCTCCTGTTCTGTAATTAGACATCAAAGGAAAGCCTGTCATTTAAATTAAAAGATACCGATTGAGATCCTTTGAAACAAGCAGCATGCTGTATATAAATCATTAGTCATATTTCTGTTTATTTTAATCTCATGAATCTACTGTTGAAAGGCATTGTTAAGCATGCAGTCTGACGTTGGAAAGACTCCTATTAACTTTCACAGGCTCTGGGATAGGCTCCAGCGCTTAACAGGTTGTATAGCTGAAATAACACCCGTGATCTGCATTACTCACATTTGTCCACAGCTAGATCGGACAGGTTATGTTTATTTTGCTTTATATGTGGTGACTGGGTAAAAATGAGTGGCCTTTACTAGGCGGGAGGTCAGATTAGATAGCTTAATTACGCCTACCGGACTTGTGGTGTGTGCATTTACAGATTAGTGCAGGGTACGCACGTGGGCTGGGGGAGCCCGGGGGACCCTTCCAGTGGAGAGGTGCTGGTTGGGACTGGAGGCACACGACACCTCATCAGTTCTCTTCTGTGTTCTTCCCCAGCTTGGCAATAGGAAATCCCGAATCAGGGAGGTGTAATGACTGGCTGGGTAACTTATATCACCCAGGGCATACTTGCTTGTGTAAGAGAGAGTTTGGAGAAAGCAAATGCCGCTTCAGATCGAGCAGCAATAGACTGTTTCAGAAAGGAGAGACACAGCTCTAGCGGTGGCATCTTTGGGGATGATGGCAAAAGCCATCTCGGTGCCCACCCGGCTGCCTTTCCCACTCCCCGGGAGGAAACCAGCTCAGGTCAGTGGTAAAGGCAGAGATGGCAATTCCGGACCTTTATAGCCTAACCGTTTCTATTTTGGGGTTCATTTGCTTAAGCTTTGTTGGGACAGGAAGATCAACGGCAAAAATGGTTGAAGAAAAAAAAAAAAAACCAACATAAAAGAAGGGACAGTGCTTAACTAGTAATCAGGGGTGTGGTAACTGGATGCAGATAAAATAAAAAAGGACAGTCAATGCGTAAGTGCTAGGTATTGTTATCCAGATTATTTTCCTTTTAAAAAGATTGTCTAACAAAGATACTGCTTAAAGCATAATAGCCTACTTTGCTATGACTGCATACATCAGTTAAAAGAATCCCAGCTGCATTACTGAAACCCTTCAGACACCATTTTTTGCTGTTATTAGTATTTGGCATTGAATTGATGTCAATTGTTCACACAGTTCAGAGCTGGGTGTTTGATGTATGCGGTAAAAAAAAGAAAACTATAGAATAGTCTATTCATTACTGACACTCCTACTCAGAAGATGATAACAGAGTTTTTTTCCTGATACTTTGCCTTTCTTTCACCTTGTCACCTAACAAAGATCAACAGAACAAAGTCAAAATTAAAGGTAGTAAAAGGAAAGTTTCTGTTGTGCTTGATTTTTATCTAGTAAGACATCTTAAACCCTCATGAAAAAAGTAAAACAGAGCAAATATCAATGTGTTTGTTCAGTCACTCACAATTACAGAAAGTGGCTCCTAACACCCTTTAATATTTCTTGATGTTTCTTTGTATTACAGTAGCAGTGGGAGACCAGAGCCCTGTTTTTGTTTAGCCCTAAAGAAAAATCAACAAAAAACCAGGGCAAAGTCTGTTTCTACTAGAAATGCTTCTAATACAAACCTTATCCAGCAGGCAACAGATGAATGCAGCAGCAAGCTGCAGGGTATTGACAGCTTATTTGCAGAAATCCCATCCCCTTTTTAGATGGTATCCATACTCCTTACAGTCATATTGACTGACCTGTTGTCAACAGTGGATTCTCCAGAGTGTTTGCTCATTTAAGGATTTCTCCATTTACCAGCACTTGAAAAACAAAAGGATTTCAAAAGCTCACTCACTGTCCTGTCTCTTTGACACATTCTTCTACGCCAGACAGATTTGCAGAGAAACGAATCGGAGTTCCCCCTATCTGTGTGCCCACACAGCAATGCAAACTGGCTATATCAACATCAGAATTGGATTCTCTTGGAGTGTTTTTGATTGTAAAAATAATTAGTTAATTCTCTGAATGCATTTTTAAATGAAATATTAATTTAGCCGGTTTCTTACCCATCTCACAGTAAAAATATTTGAAAGAGGAATGCTGCATGTGATATGCAGTAACTGTCAATTATTTCACCATGCCTTGTTCATCAAAATCCTGAGATGAAATCCGCCATGGCTGGAGTCTCTGTTTCTGAGGCTGTTAATGATGTTATTCCTATGCTGAAGATGGGAACTGGGATTCCACTTGCCAGCGCTCATTTGCTGTGGTTCACCTGAGGCAGCGAGCAGCCTCTTAGCACTCCCCTGCAAGGGTAGGCATCAACCACACTTGTGTGCCTACGGTCAGCTCTCTGTTTGGGAGCCGCGGGAGCTGCCTTTCAGTTCATTCTGCCCCTGCTTCCCTTCCCGAGTGGGCATCCTCCAAAAACATCGGCTGGAGTCCTCCCGTGAGCCTATGGGCTTTGCTCCGAGACGGTTATTCTGCATTGAGCTATACCCAGCACATGCTCAAATAACCCGGCTAACTCTGCAAACTAGGCCACTCTCTGATGCTGCCCTGCCCTTGGCTATATTTAATGAGCGTTTGCAATCTCTGGGTGCTTTATCAGCTGGACTTTTGCCACAGAGCCTAGATTTGAAGGTTGTGACTTTCCAGGCATGACATCTGGATGAAGTTGCTGGTTTTGAAAAGCCAAGAGCTTTCTTGTGCTTGATGGCCTGAGGCACTTAGGTAGGTGTAAAGGGAGATAGCTTTAAATACTGTCTTTGGCCTTGAGTTGCTGCAGGAGAACTTCTACCCCCTGCTGTCTCCCCGTACACCTGCAACAACATAGTGGCACCTCAGGAACCTAATGCTGATTTCTCCCATACCAGACCCAAAGAAGGCTGCCAAGAGCAAGGGATATGCTGATTGCAACCTGGCTTCAATCTGTGATGAGAGTATAAGGAATCCATAACAGCAGGGCAAAGCAGTGCTTGAAGGTGCTGCTGGTCCATGATCACCCGCCCTGTACATTGCGCTTGGAGATGCCCAGAGGTGGGAGGTACTGCAGTTGTTCTTCCACCTCCTTGCCTTTTTTTTCATGTCAGGCCCTCAGATAGGCTGGCATTTATTCTCCTCTGGTGACTCAAGGCCCACAGAGCAAGGGTATGCTCTCTTCTGTGATGGGATCCTTGTTGTGAGCAGGCCTTTAGGCACTGTCACAGTAAAGGCAGTGTTGGTCTTTCCTATGTAGCAAGGCAAGTAAGGGGGGGCAAATGCCTTCCTGAAGGAGGCTGGATGATGATTAGCAGTGACACTCACCCCATGAGCACATGCAAGAGACCAAGGGCTTGATGCGTCTGTCCCATCTGGCTGAGCTTCCCTACACACATGCGTACATATATCTCACTTATGCTTAGTATGAGTTGAAAAAAGAAGGTCGAAATACATCAAAAAATATACAATTACACTTTGGGATTTGAACTGGGCTTATAGCTCCAAATACCTATTCAACCCTAGGCTTAGCTTGCCAGCTGCTTTCCAACCTGCAATTCACATTCCCATTTAGTGCCAGGGTGGCTCTGCAAGAGCTGAGACTGGTTGTAAATGATGGCCTTTATATTTCATTCTGCATCTGCCCAGAGAAGTCAAAAGGCGCAGCACAGAAGCACAAAAATTGAGATGGTCTTTTGTACTTTCGGAGGGAGTGGAAGTTGAAACGATTTGCAACAGGAGGTGACTCACTGGGGTTTTCAGAACTGGTCCGCATGGATGGGTGAGGACAGGTCCAAGCGCCTTTGCTCTTGGAGCTTGTGCTAGTGCTGTGCTCGAGTTGACTCGCCTTGCCGAGAAGCTAATACAGTTGTGTGGCTTTCAAACCAAAGCTGGCTCACGGCCAAGCAGCCTGGAGCACAGCAGAGTGAGCTCACGTCTGCCTGCATCCACCCATGGAGACGGGGCGTAGAGGTTGTGTTTAGCACCACTGCAAGGATACTGCTCCTCTATGTTCCAGGGCTTAACAAGCGTCACGCTTATGAACCAGGGCTTTGGGTTTGCCTTGACCAGAACAAGTGATGTGTGGGGTGTTCCAGGGAACATCTGCTGAAGGCAATGGAGGAAAAGAGGACGCTCGAATTTCTGTAACACTTTGAAAACCTGGGGTAAACTCCTTTTCAAGTATAGCTTACTGGGTGACAGTGCTACCTAGCAGCAGATACAATCTTGCTGAGGTTTTAAATGTTCTGATTTTTTCCAGAATTAACTCTAAATGAGTTTCAGAATTGTTTTGTTTTCTTCTAGTACCTTCTGCTTTTGTTTCTCTATCTCATGCCAAAGCTGAGGGTTCTAACTGGAGTTTCAAACATTTCAAAATCTGTCATTTAAGTCTTTGTAAAATCAATCTGGTTAGACAGAGCCTACTTATATACATGCAGACAGCAATTCCAGCTTCCTATACTTCTAGCACCACAAAAAAGAAATTCAAAGGAATAATTACTTTCTATATGTCCTGGTTTCAGCTGGGATAGAGTTAATTGTCTTCCTAGTAGCTGGTACAGTGCTGTGTTTTGAGTTCAGT
>JAVJGG010000050.1:13378234-13397459 GCA_035590195.1 Aviceda cuculoides | reverse complement strand
CCCCATCCCACTGGGGGGGGGGAGTGAGTGAGCGGCTGCGTGGTGCTTAGTTGCTGGCTGGGGTTAAACCACGACACTATATTATGTTAGCTTTAATAAAGCAGCCAAAGAACAAATTGGCACCTGTTTCCTAGCATTTTTTCCATTATTTAGCCATAATCTCTTTTGAAATCATGAAGTTCCTGTCAAAATACTAAAGTGTGATTAGGTTGTGAAATCTGAATCCAGTTAAAGAAGATCCTGTGCTTGAAGCATGCATCACTGTAATGAGGCCACCAATCAGACTTCCAAAAAAAATGAATGTTTAAAAAATGGTATCAATTTACTGTCAAATTTTCACCTAATTAGCTTGAATACATTAGCCTTGTAAATATACAGATACTTCTTAAAAACTCTCCTAAGTTGGAAAATGAAGTCGATTTCAAAAGAGAAAAACAGTAAGTTTACAATTTCATAATGAATTCTCCTTTAAAATTCCCAAGGCATTAATAAAGCAACAGCATTGCCTCAGTTTGGATACAAGTACCTAAAAAATTGTCCTCTTACTGGGTAAGGAGTGTCACACTACTCTGTGGAGAGTCACACCAAGATGCAAAGATGGCTTAGGGGTGGGATGCTACTGCCTGCATGAGAGTTCTGAAATTCAGCATAAACTGAAAAGTGGGGAGTCCTGGTTTTGAAGGATTTCTGAGATGTTTTGACCCAGATGAGGAGTCAATGAATTTTTACCACAAAGGCTCCCTGAGACATCCCTAGTTTCAAGGTAGGTTTTCACCCCTGCTGTCAGATCTTCTCCTAGTTGCTCAAAATTTCTGGGTCTGCAATCTGGTTGAATGGTGGTTTCTAATGGTCACAAAGTAAAAGACATTAATGAGCATATAGACAGTCTCCAGTCTCCAGCTATTCTCATCTCAGGAACTTCCCAGGTTTGATTCCCGGCACCCTCCTGAGCTGGTCATCCCACAAACTCCTAGGAACCAGGGAACCTGGTCTGCTACAGAGGCATACTCTCCTTTAGTTCTTCCTTAATAGTCATTTGCCTGTCTTAAGTTATCATCACAGGTATTGTTTAAAGTTAGGTTTAAGTGATAATGTCATATTCTGCTCTGGTTTTGTGTATGTACCATAAAGTCTACACCTAACACTAGTTATATATATGCATAAATATGTATGGATATAAATATATGTTATGAAGTAACTAATTTTAAAATGCCATTAAATAAAGGTCCTTGAACAAGCTATTTTTTTAAAAAAAGAAAAGAGAATGAAACCAAATAACATTCAAGTCAAGACTCAAACTAAACAGAGCCAAAGATGTCAGAATTTGAAATCTTATCCTGAATGTATGCTTCTCTGAGAGTATACAGCTGGGGAGACTCAGAGAATGCCAACTAAAATTATTGCCATTTGTGTAATGCAATATTGAATACATTTACATTACAGATGATTACTACTGTTACAGAATGCAAGTAATCATGTTAAGTTCAATAACATCCAGTAGCACGGTCCTGTATAAGGGAGGATTTTAATTTCCTTAGGAGGGTGAATCCATTGATTTTCCAGGTTTGCTTGCCACTATTAAGAAATCAAAGTTTTATAAGATTCTCAGCATATCCTTTTTCTTACATTGATTTGCTCTTTTCTGTAAGCCAGGAAGATGTGAAACATTTTTAAAACCCTTTCTTTCCATATTCCCATTAGTGAATAAAAAATTAACTTTGTGGATTAAATTTACAGACACGAAGCAAAGCAATATAGTACATCTCATTTTAGAGGATGGGTACTTCAGTTCAAAGCGTCTCCTTCCTGACTGGATTCAACAAGTTTACAAAGTAACGGAGCATTTGAGTTCAAAGTCTCTTCTCTTAGGAATACCATGTCTCTAAGGGTACTTGATGGCGTTTGGAAGAAATATGATTTCAATGAGCAAAATTTCAGCAAAAGTGATCTGGCAGAAAGAGATTGCAATGGCTTTGCACATGAAAGAGCCAGAAAATGTCATCAAGAGACAAAACCAGGATATTATCAATGGGTTCATGTATACTGATGCATCAGAAAAATCTCCCTGTCACAGTATAAAATACCTACAAATTAAACACAGTGCCCCTTTCCAGAAGCTGTGCTTAGGCAAATGAAAGCAATTAGAATATATATTAAAAATTTTATATTCTTTGTGGACAAGAAGATCCCATTTTTCTACACACAGAATGTGATAAGATGCTGATAAGAACAGCAGCAAGTTAAAATTTTGTGGCATCTCCAGTCACTGATTAAATTCTCATCTGAAAGGTGTTGGGTCAGCAGTAAATGGGGCCATTTTCAGCCCTGGGAGAACCAATGTCATCCTCACATTAAGAAAGAAGAGCAGGCAAAGAAACAGTGCAGAGATCACTGAGGAAGGCTTACTAGAACTAAAGAAAGAATGGCTCATTTATAATGCATGAAGACCCTTGGCCTTCATTAAAGGGTAAATATGCTCTTTTGGATACTGTCTTACTTCACCCCAGCATCTAGAAGTCCTTGGTTTTGGAAAACGTCCAGACGAAAGCCGTAATGACATGTAAGACTAAAAGGGAATGTGATAATGGCTCTGAGGTTGTAACTTGCTCAGCCTACAGGACGTGCAGCAGGAATCCAGCCGGGATACACAAGGACCCGTGAGAGAAGTGAGCACTGAAATGTCCTAAATGTCACTAAAACGAGCACTGGAGTTACATCAGGTGCTGCCGCCGCAAAGCCCGCTGTGCGTGTGTGTGTGCGGTCAGCGGTGAAGGTGACCGCGGGCGGAGGAACCTGCTCCGACAGAAAAACAAAACCAGGAAAAGAGATGGTCTCTGCTTAGGGGTGTGCAGCAAGGGGCTGTGTTAAAAAGCAATTGTTGGTTGTTACGGGTGTCCCTGCAGAAGTGTTTTGAGGTGAAAAACCCTGGGGAACGTCTGTCTAGTCGGTCGGCTTTGCTGCCTGACTGGTCATTGCAAGGTAGAGGGCAGACAAAAAGAAAATGGGGAAGCTCACTCTTTTGAGCCAAATCTGCAAATCCTTATTCAGGAAAAGCCAAAGGAGGTCAAAACTGAATCTGCCTAAGACCCAGGCAAGGATGTCACAGTTCAGGGCTTGACCCAGAGCCAGCTGAAGCCTGTGGGTTTTGGACTGGGTGTGCTGCTGTAAGCAACAAACAGGATATTACCATGTCCATTAGGGCTGCAGGAACTTTGAATATCAGACTGGAAGAAATATCTTAGCTCATCACTTCCCATCCCCTTTCTATCATAGTCAGCCATGAAATATAATCCCATTTATAAGTGCATCAAAGGAGTTTTTATGCTTCTTTGGTAACTTCGTTGCTACGTACAATATGAAATCAGCTGAGCTATGCTGAGTGGCGATGGAGAGGGAGTTAAGCTCAATTAGAGAAAAAGGCACTAGATGTAACTGTCAAACAGTTACAAAGCCTGTGGTTAAGGTAGAAGATATTCAACTGGTTATTGAGAATAATTTTTCAGCTTCCGGTTGACAGTGCATGGACATTGCATTGAATGCACAGGATTTTCTGGGAATTTCCATACATCGATGCATACATGACAAAAGGGTCATGCAGAATAGGAGTTGAATTCTTCTACTGACAAGCTGAAACTAATGTGACTGGAAATACAATCATCTACAAATGCAGAGAATGTTGTAAAAGAAGTTGTCAAGCTTCTTAAAACCCCAAATATTAAAATCAATTGCTAAACTACAGGCCTGGAGAGTGGTGAATTTAAAATTGAAATTTGTGTAGTTGAAGCAGTAATAGACTGATGAGCCTTCGTTGGGAGGTGTGCTATTTTAAGTAGCTGTTATAAAACCACCTAGATGAAAATTAGATGATTACAGAAACGGCACTGATTTATGCCAAAGGAAAACCTTACTTCCAAGTATAAGGAATCATTAAAGTGTCAACAAATTAGTTGGTAAAGAAGCACTGGCAGATATAATTATTCAGATTTTTCTTAAAGTCCCTCAAAGAGGCTATTAAAGAAAACCAGGCACCTAGAAGGTGAAAGGTAATGTGCTGCTCTGCAGTGGAAATGGGCTGGGAGACAGCCAATACAAAGGATAAAGAGCCAGCTTTCATCTAGAAATGAGGTTAATAGTGAAGTGTTTGTGATATATCTGCTGGGACTGAGGCTGTTTATTTATAACCCAACGGCAGGGCAAAGTAACAAAATTTGCAGATGATGCTAAGTAATTTAGATCAGTCAGGGATTAAGACATGCAGACACGACAGAATTAAGCCATCAGGCAATGTATTCTGAGTTTGATTCTTGTTCTGATTTTTTCTTTTTTTTTGCTATAAGCAAAAGCAAAGTCATAAGCATTAAAAGAAATAATGAAATTCCTTGCAGCACCAGACTGTGTTCTAAATGAAGTGATAACAGTTTCAGAGCAAGATTTGCAAGCTATTACAGATAGTCCAGAAGAAACTTCTGCTTAATACCAATGAAAGCAAAAGGGGTTTGATGGTATCAAGAAAGGGGCAGCAAGAATGGGGCAGAATGCTATAAGGCTGTCATATCTCAGTCCTCATCACCCCCCCACTTTTAATAATGTTTACAGTTGTAGTCGGCCAGGCCTCATCAAAATGTAGCCAGGGAACAAATTCTGTTCTTCCTAAAGAGCAACAGATATGATCTCCAACAAGGAAATCTTTCCAGATACTAAGAAAGATCAATGAAGACATTAATAAGAGGGAACAGAAGCTGAGAGGCTCATCAGAAATAAAAGAATGCTCATCAATTTTTAGTACAGCTTTAAAACAAGAAGGAGAAGAATCTGGTAAAGAGTAACAGTTCTGAAATAGAAAAATAGCTGTTCATGCACAGTATGTAATGAACTTGAAGAATCTGCTGCAGAAAACATTGTTAAAGCAAATAGTTCAGGAAGACTGCCAAACTGAAAGATAAGTGTACCATCAATGCTCAGAATAGATGGATGAAAATTTGGAATGAACTGCTTTTTTACAACAGTGCTGACTCTGAGACACGAGCTAACCACTGTGCTAACCCCCGTACAGGGTTAGGAAAATTACTTCCACTGTAAAGCTTTTTCATATCCTTGTACAATACATAGTTACGGCTGCAGTGGGGATACATTTTGTCATTGACCTTTATCACACTTTTTTTCTCCTCCATCAAAAGAATCAGAGGCCTGTGGCACTCTCCAGCCTTGGAGATCTATATTTTTATTTAATTATTTTGAAAATACTTCAAGGCAGCAATTGACCCTCATCAATGTTCAAAAGCTCTGCATTAAATATGCCGTTTGAATGGCAGTCAAGCTGTCATCTGCTTCCCTGGCAGAGGTAATTTTGGAAAGACTGGATGGTACTTAATCTGGGAACATTATTTCTACTGTGTTACTAGCATCAGTAACAGAATTAAATTACAAGGAAAAGAAATATAGAGTAGCTGCAAAGAGAAATAGAAGAGTGTATGTGTTCTGAAGACACAAAATTAGTTTAAAGGTCAACAGGATGAAGATGAGACATTTGGAAATTAAGAAACACCTTGTATTAAAGGATTATCACAAATGCCCTTTGACAATCCAGTAAGCTGTTCTTTCCGCCTTCCTTCCCCTTCTTTATTTTTCTTCCACTGCTGCCTGGTGTTTTATGTGCATATTCAGATACCAATCATATTTTTGTAGATCTTGCATACAAAATAAATGCCATTGTTGTCACCCTCAAATGCATTTCTCTGTCCATCATCTCTGTTTGAACCTGTTGTTGACTTACAGAAACTGAATCTAAACTCCTATTTTCTTAACATAATAGACCTACCGTAAGGATATACCTTTATCAGCATGTATGGAGAAATTTAAAATTAAAGTGTCACTCATTATTTCTGCACAGACTGTATTGCATTTTACAATCCAACCCGGGTGTCTTTGGAGAGATTTTGAGAGGAATGAGAACATACAGTACCAGTCCAGGTATTTCTTGTGGTGGGCTTCCTTTTGGAGCCCCTTTCTCCGCTCTTCTGGGTGGAGAGGCTGGTGCATCACTCCACCCGCCAGCCTCCATCCCGGCTCTGCAGCTGGGCGAGACCCCGGACAAAACCCACAGCGGGGGTGAGGGGGGGCAGGCCCAGGTCCCCGCGGGACTTTGCCCCCTCTCCCTGCCACAGCAGAGCCCCAGCTCGGCTGAGCTGGGCTCCGTTTCCTCTGCTCCCCCTTCCCTGCCACCCCAATTTCAGAGCCCCTGGGCTGAAGGGTGCTCGTTATCACAGAAGGACTCACAGAGGCTGCCAGGCAGCCCCGGTGTGCCAAAAATCAATGCAGCCCTCCCTGCTAATTCCAGGCTGCCCAGCGGGCGCTGGCCCCCCCAGCCCAGGCTGGTTATTGCCCTGCCTTCCCCTGTGCCCCCCTTGCAGAGACAGGCACCTGGGGTGATCCGTGTGCGAGGCTGGTGATAGGAAATTATTAGTGGATTCAGCCCTGTTCAAAGTGGAAAACACACTTGTTAGCCTGCCACCCCTCACCGGGATGACAGGCGTCCTCTCCCTTGACAGAAAGGCTTTGTGCTTTTAAAGCAACTGACCCCAGTTTCTTTACAAACAGCCACCTATTTCTCTGTGATTTCTCTTCCCTGCTGGCCCAGGCAAGCCCACCCTCCACCAAACACAGCAGGAAGCATCTGCTGCTTTTAAAGGTCATGCGAAGGCTCCGCAGAAGAAGAATCCATCAGTCGGGGGTGCTCTTTGTTTCACCCTACTGCCATCCACTCTCATTTATGGAGGTGGAAGCTATGTGTAGAGATGGGCACTGTAATTTCCATTTTGCAGGCAGAGACCCCGCAGCGAGGTGAATTTCCCGAGGCGCTACGGCCTGCGGAAGCCAAGGTTGCAAACGCCTCAGGTGAGGCTCGGCTGTGGCATGGCTGCTGAGCTGCCTGGGTTCGAGTGGGAGCGGGGGGTAGGGGATGGACCCTGGGCTCATGCTGCTGAGCCGGAGCTGTGTCGCCCTCCCCATCCCCTGGCATTTGGAGCAGAAGAAGAAGCCCTTGTATGCCAGTTGTAGTACGGCTAGAACTTGCCTAGCTCACTGAAGTCGAGGGATTTCCAGCTGTGACTGTGTGAAGATTTATTACTTTGTGCTTTTTATCATGATTTTTAATTAATACAGTACAGTATCAGTACCATTTTAAGGCATTTCTCAACTGGAGTGAGCATTTATAAACTGAACCGGGTGGGATTTATAAACTGCGGTGCATACTGCTCTGAACATACAGTAATGAAGGCAGGCGGGGAGAAGACATAGCGATTTGCACCGAGATAAACAGTTCTGACTAAATAACCTGGCAAATAAGGGAATGTTCCTAGTGGCCGGGTGCAGGCGGTCACACATGGCCATGTCCCCCTCCCTTCCTAGAGCTGGTCAGGGCACATCTCACCTCTCCCTCTTCTTCCCCTTCTCCCCAGCACACGTTCCACACGCCGAGGAACCCGCTTGTGCCGGGGCGCAAGGGGATGGCAGCGTGCTCCGATCCGTCCCCGGATCTGAACAGCCAGTGGCACAGGATCCCATGGCACAGCCCAGCAAGCCCCTTGCCCTTAATTGAGTTAAAGTGATTGCAATTCAAGAGGACCCCCAATAGGCACAATGCACTCCTTTTCCACTAATTAGGGTGGTTTCCCTGCTTCCTGAAATCTAAATGGAGAGGAGACCGCGGGATTGCTAAGGGAAACACGGTTTAGAGGTGTTGTACTGGGAGAGCACGATAGACATTTCCCCTCACAGGCCCTGCCTCTCCCAAGCTGCCTCCCAGACCCCAGGCTCCAGAGAGAAGTGAGCTCTGTCCTCAGGGATCAAGGCTGGAATACAGCTCTGAGTGCCCTCCTAATGCCATTTTGATTTTTCCCCTGAGCCACCATCAGACTCCGTTCAGCTGCAGTCAGCTTTATGGGTATTTATAAGCAGGCTTTTAAAAAGAAAATTTTTTTCTTTAAATGGCTATAACTTTTAAAAGTCTATAATGCCCTTTGAAGCTACCAAACAGCACAGGATAATATCATCATCCAGTAAACCTTGCGTGAAGTTTCATTGTGTTTTCCAAATCTGCTCATTCCTCATTGCACCTATATAGATGCAAGAGAGCCAGCCAGGTTCAGGTGTCACTGACAGAGCCATCACCAGGGAATCCGGGCATGAGGAGGAGCAGGATCCATCTCCCAGACTTCAGCAGGGTTTTAATTTTTTACTGACCATTAAAGGAGGTAGGGTCATATTCTGAACTGTGGTAAATTAGGAGAGTTCTGCATATTTCTGAACAGTTATGACAATTTATACCACCTACCTGGTATTACACTAGCTGAAGGTTTAAGGTGGGGCTGTAATTCAATAAGAACAACATGAATTTTGCTGTTGAGGTCAATGGGATCCCACGTTCAAGACTTTAAAGCAGCCAAGTAGCATGGAATTGATTTCAGTGTGCTATTTTCTTCTTCCTAAGGACATTTTGTTTCTTTGAGGTTATATTTGAAGTGTTAGAAGAAACCTGCAGGCAGCAGAAAAATCGAAGTTTGGGGTTTGGTGTATTTTGACCTCGTTCATGATGACAGAAAAGTCACTGTGGGGAAAATCAGTAGAATTCTGCAACCCACAGGAGAACTAGATCACTTTTCTGAGTTAAAGGCACCAGGCACATGGGTCTGGCTCTTCTGGCAACAGTTCCAGGGAGAAGACTCTCGACTGGACTACCGTCACAGGGAGTCAAGAGTTCTTTCCTAAAGTACCAGAGATTACAATTTCCTTTTGTGTTAGAAACTGGCTCTGGAGAGAATTAAACTGAACCTAGCTGATCAATACACAAAGCTTAAGCAACCATGTTTTCTTCTGGGTGGGGGAAATTCTTCGATCCATCATTGTTCGGCTTCATTCTTCAGTGAATTAACATCTCAAATGACTATTCAGGTCACACAGGGTCAAGTCGCTAAGGCAGAAGCAGCTTTGCCTCTCGAGGACTATCAGGCAGCAGGGAAGGTAAATAATGGGTTTTGTTTAATGTTTAAAAGAGCATACTAATGGACAATTAGCCAGGGGATCTGGGAGTAGTTTTTAAATCCACAAAAAAGCAAATCTTCAAACACGGAGCAAACCCGGCCATCCAAGCGCAGTGGTTTGGGTTAACACCGCAGTACACACCTTGGAAAGTCAGCCTTGGTGGTGATGGTAAGCCCTGATGCTAAGGGCTTCTGATGGGAAATGGTGAAAAAGGCTGCAGGTGTCTGGAAGAGAGCAGATAATCTTAAACAAAGTGAGTTTGCAGGGAGAGGAAACATCTAGATTGCCCCAAAAGTCAGACTTTGGCTGACTCACATCTTTAGACCACCATGGCTGCGATGTTACCGTTTGTAATATGGATGATGTGGGAAGAAACACTGAGGCAGCTGGTGCAATGAAATCAGTCCAGTCACGCAATACTGTGGGTGCTGTTAAGCCCTTCAGAAAGACTAGATCGTATTTTAAAGAACATGGCTCACAGTTATTTCATTTCTTATTTACAGTGGGTCGAGAAACAATCCATGCGGTTATGCTGCATGTTGGTCACAACATCCCTGCTGCGAATAAATAAATTGAAAAGAAAGAAATGTAATTTTAAAGAAACACCTTATTTCTGAGGTGTTTCAGTGAAACTCTGCCTCTGGAAACAGGATTAGGGAGTCAAATAGGGCTGGCTTTTCACTGTGTCCAAATTTAAACACTACCCTCACTACTGAAATGAAAAGCAGAATGAAAAAAAAGAAAAAGATGGCACATGTGCTTGAAAAAACCAGCTATATTCCAAGTTATTTATTTTTAGTTTTAAGGTTTTTGTACATGTCAGGCTATTGGAGTTTGTAGCTCTGTTGCAGAAACATATCCTGCTTCTGAAATGAGCTTCCCCAACTTTGTAGGAAGCTTCGTTAAAAAGAAATCTTTTTACAGTGCCATTGCCTCCTGAGTCACCATCGGTGAGTGGAACAGTTGTTCCTTACTTTTAAGGAGTAGTATTTTGTCTTGGTTTCCTAGTCAAATGATTGATGCTTCCTAAGTCTACAAGCAACAGCTGAAGTCCTCATACATGAGAGATTGCTGAAGAACCCCTGGACAGAGATGGCTAAGTATAAGCATATCAGGGATTAAAAAAAAGTAAAGTAACCAGTGATGAACTAAATTATAGATTTTGTGTCACAAGTATCAAATAATTTCTCAATTTTCTGATCTGCAAGTGGGTTACTTGTTTCTCTGATGAAATTGGGTGACAACATAAAAATAAGCAGATAAATAATATTTTCTCAGCTGGGAGACTGAAACAACCCAAACAGTCAAGATTACTGTATTGAAACTTCCAGTGAAACATATGTTAAAAAATAAATTCAATAAAGGGCTAAATTAGTCTTAAAACTGATCTGAGACAAAGCTCCTCCCAAGTTGGGTTTGGCAGGTATCCGAGACATTCATTTGACCATCAGTCTGTTAAAAGTAGTCTGAAAAGAAGTCTTAAACATCTTCTGCTGATACTATCATGTCAATGAATTATTCATCTGCTTTGGAAAGCAGGGCATCCAGTGTTGCCTGTCAGTGATAGTAGCTGCTAATTAGCAATTTTACTTCCTCCCAGGATGCCATTTCCTAAGTCATACTCGACAACTTTTGAGTCCCAGTATCCTGCTATATTGTAGACTGTGGTAACAAGTTAACGTTTTCCAGACGTTGGGTCAATTCTTTGTACACAGCTTTCTGTACACAACTAGACCCAACTGAATTCCTAGCCCAAATAAGAGTGGGACAAGGATGTCAGTAAAATAAAGTCTTCTCAGCCAGCTGCAGAAATGCAACCGACAGACATTTCCTGAGTTCACATTTATCAGATTGAGTAAATAAGCCAGTTTCCAGGAGAAGCTCGCTCACACTCTGCGTTGACAAGGCCTGGAGTTGTGCGTGCATTGTATTTCTGTACCTAAAACGGGCTGCAAGTATGTTCCTATTACGTCCACGTCAAACCTGACCAAACACCTAATTAAATGAAGGTGAAGCCCTTACTAACCTTTATTAAAACCATAAGTGTCAAACAGGAATAGTTGTAGTACATGTTGAGAACATTATTTGAGCACATCTTATTACATTCTTTTCTTCCAGATTTACAAATAAAAGATCATGACTATTCTTGCACCTTCTACAGTATTGTCCTGGTTTGGGCTGGTATAGAGTTAATTTTCTTTCTAGTAGCTGGTATAGTGTTATGTTTTGGATTTAGTACCAGGATGATGTTGATAACACACTGATGTTTTCAGTTGTTGCTAAGTAGTGTTTAGACTAAGTCAAGGATTTTTCAGCTTCTCCTGCACAGCCAGCGAGAAGGCTGGAGGGGCACAAGGAGCTGGGAGGGGACACAGCCAGGGCAGCTGACCCAAACTGGCCAAAGAGGTATTGCATACCACAGGACGTCATGTCTAGTATGTAAATTGGGGGAGTTGGCCTGGGGGGGATTGGTGCTGGGGAACTAACTGGGCATTGGTTGGTGGGTGGTGAGCAACTGCATTGTGTATCACTTGTTTTGTATATTCCAATCCTTTTATTATTATTGTCACTTTATTACTGTTATTATTATCATTATTAGTTTCTTCCTTTCTGTTCTATTAAAAACTGTTCTTACCTCAACCCACGAGTTTTACCTTATTTTTTCGATTCTCTCCCCCATCCCACTGGGTGAGGGGGGGGAGTAAGTGAGCGGCTGCGTGGCGCTTAGTTGCTGGCTGGGGTTAAACCACAACATAATACTCAGAATTCTTCAGAGCAATAAGGGAATTTTATCGGGATTTTCATATGAGCCCAGCCTATACAGTCAAATTATTATTTATAATAAAGATTTTAAACAATCTTACAAGGTGGGGTCCTGACAGAGAAAAGCTATGAGAAATCAATTACTCTTACTTATTGGACAAAGCAAAACCACAGGATTCTCTGTTTTCCCTGCGAAGGGCTTTATATGACATAGCTGTGGAATAGCTGCTCGAAATAGTTAACGCACCAGGCACTGAAAGACAGAAAGACAGAACTGAGCTTCTGGGAAGTGAAACCTGTTTTAAAAAATCTCCATTTTTATGGGTATGTCACTGTATTCCACACTAATATTATGTTTAGTTTCAGTTTCATACAGTTAAGATTAATAAAACAAAAAAAAAGAAAGTAGAAGAATGAAATACGGATGAAAGTTAAGGTGGAGGACAGTCAATGTTAAATTGTAAATGACTCTGCTGGCATGAAAAACAGTTTATAAGGCAAAACAAAATATTCCAAGGAAAACAGAGACAACCCAGTCTGAAATTCCATTGTTAAAACAAATCTCAATCAATCAAATGATTAATTCTACCTTCTCAATGTGTCAGTTACAAATGGCAACAATGAGAATCAATGATATATAATTTGTCATCTCTTTGAAGGCTCAAAGATTGTTCATAGGCAAAATACCAATGAAGCTAACAATTGTTGGGTAAAAAATGATTAATATTCTGCTCCATGATAATTTTCTTTCTTTAAAGAAAAAGACCCAGTTTCAATCAAATTACAATTTTGTCCTTCCTAGGGCACAATAAATCACTAATATGTTCAGATGTTCACAGAAATCTTTGAGTAAATTTATTCACTTATACACATTTGAAACTTTATATGCTGTGCTTTAGTAGCCATAATAGATATTCCTGTTTGAACATACTTTATATCAGGTATTTTATATAATATTGTGTAGTAGTAGGATGCTTTGCTAATTAGTATAACTACATTTGGATCAAAGGAAAACTGAACAAGATAATCTAGGAAGACTCCTTTATTTTCTCTATAATATTAAGAACTGAAAGTCTTGAATATTTATTCAGGTCTCATCCAAGCATATTTAAAAAGTCTTTGTTAGCACACGAGCTAAACATATGAGCTAAACAGTACTTGAAACTTTGAAATGTAGAACAAATTGAATTTTCGTTAACCAAGTATAAAGTTGCTTGTTAATGCTGTGTTAAATCTGGAATGTTACAGTATCTTTTGCAGTCAACCTGAGATTTACCTTTTTTTTTTTTTAAACAATGGATCCTACAAATAGCCACTCCTACTATCAATCCCCAAACTTTGCTCAGAATTTCCATTTCCCACTTATTTTTTTTCCCTCAGAGGTTTTGGGGCCTGTGATGAGCCTCCAGAAATGCTTTCAATATTAATGAAAAAGGAACACTTCTGAGAATTATGTTAAGGTAAAGAACAGTCTCTTGAGTCTACAGGTGACTCTTCAAAAATTTATTTCTACAACTTGCTTGGAGAGTGGCTCAAGTTATCAAAACTGTGAGACTTGCTGGGACAAGTACATGGCCACAGTGAAATTTCATTTGAGAACTGTAGGAATACTCACAGCTGAGTACTGTCAATGTACCCTTATCTTTATCAGTTTATCCAGTGACTAGTGGAAACAGCTATACATAATGTCATATTGTAAAGCTTTCATATAAGCTCTGGATGTATTTCTGTATGATATTACTCACCCAGGTACAAACTATCATACTCAGCATAGGTCTGTGAAATACCATTTTAGACAACTGCAAAACCCCATCTGGCTATAACTGTCCAGATCAAGGTCCCACCACCTTGTCCAAAAATGAAGACAAATAATAACATCCCTCTACAAACTTTTTTTCTGTTTATTCATGCATGGTCTGCTCATGAAGCACTGTTTAATTATAGCAGCACTGCTTTGAGAGAAAGCTAAACCTTAGTTGAAACAGGACCAGCAGTGAAAGAAGCTGAAGACTAAGATTATTTAGGAGGGGCATAGTAGGGTACCTGCCCTTTTAACATCCCAGAGCCCAGGGCCAAGCAACTGTGCTCAATTAACAAACCCAGCTGGGAAAGGAGGATGTGATTGTAAAAGCCAGCAAGTAGTACAGCTGAGGGTATGTTAAAACAAGGGAGCAACCTATGATATTGGCCTTGTATCAGGGTGGTTGCAGGAAGTATGCCTGTAAGAATGATTGTACACAGTGAATAGGAAGTCTAGCTTTAGAAGAATAGAATATGTGAGTATTATGGAATGTCTTTTGTAGTTTGATGTAGGGTATAATGAAGTATTTTAATCAGATCTTAGCACCTGTGTAACATATATTATCTACTCATAGTAACAGTAGATTCTAGGATTTTTCTCTCCATTGGGCTTTATTATCTAACAAGCACACCTATGAATTAGTTTGGGTTTTAGTTGTGTGGGGTTTTTTTGTTTGGTTGGGTTTTGGTGGTGTTTGGGTTTTTTCTCAATTTCAATTTGAAATTAAACATGCTGGAACATGCCTATTCTGAAATGCTGCACTTTTCATTATCTTTAGTTCAGTAAAGGAGTGCACATGAATGCTTTTGACTTCTGTATAAACTATGGACAAGCTATGAAGCTATTTTAGGTACATTTTTAAATTAAATGCTGAAAGTGAGACACATGAAGAGGTTGGGAAGAGACTTAAAATAAATAAAAGGAATTTTGTTGCAGAAAGTGCTGATTAAGCTAAAAATATTATTAAAAGAGATTTGTTCTGGAGCAGTCTGATCCTAACGGGTCACTTGAAAGGCTTGAAGAACTAGTTATACAATGAAACTTGCCTTTTTTTGTGCTATCAGTAACTAGGGATATGGTGCATTGTGGATTTAGCTTCTGCTTAACAGGATTCATGTCAGTAGGGTCAATTTCTGCAAGACATGTAGCATGGAATAGATGTTAGGAAAAAGCAAAGAAAAAGATGTTTTGAAACAAATTATGAAAAGGCAAAGTCCTGTTTATGCTTTATTTGGAGCTTGCTTCTTTCAGTGTTTCTAGAAAACTATCCAGACTGCTATTAGCCACTCTTCTGGAATCCTTCAAATGAACCATTTGTTCATAACGATTAAGAGGCCAAGAACTGTGTGGCAACTTCAAACTGTCTTTAAATGCCCAATTCTAAAAACTGCTTACTGCGGGCATACTCTTTATATAACTGTAGCAGAGCATAAATGAAGGAGTATTGGGGATGTGTTGTGTAGTTCAGTCTTTCAAGGCCAGCAACCCCTATGTAACCATGTCAGTAATACCATCTAAGGCCAGGAGGACCTAGGTAACCATACCAGAACTGGCATCAGAAGTACCAGAATGGTTATCAGAATATTGGCAATAACAGAGCAGATATGGATTTAGCAAACAAAACTGGCATCAAGGGGGGAAAAATTATAAGTAACTGGTTGTTTATTTGGGATGAGACTGTGGTGGAGAAAAGCAGAAAGAAGAGTTGGAGAAATTGTAAAGGTGATAATGTTTGCAATTATTTGACCAGAGCTGTCTGTGGTAACCTGTGGCCCAGACCTGAGCTTGACTGCCACAGTCTAGTTGAGACAACAACCCAAACCTGTTGTTCTGACCATATCAAATGTGGTTTTGTGGTCATGAACGTCTGTGGAAAGAAGGGGATGTTTTCTTAATGGTAAAACACCCAGTTGAATAGAGGAAGCATCCTGATATCACATTGTCAGTGCCTGTTTCAGATCTTTCAATCTTTAAAATAAATAAATAAATCGGTGTTTTCTCATTTGCTGAAGTATGATGTTGCAAGTGGATTGTGTATGATACAGGTAGCAACTTCAAACCAAAGTTGTTTGCTCACTGGTTTTATGTATTTAGATAACAAGAAAATATTTGTGAGCTAATAATCACCTCAAATTCCTGAAGCTCTGGAGACCATTATTTTTCAGTACTCTGCGTATGTTTGCATCGTTTTCTTATTTGTTTTGATTTACCTCCGCTATATGCTTTGGATAATCAGAAATCAGGGTTAAGACTAATGAAAAGGTGACCTGCAACCACGGCTGGCATTATAGATTTTTAGCAGTGTCCAGTGGCTGCACAGTTTCTCTCTTGTTTCTCTGTTTTTTTTCTTAACCATTTTCTATGGCAATAAATGTATCCTCCTTGTGATCTGTGTAAAAGAATCAGAGCTCAGCAGAACAGGCTGTCAACCAGCTGCTCAGTTTGGAAAGTAAAATGATTTTGAATTTACTTTTCAAAGTGGACAGTCTTAACAAACATAAAATGGGGTAGCTTTTCAGAGTAATTCATTTCAGTGCCTCCACAAATCAGAATTTAACAGTTAAAACAACAACAACAAAAAAACACACAACAAAACAAAACAAATTTTGGCAGCCACAAAAATAGTGGCATTTCGTCTCTGTGTGTGTACATTGTTGTTATAAAGTGGATTTATGTTGTATAAGTAGAAGCTAATTAAACTCTAAGTGTGTTAAAAAAAATCTTCTAGAGCAAATATTAACATTATTTCATTCCACTTCTTTTTAATAAATGTTCTTGTATATAAAATACATAAATAGAAATGAATGACCTGTAAGTCTTGAATACATGTTTTAGTGCATTTAAGCTGTCAGAACAAAATTATTTTAAATTTAGTTCAAATTTGCTCAATAGTTTTGCACCAAAAAAAATAGAATCTGTAGAATCAGAAAGCAGGAATAATGGGTTTCGGCTCTATTCTTTTGCCAGAAGTACAGAGATTCTGGAAACACTTTTTCTGACTATTCTCTATATTCATGCTACCTGAAGCTGGAAGTAAGTAAATGATATCGTTCTAGGTATAGGAGCTGTCTTTTCTTCCTCACTGGCTGTAGCTGAGTTCTACCAGCTCTGCCAAAAAAGAAATATCAAAGAACTTTCTACTGAGGCAAGTGTTTCCCTAAAAAAGCATTACATTACTAATTCAAAAGGTATCAGACAGAGACATAAGTCATGAAATGAAAAAACGCTCCATGTGCTAATGCCATATAAGCAGTAGGGCTGACTGCCTGACCCGCCAATCCTTGCTTGTCTCAGCTGGGACTGAGGCTGCCTGGAAGTCATCCCAAGCCTGTCCTCCCCTTCAGCATGCCATAGCAATAGCAAGTGCTTGGCTCTGCTCATGCAGCTCCAGTCTGAGACCTGAATTCCGAACAATCAATGTGTTTTCTTTGTTCCAACAACCCAGGCATCTTTTTGAGGCCACTGCATTTTCTTTCATTGACCTGACAGCCCTGTTTGAATTACTGGTGTGACACTCTAGGAACAAAAGTAGTACTCACTGAGGAAAAATTCCATTCTAACTCTTAAAGGATGATACAACTTGTTGAATGAATAAAATCCCTGATCTGTACGCGAGGGCTGTGCTTGCTAACTGTGACAGGAGAAAAAAAGAAGAGCTATTGGTTTCAGTTTCCCAGAATAAATACTGGGTTTTTTTATAGAAGCTGCAGGAAAAGAATGAAGGAGGTAAAGATCATAAGACAGGTCACAGCATACTCTGGGAGACAAGCTATTAAAAACAATTCTGTCTTTCTGCAGTTTTTCCAGGTCATTTTCCCTTCACTCATTATAAGTAGTAACATTTACATAAAAACAGGATCTTTGGTTTCTCAGGAGTTTATTTGCTCTTTATAATTATCCTCTTGAAGTCATAATCTTGGTTTCTGTGGTAATTAGGTTTTCCGTAAGTTTTTGGTGGTTCTTTCAAGGTGACCATGGGCTAGGCTTCCAATAATTCAGTAATAGCATCCCAATAGTGTCATTAAGACCACATTTTTCCAATATAGAGGCTAAAATCATGTCTAAAGATATATGAGTCTATTATTATGTCCACATGTAGACAGCAGTAAGTTGCCTTTTTTTTTTTTTTTTTAATTGCTGATGTTGGGAACTCATCTGTGTCAGAGGCTTAGCATTCCTGAAAATCCCATTACTTACCAATGTTTCTAAATCTAGCCAATTTTTTTTTTTAATTTTTTTTTTTTTTTTTTTAAATTGTGACCTACTTAAATAGGAGCTGTAACAAAGCTGCTCAATCGTGAGTAAGAGCCAGGGAACAACAGTAGGAATTAATCCATTTAATCCAGAAATATAAAGGTCATTCCAGCCTCATTTTAAAAATACTGATAACCTTATCTATCATGAAATGTTTTTAAAACTGAACACAGAATATCAGCTAATTGAAGCTTTGTATCATAGCCTTGCTGGGTTTTGGTGATAGCTTGTATTTCCATTTATTCCTGTACAGATGGACTCTATGACACCACTACCCAACAAGAAAAAGTTTATGAACCATGTAGATATGGCAGAATGTTTGCTAGTTCAAAAGGCTAATCTAAAGTTATTACATCATATACCTGTACCTTAATTTTCTATATTGAAATGAACTTTTAATTGATGCAAGTCACAGGAAAAATAACACAATGTGTTAAGTTTGTGTGGTTTCAAATGCCTGTCTCTGTTGCAAGCAGTATGCATTCATTGCATATGTAAACAAATTTCTTACCAGACATTATCAGTTTCTCATTCAAATTCAGAGTTTACAGTAATCTTCATATGACCTTCCACACAGATATCATGGAAGAGTTATGGGTGAAGGGGGCTACCTTTTCCACATTATACACTTGATTTTCAATAGTCTAGCATGGGACATAGGCAAAAATACTGTAAAGGTAACCATGCCGTCAGATACAATTTTGACTGCTTCTTCTGTTCTCTACTGCTTGGCATTATTTAGGCTATTCTGAGTCCCAAATGTTGTATTAAAACATTCCTTCAGGGCAACAATTCTTTTGAGATGAGCTGCTTACATCAGCAATGACTTGGCACCTAAATCCATTATATAACATATCTGCCTGGGATTCATATGAAGTACAGGGGCTGAATTTGACCTGCAGATTATCCTGGAAAAGAAGATAATTACGAGGGTTCATTTGTATTTCTGCCATATTATAAGACAGATACAGATTGCATGATATAAAAAATGCCTTTCTTGTACTTAAAAATTTTAAAGCTGTTTGAATCTGATACTATTTCCATGAACAACACACATTTATTTTATATAAATGCTCTGAAAAACACTAGCCTCATCCCTGGAAAATAAATAAAATTTAAAAAAAAAAAAGTCATCCCTGATAAGAAGAACATATAAACATTATTTAACACATGAAAGATTGTCCTGGTTTCATCTGGGATAGAGTTAATTTCCTTCCTAGTAGCCGGTATAGTGTTATGTCTTGGATTCAGTATGGAAAGAGTGTTGATACCACACTAATGTTTTCAGTTGTTGCTAAGTAGTGTTTAGACTAAGTCAAGGATTTTTCAGCTTCTCCTGCCCAGCCAGCAAGAAGGCTGGAGGGGCAC
>JAVJGG010000050.1:13358160-13378134 GCA_035590195.1 Aviceda cuculoides | reverse complement strand
GTAGCTGGCTGGGGTTAAACCATGACGAGATCCTACAGTAGAAACAGGATGGGTTTAGTCCTCTCCAGGCACGGCACACATGGTCTGTGAATGCTCAAGTGTTTCCTATCTGGGAACATCTTTGAGATCTAAGGATAAAAAAGAGAGACTCAGAAACTAAATTTATTGCTGAAAGGAATTAAATTCTCAGTGAAAAGATTATTCAGCACTATAAAACATCTGAAACTGCTTCATCTAACCCCCTTTGTAGATACCTGTAGTTTTACTGGATCTGTGTCTGATGCTGGAATTAATTTCTGGTTTGTCAAAATACCTGTGAAATCAGGCTCTTTCTTGAATCTGTAGCCATGTTTTCAAAGGAATAAAGTTTTAAAAAATGTTTCTTCTGCAAGTATTTCAGTAGCAACACCTGTTACGAATTGTGCTGGAAGTTGTAACTGACCTTAAAACGAGGTTATGGCTGCGATGGCATCTGTACTTAAAGGGCTTTATCGCACCAGACAGCAACACAACAGCCACGGCCAGTCCTGCAGCCCTCCCTGGCAGCCCGCAAACTGGGCAAAGAACAAAATGGGGCTCTGAAATGTTTATAGGTACGACAGATCGATTGACCTCTGAGAGATACACAGCTTGGGACAGCCTCAGTGCTCCTGTCCCCCACCTCCCTCGCTTGCCCTCCTCTGGGGCTGTGTCCCTCCCAGTCGGAAGCACTCAAGTCCCTGGGACTCCATCACCTCAGTCGATACGTCCTTAAGAGGGTCCGGGGCTGGTTTTTGGGCTGTGCCAACTACCACTTGCTCCCAGGCCCAGTTCAGGCGTTGGCGTAGGGCCGGGGCCGGCCGTTCAGCTGGGCTGTAGCCCCTGGGCTGAGGGGTTTCAGTGACACAGAGCCAGGCCGCTCCGTGCTCGCCGGCTCAGGGCAGGGGACAGCAGTAGCTGTGTCCCAGGTAACTTCTGATTTTCTCTACTTCACCTTCCTTTGGTGGGAAGAGCGATGGGCTCATGCTGCTGTCATGAACTTCTCAGCTGCCGCTGCGCTTACAGGGTGCCATGCATCCTCTCTTGTCTAACGCTTGATTTTTTATAATCCGCTCCAACTGCCACTTAACCAGAACAAAACTGAATTGTAACATTGGCAGGAGCAGAGCAGATGTTTGGAAATAGGTTTTTCTCCTAACGAGTGGGGCTGTGCCCCAGACAGTCTCAACGCAGCATTTTTCATTCTCTCTGGTTTTTGGTATGGTTGTAGCCACGTGCAAATGGATGCCTCACACCTGTAGAGCTCCTAACCCTCTCTCATGGCCCACAAGAGCCTTTTCTAGGCTGAAAACTCATTTTTATTCCAAGGGTGACTTGGAGCTCCTGAGGGAAACCAGAACACGCCTGCACTCACTGCTGTGCCCTGGAGACAGAGACGGCATCTTGTGAAAAGAGTAGTCAGCCTAACTTGAAGCCAGTAGGTGAATAACAACAGAGAAGCAAACCCAAGTAATTTTTCGTGAATTTAGTAAACAAGATCAGCAAGCCAGTGGCTGCATTATTGTTAAGGTTTATGTAGACTTTTCAGCAAAATTAACTCGGTGTCAGGTGCTCAAGGAACAGCAAAAGACAGTTTAAAGTAAAGTTTCAAAGAACTAGTGGTTAAAGTATTACAAATAGTTAAAATTAAGTGGTAAGAAGGTTCAGTGCCTTTGTAGCCTTGGAAAATTCTCATTTCTCACCTGGAATGTTATGGGATATAGAAACTGTTTAGACTACAAGGAATGCTATGATTAAAACTGAGGTGACAAACCAGTTATAAACTGGAAGTGAGGGTTTCCAGCACACACAACACCTTGGGCCAAGAGCTTAGCTGGCTTACAGGCATGCAACTCAGTTAACAGCTTTATCACTCTTTAACACCTGATAATTTACCTTTTTAGGTAGCTTTGTACTTTACACATTCAAAGAGTACTTGAGAGTTAAGGAAGTTTGGAGGGTTTTCAGTTCCACCGTTATCTTGCTTCATTTACACTTCCTCCCTTTATTCCTGAGCTGATCCCAGTGCCTGCTTTCTATCTTGCAGGGCTACTTTCTCAAAAGACGTCACTAACTTCAGTTATTTTTGCTCACAACCTGTGAGCCGGCGTTATCCCTATTGCGTACACTCAGGACGAGGGACAAACACATCAAAATAGTCTGCCTGGAGTCATGGGGGAAACCTGCCTCAGAGCCGGCAGCAAACTGGAAGCCCCAGGAACAGGGGTGAGCCGGAGAGGGTTAGTATTTGTAAAGCCGTTTAAGAGCCTCCAACCACAGTTTCTGAGGACAAGGAAGGATCCAGGCTGAAACACTTGGCTACGGACACATCGGACCAGCTCTCCGCTCTGCCGGCTTTCTGAAGTGATGCCTCAGTGAGGTGTCCTACAGCCGCCTTTCTCGTACGATGTGTAGGGGAAGGCTGTGCAGGTCCGTGGCTGCTGCCCGTCCCGTAACTGCCCCAAGACCAAATGGTATAGAATGGCTGGAGGGCGACTGCAATCCTCGCAGGTTCCCCAGCCGCTCCGCCACAGCCTTTCCTCCGTCTCCAGGATTCACTCTCCCAGAACAAGGCTGCGTTATACTGGTAACAGTCGCGCAAGTCTGCAGCTCGCCTGAGTCCTCATCCCTCCCACGCTCAGAAGAGAGAAAAACTGGTTTTAGGGCTGTCAGTCTAGAATCTCTCATAAGAAAAACTCTCTACCCCCCAAATCTTGAGACCAAGACTTTTTTTTACTGAATCATTTTAAAATTAATCACAACTGAGAATACTACGCAATTTAGAAGCCCTCTGTACCTGTTACTCACAGAAGGCAGGTTAATATTTCAGTACTCTGCATCAAGAACAACTGTGGAGTAGTGTCTAAAACAGGCAAAACCTCATTTTTTCCAAAGATACAGCTGCTGACTAGCACAGCAGAAGCAGACTCATCCTCTGATATTTGGATTTTTGTCAGAAAGAGGTGACCAGTAGAATCACAATTTCAGACGATAAAACTCCCTTAAGCTGCTGGATTTCATGGAATTTTTTGTTCTTCTTTTCTCCTGTTGAAGAAGCAAATCTGCCCAGTGACAACTAGGAATGAAGCTGTGGTCTGAAGCAGTAGTCATGCCACCTGGGCGAGGTGACTCAGGCAGTTACTAGTTATCTGCTTCCCCACCACAAGCTTGTGTCTCTACCAGGTCAGGACCAGGCTGGGTAAACTTGTCCCATAGCTTGGGTTTTACTTACTGCCAGTAGTATTAGGCAGGACTTGTATGGTTAGGGAAGAGGCTTGCAGGGAAGCATGTTACTCGTTATGAGCCTTTGCCTTTTGTATAATATATTTGTTTAATCCTGAGGGATACAGCCTGTCGCTGAAAAATCTAATATATGAGATTCAACTTTAAAAATACAGCACAGTGTTCTGTAAATTCCAGCCAGGTGTATTTGGCTACATTTCATTCACTGTTCCCTATGAGAATTCTCTTTCATATTTTCTGCAAGCAAAAATGTGAGGGATTGTTTACTGTATTGCTGTAATGTAATGTAATGCAATGTAATGTAATTGATCTCTGGGAAAGCTTGAGTGAATTTGATCATCACAAACCAGGAAACGTTTCTCAGAACTCAGACTTCACTGCAAGGAAAGTGTTATCGAAAAAACCAGAAAAGCTCACAAAGCAGAGTTTAAACCTGCAGCTGGCCTGATGGAAGGAGGTTATTGAGACATGCCTTGAACACTCTTTTCGATGTGCACTGGGCATCAGTGGATGGTGTTTAATTGCTCCTTCTGCTACCACAATGTTTGTTTTCTGGATGATTATCACACATTTTTTGTGTTTTAGGTCTATTTACCTTCACGGTCTGCTGACAAGGTGCTAGAAAATAGTATACCTCTTCCTTTTTGTTCAAAGGTGTATTGATTTCTAGACAACTTCTTTGGTAGCTGACAGTTTCTGCCCAGAACTCAATGTAGATGGTGTGTGAAGAATCAGCTGCTGACTGCTGGACTAGTATTTATTTTTAGACTTTACCACATAAACATGTCCATGATTCACAGTTAGGGATTTTCAAAAAGCAAGACTCTTCATTCTGAAAAACAGGGTGAGTCAGATGCTGATGTGAGAAAACCGATTAAAACATAGTCTGAATAAGAAAACAAAAGGGCAAACCACGTCAGTTTGATACTTGGTCTCTTGCAAGACTGAATTGCTATTAGTCAGTTAATACCTGTGCAAGTACATGGTTTTCTCCCCATATTTATATGCTAGATTTTATCCTTACATGAAGGAACTCTTAAGCTCCAAACCAAGACCGGAGCTTGAGGATACGTGTCTCTGAATATACATGGCAATGAGAATGCGGTTGAGCTCTTTTACCGGAGTAGTTCAACACCTGCACTCCCATTTCACGCTGCCAGCAAAGAACAAAGTTTACAGTACAGACAGGAATCAAACTTGCACCTCTTGGTCTTGGTCCACATTGACCATCCAGCCCAGCCAGGCTTTTCCCTTTCCAGGTTCTTGGCATGCAGAAGTTGAAGCCAGGGATCTCCTCCATCCCTAGGCAAGCACCTTCCCCAAGGAGATCCCTGGCTGTGGCTCGGATAAGCCAATCCTGCTGTGATGGAATGGGGAGTTTTTATTCCTCCCTTCCCTTCTTCTTGGCTCTTCACCTCACACAAGAGGTTGAGGGATGCTGTTGTAGCCTTGCTTGCGCTACAGATATGCACCAAAACCCTACAAAGAACAACCAGAAATGTACGTGGAGGCACTCTGCTTCCCAAGTGCATGGACACGGATCTGTTCTGCACTCAGGGTTACAGAAGAAAGTAACCTCTGTGGCCTTTTGTGTCTGGGATTGAACAACTTAAATTGCAACACTTGGAGAAGAAAGAGGCAAACAGCTCTTTGTCACTGGAGTTTCATTTTCAGAAATGAAGGCACTATGCTGAAGTGCTGGCATGAAACACTGCTCACGTTGCCTCGGCCTTGTGTGCCTTCTCTTTGCTCGGCACCGGGCAGCCTCCCTGCTTTGTTCTAAGAAACACTGAAAATAGAGCCCTGCAGCTTTTTTCAGTTCACACAGAGCCCGGGGACTGCTCTAACAATTTAACACTCTGAACAGTTGAATTACATTAGCCAGGAATGTCCCCTGGCACTGTTTAATTTACCAGCATAGGCATAGCCCAAGTGTCTCTCTGAGGCCAGACCGTGAAAGATCTCCTAGCTGTAGGGGGTAAGCTCTGAGCGGGCTGGGGTGCTGCAGAACACACAGGTGGTGGGGATGCCCTCTGCCACTCCTGGGCATGGTCAGTGTTCTTTCCACTGCAGAAAAGGGATGGCTAGAGCTTTCGACACACACACAAGGTGCCATGTCTTGTGGTGTCTCTTCTTTCTTCTTCACCCTTTGCGAATGGAAGCCTTTCTTGAAGCTGATGGCTCTCTGCAGGAAGACTCATAGGGATGGCTGAAGAGAAATGTGCCTGAGAATCCTTTTTTCTGGTTCCTGATGATGGCAAAATTCCCACTGACGTGAACAAACTTCTACTGCTGTAGATTTACTGTACATTCTTAATCCCAACTGCCCCGAGGCAAGAACATCCTCAAATACTTGTATGTTCTCCATTTCCTAACAGACAATCCTTTTTCTGATTTAAGAGAAAAATCTGTAAGAAATGACTTTTTGAAGCAACTCAGCTGAAGAGAACGTTTTTCCTGGCTTTCATGCAGATCCAAGTTCTGAAAGCACTACGCTAGTTTTTTATTAATACTCATCTCTCACTTTCATCAATCTCCTCTCCGGCACAAAAGCTCATCTGTAAGCTATTAGTGTCCTACCTTCCGAGCTCAGATCGGCACATCTGTTGCTTATAAGTGGGGTTTGATATCAGTGAGAGATGACTCCATCATCCACCAGATTTATCACTTTAAGGGGAAGAAAACATGCCCAGCTGAATATGCTGCTGGAAAGCATACACGTCCCTTAAGTAAATAGACCTCTGTTTGAGTTTCCTATTGGTCTGGAGACAAATGAAATAAAAATCATGGGCTTTGATTGCTACCAATAAATCTCCATGCACTGCTGTTGTCAAGATGGGCAGGTATTATAAATTCAATGCTTCCGAAAGGGGTATACTGGAAACAAAATATTTTTTCTTTCATCTTTTCAGTCATTATTTGGATCTCTCCTGCAATTGGATTCAATATTAAAGAATATTACAGTTTGTTTTAGAGTTCATTTCATACTTAAGAGTACAACAACAACTTTTGTTCTCTTTCCACTTACAGGAATAGGTTATGTTTGTTACGACAGCAGATGGTAACCAAAAAAATACAGTGCCAAGTACTTCTTCAGGTGACTAGTGCCAAGACTTTATTCAAGAAAGCCAGTAGAAGCCCCAGTTCCACAGTCCTGGCAGTCTTGATAACAGATAGACAAGGACATACCTGTTCACGAAAAATGTGACCACATCCTCCCAGTCCTTCCGAGACTTTCAGAAGTGTTGCAAGTACTTGTGTTGGCACGCTTGACAGAAGCTGACTAGCTGAAGTCTTTTGTTTATAAAAGTGCTCGATGATTTGTGGCCAAATGTCAGCTTGCTCCATGCAGGCTTCGACTTGGCACATGAGCTGAGCCTGGCTAGAGATGCCCAATCTCCCAGCAAGGCTTTCCAGTCCTGGCTTACTGTGCTACCAGGGTTTCAAAGCTTCTGCTCAGCTGGGAGCCCTGGCAGCCCTCACTCACTCCTGGCTGCAGGAAACGCTCTAGGTGATAGCCTCAAAAAAAATCTGGCAGCAAAATTTACTCAGCTTCAACAACCGGACAACAGTGAAAATCTCTGAAGAGCTTGCTTGCAAATTATTGTCTGAGCTTGTTTTGCATGAAAAGGTACTCAAGTAATGTTTTATGGATTTCCATATACAAGCAATAGAGGCTGTTTTCAGATAGTTTGTTGGAGGAAGAAGCTACAATTGTTAAAGCAGTTATTGCAAATGCAGCATTAGCAGTACAATAAAGCTACCTAAGTTCTTTCAGAACTGGTGAAGTCAAAAGAAATGGAGACAAAAATAGGAAAAGAGCTAATTTGGGCACATGGTGAAGAGGTATGGCTTTCTTACAGTCAAAATCTCCCCCCACTTTAGGGAAGGATTGCTCTGAGGTGCAGGAATATGCAGTACATAGCTTGTAAGTGCACCCATGAACCCCCAAATCCTCCATTTCTTCTCTGCTTCAGTGACTGGAAGATAGATAAAATGGATACTCATATTCAGACTTCAGTGGTGTCTGTTCCATGGACTGACTGACTAGAGACCAAAGGAAGTCTGTGGCAACACATTTCTCTTATTTGCTTGCCCCGATGTGTAGGAGTGTGCACTCAAGAGTTCTTTATTATGTCTAGTATGCTAACCAGCTTAAGAAAAATATAATTTGCCCTTGCAAACCTTGCCTTGTTTATAAACAAAGGTACAGAGGGAAAAATAAATTGTGAGAATTACAACAAGTATAACTATTGAGCTGTGCCGTAGCATAAGTACCCAATAGAGACCTGTCACAGCCTTGTGGGAGCTGAGTTAGCACAATGTCTTCTTTCATTCGTGGAAAGACATAAACTTAGGTACCTCAATTATTGCTGTTCAGTAACTGATTAGTTTGCAATATAAAATAAGTGCAGCTCCTGGGATGCTTTGTTCTGACTGCTCCCATCATGCTTTCACTTTCCTTCTATTTTCACTATAATATGTTCCTTTTACTTGCCATTACAGATGAATGAAAGCTCAGTTATCAGCGCAGGAGTTACCTCTGGTGAAGGAAACATGTACTCAGAATAGAAGTATTGTGCCACCAGCTGTGTTAAATTGCTGCCTCTAAGCTATTGCGGGACAATTCAAGCCTGTTGTAAAATAGATAGCAGGAAGGCATGCGTGTTGCCAAGGAAACCCTTGGCTGCAAGTTATTGTACAAATAACACCGGGGTGGGGAAGATGTGGCTAACAGAAGAGTGGGGAAAAATGAAGAAGCGCCTGGGATGTCTCTCTGCCTGGGGGAGGGTCGGAAGCAGAAGCAGCAAAACAGATTTTCCACTTCAAGTAGTCGACCTTTCTTCAGCTGGGAAAAGCACGGAAAGTAGGTCCGTCCATGAGAAGTGATCGGGGAAGCAAACAGAGGCTGGAGGGTAGAAATAAGACCATGATGGGCAAGCCCATGCACTGTGGGGTGGAGAAGCAAGAGTGACCCCTGCACCTTCTCGTACTGGCTACGGGAAGAGAAGCTGGTGTAAACCGCTGCTGGGTTTGCCCAGAGCTACGCAAGAGAAGTGGCGGACGGTCTGCGATAAGGGTGGTAGGTAGTGGCAAGTAGGGAAGTAAGGGAAATAAGGAAGAGGGGAGCCAGCACTGTAACACATGTAAACCTGGAGACAGATTCAAAACCAAACCCAATACATTTACGGTCTCCAAAGATTATCTATGTATAGCTTCTCTAAGGTGTGTGGACAAGTTGTTAGTAGAATTCAAAGTAAAACAGTGAGCAATGGATTCAACTCACTGCAGCAAGTCACACATATGCCATGACAACATGAGTGTGTGCCAAAAGCTTGTCTCCTCCTCTAGACCTTACAGATAGTGTCTATAATCCATCAGTGGCTTCAACAGTCATTAGTGAAGTGGTCACATTAGCTTTCATCCATTTTACATGCTTTACTGCTTTGCAGCTGGAATCTGAGCGCTGCGGTGCTGTGAGAAGTACGGCTGGGGTAGTGGGGACTAGCAGAGAAAGCAAAGGGCTTGCAGCTCAGGAGAAGGGCTGATTTCCTCCCTGCCAGTGACGGGAATAGGTCATTTCACCTCCTCATACCTTCCATGCCTCATTCGGTAAAATGGGATAACATTTATCTGTAAAGCAGTCTGAGCTATGGGTCGGAAGAGTGCTCTATAAGAGTTGACAGCATTACTAACTTCAGGCGTCTATGTATAGAGCAAATCAGTGCACATGCATGAGTACTCCGGAGCAGATGAGGAGCCTAAGTACCCACTGGGCTATGGCATCTGGCACGCTCCAGCACGCGCCTTCGCGGTGATCAGAAAGATCTTGCTGACCTGGACTCCTTCTTTCTGACCGCAGACGGTTACAGCAAAGCCAGAGGGGATGGGAGGCAGCAAGCGCTTGCCGCTTGGGATCATTGCTGCTCACCTTAGGTAACCAGCTTCTCCTGTACTTTCTCATAGCATAAGAGTTCACAGGCGTAACTGCCCATTTAGCATCTTTGTGTGAAGGTTGCTAGTCGCTTTGAAAGCATTACAGAGCTAGACCTTAGCTTGAGAAAACCTCTTCTGACTGTGGAAGGGCTACTGAGGTCCATCCTAGACAACTTGCAGGGTTGGACCCATGGTTCCCACCTTTGCAGATAAATGCAAATATTGCAAAAGTAAGGCCAGGTGTTGGGAAACATCTGCCAAATGGTTCAAACCATGATAGAAAACATCTGTGTCGAGTGGTCCAAAATACAATCTCCCATCCAGGAACTTCATCAGGTCTCTTCAGAGTCCAAACAGATGAGCCCTTAAGGTATTTCGCTTTTGGAAGCTGCCATGCACTACCCAGTGCTGTCATGTTTAGTGCTGATACAGTAACATTGCCTTGAACTAGAAGTCACAGCTGCTGGATTTATGACACAATTTCATGAACTGGGCAAGCTTCAGAACACATTTTAAAGTGACTTGTGGAGAAAAATAATCTCTGATTCTTGATTTATTAAATGAGTGAATTACAAATTAGCTTAGTATCTTTCTGCAATAAGTTGTTTTAATTTTTCAATTAAGCTGAAAATCATTAATCCAATTTTACCTTAATGAATAAACACCTCCAGTCAGCATCTGTTTTAGCAGAAAGATTTCAGAGCGAGTTATTTTCTCCAAAAGAGAGAGAGATCGTGGCTTTTTTCCACTTTCAACTTGCCATTGCTCTCAGAGGCCTAAGATGGAGAATGTAGGATGAAATAGATACTGTAATTAAAAGTATAAGTCATTGCCAGAAGATCTTGGAGGATTCCTTCCCTTTCCAGACTATCTATCCCTATTTTCACAGAATACTTATGGCTAGATGACACTATACTATTCCATCCACATCTCTGGAATGTTAATAAATACATATTTTGTTCCATTTCATTTCAGTCCTCAATACTGTCAGATTCTGTAAAGTATTAAGTTGAACTTCACTTAGAAATTCTTTAATGTTAGACTGAACTGTTCCCTTAATCCAGTTCCATTTTCCTGTCTCTATACAGGTAATATATATCAGTTTTACAGAAAGACTCCTTTTGTCTAGTAATTTATAGACATATGGGATTTTAAGCTTTGGTGAGCTTAGGATTCCTCAGATAAAAAAATAGTAGAATAATTCTCAGTGGAGAAGCTAGTGGGTCTGAATATATTTTCTGGGCACCGAACAATCAAGGACTTTTTTCATTTTTAGTATGATGAAAAGAAACAGGTTTTTCTTGCAGTTTATGCGGATTCCTGCTGGTGAAGAGCAATAGGAAAACTTTGGCCCTCGTCCCTCCTCCCAGGGCATTTAGCATTGATTGTGGTATACATGAATGAAGTCCCAGGTGAAGAGTGCAATAAGAACACCTATAGATGAAGAGGGCAACTGTTTCTTATTGGCTTTGTCTTGTGTTTAGTTGTTTTTAGATGCTACGTGCTCTGATAGGGGCCAAATATCAAATAAAATGCTGCTAGTGGGATTCACAGAGTGACATCAGTTACTCATGACTTGTTTTCATTTTCTCGTGATATTCTGTGTGCTGAAGAACACCCTCCTGAAGGTAAAATATCCAAATAATCCTTGTGGGCAAGAGGGAAAGCAGAATGATTAGATATGCAAACAAAGCCCTAACGAATACTTAAGGACTCTCATTATCAAAGAGCATTGCAAAACTGGAAGAGATCAGTGCTGTGGTGTGCCGACTGCCAGAGCTCTTCTCCGCCAAAGAGGCGTAGTCAAATTCCTCTTTTCTTTGTGCAGTCAATCTTTGTATCATTTCTGAAAAGCATTCTCAAGTGCATCTCTCAAAATGATTTCAGGCAGCTGCCCCAGCTTTGCCTTGCCTACCAGGGGTTGTGCTGGCACATTAGCCTCCTTGCCTTCAGAAGAAGTGAAAGGCCAAAAGTCCACAGAATAAACTGCAGATGAGGCAGACTAATTGGTCTCAAAATTGAAACATATGGCTTCTTTCAGGATCTTGACTTTTTAAATACTTGTTTAAAGTAAACATTTGCAATTCCTCATGAAAGGCACTTTCCTCCCTGAATCCTCTTGACCCTCAGTGACCTTTCTTACCAATTGCACATTGCTTTACCCTTGGGGATGATTAAATCTTGAGAGGCTTTTTTTCCTTTTCTTCTTTTATTCCCCACATTTGTCTCCGAGGACTAGCTTAAGAACTGGCCTGAAGAAAGCTAAGCTGGGTCAGAAGGACAGAAACAGGGCAGATGCCCACCTGAGCATCCCACAGCGGTGGCTGGGGCTGGAGGGGAAGGAAGCTGCCGTTCACACATGTCCTCACAGAACTTTGTATTCAAAAAAATGGACCACAAAAAATAATCACCAAACACTGACTCACCAAAGCTAAGTTTTCAAGCTCATCTTTGAACCTAAAGGCAGCTGGAATGCCTTGTGTCCCCCGGGCAGAGGGAGCACAGGGAGAGGAAGGTGGCCTGAGGCAAAGTCATCACTGAGACAAGACATTTCAAACCTATGGCCTGTGGCTGTTGTCTTCTCTGACAGAAAAAGCCTGACAAAAGTGATTGACTCCAGGCTGTAATGGCTGGCCAAGGCAGGCAAACCCTCCCGGTTTGTCTCCAGGGTGTCAGGACATGAAAGCTGCCTGAAGTCTCTCTGAAGTCACTTTATTCATAACTCGTGTTCCAGGCTCCAAGGCACTCCCAAGCCCGGGTGTAATTGCGAGGCAGCGTCAGAGCTTGTGCGAGGGCCTGATGCTTGCTAACCAGACCCGGAGGAGTTGTCCGAGTCCTGGCAACGATTGTTTCAGCCTTTCTTTTCACTCCTGTTTGCTCGGGAGCTAGGAAGAAGATTAGTTCTTGTAAAGCACTTCATTTTCAACAGCTCCACTGCCTAACGCCTCTGTCTGTCGAGTTAGACGTCAGCCTGCTCCTTCCGTCCTCCATGCACCAGCCCGTCCTCCAGGCACGAACAGAAAGGCAGCTGCAGGGCCGCAGCACAGCGGGGCAGGCAGCACCCGCCGCACGGAGCCATGCAGGGGCAGTGGGAATATCCCCGCTTCCCCGCATCCCCGCATCCCCGTACCCAGGCGAGCGAGAGTCCTGGGGACAACCAGACCCAGTGGTGCCACACACAAATAACGGCGTGGAGAAGCGGGACGGTGAACTGGCTGGACACAGCGCGCTCTCGCTGGAGAGATCTGCATTTGCAGCCAGCTCGCGCGGCCCCGTGTGACACCGTGGTGCGGCGTGCCTGACACCCACGGAAATTCCCAGCCCCGTACCCCCCCGTACGCTGTACGGAGGGAGGTGGGCTGTCTGTACTGCTCCTGCCATTGCAGCACGCAGGCTTACCTGAGCTGGCTTCATCCTGCCTGCTGAGCACCTTTATGCAGACCGAATAGGTATCTTGTCTAAATGAAGGGTATTTTGCTGGTTTTCATCTTCTGCTGAGCATTGTAGCTTGACTGCTATTGCTCCCCATGGTCTTCCAGAGATTTCTGTACCGTAGCCTGAAGTCCTGCCCTGAGACACCAGCAAAGCTAGGCAGGAAGACTTGTCAAGGTGTAGTGTGCCTAGGTATGGGCACAGATTACATGGGGGAGACACCTGCTTCCACCAGTGATTCCTCAACCCACGGCTCCAGTAAAGGATTCAAAAGGAAAAGAGACATCCCTGTTACTGGGTGAGGGCTCTCCTTCACAAGGACCTGAGCTGTGCAGGAATTCCCCATTCCACCCACTTTGAATTAGGACCTTGAGTCCAGATCTCGCAGGGAGTACCTTCACTTCTGCATTGCTGGATACCCTGTCCTCCTGGTTGAACCCATTTCCAGTTTGTGCAACTCAAGATTCATTGTCAGTCTTGGATTAGCAAGAGACTCTTATGTTAAAAATCACATTTGTAGGTGAAGGGATAGTCTTACACAACATTGCTGACACTGGGAGAGTTTAAATGCATGTGTTACTTGGAATGGATTCAGTCTTCAGAAAAAAGTGCTATTTAGTTTTGTTTAACCACTTGTTTAATCAAAGAATAGTTAGGAGATAGTTCAGTAAGGAATGTCTTATCATAGGATTTAGAGCTAGAGATTGTATCCGTATTTACCAGACTCCTTCAGGATGTGCTCCAGTGCCTCATTTCGCCTCCATCTGTAAAAAGAGGGATTCTCTCCCAGCTATGCCCTAGGTACCACTGTATCAGAGGCCCAAGTGTGATATAACCAACCTGATACCAGACAGGATTTTAGCTGATCTTAAACACAAGAATCAATGCCAGCTAGGCTGAACAAGATTCATGAAGTACGAGCATGATCAAACGTGAGGGCTTGCTGTGGCTTAACTGAACATCTCTGTAAGCTTATTTGTCGGTTTCTTTTATACGCAAGGTCTCAAATCTGGTGCATATGGCCATACAAACTGGCAAGTATATGTCAAAATTGTTCAACCTCATGTGCCAGCAGGCTGCACAGCCATTTTATAGGAAACATTTCTTCACAGAGTTGAATGTATACATGCCTATGCTTATCAATTATCTTTGCTGATGAAGTTATCCCTTCAAATATTCTTTTCCTTAAAGGATCCAGCATTTTATCTCACATTAACATAGCTCCTGGAACTAGGTGGGGAAGTTTCTCTCCTGCTTGCTGGTAATGAGGCCCCACAGCTCTCATTTTCAGTGCAGGTGAGATGGAGATATGCACAAACTTGTCTCTGACTATATCTAGGCTGTGGGTCTGTCTTAGTCCTTTATCTATACCTTGGTCTCTCTGGAGTGTGCCATAACTCCTTGCAGCCTGCATGCCTGGGTTTTCTGCTCAGAAATTTGGGAAAATCGTGCCTGCCCAAGCCCTCTTCAGCAAGGAGCTTGGGTGAGGCTGGGGCATCCTCTCACAGCCTTGCAGGGGCTCAGGCAGGAACCTGCCGAAGAGCTACGCAGCAGGGAGAGCATCCCAGAGCTCCACAGGGCAGTACAAGAGAGAGGACTTATTCTGGAGGTTTTTTATAGAAGAAGACTACAGTTTCAATCTGAATGGAGGTTGCGTTATTCATTCAAATATTGAGGCTGCCACTGTACCTGTTGGATGAAGAAGTTGTAAAAGTAAATGACTACCTTGGAAGTAACACACTAAAGATGTGCAAAGAGGTTTCGTCACTTAAGTTACCTCTTTAGGTGCAGATAAGAAATTCCTTCTTCCCCACTCCCACTCCAAACCTCATCAGGAACCCTCAGCGAAAACAACTCTCCCAGTCTCCCAAGAGCTGAGGCAGCACCCTGCACTCCACTTGCTAGCAGTGACCCTAACATGTTTACACACATATTCTTAAATCGGTACGGTTCAGCTGATGTTGACCAAAGAGAGCACCCATCTCTGGGGCTGTCCCTGTGGTCGTACCACCTTTAAGAGAATTCTTTCTAATCTCAGAGGACTCCGCTGGGAGGGGGCTGTCCTGACCAGTGTCAGACACATACACACTACTTCCCTGACATAATTTGGCAATACAATATAAGCAAAAGACACACTTCATGGAAAAGGCATGAGGCACACCCTGACCCAGTTGCTCTACACACTCACCACCCAGCATACGAAGAGGCTGCATAGCTAGACTGTTTCCATTAGCTGAAGTAAACACCACTTGAGAAAAGTAGGAGGGAGACATACCTCCTATTGAAATATCTGAGTACTTTCTGAAATGGAGATCTCTCAAATGTTTACTGTCTTTTTCCTAAGACCTTGTTTATAGTTACTATTAGCACGGTGCAGTAGCAGTGCCACCCAGCACCCCTTTTTTCTCATGAGTGAGATTTTGAATGGATTGGTTCAGATTCTCTTGCTGGGGGAACGTACCTCATGGAGAAGACAAAAAGCAAAGTTATGTTTATAACCTAAGACTATTTTATATTAGTGGTAAAAAACCTTCTTGTTCAGTTTTAAAACTGATCCTGTTAGAGTTTTCCCTTTGTCTCAGCTTTGTGTCTCTTAAAAGAACTGGAAAATGAAACATGTTTTGGCTATTCTGATAATCAGGGAATCTACATATGAAGAAGACTGGTACTTCTTCTCGGAAGAGAGTGTCACCCATAGCTCAAGGGCTGATTCCTGGGCTGAGGAAGAGACGTCTAGGAGCTGCCATCTCACCTTTCACTGCCCTTTGAAATTCCAGCCCCTGCTGCTATCTGCGCCACTGACTGCAGCCCATAAACCTCTGTGCAGAATGGGACTAGCAGGCATGTTCATCACCTCTCACATTTTTTTTTTTTTTTTAAATGAAGGTGGGAAGAGCATGCACAGGATCCCGAGCCCAGGCCACGCTAAGCCGATGCAGACCCGATGATCTCTCCCCTTGCTGACAAAGCAAGCAGCCCAGAGACCCCGGCTTTTCTGCCCCAGCTCTAGGTGTGCTCAGCTCCACACTCCGCAGGGCCAGGGTGGGCTTCCCTGCAGGAAGGGCAGGGAGCTGAGGCCAAGGGGCAGCGAGGAACAGGACCTTTGGGTGCTCCCCAGGCTCCGAGCGGGGCTCCGCTGCCAGCCGGCAGATCCTGGATGCTTTTTCCAGCCGACAGGCTCTGTTGTCATTTTAACTGACGGGTCCGCTCCCGCGATACTGGCACGCTTTCCGCTTTGTTGACGGGTAGGAAACATCCGTTTCTGGATGACTGAATATACCAAGCTCTGCTTTGGTATTCTGGCCATCTGCAGCCAACGTTATCCCTAGTTCTGCACAAACAGAGCAGCTGCCTCCTGCCACGGCCTGAGCTGACCCTGCCTTCCCTCGGCTTCTCTGCGCTGCACTCTCAGCCCGTACCAACAGCCCTGAGCTGAAGGGAACGCAAAAGGTGCATTTACAAGGGGTCTTTTCTGGGAGGTGGAAGCCTGCCTACAGCTGAAGCTGCAGAGATGCAGATAGGATGCTGCCGAGGGCACCCTGAGTCCTTCACATCCCTGCTGAATGACAAATTATTAAACTTGGGCCTGGAGCTATATTAATGCAACTGTGCAGCATCGGTCTGGTTTGTAGGGTGGGCGCAGCGAATCTTCTCCTGCTGGCCAAACACCGTGACCATGCCTCAGGGCGTTTCCTTTCTAAAACAGAGGTTAATACCTCCGCCAAAATGGGGATGTTGCACAGCAAAGTTTGCAAGGCTCTCAGATGTGATTGGGGGCCACCAGCAATAATATTTCAGATAGGTAGATTACAGGCTGGTGATTGACTTTGTGAGTTTCCAGCTTACTTTGACTATTCTCTAAATTAGGAGAATAAAAGAGCTTTGCTGCTGAAAGTTTGCAAAAACATTCATCGCTCAACTAAAGATCTATCTTGTTACAGCTAAGGGAAAGCAGTTGAAACTGTAGAATGACTGATTTCACTAGGACAAGCACAAGCTGTTGCTGTGTGCAACTGGCAGCAAAATTCAGCAGTGTGAAGGGATCAATGGCAGAAGATGTGAATATAAAGCAGATAAAATCTAGATCACTAAGGCTGTGTACTGCAAATTCATGCACACGAAATATGTGATGCAATGAACAGTCGAATGAGAATTTCAGCCATAATTTGATAAGCCTTGAGTGGTTCTAAATGAAGTGGAATAGAAGAACAGAGCCAACAATTTGCAATCATATTTCAGATGAGTTTCTCTTAATATATATACACTTTAAAAAGCATGAGTGTTATTACGTAGAAAGAGAACAACAGAGGGTGATTTTATGCTGTCTGCAGTGATGTAAAGAATAATTTTGGCCGAGTAGGTTAACTACTTACTGTTGTTTTAAATTTGCCTCCGACCTATCTGTTCATTGTTGCAACCTCAGTGCTGTAACATGGCCTGCTTTGGTTTTTTTTGCAGGTTTACATAGCACAAGAAAGGAGCACACTGCAGAGTGACCTCTGCAAATAGCTTTGCAAATTAATGTTCCATATCTCTGCCTGCAATTAGACACTGGTAACCACAAATTAACCTGTCAGGGCAGTTTCATACTTTGCAAAACTCAGATAGTTGCAAAAGTGATGTGTCCAAGCAATAAACATGTTTCTGGCATTCACAGGCGGTTGCAGCTGCTGAGACAGGCAGCTGTTTTCAAGAATTTGGTCATAAAGGAGAAAAGGATGGCTTGCTTAGCTGCTGCAACAAATGTTAACTTAGCTGAATGTAGTAGCTATAGTTCAAAGGTGAATTAAACAGACCAGGAGAGGGGCACATGGCTTGGGGCCACATGGGTAAACTCTGCTACCCTTAAACAGGCTGTCCAGGTCTAAATTACCTATTTGGAACAGCCCCTGGCCTGTGCCGTCTCCACAAAACGTGTCCATCCCTTTTCTGGGAGAGGCTGGTCACCATGAGACCAAGCCTAACTGGGAAGCCTGATACGCACACGTGCCACTGCCTGAGCCAGTGCCCCGGTGCTGTGGGGCTCACTGGTGTAAATGCAGACACTGGTGACATGGGATGATGTAATAGCAAATCACGGCTGCATCACACGGCTCCAGCAACACGAGGCGGTGGTGTCAGGAAAGCTGAGCCTGTCCTATAAAGCTGTCTGTTGTAGAGCAGCAGGGGGATACGAGGGAAATATCCGAATGCCCTGCCTCCTTTCCTTGCCACTGACTTGCTTTGAAAGGGAGGAAGAGGAAGAAAAGGCACTGCGTCTCTTAACAGCTGAAATACTGACCTTGCATAGGTTTACACACAATCTTCACTTGGTATATTAGGGTGTAGTCTGACTTGACCTCAAATGTGATCTTAGAAACACTTCAGCAGCTGTGTAAGAGTTTATCATTGATGCAGGAAAGTCTCCTTCTTTGTGTGCTTTAGAAGACAATCATGCTATTGACCCATGCTGGTTTTTATAATACTTTCACAGTTGTTTTTTTTCAAAGAAAGCTGAGAGACTGACCAAATCTTAGAAATAATCCCCTTAAGCCTTTAAACAAAAGGGCAATATTGACCCAAAAACCAAGTAAGTAATGGTGAAGGGGTACCCAGGGTGGAACAGCTTCATGTGGCAGTAGCAGGGCAAAACACAGCACTGCCCTAGGGGATGAGAGGATGATGCTGGCTGCAATAGCCAGGGACTGGACTTTAAATCCAGGGAAGACTGCCCCGCTCCCGGGCTCCTGCAAGGTTGCTCTGTAAGTAACTTCAAAATCCACACGCAATTTTTTACTGGCATGAGGCCATAGACTGCCCAGTCTTTGCTCCCCTGCATCTTCTCTGTACAGAGAGGGAAAGAAATAAGAAAGAATGCTCTTTCTTTGAAAGCTTTAGTGTTGTCATAGGAAAGATAAATTATCCAGTGTATATAGTCATTCTCACACTGGTCTGGTAGGTTGATGTGAGATATGGAGAACTAATACCACAGTGGTTTGGATGAAGGGTAGAAGAAGGCAACTTCAATTTCTGCTTACTAAACATTTGTAGCAGAAGGAGGAAAAAAAAAAAGGAAAGTAAGTAAATATAAAATACTTGAATTCCCAAGAAGGAGAATGAAAGAAGTGTCACCACAGGACGTAGCTGCTGTGCTCTCTCCCAGCAAGAACTCTGGGTGCAGATCATAGACTTTTCAGGGTCTGAGGGCATTACCAAAGGTAGCCTGAATATATCAGGAACATTTCTCATTTTTATAATCTCTTAATAACAGGCTACACTCTCATAGGACACGCCAGGGATGTGAACTTTGGCTATAAATTGCAGGAATTGCATGGCTGTTTTCTTCTGCCCTGAGCACCTAAATACTCCCAAGGAGGAAGATGAGAGCCATCCATGGTCAGCGAGGGCAGAAGTATTTGCATCTGCGTGGATCAGCTTAGAAAGCATTATTAAAAGCAAGCATAAAATCTGGCATTTTAATTGCAGGTGTCCCTGAGGGCAAGAGCCTTTCAAAACCCACAGACAACTCCATTAATGAGACAGGATGCAAAGGAAGCACCGTACTGCTGTAAAACGTACTGCACGCTCCCTCCGACTGACCAGCCTGTCTCAAAACCAACCCAGTCTAGCCCCATTTAAGTACAGTCAAAACAATCATCTGCCCAAAGACAATTACTGCCTTAAGCAAGAAAACTATGTCAAAGCCAGAGAAAAGAGGTTATATGGAGCCCAGCAGAGCCTCAAGTCTGCAGTCAGGATCAAGGGACGGTACAAATGCCAAGAAAGAGCAGAGAAGTGAGTTTACCTTGCGCATTACAACAGTACTTTGTCTGGCCCATACTTGCATTTAACAAGTTGTCTCGTCACCATAAGTGACAATGGCACTTTTTTCACTGGAAGATGCCTGCTTATCAAAACAGAATTTCTGTTCCAACAAACACGCTCATTTTAGCTAAATCTCTGCAGGACATCAGTTACAGAAAAGCACTTCCAGCTCAGATGGAGAAGGGAGGAGAAACACTGCAGAAGAGCCAAGTGCCCGGGAGTGACAGTGCTCACCTTGGCCGAGAACAGAGTGGTTCAGTGGACTAAATTAACAGAAACCAACAATTACTGGTCTTTGCCCTGGACTCGAGTACCCTCTTCTCATGGTTTAACCCCAGCCAGCAACTAAGCACCACGCAGCCGCTCACTCACTTCCCCCCCCACCCAGTGGGATGGGGGAGAAAATCCGGAAAAGAAGTAAAACTCATGGGTTGAGAAAAGAACGGTTTAATAGAACAGAAAAGAAGAAACTACTAATGATAATGATAACACGAATAAAATGACAACAGTAATAATAAAAGGATTGGAATGTACAAATGA
>JAVJGG010000050.1:13313830-13358060 GCA_035590195.1 Aviceda cuculoides | reverse complement strand
GCATACTGAACTCAAAACACAGCACTGTACTAGCTACTAGGAAGACAATTAACTCTATCCCAGCTGAAACCAGGACACCTCCAGAGCAGGATGCGTCTGGACAGGAGGAGCCAGGAGGAGACGCAACACACAACACCAGAGCGTGAGGTTACCTGCTCGATCAAGGAAACCTCATTGTTTAATTTATTTCAGGAAGGACAAAATAAACTGGAAAAGAGGCAGCCCGTGCCATGGGTAGGGTCCAGGTTGCAGGGAAGGGCAGGGACCCAGCAGCACGCCTTTCTCAGATACCACTTCTTCTTCACAGTCAGTATGTCACCAGCAAATGAGAGCAGCCTTGTGTAGCCTTCTCCAAAACATTTGGCTCCAGGTGTAACCTTAGACAGTTGAGTTTCAGGAGGAGGACTGAAGCCAGGGAATGCAAAATAAGTGAGGTTATTTGTTTACAGAAGAAAAGCATCTGATCTGAGAGGAATTTCAGAAAGAGGAGACTTAGGCACAAAGCTCAGGACAGCCTAGCACAGATGTCTTGCTACACTAGATTAAAAACAAAAAGAAAGAAGAAAAAAGGAGAAGAGTGTGAATTTAGTATTATATCAATCAAATAAAATAATTTATTCTAAATTCAGGAGCCCGGTCTAGCATAACGATCATAATGATCTCTTAATAGGCTTGGTCAAAACCCATATTCTGCCTTTCTGTTCCTTACCTATTTCCCTTCAACTGCCTAATGGCTTCCTCTGGAAAGGTGTGACAACATCTTCCCTTCCTACTTCAAAAATTGCTTTTTGTTTATTAGTTAATAATTTACTAGGAGCCTCAGGTAGTACTCCTTTGTAAAAAAACGCATGGGCAATCCCAGCCGCGAAGTCAGCCCTGGCACTGTTACACCTCCACATCAACATGAATTTACCTTCCAGCTGTTCAGCACAAGGTAAAGAGCCACCGCATCCCTGCTTCATCAGCACCGTTATTAAATATCTGCCTCCATGTGGAGGCATCCTGAAGGGCCTGAAACACTCATGTTACTTTTGCACCAGGAGATGGAAGGCAGGTCTAAAACTTCTTGGAGCCTCTCTGCTTTTGCAGCTCCTGCCCAGAGGATGCACGCTGTCTGTAGGAGAACCAGACCTTGGCGTTATTTACCGTCAAAGCGCGCGGGAACGCAAGCGGACGTGCCCTCGCCAGGCCACGGGGATGAGAGGTGGGGCCGGACTGTCGTACCCCGTCCCCCCGAAAAGGGAGGGCTGAAGCCCAGGGGAGGCATCCTGCGGGGTGAGGTCTTGAGGGTCTTCAGCGTCGGGGGTGGAAGAGGCCAATTTGCAGAGCAGGTTTCCAGCCACGCTTACCTGGCAGCGCCGGTGCACCCCGAGGTGCTTCGGTCCCAGCGGGAACACACAAAAGTGGTTTCCCATGTAAAAATCCATGTCAGTGATGGCCCAGCGAAGGGCACCGTGAATCTGTTGGACAGCTGAAAAGAAATAGGTAAGGACTGGTGAGGACTGGTGAGGAAATGGGTAAAGCGGGTCGTAGGTAAGGACTGCATAGGTCAGGCCTATTTTCATGTGAGAGCTGAGGATTTGCTGTTGACATTTAAGCCCTGGTTCTTTTGAAGGCCAAGTCCTCTGCTCCCCAAAATTGGCATACCCATACTGATTTAGTTGTTTATTTGCATGTCTTTTTTTGAGGCAGATCAAGCATTTTCTTTTCAAGCGGAAATTTCATTTAATGATAGAATTATTGGCTTGGGTAAGTTTTACTGAAACATAATCACAAACGATATTCTTCGTGGAGTACTTTTGTAGGAAGCCTGACTATTAATATCGCATACTATGCACCACTGAAAGGCCAGTTACTGGGGATTATGTAAGAAAAATCTTATTTACTTGATTTATGTTTTCAAAGAGTAGAGGCGAAACATAATAAACGAAGACAAATTCACATGCAACTTTACTGAGACAAAGATTTTGGTATGAAATACATAGTTTGAATGCTCTAAACATTCTATTTTTCTTCATAATTACATCAAACACCTTCTCCCCTGTGTCCAATACATGGGGAGAACAAACTTCGTGTAAATAAACAAAATTTAGTTTGTGTCTATAAACTTGCCTTACATATACAAATACTTTGAAAATTACAAATAATTTTGTACAACTTTTTTGTGGGTCATTGAATAGTAAGTATTAAAATGCAGAACTCATGTATGTATATTTATGTGCGTATAACTGTTCCAAGCTAAAAAATGAGTGATGGCTCTGGCCCAGGATGGGCAGCATACCTAGGGGAGAGTTTCTGTGTTTAATAAAAACTTTCCTCTGTCAAGTTGATTTAAAAACTGCAGCTGCTGTTTGAAGCTGCTGTATTTCTTGGAAACTCATTATAATCCCAACAGGGTGTTTTATATTTGAACAACAGCAGTGCATTCTAAAATTTTTTTGCTCACATGATTTTCTGTGACTATTACACAGAATACAACAGATTTTTGATAGAATTTAGAACCCATAAAAAGGGACAGATGTCTCAAAGAACTTTGCAGGTTGCATGCGGAACATTTTTTAATTTCCTTAATAAACTATATTTCTGTGCAATACTCCCGTGACAGCCAGATTTTTTAATGGTGTCGGGAGAGCATTAGATGAGTTACGCCCATCTCCTGGATGATGGGTAAACCCTGAACCAGATTTGCAAAGGTTCTTTTATGTAAATTAATGTTTTTGTAGCTATTCCTTTTGAGGGTTATTATGAAAGAAATGTTGTGACTGTTTTTTGATTTTGACAACATTTTCTAAATTAAAAGATGTCTTTCCTCTTCTACTCTTTTCTTTCCCGCCTTTGTACCATATACCTTTTTCACCGTGTATAATATACTAATTGATATCTTAATGAAATTTTCCTGGTACTTCTTCTGCTCAGTCTTGTTGCTTATGCCTTTTCCCTTTATTTACACCCCCAGTACACACACTCTACTCACACTTTTTTTTGTGGGACAAGTGTAATGGAGTGAAAGGAAAAGAAAATGAAGCCTACTACTCTCTGTTAAATCCCTCCCCAGCCCCACTCAGGCCCAGACATCTGATACAAATTTAAGCTTTCACAAAATAAGAGGCTCTTTAGAGATAGAATTACAGTTGATATAATTTTTTTTTTTTGCCATACACAAGGTCCAATAGATCCTATTGCCATAGCTGATAGAAATGAGAGGCCATAATGCTGCACATGAACTAGCAATGTACCTAGAACTGTTCTGACAGATAGAGCCTTAAACTGCTTTTTTAATGTACTCAAATAAGCTACACATAATTAGGACTAACATTGCTATCCCCAGATAGATTAATGATTAGTATGTGTGGGCTTTAATATTGCTTAGACAAGGATCAAGTGACCCTAATTGCATCCAGCTTGTCCATTTAAGTGCTTGATTTTTTCTGAAAGGGTTGTTTGTATAAATAACACATCCTAGTGAAGGGAAGCTGATCTTGTTCTGGTTAAGTTTCTTTTAAACACGACGTAAATTACAATTTCAGTTTTTTGTAGAACCTTACTTCAAAACATTTCACATTAAAACTAATAGAGACGAGGAGGCAATGCATGGAAAAGTAGGAAATGAGGTTCTGAAACCTTATTTATATGCATCAGAATAATTACTCCAGCATGTAGAAGTGTTTCTTTCTGTTTGAGCTAAATATTTTCTTTCCCAATTCACTGTTAAAGCAAACAGAATATGTATGTTTTTGATCTTATTGTTGATTAAGAAAACCCTCCCCAAACCCTGAACCAGACCTCAGAAGCATCATTGTGCAGCGACAAAAGCTTTTTATTGCTAATTGTAAAAGCAGGGCAGTCTCCAGCAGAGAGTTGCTGGGCTGCTGCCTGATGCCTTGACAGATAACAGACAATCAGTGCGACACTCCAAGATTCCCGCTGGAAAAACAAAAGATGCTTAATTTACGAACAACAACCAGGCATCCACTTAGCCATACCATTATGCACTGGAGAAGACTCTCTGCCAGGCAGACATACAATGAGCTTGGTGCAAAGTAGGGAAAGAGTTGGGTTTGTCTGAGAGTGGTCAAATAACGGCGGAATGGCCACGACACTCATTAAAACCCCCAACTCTTCTTTCCCAGCTCTGGTGGGGCTGTCTAGCGTTGGCACAGCAGGTCTCAGCGTAGAGGTGAACCGTGTCCACTTGGAGATTCAGACTTATTTTGAGGGATTTTCTATCCCTCTGCATGGCAAAATGGGATTGTAGGGGATTTCAGTACTCAACCCCACTGGAATGGGAGGGCGGCAGCAAGTAAAGCTACCAGAGGAATCCATAGGTAAGGCGAGAGCCATCGGGACACTGGGGACACAGAACAAAGGTCCAATGATTAATGGGGTTTCTGCAGCTTCCCAGTAGTTTCTTACAGACAGGCTGCAGCTGGACTCTTTTCCTTTTGACTTTAAATCTCACAGCAAATGCACTGCAGGAGTGTGAGTATGAAATACAGAACTGTGTCACCAGCAAAGGGCAAGTTTTCCTGAAGCAGCGAGGCGGATCTAAGTTTATTGTTGGCTTACCCCATTAACTGCCCCTTTTCACCCTTCATCAAATCCCTGTTGTTGTTGTTGTTGTTATTACTACATGGATGCTCACTGGGATGGCATGAACGCGCTAACCACAGGCGAGACCCCGCAGAGGCAAAAGCAGGCAAAGGGGGTCTCTGCCCCACAGCACCTACCACGCGTGATGGAAGGGCTGGGGCAGATGCCGGGGAAATGTATGAGAAAAGCTTAGGATGCCAAAAATTCAGCAAACAGCTGAGGAAAGCTGGGATCTACAGGTCTTTCAGAGCAGGAGCTGGTGCCTTCGTAGTGCATGAGAAAAGCTACCAGAGCAGCCCCGAAAACGCAGGGTCTCTGCGCACAGCACTTTGGCTGCTGCCATTTGTTTTATTAGGTCTTTAACGTCACTCCAGCCTCTCCGAACGCTTTTGTCTCAGTGAGTGCTGCGGCTGGGTGTGGAGACGTTTGCCTTGTGGAGTTATTTGTGGCTACAGAGCGTGGGAAGAGGAAGAGATGGATAAAGGGCATATAAAACCTGGCTGGTTACAGGAAAGACTTGCTCCCACACCTGCTGACTACGCAATTAAAGCCACACATCGTCTGCCAGTGCCTCGCGGAGCGCTGCGATGGAGGCTGGCGTATCCAACTCTTGTAACGAAACCAAAGGTGGGCTCATCCGGACGTGGGAAAGGGGCTGTGCGGGGGAACAAACCTGGCAGACCCTTGGCGTGAAATCACACCCGCTGGGAAATCTCTGGAGGAGACGAACAGGGGTTTGACCAACAGAGAGCCAAAAAGCCCTATGAGGAATGATGATGTGACGCTGAATTAGGGACTGGGCTGAGGTTTGGTTATCCCGGGCACTCTACATCTGGTGTGATGGCAAAGCTGACCGACAAACTGCTCCTCCCCAATAGTCCCACGCAAGCACGTGCAGCTTCTTTACTGCAATTTAGATGCTCTGCAGGATACTCGAGAGAAATGGCAGGTTTTAGACAGTCCTTAGAGTGGAGCTGAGACACAAGCAGTGACCTTTTGACCATGTTTGGTGGTTTTTAACAGTGTGCTGGAATGTACACTGAACAAAGAGAGCAGTTTCTATGAAAACAGGTGCGTTTGAACTGGTCAACCAAATACAGACTGCTGAACAAAATGGAAATGCTACTGAGATTCCTGCCGGACCCCCTGGGTGGGGAGCTTTCAGTTAAGACCAGAGGAAGCTATCTCTTGCATAAGATACAGTTAAGTCCTGTGGCACCCTATAGCTGAATGACCTGCCATCAAAAGCTACCCTTCTCCTCTGGCATGCAGGAAAATTGTCCCTTCCCATTCATATGTACGCTAAAGGGCTCATGGAGCTTGCAGGAACTTGCTCTGAAGTTTGTTGCTATTTTTTTTTTCCTAACTCTCCAACAATATCTGAATTACATTCCAGAGCTGAAACAAACACAGCAGTGCAACTGTCAAAACTATTCAGCAATTTCCCTTACGAGTTACGAAAGTGCACATCTTACTAAAGGAAGAAGAATGCATGTTACCTTTACTGAGCCCACCCAAAGGGGTGTCCTGCTGGGAAAATCCCTGTCTCTGGGGCCAGAAGCTTTTCCCCTTTAAACTCCTTTTCTTCAAAGTTTGCTTTTTTGTTTTACTGTAAATTACCTAGAAAATCACAGGGCTTCGAAAATTGAGTATGTGTGCATGCCTGAGTCGATACAGTAAATTTACTTCTACATTTAGTATCACCAAATGAAATGAGATGAGGCACTTCATGTTTATAGTCCCTTTTTCACACGGATGTTTGTGATAGGAGTTCTGGGTTCGTTACATGAAATTGTGTGTTTAGGTAAATCTACAGAGGTTTGATGGCTTGGTCCTTCTTATCCTGCATCTGGTAATTTGGACTACTGCAAACAGTATGAAAACAGGTCAGAAATATGCAGGAATTAGAACAGTCATAGTTGTGGAGAGGTCCCTGTCATACAGGCACTTCTTCTGTTGATAGAGTAGATCTAGGAATAGCAGGCATCCAGGCTACCGAAAGACATGCTCTCTGTTTCCACCGAACAGTTTTACACAAGTGGAGAATGAAGCTTTGGTCATGCCTTGGATTTTGGTTTTGAATAACTTCGACAGAGCTGGAGAATTTTTTTTTTACTGTTTTCTTTTGGGGGAGGGGTGGTGGTGGTGTTTGATTTTTTTTTTTTTTTTTTACCCTGAGTAAAAGATTGTTTGGTCATTTAACTCATTTAACTGTAATTCAGGGAGAAAGTCTCTTTTACCTCTTTTTTTTCCTATGGAAAGAATGGAAGTTTTCATTCCTTTCCCTTTGAAGCAGTGTAAAGTCATATGAAAACCAGCCATTTTAAAAATCAGCTGAACTATTCAAAGCCTGTGTAAAGCAGTTATGTGCAAATTCCCTTTGACTTGATTTAAGTGACTACATAAGGTGCACAGGAATGGTAATCTGGCCTTTTTGATTCTTAAACAGTAAACCAATTCTTAAACAGATTATTGAGCAGAACAGTAACTAAAGCCCCAAAGAAAGAGGGACACCGTGTTACCTGCTAATGTCTAAACAGGTAGATGCTGCAGCTTTTCAGACATTATTAGATATTACTGAGTTTTTGCAAGTCTATTCAAGCTTCAGTGTCCTCTGGAGTAAAAAATAATTCATCACCTCTGCAGAAGACGAAGAAGAAAGAAAACTACAGATCTAAGGGATTTTTAATGTAACAATTTTTGATTGATAGATTCCTGTTTTATTTCTTTATTCTCAGATTAATCCAGGGTTTGAGTATAATTTCAACAATGTCACAGCTCTGTGCTCTGTATGTGCTCTGGCTTGCCCTTACTTGTACCATCTGTACACTTATATGCCATGCCTACCCTGAAACTTATTCCCAGCATTGCCAGTACCGTCTAAAATAACTCCTTTATAAAAAAACCCCGAACAAACATATTAATCCCCTTCCACTTCTTCTAACAATTCTTTAGGTATCTCAGTGACAGCTGTATACAATCAAAAGCAGCTACCCACACCCTGAGAAATCAAATGTGTCTGATCTGATGTTACTTAAAGTCAGGTATCGCTGAACTGAGTCCCTTTGGCTCCTTACAGTCAGCACTTCCCGAAAACGATTCAGCCCACCGCTCTGGGAGACCTGCTCTGGAATGAGGTAATTTCCCGGCTGGCGGCGGTGCTACTAGCACTCTGCTGGCAATACAAGGTGCCTAAGAGACTGGTTTAGCCCAGATTCCTAAATTTTAGATGCCTTAACACAGACGTAACAAATTCCATCCTAAATCAATTGATATTTGCCTTTAAGGCATTGGGAGAGACTTTTTCCTCTAGCTTGCTGGGAAATTTAAAATTTGCTTTGTAATCTAAAGATCACTCTTCCCTTAAAACAGAAATACAGTATAGGAAGCAGAATAAAAGTTAATAGAGTCTAAAGCTCAAAAGGATTACAGGAGGATTTAGTCTGACCTCCTGCACATTACAAGCCACAGACTACAGATGAGATGAGAAAGATATTTGTTTTTTTCAGAATGACAACATGGAAAGTGTTACTTTTAAGCAAAAAGGGCCTTTTAATGAAATAATGGAATAATTTCCATTGAAGACAAATTCCTGGCAAGATACAACTTGACTTTATAATCTTCTTCCTAATGTTTAACTCGAAAAAGCTTCATATTCTTCTAGAGATTTGGTTTGATCTGGCTTGAACTCACAAATGCTTATTGAAATGCTAGAGGTGAGTTTAAAATGCAGAGGTAGTTTTTTCTCTGAGTCTCTTTAGACATCCAGTTTGTTTTGGGGAAGACTTAATTATTTGTTCTCATCTTTAAACATAGTTTTGTAACTTCTCAGATGAATATTCAAAGCAAACTGCAGTCATTATCTGGAGCGTTTTATTAAAAGAAGAACAGAATGTCTGCTAATTCAGGCAGCCAAGTAAACCATAGATGGGAGGCTCTGTATCTCAAAGAAAGACCTTTAGCTTTACAGGAACAAGATGCTTTTTCTACGGGTGTTTGATCCTACAGGTGTTTGAGTAAATTAGAACAATTAAATAGCATTGTGCAGCCACGCAGGCCCAACGTACAATGACTGTATTGTATATTACAAGAGATACTTTATTTATTGTATTCATGCTGTGGATTTCTTTTAGTAATACGTGTCTAGTGAATACAGTAATTATCCTAGCTGCCTTCCTTATAGTCTTGCATAAGTCTGTTTACTTACAGTATACACAGTATATACTTTTATATATATAGTATAGTCTTTATAGTCTGGATACAGACTTGGCCTTCTTACACCTGGAAAGCTGATATGAACTGAATCCATAGGGAGATGCAAACAGTGGCCCTTTGTTGCAAACCACATTATCACATTGAGTTTTGTTATAAACCACAACTTTATTACAGGCAATTTGTGCTCACACTGGTCTTGGAATATGCAAAAAATAGTGCTCTCCATCAGGGAATCAGGCAGTGTAACTTCAGGTTTAGAGAGAGGCAGCTCAGGGAGCAAAGTCTGCTGTGACAAAGGAAACTGCAGGTCAGGTTTCTGCTTCCCAGCGCGCGTTAGGACAGACAGACACCGAACGGCACGGAGCCCGGCTTCCGCAGGGCATGCGCCTACCTCAGGTGGCCACGTCGGAAAAGTCAGGGAAAGCATCCTGCAAAGGGACAAGTGGGAGAAATCAGCTCTGTAATTATAGCGTCTAATTATAGGTGATGGTATAGAGGAAAGTTTCTATGAAAATAGCCATATTTTGTTTCTATTCGTTCTAACGGCTGCCTGCGGAGCTGTCAACACACACCAACCGCACAGGGCTTGATCCTCCTCTGGTTTGTAAAGGTGAAAATCACGTATACTCGTGCCGAGGATCTGACCCGTGCGGTGAGTGAGGAGACCGAGGGGTGCTGAGTGGGGTCATTCAGCCCGGCGTAGCGTGGGCCAACGCGGCTGGTGGCTGCTTTGCCCGCAGTGCCTGGCTGCACCTGAAAAAAAGAGAGCGGAGGGTCTGTTTGTCGCCTCTCGGGTTTTGATTCCTAGCCCGGGCTGCATCCCGCTCTGCAGTAGCTTCCCTTGCTCTCTAGGGCAGTCGACCCCAAATCGCGGACCCCAGAGGCCTACGAACGGCCACGCGCCGTGGGAGAACATTTCGGCGGGCCGGCTGCGGGGAGGTGCCCCAACATTTTCTCGTCACGAGTCCTCTGCACGCTCTGAGGTTAATCTTTAGAACTTCACGAGTCTTCTGAGGAAAAGAGGGGCTCCTCTGGAGGAAGGTCTCCGGCTGCAGACACGGGACACGGCAGCCGGGGAAGCGATGAAGGCTGCCTGGAGGGGACGGGGTGCAGGAGCAGCCCCCCCCCCAACCCAGGAGGTGACCCCCCGGCAGCCGGCACCGCGGGCTGGGCTTGGGAGGGTGCCTTCAGCTCCAAACACGTGTGGGATACCTGGCTTCTAACCCCGTTTCCGTGGCACACACGCCTCCCGGAGAACCACACCGGTGTTCCCTTCGTGGGGGAGGCTGCTGTCATTATATACCAACCACAGTGCTAGAAAATTATTAACCCTCCTATAATAACAGAGCTTTCAAGTGTCCCTTTTATCACTCTCCCTGCCTATCTTGCAGCCTGTTTCAGTCCTCCGGACTTATTTAACACCATCCGTGGAGAGCTTTTCCCCTTGATTTGCAGTAACTCAGCATCAGACTGTGAAATTGTTTTTTTCGCATCTCGGCTTTCCTGGAATTCTTCCTGTTTCTGGCTTTATAGATTCCTTGTTCTGAAGCCCTCTTCATCTCGGGCACCTAGGAAACAATGTGTGGTTTTTCAGACTTTTTTGATTTGTGAGCTCCTAAAAATTTGAAAAGAAAGTTCATACTGTGGTACAGTGTCGTTAAGCCTGCTGGCATTAGGCTTACTATTCATAGTTACCTTTCCCTGACCTCCTAGAAGCAGCCCGTGCTCTATAAATACTGGTTATAAAGCTGTGGTTGTAGGCATACAAGTATTATATCAGTTCCAGTGCCCCAGTGACAACAAAGGAGACCCAGGATACAAACATAATCAAACCCACAGAATCTAAATGTAGCTTGAAGAGCTAGAAAAGCCATTCTACAATCATACTTGTTTTATTAGAGGTACTTTGTACGGGTGCAACATATGCTTACTTTTTTGGGGAGAGGGAGAAAAAGGGACAGAATTTTCTAACAACACATAGCTGTGAGAACACTTCAGATGATTCAGAATTCAGGTGCAAATCAGGTAAGCATATATGAAGCTTCGCTGAACATCTTGGTTTAACAAAAAGCATCATGGAATTATTTTCAAGCAATTCATCCCACTCCAAAGTCAGATTTGACAGAACCATCCCCAAGCTCACTAGCTTCAGTAGGTGTGATTAAAACAAAAAACTGAAATGTTCACAGTATGGATTTTAATCAGCAGCATCTCATTCTCAGTACCTCTCCAGTTCCGAGACCTATTTTCTTTGGAAAATAGTCAGAGTCAGTGACAAGATACAGTGTAGTCCAGAATCCTTTCTGCTTTGCTTCCAAAGCAATGTCTGCAGACATAATCACATCCACCCATCCACTGAACTGCCTCTTCCCAAATATCTCTATATACATCTACTGCTACGAAGATGTATGGCAAATTTGCATTCCAAGAAATAACTTCATAAACCTCAGTCCTTATGGAATATAGAGAGTTCTACGCCAAGGTGAAATTCTCAGCAATCGGAGGCCAGAGTGTAGCTGATAAGCACCCTGTTCTTCCACTAATGCCCCAGTGAAACAGCAATATTGGGGAGACAAGAGATTTGGTTACACACAGAAGGATGGTGAGCAACACAGTTAGTGAGCACGCTTAGGATGTAATCAGGAAAATCTCCTTCCCTTTGCAAATAATTTCTATTCGGGTAGCCCTTTGCCATAAATTGCATCTGAGACAAGGACTCTGTTTAAATCCAATGATCTCAGCATAGGAGACTTTGGGTGTGCCCTGGCCATTAACCTCCTCCACTTCCTTGACATTGAATAGGTTAAAAAATGGTTTCTGCATTGCATGTTTGAGATACAACCAATTTTCATCCTGACTGCAATTTTCTCTGCTCTTGTCCTTTTGCATGTCCAAGTGCATCAAGGGAGGGTCAAGCCAGATGACCCTCCTAATGAACAGCATGAAAATGAACTTCTGCTTCTTTTCCTTTGATTTTATTCTTTAGGGAATGTTAAGTAGAAAACAGAAAAAAATGCATAAGAAGCCATACTACTGGCATTTTCTGCCAAATTCTCTGTACTCAGACAGTGGTCAAACTCAAAGACTGTTTTCATAATTGAACTTCTTGGCTTTCATTAGTGAGCGAGCTAATGATCTTAGAAGATTTAAGATTTTGTTTGTATTTTAGCATTGCAGTGGTCTGGACAAAGTCTTGAACTTTCATATGTTAAATAGTAAATCTCTCATTGATGCTACAACTCGTCATGTGGGTGCAAGTTTCATTTCTGGATGCCTGCTAAAGCATACTGCCTGTTGTCTCAAGAGTCAATATATCCATATCATTCCATCTGGGAAACTGCAGAAGAGTTTGGTAGAGTCTTACATGTAATAACACGTTGAATGAGTGAGAACCTTTAGCTTTTTAGACTCACTTTTGGGACACTAGGAATGCAGAGAAAATATTGCATGTAAATAAATGTAGGAGTGAAGGTTTGCAGTAATGCATATTTCTCAAAACAACTTGTTAGCCTGATGTCTCTATCTTGGATGCTGAAGACTAGCCACCCAAAGTGATTTGACAGAGCTTTTGAACACATGCAGCTGCTCAGGTCTCCTGCTGTAACTGAGATTCTTCATTTGGGGCTTGTAAGTCTGCAGTTTGGGTTCAACATTGCCTGGTCAGCGCTGCCTGGTCCATTTGATCTGTAAGCTTTCTCCTCTCTTGGTTTGTAGCTTTACAGGATCACCGGACTGCTAATACTCTTTCAGTTTGTGTTTTGAAAACCAGCACAAACATGAAATGCCATCAGTGTGCACAGCCCTAACCATCTCCCCTGCTCCGCCGCTAACACAGATGTGACATGGCAGCAGGATTCTCCCCCGGCAAACCAGCCATAAACACAGTTACTTCCACAGCCTGCAGCCCAGTCAAGAATGAAAGCGAAGTCTGAAATCCTTCTTATTTTCCATCTGTCATGCAAATCATCCCACTTGCTGACATCTTGGGAACAGCATGAGGGACAAATGAATCTGTGGGGTAGCTCCTGTGACTTCCCGGGAATTATGTCATGGGTGAATTTGATGGACTGCATCCCTGGTTACAAATGGTGAGCCAGAAAAAGAAAGGAAAACCACTGGAATGCTTGAAAAAAACCCCTGATATGAGCTAACAATAGTCTCCAGGCTTCATTGTAACGATAACATACGGAATTAACAGAATTGATGGTGGCTGGACTTGTGCTAATTTCAGCTGTTATTCTGCTGACGTTCTGCATTGCAGTATAATTAGACATACTGCGGTGGTGTTAAACCTGAGAAGTACAAACATCAAAAAAGAGCCCTTAGCTGAGCATTTTCCTGTTGATTGCTCTTCACCCCTAGCTGAAGAATCACAGTAGGTGTCTGCGCAGAGTAGCAGCTAATGGTGGAATCCCAGGTCTCCTTCACATCCATATAAGATACGGGAGACTCTGCCTAAATGCTGTATTGGTGTCACTGCATGTTTGCATTCCTCACAGGCAAGTTTCGGACGTAGGATTCCTCGTTTTCCAGATTAACATACGTTCTTTACAGGGTGATTCAAGCTGCTGGTCCCAGGGCAGCTTCTTGGGGAACGTGTTCAGCGAGGGGGGCTGAGTTCATGGTTGGGGAGCAATTGGCACGGCAGCTCTCTGCAGCACCCACAGGGTTTGCTGTGCTGTGGAGGGCAGAGGACGGCTCTGCTTGGAAGCTGAGCTACTCTCTTCCACTCAGCACAGCCGGGGTGATCCCTTCAGCCTCAGCATGGTTGAGGAGGGCTCAAAAATGAAAGCTGCTGCTATTGCTTTAGAGTAGCAATTGGGCAGTCCCTCCCTGGCACGCTGCTGTCTCGTTCCCCGTCACAGATGCCTTGTTTCGCCGCACGCTTCCTTTGAGCAATCTTTGCCTAACTGGGGATTTTGCACTTGGTAGCCTGGAAGGTCCCCGGGCTGGGGCACTCCCTGACCTTGCAGCTCAGGAGCGATCGGCTTATGGCTTCGGGTGCTGGTGGCCTGCGACTCTGTCGAGCGCAGCCCCCGAATCCCAGCAGCGCCCAACCTGCGCGGCGGTGGGGCTGGCTTGGCGTCCTCGCAGCGATAAAGAAACTGGCAAAGGCTGCTGGGGCTGGAGCTGGCAGACCTCCGCGGTGGCAGGGCCAGCCTGCCTCGTCCTGCGGGCATGAGTCCCTTCCCAAAAAAGCCGCCGCTGTCGCCTGCCTTTCGGCTGCTCTGGGGCACCTCTCCCTGCTTCAGAGCTTTGGATCGGGATGGGTAAGCAAACACAAAGCAGACACCAGCACAGCCTTAAAAAGTCCACCGGACTCAAGTTTGCGCGCACGAGAATTACCCGTAGCTGTTTTTGAGACTTGCTATGTGATAACGGCCTTTCTTTTGACTGGTGCCCTGCCTGACCAGAAGTCACTTTGAACAAAGGTCTGGTCTGAAGGATGGTGTCCCCAACAAAACATCAGTTCTCTGACTTAATCCCATGGTTTGGATACTGGGTGCGGACTTGAACATCTAAGATTGTGTCAAGGCCAAGAAGGCTGGTAATTACCCAGTTCCAAAATTATTAGAGCAATAAAAGGATTATTGAAGTTTTAAAAATCGTAGTTCTGATCTATTCCGCAAATTGCTCTTAAAGCTTCCTTAATTCCCTTTCCATTCTCTCTTTTGTTCCTTTCTTTTCTGTCCTTTGTGGTTTAGGAGCAATTTGCTCCTACACCGAAGTGTAAATGTCTGCCTTTGACAGAAGTAAACTGCTGATCTGGTGCATAGATTTCAGCAGTGGATGGTTTTGATTCAGGAGAGCTGGAAGGATGATGACAGATGTTAGCTCCTGCAACAGAGATGCAGCATAAAGCTGTTCTGAAACAGCCGTCAGATCTATACACTTGCTAATCAAGTCACAGTGAAAGTGCTAAACTTCTCACTCCTGAGGTGTATCAGGTTTGGTGCTAGACTTCTAATTGAATCACCGACTGACATGTTTTGTATTCTCTTAGGCCTTTACAGTACAAGACGCTGCAAGGTAAAAACATTTTGTGGATTCCTTCTGGAAGGGAAAATAGACGGTGAACATTTCTATTTTGTACTGCCTTGAACACGAGTAAAACTGGGCATCCCTTATTCTCACTATGAGGCTTCATATGGAGCTGAAAGCTGTTTTTCTGATGTTTAGTATATACATATAGAAGAATGGTGCATCAGAGTATTTATTGATATTTGTTGATTTTAAACATGTTTCAGATCTGTTTGCTTAGGAGGCAGGTACTCCTGGGTGCTGTCAGCAGAGCTAGCCCACAGTTTCTGACGGACAGAGTAGACAGGCATGACACTTGTACCTGGTCGCTACCAAAATTCTCAGTGTACATGCCCACAAATCATACTAATTTTTACCACTGTACTGAACTACAATCATATTTTTGGTGCCAGTACAGCTGGACTATCGAGTCTCCTGCTCTGCTGTGCACTGTCCTACTTCTTCCCCCCCAGAGCTCCGGTCCCAAGGCAGTTTCTGCTCCAGCAGAGGAAAGCAGGGTTTCCCAAGAGGAACACAGGGTTTCCCAAGAGGAAAGCAGTGTTTCCAAAGGGGAAAGCAGTGTTTGTTTCCAAGGGGCAGTGCTAGGGAGAAGGTCCAATGTCCTGGAGTAAGGAGGGGTGGCAGCACCCGTCCTGCCCTCCCCAGAAAGTCACAGCTCAGGAGCATCACTGCACATGGCGATACCTCAGCATTTAACAGCAGGTTCTCTGCATTGCTGGGGTTCTCCAGCACCACGTATTTCCCCTGTATCAAGTGTGGGCACATAATCATGTATTTCTGTCAAATTAGCCAAAGTATAGGATGATGATGTTTCTGCCAGCTTTATGCTTTTATGTTGGCTTTACGCAGGCTCTGGGAGGAGAGACGTTATCTGACTTGGCAGAAAGTGTGAGCTGTAGAGGCAGTGATACCTCACCTGGCATAAAACCTGTCAGTACAAAATTAAGTCATCATTTTTCTTTATTTGAATTGGCAGTGTGAGTTCATTCTGGATCAGCACTTTCATCATGTGTCTGGCAACATTTCTGACAGAATATTAACAGCCCTAAAGCGGGATTTACTGAGTTGTGGGATCACAAACTTACTGTTTGAGCTCACTCTGATAAAAGGCAGGGAGCTACTGGGTGGCGGTTTTTACCAGGTTTCAGAACGCTCCTACCCAGGGCAGTTTTCTAGCAAGGAACAATTTCCTCCCCCATGAAAAAACCACCCTCAGAATTCCTATCTAACCAATAAACCCCACCCCAATACAGAAAATCCATGGATTAGAGATTCATATGTAACTTCTGACACACTCCCCCAAATGAAACCTTTTGTGTAAACGGGAAAAGGAATCCTTTTGTGGTGTAGAAAGTCAACAAGACATAAATCACTATTTTGTTTGCTCTGTTGCTAGACATGCTGAACAAGAAACCACCACCAGACCTGTGAAATTCTCCCATTAATCCTACCAGAGTGATTACGTCCAATAGTCTCAGGACCAAGAAAAAATGTTTAAACATATTCCACCGTCTAAAATATAGTAGTTTCCTAGTAAGGATGGTGTTATGCATTAGCTCGAATACTTGAATTAAATGACTTTATGTAACTTTTACTTTTCTCTACTTCATTTTCCAAAAATGATTTGAAAATAGAGGGGTTTAAAAACATAACGAAGCTTCCAAAGAATAGAAGGCACTGGCTAAAAGTTTAGTCTTTCAATACTTCTGTTTGCTAATGAATGCTTGGAGTAAACAAGCACTCTTTTACCCACAGTTTCTGCAAAGCTCTTGCCTTTTGTTTCAGACCCAGTACCCTCGGCTGAATGAGGTAATGCCTACATCTCCTAGGCCAGGAATGTATTCAGATTGGGCACTGAAACAGGGCAGGAGGATAATACCTGCTCTTTGGTAAACACAGGGTGAACTTCGGCTCAGCTTCCAGATTGCTGTGCTCAGAGGAAAGAATTAGGACTGCTTGTCTGAACACAAAAAAATCACTTCATCAGTTTAGCAACCAATTCAAAGCTTCACATAGGTGCCCTCAAATGCATTAAAAACACATTATGTATACATAAATACATGTTTTAAATTAAGAGTGTCTTGTGACAAAATTGCATCAATTTAAGTGAGTCAGTTAAACACTACCCTGTCCTCAACACAAATACTGTTTTTAAATTCACTCATTTAGAAGCAGGTGCTGAAGCAGGTTTCCTGAGGTAGACGCTGAAAGAACCCTGGTTCTGACTGAGCTATAGCAACCCTTTGAAAAACAAAAAAACCCTCTCTGCACAGCAATCATGAAAACACAGACTTGTTTGGCAAAAGAAAGCTCCTCTGCATTCCTGACGTGACATCAAGAGCTCAGAATAATTTTCTTTAGACATCAGACAAGGACAATTTTCAGAAGTACATTAAATAGTATTTATTGGGTTTACAATTTCAGGGGCAAAGCTATAATCTCAGTCCCAGCTATTCACACACTGTGGCACGTGTTCTTTCACCCATTCAACAAATGAACAATAACATGGAACATCATAAAGAGGCGGTTTGAAAAAAAACCCCATGCTCTCAGTTTTGAAAACAGGAAACAAATTGAAGTCTTGTTCTCATTCACAAATACATTTACCTTCTTGATTAAACATAGTATGTTTTTATGGAAGAACAGACTCATCCTCCAGATGTTTTGGAGAAGGTATGGGATGGCTGATCTGAAAGAAAGTAAAACTATGGAGAGCACTGAGAGAGCTTTTCTGTACGAGCACAGTGACACCTGGATGGTTAAAGCAGACTTCAGGCTGCAAATAATTCCTCAGAAGAGGGAGGGATGCTACCAAATATGCAGTTGGGAAGAGCCCCTCTTCTTGGGAAGCCTTTGTGTCTGGGACTGATTCTGTGAGTGCATCTGGTCAACAAACCATGAAGAGCCTGCCTGTAAAATCTTATGGCAGAGGTTGTTTTCATTTTCACCATGGTGACCCTTCTGCATAGTAAAAAAAGGCAGCACACAATATACACAGATCCATATTTACAGAATAAATGGCAAAAGAGGAAATTAGATACAGTGACACTTATGTCCAGGCATTAACAAACAAGATCCCTTGTGTTGGTTCAGGGGTTATTCACAGTTCCTTTAAGCAAGTCCTTTTCTCTGCACAGGAGTTCTCTTGTTCTGCAAATGAGAGCCAGCAGGATGTCTCACTGTAAGAAACAGATGCTTGCTCTCCCTTAAACCATGGTCATGACCTTCAGAGAGGCAGGTTGGAATCTCCTAATCTTCTTCTTCAGTGCCTTTGAAGCTTTGATGCGACAGATTTTGGGCACTGGGGGAAGAGGCTTGGAAGAGGCCTGGACAGTCCCCGATTGTCTAACTGAACCTTCAGGCCAAATCAGCTCACTTTCATCCCCCTCGTCATAGTCAAGGGCAAGGCTGCTGCTGTTACTGCTGCCATCCGAATCACTTTCACTGGACTCGCTGTCCCCGAAACGGTTAGCCGTGAAATCGCTGACCTCCCCTTCGCTGGTCTCCGCGATGGTGGAGTGAAAGAGGGAAGCGCAGTCTGCAGAGTACTCGGAGTGGTCCGACTCGCTTTTGGCGTAAGCCCCGTGGCGCTGGCTCTTGGGGCGAGCCCTCACGCTGACAGTGCGCAGGACGCCAGCTCTCCTCGCTGGCTGCCTCGGTGCTCCTGGGCCAAAGCTGCTCGAGAGGCTGGCCAGGTGGGCCTTGGCAGAGATCTCCACTGTGGACTGCCACTTGCGCTGCTTCTTCTTGTTGGCTGTGTCTGCTTCGAGGGAATACAGCGCGTTGGCAGAGGCTCTGTAGAGCTCTGGCCCGGGTGGCATGGTGGGGAGTCTGACCTGCACCGGCAACAGGCTAGACTCCGAGCACGACCTGCTGGTCACGTCACCAGAATACGAAGGTCTCCGCACGAGGCTCTTCGCTCCGTGTGGTCTTTGGGGCTGACTCCACTCCGCAGGCAGCCTAGCAGCCCCATGGGACCCTCTTGCCTTCTCCATGCAAAGGGCTTGCTTCCCAGGCCGTAGTGCCTTTTCGCTGTTCCTCCTCTTTATCTTCACTGCCTTTGTTTTGGAGCTGGCAAACTTGACCCGGACTTGGTGGGATTCTGCAGGGACGAACTGAGCATGAACAAACTCACCCCGTGCCGCTCGCTCATGACCCCCAGCGTTAGCCAATTTGGCATTGCCACACCTTTTGAGGGGCAGCTTTCTGGATGGGATGGCTTTAGCATTCCAGGTGCCCGGGCTGGAGTCCTCTTGGCACAGCTGCGAGCAGGATGAACTGCACTCCACGCTGCTCTCCGTCGCTTCTGCCAGAGGAGAGCCCCTCGCTGCTGCCTTGGCAGGATAACAACTATTCACAGCTGATGGCTCTGCGTCAGGCCGAGTGGATGTCTGTTCTTCATTCACACAGCGCACGGTCTCCTGCTGCTTGGCACATTCCCCCTCTGGCACCTCCCTCTGCAGCTTCCCTTCAGCTTTGTTACTTTCCAGAGAACTCGCTTGTTTTTCCAGCTGGCTACTGCTGCTGTTAATTTTCACCCCACCCGCGCTAGGGGTTATAATGAGTCTCTGGTGCATTGTGGCTGGCTGGCTCTTTGTTGAAACCCACTCGCTGGCATCAGCCCGATTGTTCCCTTTGCATCTCGTCAGCTGCAGTAATTTATCGATGTAACCCCCTGGCTTGGCCTCAGCGGTTGGCCTAGTCCGAATCAAGCTGGGACCTGCCGCAATAGGCACGGGTTTGCTGGGAGGAACCTGGAGGTCTGCTTCTGGGGATGTCCCCACCAGGGAGAAAAGGGGACTTTGTAAAGCCACCGCATGAAGGGGGCTTGGGTAAGGATACACGTCGATGCCGTTCTTGGAGACCAAGTCGTTCTGGAATTTGGGGTCCACGCTGAGCAAGGGCATGTCTCCGGCGTGGCACAGAGGCAACATGGATTTGGGATCTGTCTCTTTCTGAAATCTAGCGTCTGCTGGAATGAGTCTTTCCAAGTCACCTACACAGTGGATGAAAATAAATAACCTAATTAAATCACAGACAATTACGTTCAAACTGGCTTATGCCAGAAGTGCCATTTCAGAGGGATGTGCTAGCTTTTACTAAAATCAGTAGCATGAATGAAGAAAATAGTCTCAGTCCTCCAAGATCGCTGAATTACTTCAAGGCTTTTATTCACCTGAGCATAATGGAGATTAGAATGGCTTTTAATGCCAATAATAAAACTCATGCCCTTGCAGGGAATTTAAACTGTGCTACTTGGATGAAAGTAAATCTATGCATATATAAAAATGTTCCAGAATGTCACAGACTAAGAGGAAACCAACCAACTAAACAAAAATAAGGGATCATTTTTATTTCTTAACAGAGATAAAAAGTGAATCCAACAACTAGAAAGCCTGAAGCTGAATGTCACCTAGAATTATCCAATACAACAGATACAGTTTTTGAACACTTTCCCCCCAGGATAGGATAAGGACTTCCTCTGGATATATGACTATAACTTGGAAATTCATGAAATTTCCAGCATGCAGAGTCAATGGTATTTTTTTTTTAAAGTTGTTAAATATGAATTCAAGCTTTTTGTCCAACCCTTTTATATCATGTGTCTTGGAAAAATCCATAGCACTCAACCACCTGCTTTAAGAGGACTTAAGCAGACTCTAGGTTATAATGTTTCTTAACCTCTTAAATGCTGGAAGCTGTAGTTTTTTTAATTTTTGCATCATGGTTTAGTAAGGCATTAGTAAACAGAAACGCTCAACATGCATGGGAGAGCCATTAAGACTCACATGTCCCATAGGCCAGAGTGATGTGATTCTACTTTTTCTTAACCCCAAATCCAATGAAACCTCCTAATCAGATCTCTCATCTGATTTGATAACAACATTACCAGTCTCATGGCTTTCTCAAGTAAGTAACTTCTTAGAGTATTTAATTCCAGAAAGAAATATTGAGAGGTTTTATTAAAAGGCAGAAAATCAGGAATGCCATAATTCTTTGTGTGAGTTTTTTAAAAATCAACCTTAAGAACGTAGAAGAATGGACTAAAGAACCTTTACTTTGAGAGAGAAAAAAATCCAAGAGTAACTACTCAGGCAGATGGGAGGCTCAGACCCTGAAAATGGCATTTGTGGCCGCCAATTCAGATCTCTTTAATTTCAGAGTACTGTCAAGGTTGCTGCAAGTTACACTTGACTGCTGCACCTTCCTCTCAGGAGCATCTCCTGTGCGCTGAGAGGACAGGCTGTGTTCTTGTGTGAAGCAAGACTGTTTCATCCAGAGACGTCATCCAATAGAGTGATACGGTGCTGTGATACCTCTGGTACCGAGAGTACTGGAACCCTCTGCAGCTAGCTTGGATTTCTTTGTACAACAGTGCAGTCTTCAGTGCCAACAAATCCTCAGGGAACTGACTTCCTGGCTGCTTCATGCTACCAGGAAACCCAACCATCAAATCAAACCACATATTTCACTTACAGTGACTCTTTCTGTCCTGTGACAGGAAGCTTTTGAAAGATTTCAAAATTTGGCATTGTCTGCAGCGTCCTACCTAAGGCACTTACAGACCTGCTACAGCAAAGGTTGGGATGATGATTTCTCAAACAATGTATTTTCATAATGAAAATTCTTTAGGAAATTGTTGGCAGCGTGTAGTGGTGCTCTCTTGTGCAAACAGACCAGGCAGGTGTCAAAAGAATGCTCTGCTTGTGGTATCTCAGCAAGCTTTCTGCTTGCTACTGAAAGAAAAGGCAATTGGTTTGTACCTGCAGCTACCTGTGGGGACAAGCTAAGGAGAGAAAAAGAGACATTTCTTCCCCTCTCCAAATGATGCTTTTCTGAAGTAACATCTTGCCTCACTTCCTGCAATGTGGTCAACTTTGCGAGCATTGTTTCTTCAAGACTACACCCACTACTACCCCACTACTTATGCTTCTCACACTGGAGGAAGTAAGAGGCTGTAGCCAGGAAGAAGGGAGGTGGTGGTGGAAAAAGGAAGGAGGTCTGAAGGAGGTCTGTAGCCTCATTCCTGCACCCCTACTTAACATCAGCTATCCCTTTTTCTGCTAGTCTGTCTCCATATCCAAAAAACCATCAAGCCCTGGGGGTCTTAGCAAAATGTTGCAAGGCAGGAAAGTTTCTGATAAAACAAGAAGTCTGTCATCTGAACATGGAAGCCACAGATCATTAAGCTTAGCTCCATCCCCAGCCTCTGAGAAGACTTGAGAAGACTTTGGTTTTATGCTATTATTTAGCACCATCGCTTCAGGTATGTCTGCACAGATAGGTACACAACAAGCGGTCTTTGCTTCTGCTCCAAGGTTACTTGGAGCTAGAGGTAAGCTAGCTCAGGTCAACAAACTGTGGGAATGACTCCAGAGTGACACGGTACTTGAAATGATGTTCCCTACGGCTTCCCTGTTTCTATAATGGAACTGTCACACATGTGGCTGGGTGAACCATATGAACTAACACAAGGTTGCTCTGAGGCTATGGAAAGACCCAAAATAAGAAGTGGTATGATGTCACTTCACAGACGGCTAAACAAGAGATTTGGAATATTAATGGACTTGTCCATTTTTTCTAAAGGTATGATGCAAAGTCACAGTTGATCCACTATTAGGCTCATGACTGGTTCCTACACAGTCAATTAACTTTTGGTGTCTCACATACCTAACTGTACGTAACAAATTGCGAAAAAGAGTGTCGTTTGAGTCCACATTGATTTGAATAAACAGGGCAAGGTATACGTAAGTATTATCATACTCATTTTACAACAGATTGAGAAAACAGGTACTACGTCTGGAAGTGTCTTTTTCTCCTTAGATTTCTGTAAAATCTTTCTCAGTACAATGCATCACCTCAATTTTGAATTCCCCTTGCATTTTTCATACATCCCTGCATCTTCACACAAGGTATTTCAAATACTGCAATTTTTCTGATTTCCCAAGCAGGTAAATTAAAAAAAGTATCTCAACATCCATTACAGTTTTATCTCATGCACTTAAATATTCTTCCAAATCTAAATGCATACATCCTCGTACTTGTTATTGTTTAAAAGTACCTGAGTATGGAGACAAGTGAAAGTTGAACAGAAACGGTTTGGCTCTGTGGTTTTGATTAATTCTCACTTTGTGTATGGAAAATGAGTGCTATGTATTGGTTACACATTGATATATTAGGTCCTAAAAGTAATAACCAGGATTCTGCCCTTCTCATGAATGAGTGTCCAGTTCTGCAGTTGATTACCTGTGGAAACTGGCCTTGGTCGGGACCTGGCCGGAGTCCCAGAAACGTCTGTGCTAGCCATAATGCGACATCCATCACTGACATAGGTTCCCTGCTGTTGGAAGCTGGTGGTGTGCACAGTAGTTTCGTCTGCAGACTTGGGTCGGTAATCAAACACACTGAGCCTTGCTTTAGGGTGTTGAGAGCCGGGCAAGAGACTGGTGTGGGAGGAGGAGATGGACTCACTGTACACAGAGGTACAAGAATTGGAGAGCGAGCAAGAACCACCGTCGCTCAGGTCATAGAAGCCTGCAGAGTTAAAATAAATAGGAAGATATTTCTTATTTACAGTAACTAAACATGGTCTGTAGAAGAAAAATGCTGAGAATAAAATAAATCTTCTTTGCTATGTGCCACAGGCCTAAATTTACAATCATTTACTTGGGCAACTTCAGCAGAGGTATACTCTAATTCAACCACCTTTTATTGGGCTTCTGCATATTTACGTAGGCCCTGGGCCAGCTTGGCACGTACATGCATGCTTAGTTCTGAGGCTGGGATGGGGTGAAGTGCAGCACCATCACACCCAGTTCTTCACTGGGGAACGTCTTTGGGGACTATTATGTAACTGGTGTAAAACAGGGGCATCTTACACTGTTGTAACTTGTACTAGGTGCATACAAGCACGGCTTGGATGGGAGAGTAAAACTAGTCTGTGATCAGAGCTGCCAAGTCTGTGATAGCTGGAATGTCTAAGGGCAGAGAACGGAGGCTATCTTCCCTCTCCAGGTCTTGTGATCATTGCCAATTAATTATGGAAGTATTAAAAAAGGCTCTGTATAAATTCAAGATAGGAATTTTTCTTATTCCTCTCTATATAAGGCAAACAGAAAAAGAAGCCGTTTCCTTTTGAACTGCGTGCATGTGCCTAAGTGCACACCTCCTGAATTTAAACACTCAACAGAAACTTGCACTTCTTAATTCCACTCTGAATACCAGGCTGCAAATCCGTATGCTGTAAATAAAAAAATAATTTCCTTGTCTCACTGAAGACTTAATTCTGTTTAAAAAGCAATATTCCCATTGTCCCAGACTAGACAACAGAAACCAGTTTTAACAGACATCCTAGCCATAAAAGTCTGCAGGATAGCACTCTCTGTGAACCAGACCAGAAACCTGAAACTCAATCTCTTCCTGTCCATGAGAGCTTTAGTCAGCAAACTGTTGGGGTGTTTTTTCTCAGTGTCTTTTAATAGAGCTGTTTCATTTTTATGTAAATGATCAAACATTCATTTGGCCAGAGCACTGCCAAATATTCAAAGGCTTAGGAAGGTTCAGGACCCTTCTTGGATTCACACAGAGCACTGACATGGACGTTGGTCTCGTTGACTTCTAGTAAGTGCTCTAGCCACTTTGCCAATGGTCATTCTGCACTGGACAAGGTAATTAATTAATAAATCTGTCTCCTCCTCCTTCCATTTGTAGCTAAAATGTCCACATTAAAACAAAAAAAATCCAGAAAAAAATACTGTTTGAGTGAATAAGCACTTTTCAACTAAATCAGGAAAATTCCCACCAGCTCTGTGAGTGTGTTCTGCGCCAGATGACTACTCTCCACCTCAGCCATGGGGCACTGTTTCTGACCAAACAACACAGAGAGTTTTGCTTAGCAGCTGACACCCTTCAGTTCTCCTAGCACCACAACCCTGGGAATAAATGACGAAGTGCACATTACCTGAGCTGGGCCGGCTGTCACTATCCAAGTATTCACTGGAGGTCTTACTGACGTCCAATTTCAGCTCACTTATTCGCTGGTCTAGCTGATCCAGGTGGCTTTTCAAGCCGACATCCTGTCTCCTCAAACGAGACTAATTCACAAGTCGAGGGAAGAAGGAGGAAATGAAGAATAATCATAGTTAGAAACTCAGCAGCAACACATGAATTCAGGCCATCTGTGCTGGACAGATTCTGCTCTTGTGAAGTGTTCTGCTTAGCTAGGGACTGTTGCAATTGGCTCTCTGTAATGAGACTGACAAGTACAAAACATCCTGGGTTTTGGTATATAATGTCTTCTGCCCAGCTGAACATGTTCTCAAAACTTTTCATACTGAATAGACCTATTTTAACCTTTGGGGTTTTTGTTACACCTATGGCAGGAACTGTACCTTTAAAGTGGATGGCAATGTTTTAACTAATTAACATATTAATATATGCACTGTATTTTGCCATACACTGCCTCTGAGCAGAGGATGAGATAAACGTTATGGATTGTCTGCATGAACTGTAAGATGCCGCCTGATGAAAGGAAACCGCTGTATGTAAAGGTACCTTATTGCCACACAAAGTAAAGGCAGCACACTCATTTTTGTAAAACCCTTGGCTTTGATGACAGATCTTTATAGTTGAAAGAGTACACTGTATGAATTGCGACACCTACTTTGCTGAAAGTTTTCCTTGCATGTCTCGTGGCTAGATACTTCCACACATTTTATGCAAGGAGAAGGTGGTATTTGAATACTGCTGTGAAAATGACTGTTTAAAATAAATGGGGTCTTAAGCTTGTGAATAATCCTTCAGAAGCCAGCAACAAGGTCCTCTGCCTACTGCAATCACTGACCAGGCTGATCTCAGCTAACAGCTCCCGCAGTTGCTCCCCCAGGGTTTGTGCCGTCAGCTTGGCGAGGCAGATGGCCAGGCGTTAGGTACCGGCCAAAGAACCATGGCTGCCTTCCGTCACAAACTCCTCATGTGGCACTTGGCAAATTATCTAGGCCCAGTCCTTATTTGGGCAGCTTCTAATTATATCACACCTCACCATCCATCCAACAGTACTTTACAGAAAGGTGGTCTCTTGAAGTTGGTTGTAAAGTTGTGCTCACAGACCTGGAGGGGACGGGTTTCCACTCGGTAATGGCGAGAAAAACATGACTAAGATTGTTCTTTATGTGTAAGTTTCAGATTTGAAAAAACAAGTGGCAGTTCCAGCAGCATTTCCAGCAGCATTCCCCAAATATGAAAAAAAAAATGTAATCTAGGTCCCTTGAACTAATTAAAGTATCTGCAAAATTAAATGACATGCAGAAAATCAAAATTAGTATGTACACACTCTCAATTCCACTTTCCTTGTGTTTGGATAATTCAGCTTTTAATATTGGCATTTTTAAGTTTCTCCTTAGCTATAAATACTAAAAGCAAGGAAAGCTAGGGTCCTAAGGCAATTGGGAAATGATTAGATACTGGGATTCAAGGAAAGAGAAAAAAGACAGATGTCCTGAGTCTCATAAGACAACTGTTACGGCTGGTGATGCTGCTGAGATGAATGAAAAAAGTATTTCTAGCGTGGAGAACTGGAGGAACACATAAGACGCAAGAAATAAAGCCCCCTTTTGTCAGTGTCACACATCCAGGAAGGCTCAAGAGGCTCGCTACTGCTTCCTAGGAAAATCCGTGGTGATTTTCCCTCTTCCTCTTTTATATAAACAAAAAAGAAGGGAAGAACTGGATAATAAAGGAGATTTTCTATCCCATCTGAATGATGAATGTATGACCTCCTCAGTACTTCTTTACTTCCTTTATGGGGAAAAAGCAGAAACATGCTGTGCCTCCTTCAATCCCACCTACTCAGGAAATCACAAAGTTTTGTTTTCTCGGCTGGAATTAATTGCTTAATGATTAATGTTTTGCCAGCCAATCCCTCAGTCTGTGGTTTCTGATTAATGACAGAGAGGCCACAAGGCTCTCAGGTATTCAAAGATTATTTATTATACCTCCAGGTTCTGTCTGCGCTTTCACAGCATTTTAACCAACATGCGATTTATATCATTGTTTTTAACCCTTTTATGGTGTCTCACACCATTGGGTTTCCATGTTTCCGGCAGACTTCGTACCTTTGATCTTTCAGTTAACTCCTTCTGCACTCCAAGGCGAGAAGCATTCCTCAAACCATTTGGATAAGGATTACTTTTCCGGTGTGTTTGCTTGAGGTTGTTAGTGCTCTAATAACCACACCAAGCAGCACCCAGAACGATAAACCCTAAATACACTCTTTCTCAATTCACAACATTAATTTTACATGAGACAAAACCTTGCAGGTGAAACCATCTGTTTGCTTTGGGCAATGCAGCTGTGAAGACTTCTGTATGCTGCACAATGCAGGATCAGACTTTCCAAATCAACTTGTACTATCAATGGCCTACAGTTTTTGGGAGCCAAATGTGGGATATCGTCATAACACTCATTTTTCAGGAGGAAGAACACTCTCTGAAAAGCAGGTTCCTTTAAGACAATGCAAATCGGCACCCCTCATCAAGGCACCAAAACCCACTGGTCATACTTGACTATTCTTCTCAGCTATTAACCTCTTCAGTTAAAGGGGGGTTTGACATTTATTGGTTGTAGATTAGCACCTGATAATTTTATTAATCCAACTGGATTTTGGAGGGGACAAAAGATAGCATTAATCTCAACTAGTTGTGCACATCTAAAATCTATTCACCCCTGGGTCTTTTTGTAACTGATGGTGCAAAGCAGCCAGTTTCAGAGGAAAATTAATCTCACCTATCCCAGACCCTTATTCTACAGTGAGGTGAATTCCTTCTGGAAGCACCTCTTTCTCAGTTGAAAAAAACTTTAAGTTAGTTTAATATTTAAAGAAATATTTTTTAAAAATCCCTGGTTTATGAGATGTTTTCTTCTATCTAAAACTATCTAAAGGGGGGAAAAAACCTGTGCGAAATGCAGGGTACCAAGTGGGGTTTTTTTCCTCTTCAGTATAATGTGTCCCTTCTCACATTTTTATAACATCATGTGCCACCTGAAAGCTTGCAAAACAAAATCACTGGATTCAAAACAAATCAACCGATTTTTATAAATTTGTTCTCTGAGGAAACAGCCGAGAAAATACTGGCTGCTGCAGCCTTAGATATCCATCTACTTTGATAGTGAAAGTGTCATAGATTTCTTTCTTTGTATTAGCCTGAATTTGCACCTCTTCTTTTCCCTCTAAGTCACCATGATATCGTTTGGCCAAGGGACTAGTTTAGCACCTTTGGGATCACTGACAGTAGATGGCATCACTTAACTCTGCTTCTCTTCTGCTACAGAGACTTGATCCTGCCTGCACCGTGCAGCTGCCAGACGAGCCCCTGGCCACCAAAAAAAGCCACTGGCTTGGGCAAAAAAAGGACATCATGACTGCTAAGGGCAGCAGAAAGCCTGCAGCCTTGCTGCCTACAGCAGACTGCTGTAAAGGTCAGCTGCTGGCTGCCGCTGGTACCTGTTGTTGGGGAAGAGACTGGGATGCTGGAGTGGCATCCATGCGTGGTCCCTATGGCATTTGATGGCTCTGGCTCCGCTCCACCCATTCCGGCTAGCGGCACTTGAGTCCTTAAGGGCACTGCCTCTGCTCTTCTGTTCTCACCTCACCATTACAGAAGAAGCCTGGATTGACTCTTTATCTGCCTCCTTTCCATCGCTGAGATGCCTTGAGCTAGCTCCAGCTGATACAGCTTCCCCATTCTATATTGCAAGGACCAAACTTCTAATGAATTAAACCATGACCATGCTAAAGCCCAGGGCTACAGCCCTACCTGAAACTTGGATCAAGATACACTGCAAGGCAAAGCTTCATTTACATTGTTAATAAGTTTCTCAATCTGAAAGCTTATAGAGCAGCGATAACATACGCGATCATCCACAGGCCAAGAACAAGAACAATGAAGAGGTAACACTCCCTGAGCAATGCTGTGTTTTGCATTTTCTGTTGTTTTTAGTGTTAACTTAATTTCCTGTGATCATGAATTTTCAAGGGTTTTGAGTGCAATATGCTGCTCATGAGTCACAGTTTTCGCTTGTGGTCACCGAGTTCCTAGGATCTGTGGACTATTTCTAACAGGACTGTGAAAAGCCTGTTTTCAACTGGGTTTACTTTGCTATTGAGCAACTTCGAGGTATGCGCCTCTACTCAAATATATGTCTGCAATTTTCAGGGGAAGAAACCAATAAAGGTACCAGGTACGCCTCTCTGAAAAGCTTCCAGCAGCCACGGGTCAATCGCAAGAGCTTTATATCACTACTTTAAGCATTCGCACAACTGCATTTTTGCTGAAGAACCTTCCCCTGCATTTGTGTAGTTCTGAGTCATCCCTCCCAAGCGTTTTGAACATTTCCCTCCCAGGCACCCCCAGCAGACACGTTGCCCATAATCGCACTGGCACCTACTGGCCAAATCCATCCCTCTCCGGCCGTGTGCTGAGTTACTCTCATCCTCCCGCCTCCTGCATTTCTAAGGGCAGCAATTAAGGCCAATTTTTTCTCCCATTTTAATGGCCAGTTTCTCCCACATCCTTGGAAAGACTTGCAAGGTGCCAGTAAAGTCCTGACAAGCTACTCTTTTATTTCCATATTTTATTCAAGAGAAGTGAATTATATAGTTAAACATACTCATATTTGCTGAGAGACCATTACTATAATCATAGTAGGTGAGTTCATGACTATCTATCAAGAGTGATTACCTGATGAAAGCGGACTAAGTTTTTGCAAGAAAGGTCAGACTGCAACAGGCAACCCTAAACATGATTCTCTGTATCAACAGAGACAAGCAAGGACTTGGAGATAGTATGCAGTGCCTGCCCACCTGCATATAGAAGTAAGGAGAACAGAAAAAGAAAAGAGCACAACACACAGGTGGTAAACACAGTACAGCAAAATCTCATTTGCAATTGGTCTTTTGATATATATATTTTTTTTAAATAAAGAGTACTTATCAACATAGCAGAAAAAGATAAGAATGGCCATACTGAGTCACTTCAAAAGGTCCAACCTAGCACTCTGTCCCTGACAGTAATCAGCAATCAATGCTTAGGGAAGAGGGTAAAATTAGAGAAAGCATAAAATGAAATTTTACCAGGATGTATTTCAACAGCTCACAGTTCAGGCACTTCCTGAACTAAAGTCTGGTATCAGTATTCAATAGCGTTTGACAGATGTTTCTTCTACAAAGTCGTCAGTTGGGTCAAAAGGTTTTTGAAGTGTGACTTCCCTTTACAAAAGCCCTCTTGGTTCTTCCCTAAAGTATCATATCTAACCAAAAGTTTGCATCTGATTAAATTTTTATTATCCTTTCCACTAATTCACCCCATATAGGCAGCAAGCTCACCAGTCCGTGCTACCCAAAACTCAACCTTCAAAAATTTCTGCTCTTGGAACAGAAAACAAGAGATTGGTTGCCCTTTGAAGACTTGCAGGACCTATGTCAATCATGCACCTCATTAAGTTGTGTTCCAAAATTCTGAGGGACATTGATGAATATAAACCAAATGCAAATTGTTTGGTAGTAAAGAACAGCTTTTTGCCCAAGTTACTTGGAAATAAGTTAATTCACGGTGGGAGATGCTTTCTTCACATTAGTCACTTGGTTTGTTTGTCAGCTGAATGGCAGGCCAAAGATTCTCCATTAATCTCCAATTTCAATAAAAAGTGATTCTTTAGGGTAGGTCCTTTTGCCAAGTGTAGGGGTTCTACAGTTAATGAAATATGCCAGTAATCACCCCTTTCCCAGTCCCCAGCTCATCTTGAGAACTGAACCATCAGCCAAACTCTCTGAGGGTAGCAAGATGTCAGCTTCATTAAAATTTGGTCTAGCCCTTATAGGTTCTGTCCCAGATGACTGGCTTTCATTCACAAAAGAAACCCACCCATAACTTCTAGATGCCTGCAGGTTTATAGCAAGCTCCAACACTGCCTCTGACAATCTGATGCGTTAATCAGGTTTAACCAGGCTGAGTCATAGCAAGCCCTGCCCTGGGAAGGGAAATTCAGCAGAGATTTAAAATGAGAGAGATGCATCCTCAGAACAGCAGAGATTAACTTGGGGCACGAGAAAGAGTCTTGCCTAAGTCTTCATGTTCTTTGCAACAGTTTCGGGACCAGCATCACATAAGCAACTGGTTTTCTACCTGTACAAACTGTTCATTTTGGTAAAACCCTAAGATTATTAAAATTGAGTGTGCAACACATGGTTTAAGATTAGATACTAGACTTCAAATACAGTCAAGCTTTGCTAGCCTTTGTCACTTTAAAACGTAGCTATTCACTAATAAATATAAAAAAAAAATTGACAAAACCATAAATATCTAGAATCAAATTCAGGAAGAAAAAAACCCCAACCACTTCAAGTACAGATTGGCAGTTTATTCCCTAAATTTCAGGACTTGATTTAGAGTCTCTAGCTTTGCCTTCTTCCATCAGTATTTGTTTCTCCATTTTACTAAAATGTACCTGCCTTACCTCTAAAGAAAATATTTAATGAAAAGGAAGCTATAAAACACTAAACTCTATTCTATATTTTCAGATACAGAAATTCCATGTGACAAAGTTTTTAATTAGGGACAAAGACATAGTATAAGTTCACATTATTACCATCTAAAATTTTTCCTTTCAATTTTCCTCCTTCCCTTCAACTCCCCACTGACATTTTATATTTAGCAACACATTGAGGCAATTTATTCACTGTTTAGCAGTTTTGGATATTATTTTTGAAAAACATTCTGTGCATTCAAGAAATTGTTTTCTGTTAGTGAAGGAAAGTTTTTTTATTGTCATAGACATAAAAGAAAGATTTGCATGACACATAAGCAAAGGAATACTACTACTGGCAGCATTGTGCCACAGGAAAAAAAAAACTTGAGAGCTCACTTATGCCAGCTTCTGCACGGAGAAAGTTATTGTGCTTTTACTAGTTCGTATGCTACATATGTGGCATTATGGAACCTTCACCATATTTTTATTTACTTTGGCTTTTGATGGGTACATTCCTCACTATTTATAAAACCAGTAATGACTGTAGACTTACTTGAGTTGAAAATGTTTTTTCACAAACACTCCCCAACAAAAAAAATTCCTATTGAGTCTTAGAAGAACAGTTCCTTGAACTTTTCTCCCCACACTTTCAGTTCTACAATGAAACTGCAACAGAAAACAGAGGACAGGGCATTCAGAGTGGGGGGGGATCCCCCCCCCAAACCCAAACAGTAATAGTGGCACTGGGAAACAGTCTACCATGACTTTTCAAATGAACATTTATAAGCTCATTTCCAGGATTTGGTAAAGCTTTTAATAACTACCATGAAGTAGCTGGAAGCCATGCACATTTTATTAAATCTTGTAATTTCAGTGTGCAAGTCAAAGCTGAAGAAGCCAGCCAATCCTTAATACTTGGCCTCTTGTAACAGACTACTTTTGCCTATCATTCACAATGAAACAAAATGGAAATCTGTGTACATACACATTTTTACTTCTGTTTTTCTACGTAATTTTTCACTACAGTAACTGATATTAACAGAGCTACTCCTCATCTTCATTTATGAGAGTGAAGGATGAAAGCCTTTACTAAGCTGATCTACTCTCAAGGCCTGAGGATGAACTGCAAGACATTAAAAAATTCCACTGTGCTGCCAAACACCACAATAAAAATACAGTAAAACCTATTTTTAAAAGCAGCAGCTGAAATCTCTGTCATTGACCTGCCACATTTGAGAAAGAATACGTGTGTGCTGTGTTAAGAGGGGTAAAATTGAGCCAGGGAGATGGTAAGCATTCCGATCTGGTTCCCCCAAAAATATGAGAACATAGCTGTGCTTTTGAACCCAGCAGCTGAAAAATGCTCCCAGGTGTTCCACAGTATAGACCTAACTTACAATACCAGGTATTGCACGGGCGAAACAGTCCACCTGTAGATTACAATACAGGTTCAGTACCTCTATTTCTGTTATTAAAAAAATGCATATATATTTATCCTGCTACTGTCTTAATTTTTACATTGTAGACAAATTCCACTCACATATAGACTAAACAAGTATTAGAGAAATACTAATTTTCAGTTTATTCCTCATTAAATCCATATAGTAGTTTTATTGTCTGAAAGTTTCAAAAGACAAGCACATTCCACAGATCTCAGCAGATTATCACCATAAGTAGAAAGCTCTTAAATTGGAAGACAAACATGTTTTACAGGAAATGTTCTCATATCAAACTGAAAAATGTTTGGTATTCTTGCCAATTTACAATTGTGTAAAGCTGAAGATATTTAGGCTAAGTCAAATAACAAGAGAATAGGCTGCTTGTTGGAAAGTTCATTTGTTAAAAGCAGTGAACACAACGGCTGTAATTATTTCATAGTACAAAGGCCATTTCCCTATGTCAGTGTCCCCTGTCCAACCCCTGAGAAAAATAAATGATACTTTCAGAGCAAGCCCTCTACTTCTTCAACAGGAATTTTACCAAAGACAAGAGCTTCAAAATATTGCTAATGCTCTTGGAAAAGAGTTTTGAACAGTCGTATTTAATTTGTGCTAAGTTAGCATAGCCCTGCATTTTACCTCCTCCCCCTAAAGCCAGGCTACCTGTCTTATGAACTCACTGCAAGGATAATATTTTCCCTTGCTTCTGCAACTCCTATTCTGAGTAGACACCTGTAGTAGAAAGTCATGCAACCAGGACCAGATCAAGTCCCACAGACAGAATTTGTTAATCTTCCTAGGCAGGAAGTCTTCTAGGGAAAATAAGCTTCCAGGTAACAAGACTTTCAGCCCTAACCATTGTGCACGTTCTCCTAGCTGCTAAGCTATGGTTTGTCCAATTGAGAACCACTGGTGGGTTGGTTTTTTTTTTTGTCTTTCCACAAGAATTCCAATACCAGCTATACATAATACTTAATTTGGTTTGAGTACAAGTAATCTACACAAGAGGAAACAGTACAAGGATTTCAGAAGCTGAAGTAACTTGTTACATCTCAGAATCCTTGTTTGTACAAGAATGTGTCTGAATTCTAAGTACAGGTTTCCTAAGTCTTGAGAAAAATACTAAAATACATTGCTATTATTTAAAATTCCTTTAGATAAGTTTACTTCTAAAAAGTTTTCTTCACCTCCTCCAATCCCACTCCACAGACCATAAAGATAATAATATCTTCTTGTCCATTCCCTATGTCTTGAGGTATTACCAATTTTGTGATCTGTATGAACAATTAGAACAAGGTAATACAGAAGTTGGGGGATGGGGGGGAGACATTACAAAGGGTCAGTATCATTTGTCCAAAACTCTCAGAGTTTCATATTATTCTTCATAACATTTAGGAGGAAATTGTTCCACTCCATCCCAAGTGTTACAACATGTGAGAAGGCTAGTTTTGATTCCAGAGGAAACAAGATTTGAGATAAATAATTTTCTTTCTGTTTTGATTAAGCATGTGTTTCTGAAACTGCTCTCATACTCATTTAAAAAAGCTTCCTGAAGGAAAAAACCTGAGGGAGTTCCAGAAGAAAAAGAGACAGAGAAAACAGAGATATATTTAGGAACCAGATTAGAGGGTGTGTGCCATTCTGGTGCACTGCCAAGATTCATATGCGTGGGGAGGCAACACGCTATCATCCAACAGTCGTAAGATCTAAAGCCTCACCTTTTCATACATTTTAATTTCTTAGTCTAATGTCAAGTATTGTAGTGGCTAGAAATTAGCCGGAGTTTTCAGTGTGACTGTTTGTTCCAATTTTTGGAACAAAATCATTCCTTTGTCTTTAAGGAATGCGAAATGCTTCTTCTTTCACACTAACTTAAGACTTCCCCAACTTGCTTACCCTTGCTTCCCCATCGTCCACTTCCTCCCACACCCATCTGGCTTTCCTTCCTTTGAGGACTCTATAGATTTATTTTAGAGACAAAGCAGAATTAAACTGCTAAACAGTGATGACTGCAAGTTTCCATTCCTCTCTATTATTCCTTAACTTTCGTCTCCCAAATATCCATTAATAAAAATGAGGAAGAAAATACTTACTTGACTGATGAATGTTCAGACAGTATTTTATTAGCATGTATTGGCTGCAACTAATGTTGAAGGTATTTTTCTAATAGAACTGATTTTTAAGCTTCTTCATAATAATTTACCCCAAAATAAACTAATTCACCTTGAAATTCAATGTGTTCTTCCAATTTGTTTCTGCTTAAAGGTAGAGAAAAACACCTCTGAAAGTTCTACCAATATTACCAATGCATCATGTCTGTATGTAACCAAGTCAGTTCATTGTCCACACCTGAACTGTGACTGCTTTCAAACTTGGATCCTTCTTTTCACACCTAGTACCAAAAAGAGACTCAGAATACTCTCTATTTTAGTAAGGCAGCTTAATTAGTAAGGGTTATTCTCCCTTATGCCCTGTTCAGCAAATATAGACACTTACTTAGGAACAGATTACATTCTCTTTGCCAACACCAATTTATATAACCGAATGCTGTTGAGTATTTCCATTACATTCAAGGAACTGCACATGAAACAAATTACTTAACTGTATAAAGTTAGTATCGGTTCTCCTTATAACTATTCCATATATTTAAAGCTCATTTTTAAATAGTAATTATCAAGTATATTGTTTTTATTTCTTTAATTATTGCTCTAAACAGAACATTTGCTAGCATCTGGCAACAAGTTGGAGACATTTATACTCCCATAGTTTGAAGTGTATATTTCAGTAGGTAGGTATTTAATTTTGACCTACCAGTGCTTTATTTGCAGGATGATACTCCTCTGTATTACCCGGATGCATTTAGTTAGAAATCTCCCTGCTCTGATTTGTACAGCTGACTGTATTTATGTAAAGTTTGCTAAAGGAAGCTATTTGTGATTTATAAAGCACTAACATGCAGGTCTTTTGCTTTACAGAACAGAGATTGTAATGCTAACTGTAACATCACCTTTCCTTCTGCTTATTTTAAAAACAAGTGAAAAAAACCCTTATTTTAAAAAACTTCAGTCATAAATACTTCAGACATGATTTTAATTATAGTCTGCACAATTCACTGATTCCAACAGAAATTCTGCATTCTGCAGTTTCTCAACACTAGGCACCCTAGAAAACCTTCATAAAACACATAAGCACAATTTATGCAGCTCTTTTTTTACTCAGGACGTCTTCATATCGTATGTAGCTCCAAAATGAGCATAAGCAAATTTTTTAGGAAAAAAATACAGCTGATAATTATTCTAATTTTTCTCAAAGAGATGACTGGACATTAGGCCCCCAGGTCAAAAGGAAACAGAAGAAGCTGGACAGGGTCCACTGGTGGGCTACCAAGATGACTATGGTCCCGAAATACACCTTCTGAAGAAACTGGGCTCATTTAGCTGTGCAATAATGAGACTGCAGGAAACCACTACCAGGAAGGTAGTTACGGACTCAGTCTTGCCAGATGACATAATGGGCAGCAGCCAGAAACTTATCTTGGGATATTCAAGCTGGACATCAGGAAAAACATGCAGCACTGGAACAGGTTACCTACAGAGGGAGAAGGCTCTCCATCCTTGGTGGTTTTGAAGATACAACTGGACAAAGCCACAGCTAACCTGATTTAATCCTGGCAACTCTGAAGAGAAAGGTGGACTAGGTGATCTCCACAGGCCCTTCCCATCCAGGACCTCTGACTCCAGGGTCAGTTCTCTACTACAGCATTCTCTCAGTTGGAAGACAATGCTAGCACACTCAGCTGAAGGGAAGAGCAGGAATTCCCTCTCATCAGAGCTCAGTTATACTTTAAGTCTTGGTCCTCTCTACAAAAGTTATGCACTCACAATTATTTCCAAGAAGACAGCTACCAATGTTTTCACACACAAATAGCTGGATGTAAATCGATCCTAAAGAGGCCCTCCAGAACTATAAGGAGGCCTGATCACCCTCCTTTGTTTTTAAACATCAGGGCGACCTTGCTAGTATGTACTACTTGAAGGGCAGGAACAGAAACCAGATAAAATCTTTCAAGAATGTGGTGCTAGCATGCCATTTAAATGCCAGAAAGAACAAAATAACTCCATACAATATGCTGTGTAAGACCATTCTAGTTGTGTTCACCAGCACCCCAAAATAATTTAAGCAAAATCCTGATAGAAGAAACCTGATCTAAGGACCTCATAGCATTAAATAAATGTCTAAAGCCAACAGAATAATGTTATCATGGAAACATTAGGTTAACAGAACATTATCTCCCTTCAGTAAAAGTGTGCTTCTGTGATACACCCACACAAAGCTGTAGTAACCTACTTGATGCATCAAAACTGCAATAGTAGCCACACAGCTGATACTACCGTTTGTACAAGTTTTCTTCCCCTCCTCTAGTGAGCGCACTCTGATATTTAAAAATGGCAACTGTTATATCAGTACTATCTTTATAGCCACACATATTCAGATCCTTCTGGACCTCTAGAACTAGCTGTTCTTCCTTTCAAAAGGAATCACATTAGACCATGCAACTGTAAATGTATAAAGTAAGCGTCTTCATAAGAAGGTTTCACTTTTTGCTCTCGCATAAGTAAATGCAGCACAAAAAGTGTTAATGAGATGCTGAGTTTACGCCCTCCTCCTCCCTCCTCCAGGCTAATCACTCTCCTTAGCTGTGACAGCCAATTAGAAACAGTTGCTATAAAGATACTGCAGTGGACAGGCTGCTCCAGGGAGATTTCAGACAAGCTGTGAAAGGGGAATTGACTGCTGAAAGATTGCCAAATGTGAAAGGTTACAAACAGCAAAGGCAGCAGGCAGGGAGGATTCTAGAAAAGTAGCAAGGAAAGAACACTGCTTCATTACTGGGCTTCTGCCCAGGGATCTCTATGAGAGGGTAAAAGGTGAAGAAGTGATGAACTTGGTTCACCAGTTACCCAGTATGATAACTGCAAACAGACTTACGTCTGGGCAGATGGTTCTTATTGGACTTAAGAGGGTTAAGCTCAAACTTTATCCTACTGAGAAGGGGAATTCTTAAGCTCTGTGAGCAAACTGGGTAATTCCTTACGAAAGGATTGCTGTGCCACGCCTGGCCACGAAGTGGTGCCATGGAGGTCAGAGGAGCTGTAACTCGAATAACCTATGTCACCGATTCAAACAAGGAAGCTGGTGAGATAATGTCATTATGTAGACTAACCATCTCTGATTAGCAGAAACTTACCTAGACCTTACCAGGTTAAATAAGTCTCAACAAAGCCATACACTGTTATGACAACAAGTGTTAAAACCGGGGAAGGAATGAAATGTCTGGGAATGTACAGGTAGAAGTAATTCCTCTTGTCAAGAGGTATGCAAGTTTTTTCTAAGAAAATGTTGAGAAAGAGCACACAGTTTTATGTAGATTAGACAAACTGGTCATTCCAAGAACTTGTTGGAGAACTTGCTGTGTGAAGCAAAGAAGTGTATATATAAGAAAGTACACTTTACCTATGGGTAACCTAAGCTTATGACTTTCAGAAAATGTATCGGTTTCAAACACTTTCCACAAAAATGTAAACATCTGTTGTACAGCTGCAATGCAGTATTCCAATTTCAGTCTTCAAAAAGATTTGTTTAATAAATCAAAAATGTTTAAAAGTACAGCAGATATGACAAGAAATGCAGGTTTATCTTATATGAAAAGAAACGGTTAATACAACACATCAGATTTTTTATCTAATACTTTTGACTCTCAAAATCTAGATATTCTCCTGTAACAGAATGTGATTAATTTGCAATTCTACCCCCCTCCTTCTGTCTCAAAACATAAACAAAATGTTCTTACTAGCACAGCTGTTGCTACATATAATGACTACAAGGCAAGATTTCATAAGAAGATATAATACCTTTTTTGCACTTTCAGGACCCGCTTCATCAAAACGAAATCTGACAATACGGAAGTCTTTGCAATAAATTATTAATTCAGTTGGATTAAACTTAAGTTTTTGGTTGGGACCAAGAACCTTCTGCTTCCTCTTGGTGTCATTCACTGTAAAGAAAAGATAAAGTTATTAGACTGTGTTTTGTAAGTATGCAACACAAGACTGGCTCAGATAGATACAGTGATGCTGCTACCAGCAGTTTTTCATTTAATAGTGTATTTCAACAGTTCCATTGAGGTAGAAAATCCATAGGTACTCCTGTTAATCAACCTCCTTTCAAACAAGTGGCTGAATTACTGTCTCCTGTATGCCTAGATTATTTTTGTCCACCACCAACTTCACAAACAAGGAATTAACATGCACTATTGCCAAGAGCAATTTTTGCTCCCAGACAGTTAACTGTGTATGCCCTTCTGATGCACAGTAATTGGCATATATGCTGATTTTTTTTTTTTTAATTTTGTTTTTACTTGGACCTATAAAAAAGTGCTGGAGTTAAGGCTAAGATTAACTCCTTATTTCTTACATAAAACTCAGGAATGTTAGTAAATTGCCAGCTGGTCTAGACCTGCATAGACAGGCTCTGTCTCTTGGCCTATGGAACTCCTTTTCAAACAGAGAAAGCTAAGTTGTAAAAAGTAAGCATCATAGAAGCCACAGAGACTTTATCTGTGGTAACTGGGAAAACTGGGCACATAGCTGTTGAGTGATTAATTGACATAGCTGCCTGGTTGCAGGTATCTTCTGGGTTAAACTTAATTACTTCCAGAGAACTCAAGACAAGTGTTTTAGGAAACCTCCAGCTGTTCACCTTCAGTGTACCAACCCCCAAGCTACCTCTTCTGCAGCATTGGTGAAAACCTCCCTTAATTCCTGCTGGTAAAAGCTTATGCTTCACTATATTTTGGGTAAACCTCTGTAACAGGAGAACAAAGAATAATCTCCTCAAGTGTGTGGCAGGAAATACTGCCCTCTCCCTCTAAAGAGCTTCAAATCTCAATGGAAAATTGAAACAGAAAGGGTTCCTGGAGAACTTGTACCATTCTAATGAAACTGCAAACATTCGTGCTGTTTGACAGTTTGGGAAAATGCACAAAACAGTAATCTGGAATCTGTCAGCCCTCAAGTTTCAAAATAAAATCTATCTGTAGTCCTCCCCCATTTAGGAACAACACATTTCATGTGAGAGGGGACATAATTAATAGAACAATTATTCGAGGCTGGCTGGCTTTTCCCCCCTATTTAACAGAGTTTATTATATGACCATCTGTACGAGACGTTAAATAATAAGATTGCAACACCCCATTTATAAGCACCTCTCCATACAGAACTGTCATTAACAGATTTGCAATACTGCTAGTGTTTTGTCACTTCTACCTGGTATTTTTGAAAAGGGGCAAAAAATGTGGGCCAGTGCAAGACCATATAACAGGTCAATAGCATTCTTCATTTATAAAAAACCCATTTCTTCATAATGTTCTTCCTCAGATATACATTAATCTTTACACAGTGATTACAACCAGGTTCCAGAGTGGAAATGGATTACTGGATAACTTTGGGCACTGAACACTTAAAAGTAATGATTTAAATTACCTAGTCAGAAAACCAAGTATTTAACAGCCCATGCCATAATAAAGATTTGAAAATTATCATATTAAATTCTTCAATTACAAGATGAAAAACATTCTTCTTAACAAACAGGTTAGCCTAAAGTATCTACCAAATAAAAAAACCTGGTTCAAGATAACTATTTTATAATTTATTTCTTCAGATTAAGATGTCTATTGTCATTTGTAGATTTTTGAGGACCACTAGCTACTAACTTGCTAAGAATTAGACAAGATTGAAAACTCGAGCATTTGTGTTGTCGGATATGCCAGCTATGTGTAAATTGTGTAGAGTGACATGCTTTTTGCAATCTAGTGTATTTAAATGAAAGAGATTCAGATGCTTGATATAAAAAAAGCTGCTAACAAAATTCTGTACTGCTGTAACAGGTGTCTATCCTAGAACTCCTGTAGATTCAATATTGTAGTTAAATTTAAAACCAATATAAAGACCCAACTAAATAAGTCTCCTACATGGCACCTCAAGTTTTATTCAGCTTTTAAGGCTTTTATCCTAATTTTAAACAAACCTAATTCTTCGAGTCAGGGAAGCTTAATGACATAAAACCTTAAAGCATCAACAATTCTGCACAACCTAACAAGCAGTTAACAGTTTTGAACTGAGTAAGTTTAAAGCCTGTCATCACACTTAACTGTTTTGGACATACCTGTGACAATCTGCTCAATGCATGTGAGTGGGACATCATGTTCACCAAGGAGGAGGTTTTTATAATGGAATTTCTGAAACACATGAACTCATAGCCATTAATTGCAGTTCTGCAGTTCACAACCACATATACAGCACAACTTTGAAGAAACTATGATAAAAATCAGGGATGCCTAGTTCTGACATGTACCACCCTTGCCTATTCACAGACAATTAGAGGTTGTGGAAACAGCTCTCTTGTGCTGGTGAATACACACCAAACAGTTTAGAAACCCCAGTGGAGTATGCAGAATAACCCCACTGCCTACACTGAATTTACTAGCCTCAAAAATTGCTGGTAGAAATTCAATATAATTTGAAGTGTAAAAAAAAAAAATAAATATATATATATATGCGTTATAAAAAAAAAATCTCCAACTATTACTGTAACCATAGAAAGAAAAAAAATAATAATTCAGCTTTCAGAAATAAGTTTTGACAACTACTTCATGTCAAAAATTAATTTTTTTGAAGTAGCTTTGGTCAAACTTACTAACCATTACTGAATAAGCATCTATCTACTTTCAGAGCTTTACACATGCCTAGTTAGTGGAGTTTCTTTTAAAAGCCCAAAATGAAAGTGAAAACCCTACTGAAAATAACATACAGCTCACAACTTGGATTTCCAAACAGTACTGTATGCTGTGCTGTTCAAAAACTGACCAAGGTTTTGAATGCCACATGTTCTGCTTTGACAAAGGCTTGGTTTCTTTCTCCCCTTTCCTTGTTGCTTCATCTACAATGAAAACTCATTCCATGGTTACTTTGTCCTCTGTCAGTAATGCCAATAAAACTTGGATGCATTAAAGGCTTTGCTGATCTGACGCTTGTCTAGTCAAAGAAACATTTGCAATTACTTTCTTCAAGAAGAACATGGTTTTTTATAATTCCTGCTTTGCCTTTTGCAAAGCCGCTTCCCAACGAAGCCTCCATAAAAAGAGGTAAATAGAGCTCACTGTATTTCCGTACCAAACTTGCTCTGTTCTGATATTGTCAATGAAGGGATGAAAGAGCAACACATTCAGAACAGAACAGTGGAACCTCATCATTTAGCCTGCTTTGTTTTAGAAGGCATCATATTTATATCAGATAGGAGACAGATTCACTGTATTCTAATTAAATCCATTTTACCTATCACACTTGTTGTCATGAGATGTAGCGACTGAGTAATAACAAACCTGTAGTGGCATTGGGTCATCCGTAATAAAGGAAATCTTGAAGTTAGTGCAAACCAATTTGCCCCACAGGTCATATTGACTTGTATCTGTTGCAATGCATTTTCTTACAAAATTTACTTCATTTACCACAATTTCACCTAAAACAGAAAAAGGGGACAGGAAAAAGAAAAGCCTATATAAATCTTGTAGGTACAACAATTCTAAGTCTGTAGTACCAAGAAAATCTTAACTCTTCATGCAAGTTATACACCTCTTCTGGGTAAACCTGGAGATTAACTAAACAGCACTCTGGGGGAAAAAAATAAAACTATGGTTCCAAAATAGACAATATTCTTCTGTAGTTAAAAGCAAAAAAAGAAAAGAAAACACTAAAAAGCAAACCAAACCAAAACACAAAAAACCCCCACAAACCACACACCACTTTCCTTATACCCAGAGATCACAATCTGCAATCCTTCATTATTAAAAATTCATTGGTTTGGACAACACTGTCCTTTAAACAAAGGTATAAACTCATGTACTTCAGCTAGTATTTGTTTTAAAAACTGAAATTAGCAGGGTATTGTTAAGTACTTTAGATAGTTTAATGAACTTCATGAATTCAGAATAATCAGTCCACATCTAGTTTATAAACAGATTTTCATGTGATTTCATAAAAGAAAAACCAGTACACAAACACATTAAACACTCCTCACCATTTCAAATTTCTACTGTGACCATCTAATGAAGGAGACCAACCATTTCCTTTTGCAAAACATAAGATCCAAATGAAGGGAAAAAAAAATTTATGCTAATTCATCTGGGATAAGCTATGAAATAAAAAAGCATACAGGCAAATGGGACTGAGGGCCATTTAAAAAGAGAAAGTAAATTGCTATACACAATGCTACTCTTTAGTTCCACAACAGAGGTTTCTGAAAGCTAAATAGTAATTTCATTCTTACTTCGGGAAATGAACTTGGTCATTCAGTCCCATATATGGCTTTTGCTTCTGTCATCACATCAGCTACCTCCTGCTGCTGCTGTCTACCACAGTGTGGGAGTGGAAGTGGGTTCAAGAAAAGTGTAATTTTATACTAGCTGTAGGGTTTTGTTTAAAAAAGACTAAGGACCAAAGATTACTAAAGCCTAATTTGCTCATAACAGTTTGGGCATATTTAGTCCTAGTTGCCCGAAATGTCATCTCAGAGCGTCCTGTGCTTTGCAAGAAAACAAGTCAGTTCTTTGGGTGACTATAATGGCAGTAATCAGTTATCTATATGCCCAATGAGTAAGGATATAGCTTTGAATAAATCTCCCATCTGCCTCCTGATCTAGAGAAGGTATCTTCCTGAGGTAGTGATCACTGCACCTAAGTAACCACACGAGGTGGGTTGACCCAAGTGCCCACCAAAGCCACTCTGTCACTCCTCTCCTCAGCTGGACAGGGGAGAGAAAATATAACAAAGAGCTTGTGGGTTGAGATAAGGACAGGGAGAGATCACTCACCAATTACCATCACAGGCAAAACAGACTTGACTTGGGGAAAATTAACTTATTACCAATCCAATCAGAGTAGGGTAAATGAGAAATAAAACTAAGTCTTAAAACACCTTCCTCCCAGCCCTTCCTTCTTCCCAGGCACAACTTCACCCCTGAATTCTCTACCTCCTCGCCCCCGAACAGCACAGGGGGACAGGCAATGAGGGTTGCAGTCCATTCATCAGACATTGTCTCTGCCGCTCCTTCCCCCTCAGGGGCAGGACTCCTCACACTCTTCCCTTGCTCCAGCGTGGGGTCCCACCCACGGGAGACAGTCCTTCAGGCACAGACTGCTCCAGCATGGGTCCCCCACAGGCCCCAGGTCCTTCCAGGAGCCTGCTCTAGCATGGGCTTCCCACGGGGTCACAGCCTCCTTCAGGCACCCCCCTGCTCCGGCGTGGGCTCCTCTCTCCCCAGGCTGCAGGTGGAGATCTGCTCCCCCGTGGACCTCCCTGGGCTG
>JAVJGG010000050.1:13289272-13311831 GCA_035590195.1 Aviceda cuculoides | reverse complement strand
CGCCGGGGTGAGGGTCCCCGTCCCCGGGGGGAGGGTGCCCGGCCCGGCCCGGAGCGGGCCCCCGGGAGGCCGCGGAGTTCGGAGCCGGCCCCTCGCCGTGCTGCGCACACGAAAGCGGTGCGGAGGATGCGGCGCGGCGAGCGCTGGCAGGTACAAGGTCTGCCGGGCAAAACCCCGTCCCCCTTCCCCTCTCTGCTGGTGTTCCCCGTCGGGCACGGGCGCTGGCGCTCCTCGGCTTGCTCTCCAGAAGCCAAGCCGGCTGGGATCTAATCGCACAAGTTCGCTTTCTTGTGCCGAATCGCTGAGCGTCGTGGCTTTGGAAGCGAGAGGCAGACCTGTTTTGCGAGGTCGGGCTGTGGCTCAGCCTCCCCCCCTCCCCAAGGCATTTGAAGGGTTTAGGATTTGCTTTAAATGAACACGCAGTCGGTCATGGAAAACCAAGACCACGGTGCGGTTGCTACCAAGAAATGCCTGCGTTTAAAGCTCCCGAGACAGGCAGTCGGTCAGCAGGCAGCAAGGCCAGCACGCGTAGTCTGGAGTGATGCAGAGCGGGAGAAGATGCCCTGATACCAAGAGTTTGATGAACACAGTGGAGACCATGCTACAGGAGACTAATTTTCTGCTGCCTACGCTGAAATGGGAAGCCTTTGGATCCCACAGATCCTGAGCTCACTGTGTGCCACGCTCAAGAGATGGAAATAATTTCAGGAAGGGTGTATGATTCTCCATGAAGCAGTGAGCACACTCACAACCCATCTCTTTGCGGTTACCTTCTGTTCACCCTGTGGCATTATCTTTAAAAGCTAGCATACTTCAATTTGAATGCCACTTGACTTTGTGCTGGCATACATGAGTTGGGTGAGCGGGAACCAGTTGCTCTGTCATCTGTTCTTCAAGTAGCCTTCTTTCAACACCATGTGTGGGTGGCTCTTTCTGCCGCGGAGCCGGCAGCAAGCCCAGCTTTCCCTGTAGCAGTCCCTCGCTATAGGAATGTCAGAAGCACTACAGTAATGTCAAATGCAGCTCCTGCTGGGGGGCATGTCAAATTGTTCATGTGCTTGTTCACCGAGTCCCATGCAACACATTATTTGATAGTCCCAGCAGGTCCAAGCCTTGCTTTCACCATGTCCGTTTCAACAGCTTTCATGTAGCTTGAAGAGTTGAGAACAATATTTACCCTGCAAAGTTGAACTATGTCAGAAGGGGTCCAGAGAGGTCCTATTCTCACGAGTCATACACAAATAGTCACAAATGTCTCCAGCTGCAGATGGAACTGCAGGAATGGGAATGACTGATGGTTACAGCACTACAGTGCTTAGTTAAAATGTACGAGGTATGACACGTGTGACATCATCTAAGGCATGTTTTGTTTTGTTTTGTTTTTTTTCTCTTTAATGAATATGCCTCTGCCCTTCTTCCTTCCCCATTCATCTTGCCAAACTCCTCTGTGCAGAGCAATGCCTCAGTGCCAGGGTGACTGAACTCTTCATCTACAAGGTGGAAAGAAAAACTAAGTTCAATACTGAGATACTCTTGAAGGTGCTGACAAAAGACAGCATGAAATGCTGGTGCCTCTTGGATGGAGGGTGGCAAAGAACCATCAGTGCGTGGCATCTGGCAAGAATCTTGCAAAATGCTATTGTAGGTATGAGGAGCTGAAACTTTTTTGTAAATCGCTTGGCTTGGCACTTGTTAAAACAGACATACAGCACAGTTCCTTATTTTATTCGAGCCATGTTCTAACATGACCGAATAGGAGTCACCGACAAAAATATCAGTTAGTATATACTTGCTAGGAGAATTAGATAATATAAGGTCATATATCTTTCTTTCTTTTCCTCCTTCCTTTACAAGCAACTGTTATCCCTTGCTCTTTGTTCTTCCTCTTCTTTCATCTTCTTATCTTTTCATACATTAAATCCCAAATGGGCTATATCACAGCAGTATCTTTATTCTAATCAGCTTCCTGATTATCCCCTCTGTTGTACTGATTACTTTCTTCCCCAGAATCCTTGTGATGTCACTTAATCTTTTCCGATAACTCAACAAATAGCTTGTGTTATCCAATTTCTGGAGGAGAGAGTAAAAGGTGTGAATCGCCCCCAAATTTAGAACTATGAGATTATGTGGGGGAGTGGTAGCAGTAAAGGTGAAAGCTTCATAGTAGGGTCTTACGAAACTTCTGCTGTTCTCAATGACTGATAGAGAAGAATGTTCGATATTGATGCTCTGTAAAGTTTCGCTAGACTTTAAGAATGACTTAAAAAAAAAAGGGAGCAGTCTGTGGGTAACACCCCATTTTGCTGCCTAGCTTTAGTACACTGAATCCAAATGCTGAAATGTAGCTTGCACTTTCCAGGAGCCAAAAGGTTTGACTTTTTGCTTATGTTACTTTAATTCCATTAGTTTCAAAGACATTATTCTTGATGTATGCAAGAGTCGGAATAAGATTTCTGTTTTCCACCTATGGATCCTGAAGTAAATTAGATTTTACAAAAAAGCTGTACTAAAGGAATGATACGGTTGCAAAATCAGACAATAAAACAGTAGGAAATAAAACAATTTGTCTACACAACATTATTTTAGGTCCTGATTTGTATGATGTGATCAAACAGTGTTGTTCCACAGGTCTTCTCCTCAATAAGTGTATGGAATGAAAGATGAGTGGGCAACTACTGAACATTTCTGTCCTCGTGCTCCAGCCCACGCTGTATTTACTGCAGATCATTTAAGATGTGCACTGCCAATAGAATTTCCTTTTGCTTTTTAAAGATATACTTCGCATTCTGTCTTTTAAGTGCCTTACAGTAGGAATGAATAATGTATTTACAACATCCCAAAAGGTATAAAGCCGGTTTTGTTTTCTAGGAGGGGGCCTGAGGCACTGAGTTTCATGTCAGAGATGCTTGCTCGTTTTAGGTGCCTGTTGGAGATGCCTTTGGCCTGATTTTTCAGTGTACTTCAGTGACTATATATCTACTTTATTGTTCTAAGCCGAGTTCCCTTTGACTTCAGTTGCAGTTCTGAGCACTCAGCACTTTGGCAAGTTGAATACTGGGCATTTCAATTTGAATCCCTAGAAAAATGAGGAAAACAATTAGTGCTCCTCATATGAAGCCAGCTTGGGTGTGCCTGCACCTGCGGTGGAGACATGCCCTCAGAGCCTCAGAAGCTACCAGAAAGGAGGCAGGTGTTATTTACCCTGTTTGGCAGGCGGAGATGTACAAAGAGGTTAGCCCTTTTACGCAGGATCGCACAGGAAATCTGTGGTGGAACTTGAAAGTGAGGCCAAATCATTCATGTGACCACAGAAATGACTTTACTCCCTGTTTTGTGGGTGCATATTAGCCAGTTCGTGTGGGACTAATGTTGAGGGTAGGACAATTTGTATTGACCTCCAGATGTGTTTAAAAGAAAAGTAGTTGAATGTTTGCTTTGGCTGAAGTCCAGAGTACACAAAATGCTTTGGTGTATCAGACAACTTCAAGAGCTAAATTGCCATTTTCTTCCAGTGTTTGTTTATGTTTTGCCATGGAAAAGAATTCAGAGGGGGTTTTGGTAACATTACCTTGTGGAGGGATGTAAGGTCTCCCCGCATAGGCTTCAGCCTGCGTGTATTTTAGTTGTGTCTTTAGCCTGTACTGACATTGGCATGTGTAGCAATAGTTGAGGAAGAATCTGTTCGTTTAGGACTGTCTCTTGACACGAGAGAAACTCAGTGCGTGCACTGGCATCCTCACTTTGCCAGCCAGCCTCTCTGTCCTCCATCTTGTCCTGATGTTCCTGGGAGCTCCACAAGCCTCTTGCCATCGATCCCACTGAGGGTTTTATGCAGAGATACTGCCCGGGGGAATCTTCGGAGCTGTTGACATCTGGCAGATGTTTAGAAGGTTAGTAGGGGGATGCAGAGCAGTCACATGTGGATTGAGCCAAGCCTAACACAAGCCATTATCTCAAGATAAGGCAAAGTGCAGTTCTTGTACCTGTCGTATGCCCGAGAAGACGTGTACTGAGCGTATCCTTTCATGTAAAAGGACTGAGGCACGGCTTAGCACTACAGGCTTCTGCTGAGACGTGGGATGGAGCCTTCTGCCATTTTTTGGAATTGTTAAGTTCAACCGTTAAGAATATCCTGAAAGCAGACTAAACCCTTACATTGCCCACATTGGGTAGTGTTAGTTCTGTGCTAGCACTGTTTGCCAGAGAATGCATAGTATTGTATGTCCCTCTGTGAGGTGACTAAGTAAATTGCCATCATCCAGGCATTTCGTCTAATTAGCAGAGCAGCTGCCTTTGAAAACATTCTTCTTAAGGGCTGATGTCTCAAGGATTACTTTATTTAATTAGAAAGAAACAAATCACTGGTGGGAGGGTCTCTATTTCTAGAGCTCAGAGAATTGATCTGAATTGAAAAAAAAGACTTCTTGAACTTTAGCTTACATGGTAATGGATAGGGAAAAGGAAGTGAGAGTGCAGCTGACAAATACAGCTTCTGCTACAAAAACAGATTTGAGTTGATGGAGGTCTTTAGAAAGAAGAATCTTCTAAAAACACAAGTAAAGCCCTGCCTTCAGCTACCAGGGATTAGGAGATGTCCATCTGTTTTTGTGATTATTTCTGTTTATTTTTCGCAGGGTTGCAGATTGATTCTCTTGTGATGCTCCCAGCGCCATAGGGTGGGTTGCAAGGAAGGGAGGAAAGAGAAGGCTTTGCTCAGGACTGTTAAAAGCTTAGCATGAAAGTGCTTATTCTTGTCTCTTTCCAGTTTAAGCCCTCTAACTGAAATATTTGTAACTAAAAGCCTGTATTTTTGACCATGTGAAAATGTGTTCATGTCCATAGATCTGTGGATAGACAGGCAAACTGGGGGGGCACATGAGCAACTCTTGCACAGATGGGGACTCACGAAGCACAGACTATGCAGGAGAATGGAGAAAGTGGTGGGGAGCAGAAATTCAGGTAAGCAGAAAGAGGGGCACACAGCAGCCAGGATGAGTCTGGGTCAGAAGCCTGAGAGTTAAGCCAGAAAACAGAGTTAAGGGCATCAGTATTCAGAAAGAATGGGAGATGTAGGAACCTATTAGAGAATGGAAAAAAAGTGATACAATTTGGTGTGGCTGTAATGGCTTCTTGCCAAGGATCTTGAAAGCATTGCCATCCTAAATTAACAGGGAAGAAGTCGAAGCCCAAAGAAATCATTTGAACTGCAAGAGGTCTAAGTTTAGAACAGGTCGTAGCCAGAGGTGTCTGGGGGGCACCTGGGGTGAGCACGGTCGGCCTGGGGCCAGTGCTCAGAGAGTCGCTGCACCTCCACGCGTTCACGGACACAAAGTTGGTATAAGACTCTTTGGAAATACAGGAAACTCTTAATTTGGCTTCTCTAAGAACAAGATGCCAAATGTGTGTGCTCGGTGCTTCTGCCATGGGCCGGACAGACCTAACAGGAGGAGCTGGGCCAGAAGGCTCTCCCACAGAGACAGGAGTAGGTGCTTTTTGAAGAGGAGCTACCAGTAACATGCTGCCGAGAGGGGCGGCAGCCCTTCCCCGTCGCTTCAAAACCTCGTCTCTGCTCTGATGGAAGGAGCCAGGCTGGCTGCTTGGGCTGGGGCAGAGGCAGCGAGGACACGGAGGCACGCTCATTCCGGGGCTGCTGCCGGCCAGGCCCATTCTGCCCACGCCAGCCCCAGCCCTGCACTGGTGTGGCTGGTAGCCTTGCACTGGGCTGTGCTCTCTTGGTGCTGATGGCCCTTTTCCACCGCAGCTCCTGCTGAGAACCGTTTGCCGGTCAATGCTTGCCTGAAATCAGGCACACAAAGCCAGGACACAGTCTGCCTTGTGCTGATACATCAGAAGCCAAGGAGAGCGATGATTATTTCTCCACACCGAGTGATACCTTCTCTTACACCTATGGGTCTCCCTCATTGGCATCCTGATGAAAATTCAGAACTGACTACTAGTCAATCTTGGTATTAGTCCCTAATGCTCTCTAGCAGCCTCCCTCCTTTTTATATTTCCTCCCACCAATTGTAGCTTGTATTTTTTTCCCAGGAGAACCTCACTTTCTTCCTGTCCTCCCGATTTCTGTTGGCTCTGCAGCAGTGTTTTTCTGCCCTCGTTATCATTCATAACGCTTAGCAAGTTCACATCACTTGGAGATTTCATTACGATATTGTTTAAAACCCTCTTCCTGATCGTTAATGTTAAACGCGAATTCCAGCAACACTGCAGCACAGTTCCAGACACTCCTCCCAGTTCAATCCTTGCTCTTCGTTATTGCTTTCCCTTTACTTCATTCCCTTCAACAGTTTTTCAGCCTAGGTGATCGTGTTTGCCTATCCAAGCTGCCACCTTTTCTGTTTGTATGCCAGATTACTCCAAGTGACTTGTAATCCCTCATTCCAGGGTCTGCTCTCATTCTTACATGCACAGTTTTATTTTTACTTAAGGGTTTTCTGCTAATATTGGAAATATTTTTGGATGGCACAGCTGTCTATAAAAGTGTTTGGAGTCACAGTCTCTGCTGTTTTGTTGATTTAATCATTTATCATTTTTATTTTCCTCTAGTCCAAGGAATCCTGATTTTCTGATTTTCTTCTTTCACTTGTCCAGCATTAATAAGAAATGAATCCATTAAAGCCTTTAAAATCTTTTAACACCAATCAGAGAATTGTTGTTCCATGCTTTATATTTCACATCATACGCTTCACATCAGATTCTTACCTAGCATTTGCATGTGTATTTATCTTTTCAACATTCTTTGTATGTGTGTGTGTGCATGTGTGTGTAACTTTCCGTGATCTTTCTCTTTTCAAAGTTCCATACTTCTCTGAAAAACAAAGCAAAACCTGGTGTGTGTAAGGTCTGAGTCTACTTCTTTGAAAAAGGAATGTATTTTCAACAGGACAAGCTACATGCCAGTGTGCAGTTCCAATGTATGAAGTATTTCTCCTGCCCTACTGCAGGATTCCACTGATTAACTCCGAGGTATTATAAAGGAAGGACACTACCTTTTTTTCTGGACGGATGTAGCTCAGAGTTTAATTAGTGCAAAACAACCTCAAATAGTTTTTCCAATGAGAATAAAACACAATGCCAGAAAAAAGAGAGAGAAAAAAGGGTCCTTTCATGGTGATGTATCGACAAGCTTAGTTAAGGATGGCAAAAGTTTTCAGGACATATGGTTAGAAAGCCCCAAGGCACCTATTCAGCAAGATATGTAAACACTCATCTAACTCTAAATAGGTAAGTGGTCCCACTGCAGTCAAAAGCACTACTTTTTAAAGTTAGGCACATGCTTTAAAATCTTGCTAAACTGAAGCCTAAAGACCTGCTAATTTTTATCTTGCAAATATTTCTGCAAATTCTGGGTCAGGGCATTCAGAACAAAACTTCTTTTGTTAAAAATAGTTAGCTTAAGGATATCCAGGAGGAACATGGAAAGAAAGAGGAATTCCTCTTACAGTTTCACAGCATGCTGATTTAGCTGGTGTTCATATTTATTTGCATTGGAGATCTGTGCAGGTAGCAGGGATTAGACTGCAATGCGGAGGATGGCACGGTAATGTACTTTTATTGACTATCAGGCATTGAACGCAGTCAGTTAATGCACCCTTAGCTTGCTGAGTGCTCGTAGGCCTGCTCCTTTAGGGTTCTTTTACTAAAAAGCAGAAAAAACAATCCAACAGCCTGCTGACTTGTGAGGACTGTGATTTGACTGGGTATGCTTTAAAATGCATTCTCTTTTCTAGGAAAGATAAAATGGGGCCGATTCAGTTTGCTCCACTGACCTGAATGGTCAGTGGGAATATTTTTGTGAGTTTTGTGAGCTAATAAGATTTATATGATTGTGTATAAGAATCAGACTACACTGAGCACTGTGGCAATTGGGAAATATTTTAATTTAAATGACTTCTTTTATAAAGTGCAGATGTGTGTCTCCGCAGAAGCACGTCAATGTCAGCAACATCTGAGATGGGAGAAGAAGCCTTATCAAATTCCTTGTTTCATTCCGATAATTTTAAATCCTTTCCTTTCACTAGGACGGAAGTGTATGAAAAGCCATATACTGAATCCTGTGTTTCAACCATTGCTTTGCCTCTGTTTAGAAGAAGGAGCAGACATATGCGAAACACGCCTTAGGGAGTGTGCTTTCCTGCTGAGTCTGCCCTGACAGAATTAATCACAGAGTTTCAACTGTGTCTCCATTTCCCAAAGCTGGGGCCTGTCTGGGCCCCATAGCTAGGTCAGTGTTAAAACCATGGCAGAGATTGCTTCAGCATTATAAATTGGCAAAATTGACTGGTGTACCTCACACCACTGCAGTATTGCTAAATGCATCTATGGAGCAATATTATGGCAAACTTTTCTCATCAGCAAAGCCTTTGCTTCATTTTTTCATGTCTAAAAAGAGCAGTGGTGAACTAAAACAGTGATGTTTATTTCTTTTTCACTTCTTTCTTTCCTATAAAGGTTAACTAAAGCAACTACTGAATAAAATTGAATTACTTTACAGGCAATGGCTCTTTGCTCTTAGGCATATTGCAGAAGAAGATCTGTGCTGGCAGGAAGATGGTGCTTATTCTGTGAGGCTGTATTTTCGGAATGTTCTGCAACACCAGCAGGTTTGCAAAACTCCAATTGCGTATTGGTAACAACAGTTAGTGCTTTGCATACTTTGCCATTTGCATGTAGGGTCTGCTGAATTCATCACCGTCTTTACAGCAGGGTGGTGATCAGGGGCAGTTATAAGTCATTAGCGAGCTGTGGAAAAACAAATGGAAAACTTACAAGCATGCTGAGACACCGACTGTGTGCTCAGCCATGGGATGGGCTAAAGCACATATCGCACATTCCAGGATGGGGAAGATGAATGGGAGATGCATAGCTGGTCTCCAATTCCTCTGCTACTGAGGCTGTGGAGTTTGTGCTTTGTTTGACATTTCTGTTCACAATTTTGTGTGTGTGAATAGGCTGTGAACAAACACACACAAACACACACACATACACATTATCTATGTCCCGACTTTGCCATGTCATCCTCTCTACAACTTACTCCTCTTCAGCAAATTTGTGTTTATTGTCGGGTGCCTGTGAAGGAAGATTCCCTGGTTACGTTCTTAATTGGATTTTTTATTAGACTAGTTTGATTGCAAGGCATGTTGCCATGTGAACACCTGGGAAAGACAGGGGACAGGAAATTGTAACTAGAGCTTTTTATAAAATACTGGGTTCTTAAAATCACTTAAAGTATTATAAATGGCATCTCTTACTTGTCTTGCTGTCCTTTTGGCTGCAGTGATACCAGGTACTCTTCCTACCTGTGCCAGGCTATAAAATAAGCATCTTGAGTCTCACGTCCTGCTGAATGTTCTTATACTCGGCTTCAGAGGTGTTGTGGAGGGCTTGCTTGAACAGACAGGAGTAGAGGAGCTTACAGAATCGACAGAGGCCTATGTCAAGAGGGTCCTGGGTTAAATCTGCATCAAGATTGAGACAGCAGAGAAATTCCCCCAAAGGATGCCACTCTACTTCCTGGAGAAGCGCAAGTAACACAAGAGTGTATTTCAGCTATGGCACTGCTAGAAAATTTCACATGGTAATGACTCTGTGCTCCCTACATGGAATTTATCTGTTTGTTAAAGCTATTGAGCCAGGTCCACTTTGAGCATACCTGAATCCAGCTTGAAAAATGTCCAGGGAATTAAGCTTGGTCTGAGCTTGACCTATAGCCTGTAAAACCGTCTGCTGTGACAGATAATAGGTTTTCTGGACAAAAGGCATGCTGTCATTGGGAGCGGTGCAGCACAACTGCAGGAATTGGTAGTGCTCTTGCTCCACTGACTGAGGTAATTGTGCTTTGGTGGTGTGGACACATGTGGTCTCTGAAATACCAATGCCAGAGAGTTGGCAGAGGAATCTCAGAGGAGCATTTACCCCTCATGTGAGGGCTTTTATAATTATTATGTGCATACAACACTGTAGACCATGACGCACTGGTACACGGTTACTGCCAAACGCATTGGTGTGAGAACCAGAAAAGTATAGCACTGCCACAACATAAGCATGACTTTTAGGTCAGCGAGGGGCAGACATTTCTACGTCTCAGTCAAAGCTTTGCCTGACTGCCTGCCCCACTACATTAATTTATCTGGGATCTTGGAGAAATGTTTTGAAGATGCAGCATCTATTTGAAAGTGTTTCCCCAGCTAGATATTTAAGAATGATTATAGAAAAAATAATAATAACACCATCAGAAATCCCTAATGACATGGAGAGAAACAGAGGAAATCAGAAATCACTCAAGGGATTAACTGAACCTCCAAAAATTATTCAGGTCATGTTTGGCTTTGGCGGCTCGTCCTTCTCCTATCTGCACATATTTGCTCTTCATCTCTCAGATCTGACGTTCTTCACTCTCAGGAGAGACTGCTGCTATTTCTGTTCTCACTGACCACGGGAGCACGGTGCCGTTTTGGAGATCTGGAGCGAGCTGTATGTCAGTGCAGTACGTGTCCAGAGACGCTCCTTCGGGTCCTAGCAGGACTGCGTGAGTGTCGTTGCGTTGGTGTCCCCGAGCTCTTTTGTGCCTCAGGACTGCTCTAGCACGGCCATGCTGTTTGGAATTGTGGTGCCAGCGCACAGCCCCATGCCACGGCTCGGGCACCCCCTGCGAGCATTGTGCAGGCCTGCCCGAGAGACACCGTAGCTCGCCCACATCCGTGTCTTCTGCAGCAGCTCGAGTAAAGGAGGATCAAGTAGCACAGACTCTTTTCTTCCCTTTAACTGAGCTGAAATTATCCACCAGGTCACTTCCATTCCTGCTTCCCATATTCCTCTTCCCTGCAGCACTGATAAATTTCTTCTCTCTTCTCTGTAGACATAGTTCTTCAAAAGCTCTTTCTCAACAGAGTAGATACATGGTGGAAATCCTTACCCAGAAGTTGCCTTGCAAGGGTGGAGAAGTTAGTGCCCAGATCCATGTTAGCAGTAAGGTGGATCTTTTTTGCCCTGTTCTTCTGACCCGAAGTGGGACATTAGTGCTTTTAAAAACATTACTAGGTATGCCAGAAGCCCTAAGACCAGCCTTCTCCAAACATCAGCGTGGATCAAGTTTTCTCCATTCTCTCTTCCAAAACAGAGGCAGCTGCTATTCTCGTTGCTACCATGAAGAACATCTGCCATCTATTATCAAGAGTCTGAAACCTTAGCTAGCAGCTACCCTGCTGAATGTTTTTAATACCTGTGAAATAACACTGATGCATGCACCAGCTGCAGTACAGATTAAGGACGAACACAGAAACACTTGCAAAAAGCAAAGCATCTCTGCATGTGTGGGCACCCAAAGAAATATTTCATCTTCACGGAACAGGATGTTTTAAATTAGGTGCTCAAGTCTCCTTCCCTGCAAGCAAATTCTTGCATAAATCCTGTAAAGCTCTTCCCGGAGAAAATTTGGAAGGCCAGGTTTGCTTTGTGTACATTTTCTGTTTGCTGATCGGCATATTGCATTGCAGATCCACCCTGGCTAGGAGACAGTAATCCACCCCTCCTAGGACATCAAATTAAAGTAGCAACAGGAAGTCTTTGTCTTTATAGTCCTCTGGAATCAATGTTCAAATGAATGGCGTTGTCTCTTCTCTCCACCACATAAGGTGAAACGCAGAGGAAATGGCAGGCATTACTTTACTGCCCTATGACAGAGAACTGGGGTGAGGTTCTGGTCGTCCCCTGGATGAGTGGGAAAATGAGGAAAGGAGACTCAAGGGGGTGTAATGGAGGAGGAGATGCTTACTTCCCTTTCTGACATTGCTGAAGAGAATGAAGGATGGGACTAAAAGACACGCTTTGCTGTCTTGCAGGCTGAGAGGACAACTGTCTCAAACCTTCAGAGCCTTCAAGGACACCAGCTGAATCATACAGCAGGTTTCCTGGAGAACAGTTGCGGTGTAACTTCAGCCATCCTTTTCCCGCATGCAGAGCAGCAGCTTGCCCCTTGTGACGGTGAAGGTGATGGTGACAGTCAGAAGTCGAAAGGTATTGGTTTCCTGCTGGAAAATGGGCCACCTCAGTTTGAAATGCTTTACTCCTACCCCAAAGAGCACTCCCCACCTGATGCTGATATTGAGTCAATATTTACACACCACACTGGACTTGGAACACTTCAGTATTTTTTGCAGTGCTCCTGCATCCTTAGTGCTTGTGTTTGGGCTTGTCACTTCATCTGTCTTAGGCACCCTGGGAGCCCCCTAAAACAGCACAGCCATGTGATGTGACCCCAGGAACTTGTGCTCTGGGTACCCATCTCTGGAGGAGGGATAAGAGTTGCTTCTCTAAGTGGTTTCTCCAAGTTCTCCAAGGAAGGCTGTCATTTCTGGTATGTGAGCTCTCAGCCTGACAGCACTATGTTTCTCACTTGATTCAAAGTGAATTTTACTTACATGGCTGTCAGGGCTTCTACCCATAACCACTGTTCTTTTGGCTTTCCACCTGTGTGTGTGTATGCAGCGTGGTTTCTGAGAGGGGTTTTCTTTTCTATCAGAAAGCAGAACCTTTAATAACCTCTGGGGTTTGTAATCCTTTCTTTCATTTCCTTTTAAATTGATCCAACCCTGTCTTGCTGTGACATATTAGGTGCTCTGCCTAAAAAGACATAAATGTGATTAGATTGCAAGGTACTTCAAAGATGCCCCACCTTCAGCTGTTTGTGAGCTGCTTAGAATTAGTGGAACTATGTGGCAATGGGCAAAAGTCTTATCCCAAGCAGGACTTTTCCCTTTGGCTGAAATTCCAGGATGCGCCCCAAACTCTACAGCTGTTGTGTGCAGTGCAGTACAATCATGTCAGCAGGAAATCTGGGCACTTTTAAAATTTGTCCTGTTTTGACGTGACAGCTCTGCTCCCTGGAGTTTATGCATAAAATGCCGTGATGCCTTGGACTGGAAGATTTGGAATACAGTAAATGTCATCAGTGCAGTTAGACTCTGATCCTGCTGCCACTAGAAGTCAATATGTGTTTGTTTTTTTTTTTTTCTGCCAGGATTTCTGCATCAGCAGAATATACCCGACAGATGTGGGAGCACCTCACCTTGCCGCTGCGATCTCTTCCCCCCAGATCAAAGTTACCGTCACTCCCCGCTTCCCCTGGGGGAGTTGCAACAAACTGATGAAATGCTTCACTGGGAACAACTCCGTCAGGAGAAACCCACCAACCACCCAACCAAAAAGACTTGAGGAAGCAGAACCCATAAGAAGCAGTGCAGGAATAGAGCGGTTAGTTGGTTGGCTTCAGACCCAATCCCCCAAACTTCTAATTTGCCGGATTATTTGCTCTGAAGTCAGACACCACGCTCACCATTGCCCTTTGTGCCCCCCCCGAGGCTCCCCACATCTGTGTTTTTTTGTGGCATCTCTGCGTGATTGAAAACTATGGACCTTAGGAATTGTTCCTTGGTGAAATAAAAGGGGAGGCAGGACCGAATTTTGCCGTACAGCACCCGACCAGCTTTCCAGGGTGGGCTGTTGTGCCCACCCCCTACAAGGGTAGCCGCAGGGGAACGCAGAGGGGGAGGCCAAGGTGTGCATACTGCGGGGGGGGGCCCAGGGGTAAGGCCCAGTCTTGGAAGACATATCTCCTGTTTTGAAACTGGGGTTATTATTTGCTGGTGGGAAGATGCTAGTTCAGGCTTTGATCTTCTTTTGCGTGGTCCAGAGTGACATCTAATGGCACTGTACCAGACTGCAGCACGTCTGGGGAGGGCCAAGGGGAGGAAAAAACTAGAGTTGCCAACCATTTATCAGGTGGCAAGGGCGAGGTAAATTCTCTCAGGGGTGAAAAACCAAATAGACTGTATTAAACTAAATTATAGCACTATTTCTAGCCATACTTTTATATATGTTACCTGAATATAGCTGGGAAGTTAAGTAGTCTAAAGGTAGGAAGCGGCAGAGTTAAGCTGCCTGTAAAAACGTAAAATATTTCACATAATGTGTTAGGTTAATGAAATATCAGTGAGTTTAAACAATATGAAGGGAGGTAGTCAGGACAATATTCCAGAAAGGAGTCAATCCGAAATAGTCTATTTTGAGTTTGTTGGGATATACATCTTTAATATATAACTGCTTTTATAAAAAATTACAAGATCCTACAAAATTGGTTTGCCAGAAACAGCATATTCTAATAAAATACGCTCCATCAAATATTTTCAACCAGTGCTGTGTGGTGGCACCATTGTTTTGAACTGTGCAAATTGCAGATCAGAGGTCTGTCTAATCTTACCGACATGGAAATACATTTATATATGCTGTATGAATTCCCTTTTAGGCACCAGTAAAGGCAATTTTGCACCATTAATTAATTAATGTTGCAAGAAAAATACTTTATGTGTTGCGTTCAAGTGTAGGAGGCCGACATTTAAAGTATGTAATCCCAAATAAGAGATAACAATAGCAAGAAAAGCTTTGGAATTATTCGAGCTACTGTTTGAGGGAAATAGCAGTTTCCCCGTTTACCTTAAATTGATTAAGTTTTATTTGCAGTAATGTGCACTGAATGAAATTCCATTTAGAATAGTTTCAGAATTGCCAAATTAAAAGTAAAAATCTAACTGTATTATATCTATACACATATATGTGTGTGTGTTGGTGTATAAAGTGCAGTTAGTAGGTTGTGCGTAGTACACTTAGTGTCAATGCCTAAAACACATTAGAGCATACACAGTTTACGGTAAGTTTTTCATCTCTGGTATGAATCCATAAAGCAAACCCACACCTACTAGCACTTAGACATGTGAATAACTATGGGTTCTGTCCTTATCAAGGCTGAGCAGCAGATGGTGAACCCACAGAGAAGGTGGCTTTCGTGCATCTGGTGTCTCTCTAGTCATGACCTGCTGGTAGCGTGTTCCTCCTGTGATCCTTTAGGCTTGCAAGTTCATGATAAAGCTAATTTATCAAGGAAAAAGGAATGAGCTTTTGCCTTTTAAAAAGAGATTTCTAAAAGGCATACATATTATTTTCAAAGGATTGTTTTCTTTCTGGGGTTTTATGTTAGGAAGTTGAGTTCGTAGCTACCTTTTTGCCTAGAATTCTTTATAGGGTGATTGAAATATTATCATGCTTGTGATAGTGGAGAAGCAGTACAAAAAAATCTTTTCTGCACAACACTAAATTCAGTTGAGGAACTCATTGCTACAGGACGCTGTGGAGACTAAAGTTCACATAGCTAGACAAAAGAAGATTAGGAGAAATCATGAAGGATTGATCCACTAGTGGCTGTTAAATGTAGCTGGAGCACATCCATCACCTCAGGAACTCACAGCTGCCGATTGCTGAAGAACGGGTGTATAAACAGGGGAAAGGATTACGCTCTGACTGCACCATTACATATATTATTTCCCTATGCATCCAGTATTTGTTACTGTCAGAAATGCATTTCAGCTACAGAAATGCACTTTTGCTCTCTCCCCTGTGGCTGTTCTAATGGCTGATTTTTTATTACATGAAACTCCAGTAACAGCTTTCCCTTTTTTTTTTTTTTGCTCCCACCAGAAGCAATGAGCTGATCATAAGCTTTTTTTTTTTGTTGAAGTGTCAAGTATATTAATTCAGACTGGAAAAGCATTTGCTTATCTTAATCAAAGTATAAGCAGGCTGTAGTTTTAAAGGTAAATTAGTTACTGTTATGGCCTTGTCACCTTAACCCAATATCCGATATCTCAGACAATTATTAAGCTGGCAGATCTGGAAATTTAATGGTTTTGGTAGCTTCAAGCATCCTTTCACTGTGTATTGATTGCGCTTAAAAGGGGCTTTCAGCTGAACATCTCCAGCCTTCAGGCAGGCAGCCTTTCTCTCACGAAGCGTTTGGTACTCAGCAGCTGGAGGTGATGTTTTTAGACACTGGTCCTTTCTTCAGCTCTGAGGAAGGTGTTTAATTATATATCGTTTCACATCCAGGAGGTAGCCTGGGAATGCATGGACTACTTTGCAGGCTCTCTTTGTGGAAGGACACAGAATGTTATCTTTTCATTGTGTTGGCTTCTTAAAGGCCCCTTTCCATCTCAGAGGAAAAACAGTACATTATTTGGGGATAAAAGTCATTAGAAACAAGGCATACTTTTTTGAAGCTGGCGTAATTAAGCATCGGAACATTTTAAAACCAAAAGGAGGTGACTTATTAAAGGGTTGGAAAGAATTTGGAGAAACCCTGAATAGTCTGTGACCTGTTGGAGGTTGGTCTGGCTATGATAACAGTAGGGAAAAAAAAAAAGCAAAAAAAAAAAAAAAGTGAGTTGGGGTTCTGAGCAACTATTACCTCTCAGGAACAAGACCATATACTTATAATTGAGATTTCTATGAAAACATCTAATCGGAGCTCTGTGCAATCAAAGCAGCGTGAGTTGAACGCGGAGGTGTGCGGCAGCAGTCGATGGCACAAAGAGGTCAGCCGAGCTGCCGGGCTTGCGTTCAGGCTGGGGATCAGGCTCCAGGAGGTTTGGGGGGGCATGGCAAGGGGAAGGCGATGTGGAGAGTTGTGTATCAGTTTCATTGCTCAAAATCCAACAAGGATCATGTGTGGGAGGAAGTGGAAGAAATGCAATCTATATGGGTGCCACACATAGCAGCTTTAAAGTCAATTGTCTGCAAATGCCGTCTGCTCAAATATTTTGATTACAATGTTTTACAAACATTAAACTCCCACCTGCACCTTTGTAGCTTTTTCCAGTGTGATTATTTTTAGCTGTTGTGTCCTTCAAGTTTGGACTTTTCCCACTCTGTCTTGAGATGAAACAAAGCATTCAGAGCTTTCCAAAATAATCAATAAATTACCATGCAGTGCTCCCCTGCACCCAGGTTATAGAAGAGCCATGTTTAACTCCTTTGTTTCTGATCTCCCCTGATATCCTTATTCGCACCTTGGATGCCCCAGTTATTAGCCTGTTTGAGGTGGGCTAGTCTCTTTCCATCTCTCCCCATTAAAAGTTTCATTCTGGAGCTGCGAAACTTTCCCTAACAAAAATCAGATGAGAACGTTTTGGCGGAGCAAGTGAATCCTCATGAAAAGCGATGATGACCCAGCATTTCCCAACACTACCTCCCCCGACAGCTTTCGGAGCCACCTGGTGTTGCCCTGCTTTCATGGGACATGGGAGCCAGCGCTCCAGCCCCCTCCAGCCCCTGGCCCTACGGTCATGGAGTTGTGGGTAAGCAGAAGTCACACAGGGTCTGCTCGTGGCTCAGGTACATCGAGCCGGTGGGTTTGCTGGTTATTATTTACCCTGGCATCTCTATAGCTCTCTACACAGCTGCTGCCATTTTCAGATCCTCAGATGCCTGTTGGTCCGAAGGAATCGCCAGACGCCCTGAATGGTCTCCCACCGCTGCGTGGCTGGGAGAGGAACACAGGTCAGATGGAGAGTCATAGAAATTTTCTGCTCTAGGTCAAAACACTCTCCCCAAATTGATCCCAGCATGCTCTTCATGTTCTGCAATCACTTAGCATCCTTTACTCCGTTTGCGGGTTTGGGAACAGCTCCTTATGCTGCTGCTCTGAGGTAGGAGACTCAGCGAAGGGCAGGGGAGTAGCAGTTGTCCTGTGTGAAGGGCTTTTCTGGGAGGGAGGGAAGGATGGACATGGTGGTGGTGAGTGGTGGAAATCAGGGACAAAACTATACCTATATGTAAGGCCAGCTTGGTGTGATGACGAGGACAGAAAAAGTTTGGGAAGTTGCCTACTCTAGAAAGCCACGAGTAGGCAATGCCTCCGGGATAGACAGAAGTGCTTCCAGAAAAGGCACCTGCGGAGACTGTGGAGTGCTCAAAATTGAGCCAAGGTAGGGAGCAGATGTGAATAGAGCTGGAAAGAGCTGGAAAGACAGGTTTCCTAGAGAGGAAGGTGGGATCTTGACAGTAAATAGTAGTTATGGAAGGATGACTAGGCATGCTAGGGATGTTGCTTGCACACTGAAGAGGGGCTGACTTTTAAGGTGGTGGCACCTTAAAAGGGGAGGACTGAGGAGAGGCTCTAGGCGTTGTAAAGAATATTAGTGTTGGTGCCTCAGGAACTAGCTGGGAGTGAGAAAATGAGCTGCAAGGATCTTGAATATGCTGGGCTGCAGACAGGCATGGGGAGGAGAGGGGCTTGGAGAAGCAGGTGCCTGCCTGGTTCATTAACAGAGGAGCTGGGTAACTGCTGGAAGCAATCAGAGATTGTTTGATGAAACAAATTTTGTTTGAAACCCAACAACTTTTCCAATGGAAATGTTTTCTAATAATGTGTTGGCTTCAACAAACTTCTGGTAAAATGCAGGTAGTTTCTTTCTAGCCTATCTGAAGGCAAACTCAAGCTTCAGGAATTTATGGCTGTTGGACAACCCTGCTATCCAGATGTTTCCAGAGCTTTTAGGCTTCTTCTTAGCATATCCACAACATGCCATTGCTTGATTCCAGCCTCATTTACACTGATTAATGGAGGTCTGTGGAAAACCACTATAACTAGTGTTAACCCAAGCTGGTGCATCCGCCTGGTAGCGTGATGCTGTGCAGAGACCACAGGCTGTGGCCAAAATCATTAGTACAGCATCATATCTGAGGTGATAAATCCACCCTTTGGTTCTCCTGCTTACACAGGTGGTCAGGGAGTCACTGCACCCCACTCCGCTAAGCGAGACAGGTATCTTGCTCAGCGTTTGCTGGCAGCTGTTTGCACAGCCACATGCAAGCAGTACAAGGGTAGGAGTTGTGTCACTGCCAGCATTCCTGATAACAGGGGTCAGAATCATATGCATTTGTTGCAAGTCCTCAAAACTATCCACAATTTATTAGTATTAGCTTTATAAACATGCAAGATGAGTTTTTTACCTAATTGCCGAGAAACAAATAACCTAAATGCCCCTTTATATCACTGTTTGCAGAGATTTACACAGCCATAGGAAAAAAAAAGGCCAACAAGATGTTCATTGACATGCTGGACAAGGTTATAACTGCCCCTGAGAATCTGTCCCCAGAGAAGCTGATGTTCTTCCAGGGAGTTTTGTACCCTGCTGTGATAAGCAGCCAGAAATTTTTAAAGCTCTTAAATCCTTTGAAGTCAAGAATGATGATGTGTTATTAGCAGAATATCCTAAATCTGGTGAATATGTAATTTTTCTCAGTTTCAAGTGAAAGTATTATAAAATGATCAGGAAGTATTTTAAATGAAATGGAGTGGAAAGGAGTAGAACAAAAAATGAAATTAAACAAAATAAAATGAAATAAAAAAAATCTTTGCTGTAAGTGAATGCTAATAAGAAGTATGTACACTGAACTTGTGTGTGTGTGTTTGGATAATATATTTTCTTTAATTCATAATTAAGGTAATGCAAAGGAAAAAATAAGCAATAAAAAGTTAGTATGCCCAAAGCAGTCTTAGACTGGCCTCCATACCTGCATGCTGTATGTGGTACTCAGTGGCTTTTTTATCTTTCCACATAGTATGGGCCAAATCCACCCGCTCTTCCACTGAAGGGGGAGAGCTTTGGGGTCGGAGGGGGTGTGAGGGATGTGGCCACTGAAGAGCTCCGTTCTTCTTTTCCACTACACTCCTCATGTGCCAGGGCCATGTCAGGAATAGTTTTCTCTGACAGCTGAACCTATTTGTCTTTCCTTTGTATCAGATGCCCAGGCAGGGAGAGCTGGAAGAGTGGTGGACTGGTCCGGTAACCCTGCCATGGGCTGTGAGGGTGAGATACTGAGAGGTCACCACTGTCCTTGAGATAGTTATTTCCCCATGGTTTGTGTCAGAGATCCTCACTAGGATTTTATTATTAGTTAGTGGTCAGAGGTGAATAAGTTTATCTGCCAAATGTAGACTCAAATAAGGAATACAGAATCCTCTTAATGATATTCCTTTCGGCAAAGGATTTTACTCTCAGTTGTAATTTTTTTTTTCACTGGAATTGCATGGTTTTGTTTTAAATAGAGCTTGCACTTAATTTTCCTGAAACAATTAGAAGAAAATGTGAATAATTTGGCTGTTTGCAACCAACAGTTTGCTGTATGCTATACCTAGAAACTGGGAAGCAGACAGAATTACATGTACTTTAATTACAAGCATATCCACCCTCAGAGAATCAGCTAGTGCTGCCTCTCAAGCACTGGTACAGAACTGCCAAATAAGGGAGGAGAGTCACTAAAGTCCAGTGCAGTGAAGTCCAGAAATGGGTCTTGAAAACTGCACTTTGGTGAAATACAATGAGAAGTAGGCGACTGCTGCTGGCAGTTCAGTTCAAAGCAAGTTGTTGGTCTTAACATGGGAAACTAGATAAAATTCCACATTCTGTGTATGTGATCAGACCACGTACCTGATTTGTTCCTTTTGGCCTTCAAAAGAAATCTGTATTTTACATACTGGTAGAACCAGATTAATTGTGGAAGTGCTTTCTGCAGAAGATGGGTAGGGAACAGGGAGTCTCCATACAAATCAATAGCCTTGATAGGAGCAAGGGGGAATAAAGCATACCTCCAGCGGTGGAAGGTCCGGGAGGAAACTGAGGGCAGGGCTACGCTAAATGTAGTCAGGGAGATGGTTTTCACTGAGTGGCAGAGTTATCCTGCTTATGTACCCATGTATGTGGACCCATACGCTACCGAATTTAGCATTGTGGACTTAAAAGTCTTAATCTCCACGGGTGCAGGGCTGCCTGCCCTGTGCTCCATCGCACCCTGTGATCTCCTCCAAGGACGTACGCGAGAAGAATTTCCCAGCATTTCTCTCCTCAGTAACTGCTGCTGCTGCTGGTTGAAAAAAAGTGGTGAAGCAGAACTTTTATTGCTCACTTATTGAATAAAATTCTTTAACAACAATTGTTGCTTTGCTCATAATGGGACTTTCAGTTGTATTATGAATGGGAGGCCATGGTTCTCCCCATTAAAAGGGACACAAGCGCACACAAGCGTAGAAGGCAGCAATTTCATTTCAAAGTGGTTATCTGACTGGAGTCAAGAGCATTCTTCACTCTTTGAAGGACTAGTAGAGAGGAGCCTTCTTGAGATTTCATGTAACAAAGGGAAATTTTCAAATATTCCTGCTTATTTAATGCAACTTTAATATTAAACATTAACTTGCACAGATTGTTAGGTAGCAGCACGAACACTAATGATCTTCTTTCTCATTAAGAAAAAAAAATCAAGATGTCAGGTGTTAACAAAGGTCGAAATATGGATTATCCAGTGCAACATAAAACTGGAAGAACAATGGGTTAAAAACACGGAAAAGCCAGGTGGCCAGTCAGATACACAGCTCTATGTTTCTTTCTTTCCAGAAGAAAAAAAAAAAAGCTTTGTTAGTATAATGCTGTGACTGTGAATTTGTACACTTAAAGGGGTTAAAAAAGAAACAGGTGAATCCAATAGTAAAAGTAATACAAAATAACTCTCATTATACAACGTTTGCAGAAGTGGACTATACAGTCCATAAAATGGGAGATTCATGTTTCTCTGATTTTTTTTACAGGAGTTTTTTACCTTATTTCTTTGGGCTTTTCAAAAGTCTTTCTTCTGGGGTTCTACATCTGATAACTTCAGTTGTCAGCAAGAGGAGAAGGGCTGTTCTTTGGGTCTCATCCTATGCCTCTTGGCATGATAACTAAGAGTCTTCCAAAATGAGTGATACATGAGGTAACTAATAACAGTTGTTCTAGGGTTTTTCCCATTACCATCTGGAGAGGAAATGTTGGGTGTGTGCTGATTATAAAGAAAATCCATATGCTAAACAGCACAATGCACATCTGAACATCAAAATAACAGCCCCCAGATATTTGGCTGGTGTCCGTATGTGAAGTTTAAAATAAAAATCTAGCTTTGTATTCCAGGCTTAAATACAATGAGAGCTCTGAGACATAAAGGATGGGAGTTGGGGGTTGATGCAGTTTTAACAGTCAGTCTTAGCTCTGAAAGGCATTTTCTGTTTGACAACTTGTACCATAATTCCCATGTGAGACCATGGGGTGTATGAACATGTCACTGTGGTAATCTATCTTATGGTGTTTGTTTTTGGTTTGATTATTTCTGAAAATTATTATTCTTGCATTGAAGATCCTGCTCTTCAGGAGTCTCAAAACATTGTGTCTGAACCTGCTTTAGCAAAGGGAAAGACCAGAAGCAGTTCTCCACTGGAGGCAGCAGCAGCAGCAAATACAGAAATGTAATGTTAGCCAGAGCACTGGGTCATAGTGTAGCAAGAAATTCGGAAGAATGAGATGGGAGACACTAAAGTAGAAATAATAATGCAAAATCTAGTAACTCTGATGTATGACGTCTTCAAAGACATTCTGCATTTGACAAAACACCCAGCTTATCTTTGAAAATGTCTGCAGAGTCATGTTCTCCTCTATTATTGTCGTGGTTTAACCCCAGCCAGCAACTAAGCACCATGCAGCTGCTCACTCACTTCCCCCGCCACCCAGTGGGATGGGGGAGAAAATCAGGAAAAGAAGTAAAACTTGCGGGTTGAGATAAGAACGGTTTAATAGAACAGAAAAGAAGAAACTAATAATGATAATGATAACACTAATAAAATGACA
>JAVJGG010000050.1:13220406-13289172 GCA_035590195.1 Aviceda cuculoides | reverse complement strand
AAGCTGAAAAGTCCTTGATTTTAGACTAAACACTACTTAGCAACAACTGAAAATATCAGGGTGTTACCAACATTCTTCTCATACTGAACTCAAAACATAGGAACGTACCAGCTACTAGGAAGATAATTAACTCCCAGCTGAAACCAGGACAATTACGCTGAGCCACCGCTGGTAATAATGCAAAATTCAGCCTCCCTGTGTGTTCAGTACAGTGTGGAAAGTTCACTGGTAGGAAGTTCATTAATTCCAAAGAAGGGCAAGTGCTTTCATCAGGTACTTACATGTAGCTGTGCTGCACAGCAGGAAGAAACTTCTCAGCAGATACAAGCATTATCATAGAGTAAATGTCCAGTCTGTAAGCATCAGTGTGATTGCATCCATTGCAAAGACTCAATATCTATTCCAGTGTTGTCCACATTTGTTTTCCCTTCTTTTCTTTTTTCCCCTTTCCATCCATCTTTCAAACTGTTTGCAAGAGCTATTTTTGAGAGGGTTTGGAATTATATACTCCAGGTAGCAACAGCCAAGATAATTCTTCTTTCTACCTTTTTTTTTTTTTTTTATAGGTCTTTCATAATTTCTCACTTCTCCATTTTTTTCGTAATGCATTTATATAGAAAAAATGCCAGATATTTCTCTTTTCCCTTTGGAAACTCTTCAAAAAGTTCAGCATCAGGTGATGCAGTTGCTCAGTGGTGTTATTTTTTTTTTAAAGCCATTTCTTACCTGTTTCACAGAATCATTGCATTTTCCAGATGTTGTAGGACATAGTTGCAATACATGCAAAGAGAAACAAAGAGGCGACAGGTGAAAAAATGAAATATGATGAAGAAAAGACAAAATATTCATATCTTGAACTGGGAGATCCAGGGAAATCCCCCATTATTACAAGCACTCTGCCTTTCTTTGAACCTCCCCATCCACTACAGCACCAAGAGTGAAAGCTACTTTTGCACTCCTTGAACACAAATGACAGCGGCTCTGCCCCTTTCCAGCCCTGAGACAGGCTGGTGGTGGTGGCTGAAGGCTCGTCAGATGGACACGTGCTCTTGAGTGGTTAACGGCTGTTCCATTCCACAAGTGTGCCACTGTAGTTATCTGTTTCAGGAAAAGAATGACGCCCTGGCAGTGATTACTTCTCATCACTGACTATAATGGAGTCCTCGGGGAGCTAACTCGCATACAGAGCTGTGGCCGTGCTATAACTCTCCATAAGGACGTCTGCTGAAATGAATCCCGGTGCCTGCTTCTTAAAGCTGGAATAAATAGCAACTTTATTGTACAAAGAAAGCCTTGAGTTTAATGGGTCCAACTCAGTATGGAGGGAAAACGTGCATTTGTGTGGCAGCTCTGGCCTATCAGAGGTCTCATAGCTTGAAGGAACTACAGTCATTTACTCATAGATTGCCAGATACAACAGTATTAACTAATGGATATATCCCATAGACCAACAGAGCCGTTTTTGCTGATAGCAAAATCTTTATTAAGAAGTTGTTTCACTGCTCCTGTTCCATTTCTTCCTCCCTGCAGTCACCAGCCTAGGTGTTTGCTCTGCAGTATCTGTGTTTTCCCAGACTGCTCGTGAGAAGTCACCATCTCTGTCTCCATTGCTAGTGTCAACTATTCTCTTCCTTTCCTCAGTTCTTGAGTTCAGTTTGGCAGATGCGGTTATTCTCTGCACCCTCTTACCTCTGAGACCACCCAGGCCACTGCAGAGGGGTTCCCTTTTCCCACTTCCAACTTAGGTGATACCAGAAAATCAGAAAAAGGCAAGGCAGCTGTTCATTTAATTAGTGGAAGAAAGAGGAGACCAAAGTTTCCCTGGACGTCCAGTGTGTGTTTTCTTCTGCACTTTCTCTGTTGATAGAAAACCTTGTTTTGTTCCTGAAAAGGTTGGGGTAAAATGGGATAAGCTTTGAAAATGCCTGGATGGATGCTTCAGTCAAAAAAAAAAAAAAAGGTAGCGGACAAGCAACTGATTAGAAAGGACTTTACCCAATATAAAGGCAGTTTATATGCCAAAATGCTGTCATTCATGAGACATTCATGAGAACTGCACTGGCACTCTGTGATTTCCAGTGGAGCAAACAAACATGCTGTGTGCTCCGCGCTTCTGAGCTGCAGTCTGGTTCATATCTTGGAGCTTCTGTTTGCACAGTTATGAAAGCAGAGATATTGAATAAGAGCATTCAAACTATTGGCAAATGTTTTGGGAAGTCTGTCTGAATTTCCAATAACTTTGTTAAAGACATTTCCAGCATCAGGCTGGTCCCAAGGACAAGAAAAAATAAGTTTGATGCCAGTAACTTGCAGTGTATGACCTATTACTTTTCAGAACCAGATTCTGGAGGTCAAAAAAATAGTTGAATTTTTTGAGTCCTTAGTAACAGGGAAAGGTGTTCAAATCATTGTTGAAAATAGTAACTTCTGGTCTTGGAAAAAAATGCCAAGAAAAGCTATGGAAAGTGAGAATATTCTACCTTCTGCAAAGACAAATTACCCAAGATACAACTGTCAATGCATACCAGTAAAATGTCTTCTTGAACAGGTGATGTAAACTGTGAAGACCTTAATGAAATTAAAGTTTTTGGGATTGTATCTATTTAATAGATGTGGAATTTTGAAAAGATGGGTAGTAGTCTTGTTATTATGGTGTTCTACATATATAAATGAAGAATATTTGTTAGAAGAAGGTCTTGTATTGGATCACCATATAAAGTGGGATAAACTTTTGGCCTCAGGGCAAAAATGGTAAAAAATAAGAAAGCAAAGAAGCTGAAATCCTTTATTCACATAATGCTGAAACAGTTGTGTTTTTCATAAATATTTTGTTCTCATTTTTCCTCAATATCTGCTTCAGGGCAATAATGGACTCAAACAAAATCATTCAATTGATTTGGTTTCCAGAATGCGGTGCAGTCAGTGAAAGGATTCTAAGCTTAATTGTATCAGCAGGGTCTAATAAAATTATTCAATTCCCAGAAAAATACATTCATTAGAATTTTATCTTCGGGACCAGGCAGTATTCTCAATCCTATTCAATTTCACTTTTTAAAATCAAAGTGCCTGAAACTTTCTCCAACCTCATAGTCTTCAGTATGGAGGACAGCAGGGAGATCTGCCCTCTCAGAATACAAGATTCATGTCATGTGTCATCCATAATCTGCTTTTTTCTTTTAGGTATCAGCAGTACAGCTGATGAGAACTTTTCTGATGAAACAAAGTTTGATCAGAAAATAATCTGAAATGCCCCAGAGCAGTCTTATAATAATAGTCTTTCCTCTGTATCTTTGCATACAAACTCGCCAATACCATGTCACTAGTTTTATTCCAAAATGTTCTTGTGTTCCAAACCGGGTCTCATAAATGAAATATATTTACATTCAGTGGTGCACATTCTGTATCTCCTGTAAACATTGAGTAATTCTGCAGTGACTCATGCCAGTAAGAGTACCTAAGCAATAAGATAGTGTTCACCATTAAAAGTATGCTTTACATGTATCATATGGTGAAGGTCTCATGTGGGAAATCTCCGACCTTGGTGACACTCAAAAGCCATCTGGACACGTTCCTGGGCAGCCTGCTCTAGGTGACTGCTCTGAGCAGCCAGTCAGGCTAAATGTTCTCCAGGGGCCTTCTCCAGCCTCAGCCACGCTGTGTTTCTGTGATATAGAGTGGGTAAGGCTGGATAAAGAAGATCTCCTCTACTAAATGTGCTTCAACAGCTGCCATAACAAAAAGGCTGTGTCACTGCTGCCATATCGCTTCTACCTGGCTATTTCAGCAGCTGAACTGTTGTAAAAAGGTCTCCCTTTTAATGTTAAGGACCAAGTATGTGACAGGAGGTTTTACTGCTGGTTGGATTGCAGCTCTGCCCCACATTAGCAGGAGATGGGACTCGTCTCGTCCGCTCCCGGCTGCTCCTGTAGTGCTCTGTAGTGATCTGGGCTTTTATGCAATGCTCCGTGTTCGATGGCAAATAACGAGGTCAAATTTCTGCTCCTTACCCCAGTGATGTACTTCAGCTCAGCTACCTGTGCAAGTAAGGCAACAGTGGGCTGGTGGTAGCTGTGGTTTCCATCCTGGTAATTTTGTATGATTTATATAATAAGTAATGATAACATTTCCTGTAGAGGAAAATCTTTATGTTATTTTGCTCTTTTGAGCATGCGGAAGAAAATAGAACTGGATAAAACTCGTGTGATTTATACTATGCCTGTTAAAGCTCTGACTAGGGCAAGGCTTGAAAATTTTTATGTTATCTTACTCTTTTGAGCATGCAGAAGAAAATACAACTGCATAAAACTCATACAAATTATACCATGCCTATTAAAGCTCTAAGGCAAGGCTTAAGTCATGTAACCTATTAAAGCTCTAAGGCAAGGCTTCAGTAATTAAGTCCTTATCATAATGGCCATAAAAAGGAGGGAAGAATCTATTTTCCCAACCATTTTTCTCATACTTAAAAGTGGCAAGATCATTTTCACTCAAATTCTCATAAAAATATAGCCTTTGGCAACAAGTCAAATTCTTACCCTGAAAGGCTTTGGGATGATTGGCAGAATTGACATGATTCATTCTTCGTAAAATAATATGACACTGTACTCACAGACCCTACAAGGACATCCATCTAGAGTAGGCTAAAGCCCTCTATTTTTAAGTATAATTGTCAGCTAAGCAAACAGAACAGTGAAATAAAAGACCAAAACCTGATCCTTTTACCAACTGTAACCTGAGAATGAGCTTAACTGTGTACTTTAAACAAACATTGCAAAATACAACACATATATTGAAACTCAAGCTGTATTTTAGATCAGATATTTTATTTATCCATTACAGAATAAATATTGATTCTGTCTAGACTCCTGTGACATGAGGCCAAGTTAAAATGAAGTCCTGAAGGAATATGAGACCCCAATATCCCGTCCTAGAATGGTCCAAAGTTGCATTTAGTTGGGTGTCTTATGCACAGGTGTGGCCAACAGAATATCCAGCATAGAATGATAATTCCTCAAAATAGTTTCCCAGTCTCCAACAGTCTGTGACCTAAGGATATCTCTAATCTGGAAGTACTTGTATTTAACAGCCCTCTCAGAATTGCTTTTCCATGAGGTTGTTTCTTCCCTTTGAAAGCATCTTAACTTTCAGTACCACAGTGTCCTGCAGCAGGGTTTTGCTTGAACTGGTAAGATACTTTAGGATGAATCAAGAGCTATGGCTCCTCTTGCTTCTAGCATGGCAGACCTTCATTTATGTAACACTTGGAATGATAAAATTCCAGTCCGAATCGTTAAGTCACCATTTAAATCACTTATGTATGGACCATTGTTTACAGAACATTTTAGATCACTTTTGGAATCAAAGTACGTCTGATACACTTACCCTGTCCTTATGTATCAGACCTGCTAGTACCTTTCCATGCCAAGCAGGAACATTTTATTGCCTAAGTGGCAATAAAATGTTGACTAGTTCATAGAATGGCTTGCAAGAGACCTTTAAAGATCATCTACTCCAACCCCCAAGTTGTTCCAGCTGGTTTTGCTTTTTAGGGAAAGGCAGACATCTGAAAAAGCACAATGTGCACTTTTCTCAGAGCCCAGTGAGCTGCTTCCTTTATCACACTAAGTCCGTTGATCTGACCCTCAGTGACACTGCAATGAGCATCCAGTCTATCAGCCACCACATCGCTTTTCAGGGCCCTGTCAACACGCGGATACTCCTGCTGCATTCCCTGCTGTCTTCCGGGCCCGCAATACCTTGATCTGTGTACCCAAGCCAAAGCTCTGGCGTTTCCAAAGTCAACTGAAAACAAGCAGTCTTGCATTTTGTTTGCCAAATTTGGGTATTCTAAATCTCCTCCCTGCAGATTATTTGGAGACAGCCCCCCCCCCTTCTCCCAGGATTAGCCAACTGTGTTATCATATTCACTTATAGTCAAAGTATGAAGCTTAATTGCCCTTAATTATCTCATGTCCAACGAACATATGCCAGAGGCCATGTTAACAATGATGAAATCGGAATAAACACCTGAAAACGTAGGTTATGTGTTAGCTGTCCTTTGAGTCATCATTAAAAACCAAGACATTCCTTTGTATTTCCTCTGGAGTCTATTTCTCAGTGAGGTCAATGAGACAATTTAAAATGACCCAGCTGCAGCTAGTTCAGGATCTTTTTTCTGCAAAGGACTAGGAAGGGAGGAGTTGAGAAACATGCACTGACACAAATAACCCATAAATAGGTAACCTGTACTTGCCTCGGCTGTCCACGATTGCACATCAACAGGGACTTTTGGAAAGCAAAAAGGAAGAGAAAGGAATGGAAAAGTCTAAAACAGCTTTAGCTGATGTGTTGGGAAAATCGACGATTGTTGCTGACAGACTGGAACATAAAGACCCAACCTGTACCTATGGGGCAACTGCCTACCCCACTACTCTTTGCACTGCTGAAATATTCAAAGCTATGGAGTTCTCTGAAGCCAGAAGAGATGATGTATCCTAGCAGGCTTTCCTAAATCAGGTATGTTTTTCTTGCTGCACAAAGGAGGTTGCCATAATAAAGCTGATAATCAGAACAGGCATAACAATAGCAATAACAACAGTAACAATAGTAATTTCTAATACTAATGTAATTATGGTGTTGCATTTAGAACTAAAAAATACTTATTTCAGGTTTTATTTGAGATGAATGAGAAAGGAAAGTGACATTCCTATTTGCAAATTTAAAAAAAAAAACAACCAAACAGACTTTGGCATAAAAATATCTAATTTCTCTTCATGTGTAATACTGTATGTTGTACACTTTTCTCTCCCCTTCCTGTAAACCATATGAAATATTTCCATGCTGCAAAAATACAAATCTTAGCATTTTTTGTCTTAGGAAACCATAGAGTCCACATAAACTCAGACTGAAAGGGATTTGTGCGTGAATATTGGGCATATCCAGAGTTACCAGAAATAAATTAATAAATGTTTTTGAAGCACATTGTTTTTCCAGAATGTAAAATGCTATCCCTCATTTTTCTAATTGCTTAATATAGCCTATCCCACAGCCAAAACTTCTTTCCAGTATATATGTGTGTGTAGGAAATCAGCGTAACAAAAATCAGTGCAGAACCCCATGGAGAGGAAGGTGATATCTATTTTACAAAAACCTCAAAGTTTATTCCATCTGTTTACATTCATTCTCTCATACCTATATACTTTCAAGCAGCAAGGTGTTTGTATTTGAATGGTGTAGCCAGGGTCACTTACGGTGTGTGACATGAAAGATAAGTTGAGGTTATCATATATCTTGGGTTGTTCTTGATTGGTGGCGACAAACTAGTTTTTGGACAGCTCTTTCTTACCCCATGGGGGGTGACGACTCATTCGGTGTGATGCTTCGGGTCCCAAATTTTGCTTACTTCAGCCTCTATAAATGCTAGACAAGTCTGCTGCGTGCTGTAACCGTGTTGCCACCCTCCTGTTGTCACGGTGCAGGGTCTTCTGCTGACAAGTTGTGGTGCTGAGTTCTCACCAGAGCACAGCCCCCCTGGGCTTGGCGTGAGGAACACATTCCTCGGTTGCATTGCTGGGAACAGTCTCCTTCCTTATCCCTACAGGTCATCCTCTTAACCCTTGGTCTGCTCTTCCTCCTGCTGCATTCAGACCCACATCCCGTTCACACTGCACTCACACCAGTCCTAGCATTGCCGTTACAAGTCCTTACATGAGTACTTTAAAGTTGAAATGATTTACGGCTGCTCATATAAATACTGGATCTGACAAAAGAGAAGTTTCAAGCTTATGATAATTCCACTGACCAGGACGTACGCAGCGGCCAGTTTGAGCCAAGATGAATTTTGGCAGACAAGGAAGAGGATTGACTAGAGAACTTAATTTGAAGCAAACCCAAGACATTTCCTCATGGCTTTTAGTAATATTCCTATGCAATCCAACCAAATAACACTTTTTACCCTGTGAAGTACTGGTCAATGTCCTTCTTAAAACCTTCTTGATAATTATCAGTAAGACAAAACACTAAGGAAACTTGTTTGCAACAGTGATCAACATTTTTATCTCTTTGTATTTTATGGTTTGATACAAGTCCAGTAAAATGGTTCCTCCTTTTATCCTACCAAAACAGAAGGGTCCTTAACTACTTTTTTATAGGCTTCAGCAATATTTTAAATGCCACAGACCAGGCATATTTCTGGGTACTGTTCAACATCTCTGTAAGTGTGAACTTCTACACTTGAAAATATTTTTTTTCTTTCCCTAATGAGATGTCACTGGTACCTGTCTCGCACCATTTCATACATTGCATGCAAGACTTTTCCTAGAGTCTTCAAAGCAATTCTGCTCTTCATGCTTTCAGGTACAAACTGGTTTGGACAAATATTAAGTGACTTAATAGCAACAGCTGCAAAAAACCCAATAAAAATAAACCAAAGCATCAGAAAGATCTGCCAGAAGAATCTCCCTACCTTGAAATGGGATATACTGAGAAATATAAGGTGGGCACTAAAGTTTATATGTAATTTCTCAACTGAATATGTGACATATGAAATACATCCTTACAGAGTAAGGACTATGGACAACTGCAGGGATGCCCTAACCATAATAAATCCACATAGCCCTGTAAGGAGAAAAAGATTCAGAAAGACTGTGTGAGACACTTTCCAAAATTCAGCCCAATTTTATTCTGTAGAGGTTACAAAGGAGACATTTCATGCAAAGATAAACAAAAAGACTATGTAACACAAGACGGAAGGCTGGAGATAGTCCCATAAAGAACTTCTGTTGCACCTCCAACAAGCCAATTCAATTTGCTACTGCCCTGCTGCTTTCTTACACCCAACATTTACTTATTAACAGCAAATTCGTGTAATTATTTGTTTTCCAGAGCAAGTTGTTTTTCATGAGGAGGTGCAGCATCTGTATGACTAGTTCAGGTTTCTGTGGGCTCTCTGGCTAATATGTGTTATTACAGATGCGGAAGGCCAAGCCCCAGAGACAAGTGCCCAGCTCAGTCCCCATGTGTAAAGACACCTCGCTGTAGGAGCTGTTCATAAAAAAGTTAGATACAGACAGTGCCTGTCAAAAACTTCTGCTAATATATGTCTGAGTTCAGATCCTTGCTCAGGACTTTCAGAGATATTCCCTTTTCCCCATCTTTCTGCATTGTTCTATTTCTCTCCTTCCCAGTCCAATCTCAGCTTCTTCCTTCTCCTGTGCCCTCTCTCCTCTTAGTCTCAACAGGCTCCTCCATTTTGACTCCAAAAGGATACATCATTCTCACCTCCCCAACCAAAATCCCACCCATTACTTTTAGATTTCTCTCATCACATAAAGAAGAAACACGAACTCATATTTTGAAATGGATCAGAGGACAATTTTTCTCCCTAAACAATTGTTATTAAGAACTTTTAGGTTAGGGTTACTGAAAACAGACAGTGTTTGGTCCCAGGAAAAAGCTCAACAATTTCTCCTCTCCCAGCTGAAATTTTTGCTAAGGGTTTTGAAACCCTTGGTGCAAGCAAAGGATTTCAAAATACTGATGTTATGTTAATTATACTTTCTACTTTCTGTCTTATCTGAATGTTATTGATGCAGGTGAAGAGATTACCCCCAAGAAGACTTGTATGTACCTATATGTCTCCTCAAAATTTACCTAAGTCCATTTTCAAGAACAAAGCTAAAGTGAGTGCTCTTTAAATTATTTATAGGCATACTGACTTCAGTGGATTTTCAAACCAATTGAGATTTTTTTTTACTAGTCTCCTGCTGGGACTATTTACTTGTGGTGTTGCAAGAGGCTGGACTCCTAGTGCAAGTCATCCTGCAAGGAATACTAGCATTTTACTTGAATGTGACCCTTCTTGATTATTTTATTGTTTTATCTGGTCTATTTTAATAAAACCACTGTTCACCATAAATATCTGAAAAACTTCATGCCAAGCAAAACACACTTAGATTCTATATAATTGATTTACATGTGCTCAATAAATACCTTTAAAAAACTTTCCTCAAGGTGAAGAACAGTGAAATAATTTGAATTCTGCTTATAATGTGAAATCAGTACTTCAAGATTAATGTACATGGTCCAAGAAATCCTTGCTGTGGTAGTTAAAACGAATGTTGCTATTTTTCCATTACAGCCCTTTCCTAATACCTGTATATGTATTTTAATTTATAACTTTCAGATGCTGCTATTGCTCCAAAATCCAAAAGATTTAATGATATTTTTCATTTTTCCATAGTCTTTTTTTCCTTTTCCATCTTATGAATCCTGGGATAGTTTCTTCAAAGATTTCACAGCTGGAAGAGGTATTGTATTCTTTCTTAGTGGATACACTCACTCATGGTTACTGGTGTTCTACTCTCACTGTCTTGACCACCAACGTAGAACACAAAACACTGTCTCGCCTTCAAGATGCCCTTCTCATAAATTGCTCTTCCATTGCCTCAGCTGACTGGGAATGATTACTAGAGGATTGTTGCAGATAGATGTGCATATGCATATGCATAGCAAATGCCTGCTGCAACGCTCTCACAGCCCAGTAAAGAGAAATGAGTTTTCGTTGATGATGCTCTCGGTTTGGCTGGGCTACCCCTGCTTCTGAGGACCTGAAGTTCATCCAGCTCAGCTGAGCAGTGAAGACATACCTTTGGGAAAACTCTGGAGTCAGTAAGGGAGCCTTCACTACTCACCATGGCTTTTGGTTATTAAAGGGTATCTGTCCATTATTTTCAAATGTGAAAGTAATACTGGCACTTAATGACAGCATGGTTGAGGATAAGAAAGCAATGATAACAGCAGTGGTAATAAAATCTCAGTCAAGCCACAAGTATTTGCATGTCTAACTCTATTTTATGGCCGAAGTGTGATAGTTATTTCCAAAACAACATATACAGTGGATCAAATGAACATGGTTATTTCTTAGAAAAATGACCAGAGCTAATCATCTTGGCTGCATTTCCTAGGCAGTCAAGAGACATTACTTTCTAAAGCCTTTTCTTGTAGAAGAGCAAGATTTTACCTGGAAAGGAGCTCTGTCTGTAGTTCCAACGTGGATTTGAGATTGGAAAGCATGTACTCAGTCCTCAATAATATTTAATCATATATTTATTACCTTATTACGTGCTTTGCTTTTACCCAGTGCTGTGGAGGTCCTATTTCCACTGTGTTTCTGAATGGAACATGAATGCCTTCATTACTCTTTCTGTAAATGGACACCACTCATTATCACAGGACTTTAGCTATACAAAGCCTGATTTGAGTAATAAGTTGAATTAGTCCTGGGAACAGCTATGTGCATCGCTGCATTTATCTTGTCAGTGTGGTGCGATAAGAGATACACTGAAAGTTGGAAGGCTAGATGAAGGAAATGCTGTGTTTCCTTGGATATTATTCAGTGCATTACTCTTTTCCTAACAGAATACATATTTAAGAGTGAAAGAAATTGTTGAATGTTTTTGGGTTCCCTTTGAATGAAGAAGACATTTGTGCTGTTGTATAGAGGAGTAGCTTCCAATCTGTGAAGAAGACTTCTAAGGACACTCCTGGGGTGTTTGGTGATGTTCTCTTCTGTAAAGGTGAATTTTCAACCATTCTGAAGACACTATTCTCAGCCTTCCTATTGTTAAGTGTACTATTCCCAGCTTCATTAGCAGAATCTTCCTTCTGTAAACATTAGCTGAATATTCACTGTGTACAATGGTGAAAAAAGCAATAGATTTCCTAGCTTTAATGGTTATTTCACGATTGTCTTACAACTGGCTTGGCACACAGCTTTTTGGACATCTTTACTCTTAAAACTGTGTGCATCTGACTCACCAGAGACTCACCTGAGATGGGGAGAGCCAGGGAGTTGGTGATGTGGCAATGAGTTCTTTCCTCCTCTGCAGCTAAAAGCATGTTAGATATTAGATGACAGCATGACAGAGCTTGTCCAGCCATTAAGACCATTAAGTCCTTCTTCCAAAGAAACATTTGCTTTTTTGTTTTTCCTTTGAAAAAGCTATGGGAGCTTTTTGTGGAGCCATTGGTTCTCTGGAAAGAAAATATTTGGCTATTTCTGAGTGTCTGCAAACCTTTTCCTCCAGACCATCAGTGCCATTTTATACTGAAGTAACTCTAGTTACAGCCTTCAAGGCAGGAATAACTAAGAAGCTGGTGAATAGTTCTTGAAATGCAATTGCCATCCAGCTGGTGTATTAAAGTGAATAAAAAATGAGGCCAGTTAACTTTATTTCACCCATGTAACAACCCAGGAGTTAGGCTGTGGCTATTCACGCCCCCATGACTGGGGCCAGCTTTTGGGTAAGCGAAGCAGAAAGCTGGCCACAGATGGACCTCACCCAGTGGATCTCTGCAGACTAGCAGAACTGCTCAGGTTTGGGAAAGAATCAAATCCAATAATAATTTTAAAATCAAGGAAAAACACCTCACTTACCATACAGAGGGATATAAGAAAAGTTTCCTGAGAAATAAATACACTGAATACTAAAACCTGTGCACTACATCTTGCAGTGTCAATAAGGGTTCTTTGTAGGTGGAGTTAGCGACTGGAGGAATCTTTCTGAGGAAAAGCATAGTTTGGAAATGGAGAAAATGTACAAGGAACGCTTAGCAGCCACCACTCCAGGTTAAAATACAAAGCGTATGGCAAAGCCCGAGAGACAAAACAGAGCAGTTAAAGCAATCATTTCCTGAACTCTGATCAGGAATGCAGTTGCATGATATACAGGACAAAAGTTGATGTTGCAGATAAGTGTTGTAATATTTAGACTACAGCTGCCTTTATAGTGATTGCAGTGCATATCAGATGTTAATGCTAAATTAACCTTTGGCATACTGAGAAGATGTTCATTTACTGAACAGTATTAAAATTAATCACATACAGAGGAATCTAACAGCCCTGCTTCACAATATGCCTTCTTAAAGGAATATTCTATTTCCCCTTTTATTAGTGAATTCTCTCAGTCTTTCTAGAGTGCTTAAGTGCATTTGATACCTAGAGACCTTTATCAATTCAAGTCACTTCTTGGCAAAAAGATTTCTGCAATAGTTATAGTTAAGCTCTCATTCAATTATGATTCAAATAAATGGAAATTTTTCATTGACTTAATTGGAATTTGAATTAAATCTGCATTAAACACCGATAAGAAAGAAGCTCTTAACACATCAGTAGCTCAATCTGTGTAAAGTATAGTTATCTTTATTTAGGCAGAATATCAGCCTCTGTCTCCATAGCCTTGGGTAATTTTGATGCTTATCTACTAGCAAAGTTTGTGCTGTAAATTCTCTGCCAGGCCTTGTGCTTTTTTGCAAGTCTGCATCAGCAGAAATCTGAATCCTATTAACACATAACATGCCAGCTCGAGCCTCCTGATTTCTTTTTTTAGCCTAATAAAAATGGTTGTCATAAACCAAATGGATCATGTTTATGTGTGTCATTCATAGACGCTGCTTCTGTTGTTTATTTTGTCACAATACAATCAAGTGACAGTTTACAGCTGCCTTTGACTTTGTTTCATGGATTTCTAACACGTCCCAGACCTGCCTTGCTGTGAGGTTTGTTCCTGGTCAGAGAAGCAAGAGGTGGACCTTTAGCCATAATTTTGCTGGTTACATCACTGAGTGGTGCCATGTAGTTACCTACAAGTAACAGGTTTTTTGATAATGTTGGGAATATTGGTAATCACTAGTGGTTGCTTTATGCGTTAATCCACTGCTGTAAGAAGCAGACTGGGCACAGATATTTTCCTGACTGGCATGAATGTGGAAAAGTGGTAGGTAGATGTACCTGCCCTGGACTTGGGTCTTGGCTATTTTTTCTCTCCACTCAGGTCTGCTCTGAAGTCAGAAGTGAAGCACTGGTCCCAAACTTTGAGACATTCACTTGGGGGATCCTGGGAGCTCAAGGCAACTCGCTATGCCGTGTCTATGGTAGTTCCTGTGGGAGGGATGTGTCTTTGCTCTGACTGTGGAAGTCTGCTGAGGTCTGCTCAGGGTGCTAGCCTCTGGGACTTTCACAGAAGGTCAGAAGAAACTTCCCAGCTAAACTTGAGCTACTCTTACACTAGCACACCCTGCCTGTGTACAGCAAGGCTTGTAACATGTTCACCTGCTCTTCTGAGGTCCTCATGCACACCAGTGTCCATGCGTGTGCCTTCCCCGGGGAGTGAAGGAGCATCTCTGCAGCCTTATGCACCTGACAACTCAACAGGTCCCATGCCCATGCAGTGACTGAGCAGCAGTTTTCCTCCAGACTAGGACTAAAGGCTCTGAGACAGGTTTTTCCCTGCTACTGGCTGCTGCAGACCAGGATAGGAAAAGGCTTTGAGCCTGAATAGGAGAACTCTGCCTTGCCTGTGGTCCCCAGAATGCTTTTCTCCTGCTTCGTTCCCAAGCAGTGAGGGAAGAAAATTGCATGGAGAGTGCAAATGCTGGACTTTGATTAAAAAAAAAAAAAAAAAAAAGGGGGATTATTTTTAATATCTTTTAAGCCTCCAGACTAGGAGACAGTGCTTCCAAGAAAGCTGCAGTGCACTTATGCAAGTTTTCTTCTGCAATAGTTAGTTCCCCACGCAGCAGATGACAGCTTTTGCTACCTGCTTTTTGCAGGTGTTGCATTAATATTTCTGTGGAGTAAATACAGTTCACAAACCAACTAACTAAAGATTAAATACTTGTAAAAATATGAATACTTATTAGTATAAGAGTGCTTTAATTTGTAAAAGCTATTGTCTCTCTCATGGGGGTATTTCCTCAGAGCAGCTCTTTACCCCTCTCTTCAAAGCAATGTTCTCCATTTCTCCCTCACCCTGCAATTTTCCAACCTGATAGTGCTCAGGTTTGGGGGAAAGGATATTTTTTGCATTTCTACCACTTTTCTTCCACAGCTTGCTTTTGCTCGGTATGTGTCACCTTAACTGGAGATCACTCTTTTCCAAGTCAGCAGCTACCAAATGTCAGTAGGAACTCAGCTGGGAAGAAAGTTAAGTGCGGGGGTTAAAACCTAATGAGTGAAACGATAGTTTCCCACAATATGATCTGGTCTGTGAGTAATAAGTCCTTGACTAAAGAGTTGTGCTATTCAACCTGAACTTCTTTGTGTGATTTAGTAATCATTCTTATTCTATGTCTCCTTCAAGTAAAATCTATTTATAACCTTAAATCTTAAGGATGTCATCAATTCATTGAGGAATGGGGTGGTCCAGCAAAGCTAGTCTCGGTGGCCTCTGATCGGTGGCCTCACTCCTTTCTGTAAGAATTCAAGGATCCCAGTTACCAAACAGCTTTGGCTGCTGATCACAAGACAGAGACTAAGTGTGGGAACAGCACTGGAACTAATCAGGAGTGAAAAATAATTTACTAACTTGGCACTCTACACTAGCAGGAGCCTTTTTGTTGTCTTGTCGCACTGACCTTTAAATCCTGGCAGTTCTGATAAAGTCTGCAGTTACAGCTGTTATAAAATTGCTGTTAAAAATGGGAAACACAGTTTTCAAGCCATATGGTGAGACAGATTTGAAACTGGACCAGTCCCAGGTTTCTACCCGATCTTACCATCATGAAGGACTCCTGCATCTCTGGCTGGAGGTAGTGGGGGAGACAAAGTGAGGCCTGGAGGACTGAGCTTCAGAAGCAGTTCCTGAACGGTATCCCTGATACGTCAAGGGAATACCATCAGCTTAAGAATACCTTAAATCGGGATGGCGAAAGCTGCAGGTATTTTTTTGTCATTCACTATCTGTTTTCACTCTTCAAAGGCAGCAACGGTGGGGTTGCTATGATGTAGAACAGCCATAACTATTGGTAGAAAAAGACTTAAATAAGATAAATTAGTCACCTAAAAATAAAAGGACATGGAAATTTTGCCTTTTCTGAGCCACACGTGGAAATATAGTTCATGGACAGATCAGTAAGTCCGGTGAGCTGTGCTAGTGCTGACTATTTTCATCGTGTTTTGGATGTAAAGTCCCTTCATCTTTACACAATGAAGCAAATCTCAATATAGAGAGTGGACTTGACCTACAGAATGTGTAAAGAAAGATGAAAGCTGAGGAATTGTGTTAGGATCAAAAAGGGAAGTGGTGAAGATGAGGGAGCCTTGAGACTAAGAGAGAAGTAGGGTGAAATAGAAAGAGGGAGAAACTTTCCTGTTTTTGTGTCTGTGTTTTTCCTGAGATCAAAGGGGACTGTGTACTTTGATTAACTCTAAGCTCTAAAAGTTCCTCAAATTGGAGATTTGAAGAGGCAATTGTCCAGCATCAGGTACATCAAGTGAGATAATAACTCACATTTCCCCTCTAGGAATGAATCTGGAGGTACTGAATAGAATCTGGTCAGCGAAGATGAAAGCCAAGCAGTCCTGCTGGAACTCAAAAAAATTGATTAGCAAAATGAATCAAACCTGCTGACCATATGAAAACATGAAGAAAAAATCATGAGGGGATTAAAAAAAAAGTGGTGCCTTTTTTTTTTTTTTTTTTTTTTCTTTTGATGGATCAGGAGGGTAACAAAATGGTAGAACATGGAATAAGGAGGATAGGGAGAAACTTTATGGTGAGCACTTGACATTTGGCCCATTGTGAAAGCTCTTTAGCAGAGTCCCTCAGTAGAAAAAGCAGAGCACTCCCAGGAGGCAGGCCAAGAGCTGAGCAGCTAGTCTGGCACGTATATCTTTGCCGAAATCGTTCCTTATTCATGAGCACTGGGTTTGCTCAGGAATAAAAGGCGATGCAGGAATTTTGTCATGTGTAAATGCTGAGATGCTGCATGAAGCAGGGGAGGACAGACTGGCAGTTATGAGATATGTGTTTAGGCTGAGAAAGCCTGATTATATAGCTACCAGAAGACATACTGGGAAGCCCAATACTGATACTGTGGCTTTGTTAGCCTATGTCTTGCAGGCCTTGAATTGCTTGTTTGGCATCAGCTGAGTACCTGAGGAAGTGGTTAGGTGTAGGTGTCTGCGCTTGGGTCTTCATGTGCTTCTTCTACGAAAAATTGTTTGCTAAGGCTCAGTGCAGCACAAACGCTGGAGCCAGCCTGGGTCCATCACTGTGCCCAGAGCACTAGGAAATGCAGCACAGATGTCTGGAGAAGCTCTGCATGGAGCCATCTCGTGTTTCTCAGGGTTTGTTAGAGGTGATGCTACCAAAAAGTGCTATGCTGCTCGGTTTACACTGGAAGCAGCAGAAAAGCACTTTGCACCCAGTGGTGTCTGAGCTTTTAACTCTTGTTCCTGCACTAGCTACCATTAATCTTCAGAATGGCTAAACTGCCCATGGATAGTTGTGAACTGGGTACTTCTAGGGAAGAGATGCTCCAACTATTGTTTCCCTCTTTATTGTCTTACATCAACTCAACTCATCTCTTCTGGACCCTCATCTCCATACCCTATGAGGGCAGGAGGGTATGGATACAAAGCCCTATGTCCTCCTCCTGTCTCCCAACTTCTTTTCCAGCAGTACACACTACAGCCCTTGTCCTCCTCCACAACACCCCGGGTGGAGCTGTCAGCCCCCTTACTCCTTCAGAGGGCAGCAGGAGGTGAATGAAAGTGGTACATCATGGGCCAGGAGTAAAGAGGTTGTTACTGGCGGTGCCCACGTTGGCCTGGTAGCCAGCTCGTCAGCAGCTGAATTAGCCTACAGGTCATTAGCTGGCAGTTCTTCCTTAAACTTTCTAAAGGATTAATTTACAGTGTCATGACTAGGACTCAACAAAATCCATGGGGAAACATGTTTTGAAAAAAATCAGAGAAAACCACTCTGTAGTTCTTTTTGCATGACTTTTATTATGGGTTTGTGTGGCATGGGGGTTTTTGGTAGCAGAGGAGGGGGCCGCAGGGGTGTCTCCTGTGAGAAGCTACTAGAAGCTTCCCCGGCTCCAAGGCGGACCCACCTCTGGCCCAGGCCGAGACCATCAGCGACGGTGGTAACGCCTCTGGGAGAACAGATTTAAGAGGGGAAACCTGGAGTGAGTTTGGGGATTGGAATGTGAGAGGAACCCCTCTGCAGATACCGAGGTCAGTGAGGAAGGAGGGGAGGAGGGGGAGAGAACCGGGAGTGGGGTTGAGGCTGGAAGGAGGGAGGGCTGGGGGGAAGGTGGTCTAAGGTTTGGTTTTACTTCCTAATATCCTTGTTTTGATTTGACTGGTAGCAAATTAAATTGATTTTGCTTCTTCTCCAGATTGAGCCTGTCTTTTGCCCCTACCATAGTGGGGAGTGATCCCTCCCAGTCCTTATCTCAATCCACGAGCCTGCCTTTATTTTTTCTCCTCATTCCACCATGGCCGGGGTGGGGGCAGTTGGGGAATGAGCGAGCAGCTGCGTGATGCTTTGTTACTGGCTGGGCTGAAACCACGACAACTTCCTAGTCCTAATACTACAATATTTGAATAAAACTAAATGTCTTTGAGAAGTTATGTGAAAAAACCAGTTAAAATATGATCTTCAGACAAGGAATTATATTATCTTCTCTCTGTGAAGATACATAATTTTGACTTTAAGACCCAAGCTGCACAATTCCAGGTCCTATAGGAATATGTCCACTGATGTCTCATATGCTCTACTGAGCAAGTTGTATTTGCTTTGATAATCCTGATTTGTGCATTCAAATTCATATACTGAAAATTAAAATTGCAATTATTTTTTTTGCAAAGAATGTGACAGGACTAGTTTTTTTAATGCATCTAGATAACCTGTTTCAAGATACCTCTTTAATCAGCTCTATTTAGCATACTTTACATTTGTGTTTTATATTTGGCCTCATTTGTATTTCCACATTACGCTTTGTTTGTGTGACATAATTACTTCTGTACTACAGGGTCCAGAGCTTTGGCTATTTCAGGGGCATAGACCATGATGGAACTAATGACAGGTTTGCAGGAAACAGGACATTTAGTGCATTAGTAAGAATCAGAAAGTCCTCCAGAACATCAGTGAGTGTTTTGTGACATTCTTCTTTGCTCCCTCCTTCCTGTTGCTTTTAATGTCAGGTTGTATAGATACACAATGAGGCAACAGGTGACTTCTTGAGGTCACTGGCCCGAGTCCTCCATTTGCACATTTATTTGGTAACAAAGTTCTAGTCAGAGACTTCCAACTTTTTAATTTCACCAATATGGTTGGGAAAGATTAGATTAAACAAACAAGCAAGGAAATAAATCTCTTTTGGTGATGGTTTGAGGAATCTGTTAACATACAGCTGACATCTCCAGATTAGTGTAAGAAGATGATTTCTCCAGCATTGTGTGTCATGAAATTCTCTGTATTTACTGGCATGCTCTTTCTTACTACCTAGTGGAGTATTAACAGGAGGGAGAGGGCAGTTAACCTTTGCATCTGTACTTTGGCAACTAGCCAGTACACTAATAGAGATGATGAAAGCTGTGGAAAATTGCTTATTTCCTACCCTGTTCCAGAGAGGGGATTAAGAGAGTGGAAACTCTCCAGAGACATAAAACCTGAAGCTGAAGAAAAGCTGTGAGAGGAAAGTTTAGAAGAGATATGGGGGAAGTTTTGGGTAGCAGAAAGACAGATCTGGGTATACTTCTGTAGACAAGGGATAGTGGTCTAATCTGACGTTGTGACCGGTTTTGTCCTGGTCAGGGAAGGTGACCATCACAAAGAAGACTTTACAATATAGAAGGAAAACAAAAGATGAAGGAGGATCCTAGAGAATTTTACAACAGATTAGATCACAGCTGAAACAATTTTTAGAGTAGTCAAGAAAATGAGCCTGCATCATGTACTGAGGATTAATTATTTTTCATCTCTGTTTCAGTATTTCCTGTGTTTTTAAGTAAATAACAATAGTGTCATGCAGATAACAAGTGTCATGCAGGAGGTAAACAACTGGTTTTGTGGCAGTTGTCTCACACCCGTCCTGTACTCCTGACCTAGTAAATCCTGTGCAATCATGAAAGGCTCTTGCTCTGCATTCCTTAACGTGCCTATAGCCTCAGCCAGCAGCCTCTGCCAGTCTTCAAAAGGTGCTCCAGCACTGATCATCTGGAAGGGTCGTCTTCCCACCAGGACACTGGGGCTGAAGCTTGCCTGGGACAGCCCTAGAAGGGGCCTGGGCAGGGGGTCCCTTTGTCTGAGTCCTTAACTTGGGTTCCTGTGCTCCTCTGGGCCGGTGTAGACAGGCCTTTGATGAGCTGATGGCTCCTGTGATGGGCCTGGGAGCTTCTCAGCAGGGTATTGTTTGGGTTCCCCTCCGTTGTTTCTCCGTGCTCCTTCATGGGTGTGCAGACCAGCTTTTATCACATAACCTAAGACATCCTGGTCTCTGTTCTGAGGCTTTGACTCCCCTCTGATCAGGCACATGCTAAGGGAAAAATGCCACATATGGCATTTCTGTTGTAGAACCAATTCTACTTTAAACCCTACTTTTTACGGACTCATTCACAGGATCACAGAGAATGTCCTCCCTCCGAGGGGCTTTTTTTTGCAGATGGATGGTCAGGGGGATTTTAGGGTATTTTCATGAATGATCAATCTTAATGGACCCATCTTAAATCTTATTAGGTCATTTTGAAGGACTAATTTACGGAAGCCTTCTCCAAAGTTTTACTGAGATTGGTGCAGACCACAGGGATAGTTAGAGAAATCCACCTCTTCTCATTTCCCACCTGAGGGCACAACTTTTAAGGGTATTGCTTTGTTGTTTCATTTAACAGGGAATGGGTCTGCGTAAGCAGATCAGTCCACCGGGCAGCTGTCAGCTGGCAGTGTCCTGTAGCTATCACAGGGAAGGTCACCAGCCTCTTTCTGCAAAGCTCCACAGTCAGGAAAGACTGGGTCTGATAAGTATGGGAAGTTAGAAACCTTTAGAGGCACTGTGGTGGCTTGAACAACAAATACCATTAATCTGGAGATTACCAAATCTTTTAATCTGTTTTTAATCGCCATGTTTTTAAAGCTGCTTCTTAGAAACTCTAAATCAACTGATGTTTTCTGCCAGTCTCTGGGTTCAGTATTTGGCAGGGTCAGAGGGTCTTCTTGTGTAACACATAGGGTGCAAGGTATGCTCCTCCCATCTCCCCGCTCAGGTGACATGGCAGATGGCTGTATCAAAGGCTCACGTTACTAAATCTTGATCCTGCTGGTTTTTTGCCAAGAAATTTAACTCCCATCAAAATCCTTCCTCATGACTTATGTCTTACTAATTGGTTTTTCCACACTAATACTGTTTTTTTTCGGTTCCTAAGGATAAAACTTGCCTCCAAGGAATAATTGGCCTGACTACCCTCCCTGGCAAAAATTCACTGGAAATCCTCTGGATTTTCTCTATCACAGTTTCTTTGGACTATTCTGTGATAAGTGAAGTGTAGGAGTGAAATGAGCTGTCTTTCTATCATGGACATCCTATTCCAACACTATGCTATGAGACACATTAATACGTATCTATGTATGTATCTATGCATGAGATACATTAATAACTTACATACTATTTCCCCCCTTTTTCCTTCCTTAGGGAATGTGTACTGTCCCACACCCCCCCCCCCCCCTTTTTTTTGCCAGCAGGTAAAAATACCAATTAAACACATTTTCTTAGCTTCAGTCCGTGACAGTTTAATGCCAAGGGAAGATAAAAGAAAAAAAATTAAGGCAAGCTGCTTTTTTGTTTTGCTAGAGTGGCTGGTTACACTTCAAGAATCAGCAAAGGTGCCATTTAATGGTACAGCAATTTTTAGCTAACATCAGTGAAGTAATGCAGGTGGTGCCAACCGGCTGTGCTTTGGCACAGATCTCATTCAACAAATGGGTAGAGGAGGAGTCATATGATGCCCACTTGGTTCAGATGACACCCACACATAGGTAGTCTTTCTATATTGACATAGTTTTACAGAAAAGAGGAGATGAAGGGAAAAGCAAAAGATTTCCATGGACTGAACAAAATTGATGTCAAAATGTAGGGCTAGGTCATCCCGCGAGCACTGCAGCATGCCTCGGACCAGGCATGAAACCCTCAGGGCGAGCAAATGGCAAAAGCATACAGGTATGCAGTCACTGCTCCAAGTGCCCAACGGGCACCTTTCGGGTGGAGATAAGGAAGAACAATGTTTAGATGCTTGGCATGAATTTGGGGAGGGAACTATTTTCTTGTTCTTTGTGACCCATCCTCTTGCCAGAGACTTGAATATTAAGCATGGGCCTAACTTCAGTTTTTCTACTGAGGTCAGTGCAGTCAGAAGCTCATCACCTAAAGTGCATTAGAAGTGCTAAATCATTGTAGCTGAGGTTATATTATTACCAACTCAGTAACGACTGATCAGTTGTTAAACAACGATTGAGCTCATTAAGGAAAGAACACGTATAAATGAGTCATTTCCGTGTAAGCACCAGGAAGCCAGAACCCTGTGCTGCAGTCCCAACCATGGCCAGAGAGTGTGTGTGTCCACGGGCCCTCCTGGGCACCAGCTGGGGGGAGCAGTTGGCCACCCTCACGGGACAGTCCACAGCCCCACCGCTAGCGCACTGAACAGTTTCTCTCCCAATCCCAATACAGTTGATCCCGGTTTGGTGAGAAAGATAAGCGATACAACAACAAAAAAAATCCCAGCAGAGCAAGTGCTGGAAGGAGCAGAACTGCCATGAGGAATGTGATTGTGCCATTTAAACCCCGGCCTGCAATTCACGTCACTCTATTTCGATATATTTTGTTTATAAACTCTGTGCTGTAATTACAGATTTTTTGGCATTGTATTTTGAAGCCAGTCAAGCCCTTCAATCTAGAATGCAATTTCATTTTCTCATTTTTCTTGTTTGCTTACGTTCAACTTCTGTTGATTTCAAAAGGTTCAAATGACTCAAGGTCTTTGACTGGAGTTGCGTATTTCTTTACAGCTTCAGAAAGTGTAGTAAATTATTGCTCACAGGGTCAAAAACCCCAGCAAATCCAACCCCCTATTAAAAGGTAATCTGTGGCTCTCTTTTTCTGCATAGGATTTCACACTGTGACAGAGCCTGTGTGTGTGAGAGAGAGAAGAATGGAGAATTCCAGAAAAAAATTTGCTGATATCATAGATCAGGCAATGGCTGCTGCTAACAGAATGGATCGCGACGAGCTGCTTTTTTCTTACAAGGGGATTCTCTACCCTGTTACTTTTTCCAGTCCTGAAGTATTCAGAGCCATGGAGTCCCTTGAAGCCAGAAGTGATGATATCATTTTGGCAGGATACCCTAAATCTGGTGAATATAGTTTGCTTTCTTCGTAAATGAAGTTATAGTATGGCAAATAAGTAGGTTTGTACTAAATATATATATTATATGATATATAATATTATATATTACACTAAATAATAGTATTTAGAATTTTCACAAAATTTTGTAGAACTGATATGGTTCTCAAAAGGCATAACAAGATTAATTATGAAGATTTTATAGAGGGAATATTTCAAATGTCTGAGAAAAAGACATAAAAGATGTGTCTCATACCCATTTTAATGTAGCTGTTTCTCTCCTGCAGCAATTGGATTCACACCGTCTTACAGTGGATAGTCACAGCTGGCAGGATTGTAAAGTTTTTGCTTTTTTAATCATGTTTTCTTTTTGAAGAAATATTATGCACCAGCATGCAGTTATTAAGACTGTAGTGACAAAGATGCAGGAACCCAGTGTCCAGAAGTCAGGAAATGGTAAACTACAGATGGGAGTTCTCTACAGGCTCTTTTAATGTTTTGAATAAAAACATAATAAATGTGTACAGGAAATGTCGCTTTAGAGAATTTTTGCCTATTGGTAAATGAGCACATACAGCACAATTTTCAGATCTGGTTCTGCTCCCCTGTTGAAGTTCTGTGACCTGTCTTTCCTCCCAAGATAATCCTGTGCAACACATCAGAAAATATGCAAAATATACTAGGTTTTAAGGTACAGGTTTATAACCCCAATCCCCCTTATATTTGTCACAATAAAAAAATATTACATTAATGCCTGTTTTCCTATTTGAATTGTAGTGGTTCTTCTCCTTTATTAGCTAATTTAAAACATACAAGTTAATGTACAATATATAAGTTAATTTACAAAGTACTGAGCCATTCGAGTTGGTGAAATGTGTCCTTATAAAGACCAAAAGTAGGACCCTGAGAGGTCACTGTCCAGATAGTCAGCTGTGATTGTACCACATGAAAGGAGACCAGACAACCCACCTGGTAGTACTACCTACCTCTTGGCTTTCCTGACAAATCCATTTCTGTTTATTCTAAAGGTTTTACAAACAGTTCTCTATTTTTTGCCTTCCAGGCACAAACTGGGTAGGTCAAATATTAAGTGATCTGGTGGCCATATCTGAAAAGAAAACACAGAACAAAGAAAGCAGCATGAATGATGAAGAACTAGAAGAATTCCCCTACCTGGAAATTGGAGATACTGCGAAGTTTGAGGTGGGCACAGAATAAGTATGAAAGTTGTCAAAATTTTGTGCTTCAAATACTGAATTTACGGTGTGTGAAATATGCCACTGTTTGCTAAGAACTCTCCCATTTCTCTGTATGTGGCATCTGGTCAGGATGAATCTTGCCTGCATTGCCAAATACTGAGGGATAAACGGACACTTCAGAGGGCTTGAGAGGAACACATTCTCATTAGGTACACAAGAACTGCAGAAACTCAACATAGTGTGTTTTGTATTTAAGAATAGTTTCATGAAAGGTCAAATACTGAAATACTGGCTTTTATCTCTTTTACTAGCTCTTCCTCCTCACCCCTTCTCTCCCTCCTTGAGATTGTTCAGCTTTCACACACCCCCAGTTAGAGTCTGCCTCTTAGCTTTAGATTTGATACCTTATCTAACAGAACATGTTAAATTCATTATCACCGAAGAGAATTAGCAATGGATAATCTTCTTCCAATTGCTCATTCTCAGGGCATTTTGAAGCTTAGAGGAGTCCACTAAGATCCCAAGATAACACTCACAAAAAAGCAATATGCTGATAAGTTTAGCAAGGCAATATTTTATCAGAGGCTGATGAAAATACCTGTACTAACTGAACTGTCCACTTTCCTCCTTCCCATTCTTAAAGCGAATGAACAGATTACCTTCTCCAAGAGTTATATTTACTCATCTCCTTCCTGAAAATCTTCCCAGGTCTATCTTCAAAAGTAAAGCCAAGGTGAGTGCTGACTTTAGTGTCTTGAAAGCAAACACTCCAACAGATTTTTTTTAAAGCCAATCTAGTACTTTTCTGCCAATTTTCGGAATCGCTCTTACACTTAAGTGTTTAGCCTGGCCATTTTCACATGCCTGTTTAAGTGTGGCCATTCATCTCACTTAATCTCAGTTCATCCTTATTGACACCTTTGTGTCAATCTCCACAGCGAGATGGAGGGATGGAACAAATCCTCCAGCAGTAAAATGTATTTTGGCACAATTTCCTATGGGAGGCATTTTATGGTGTTGTCACAACTGAGGGCTTCAGTGTGTCAAGTTTCAGAGACAATTTGTATTTTTGTTATTTTTCCCCACTACCTAAATGAGGGATGATGCTTGAGCAATTGAGCAAAATATTCTTAGATTATGCATAATTAATTTGATTAATCTGTAAAAGATATTTTAATAATTATAGGCAATCGATTAATCTGTAAGAGATATTTTAATAAGTATAGGCAATCATCTTCACAAGGTAGTGAAGTGAAGTGAAATGCTTCATCTTGTGAATTTAGAATGAAATTGCTACTTCTGCAAGTAGTATACAAGATATTAGAAATTCCCCAAACTGCAATTATAAAGTAGATCATTGTTTTCTTTATACTATAATCTAATATGTCTTTCTCTACAAATAAAATATTTTAATTTTTTCTAGATATTGTTGCTGATTCGCAATCCAAAAGATGTAGCTACATCTTTTTACCATTTCTCCAATGTCATGTCTCCTCTTCCCTCCTACGAGACCTGGGATGATTTCTTTGTAGCTTTCATGACGAAGAAAAGTACAGTATATTCTTCTGTCTGTGTCAATTTTTCAATGCCTTGACTTTGTCTAAAAATTTTGCACTTTTAAAAGCAGTTTCACTAGGATTTTTTGGGTTATAGTACAAAAGCAGAGATTAAAGACAGAAAGTTAGAAATTTGAACTAAAGTTTACAGTACTTGCCTTACTGCCTGAGGACAAATCCTTATCAAAAATGCACTTCCACAAACTGCTTTAACTTGCACAAACTGATGTTTTTCTCTGGAAGAAGCAGTTCCTCCTTATCTCTCCCTTGGATTCCCTTCAGCCCTCTTCTCCAGTGTCCACCATCTTGTGCCCACGCGGATGTCTAAACACCTACACGCCAAATTGGACCAGAGGAATGATTTGGACTAAGTGTAGTGCATTAAAAAAGAAAGAAAATAGTCCCACTGCTTTAAAATTGCATAAATTCTTCAATTTGGCATATCACATGGCCAGCAGAAGGGAGCGTTAAACAAGGTTTTCATCTAGATTAAGGGAGTCTGCAAGATGGTTTGAGTGCTGATAGCTCTTCGGTGGACTCACATCTGTCTTGAAATACTAACAAGTTTTACTGTATTGACTTACAAATTGTATCACATGCATGTGTCAGAACAGTCTGGAGCAAAACCCCATAATTCCCACAGAAGGATGTAAACTCTGGCATAGACATGATTAGTAACGCCCATGGCTGAGGCATCAACTTCAGGAGTAAAAATTGGTTTATTTCATAAGCAGTTTGTCTAATCTTCATTTATGCTTCATCTTAGGATTCTTTTGCTTTATTTAGTGCCCTGGGGATGCTACTTTGAATACATTTCCAAATGGGACAAATACGCTGATGATGAAAATGTTATGACAATAACTTATGAAGAGCTAAAAGAGGTGAGGTTATCAATAGTTACAAATATTTTATACTTCAAAGAGCATTTGTTCCTAAACAAATTAACCATTATATTCATTTTAGTGTATTCGAACTGCGTGATACTGTATGAGATAGTTTTAGGGGAAGAAAAAGTGAAATTCAAACTTAAAAACCTTTTTAAAATTTTGTTTGTGAAAATTATTCTTGTTTTCTGTTTAGCTGTGATATAAGCCCAAATCACTGTAAATCAAAAACCCCAGTAATTTTTTTGAGGGAGCTTTTATATATTCAACAGTGTAGATTTTGCTCAACTGTAAATCACATACAATCTTTTGTGATCTATAGGAAGACAGCTCATATCTCCTCTGAAATAATTATGGAGAAGAGAAGCACTGTGTACCACTCCAGTTCTACTGAACTCTATGAATATTCTATATATGTAGCCAGCAGGGAGATGTAGGGAAGTGCAAACACCTCGGAAAGCAGTGTAATTTGTTCAAATGTCATGTGGTGTGTTACATTCCTCTTTTCAGCATCCGGTCCTGAGTGTGAAAAACATAGCTGCTTTCTTTGGGTTTTCCCTGACTGAAAAAGAGCTTCAGATTGTGGTAGAGAGGAGCAGCTTCCAGTCAATGAAGAAGAACTCACAGAAGACCCACGGGGCGTTTGGCAATCTTCTCTTTCGCAAAGGTAGGAAGCTCCAAGAGGTCCAGAGGTAGAAATGTCGCACTCCTAGGAGCATGGGCCACCCATTCTTTGCTTCATTTCTGCACACATATTAGCACTACAGATCAGTGTCAAGCAGGTTATCGCTGTTATGCTTGAGAAGACCAGTCAAGGAGCACTGGTGAGGAAGAGACCCAGCAAGGCTCTGGCAGCAGGCTGCAGCCAGCACAGGAAAAGCAACCGCACAGAGCAAATTTGGGAGGTTGATAGACGACTGGCAGGAAGGAGGAGCTGCCATGCGTCTGAACGGCTCTCCATCTCTGCGCCAAAATCACTGACTCTTCAGCCATTAGAGGCTTACCTGAGCTGGCAAAACTGGGCCAAACTCAGCCCGAGTGGCACGATCACACTTTTTAGGAGAGTATAGGATCTCCTGAAAGGGACACCGCCACCCCCCTGTTCACACTCACGGGTTAGAAGTAAGCCAAGTATGCAAGAATCAGGTACGTAGAGAGGGGGAAACAAAAGGGAACTGCTTTTGCAGTGTAGTGTAGGGCACACAGACATGAGAGGGCCAACCTGGCTGCCAGAATATATGTCTGCATTTTACATTAAAGAAGTCACTGGATAAAAACTCAAGCTGCCAAAGGAGCAGAAACCCAGCTCTGCCTCCTGCCAGATGATTCTTAAGCCTTCGTGATCTTCCACCTTGTCAGTCGTAACTGGCCGGAGTAGAGAGCTGCGGGGAAACAGGACTTTAGGCTGCTTTTTGGACATGGTCACCTGAAGAGGAGTACGTTCTTCTGCATTATAGCAATTTCACAGATCTGTAGCTCCACTGACTTCACAAAGTTATATTGGTGCAAAAAATGAGTGAAGTTTTATCTTGAAAAATGGATCAACTCCATTTAGTGTACAATGGAACAAGAATGACAGATCTTCTATAGAATAAAAAATAATAACATTTTTTGTTTTTCAAGAGTTTCTTTGCTTCTTTGAAGGTGGTGTAAGTGACTGGAAGAATCTTTTCAGTGAAGATCAGAATGAGAAAATGGACAAAGCATTTGAAGAACGTATAGGAAGAACTAAACTGGGAAGAAAGTTGAAGTATGAAGTGTACTGTAAAGCCTGAAGAGTAACGAAAAGTGGTTAGAGCAAGAGCTTTCCAATTCATTCTGAGATCATCTGAATGCTATACACTAGAAAACTAGATCAAATGATCCAAGCACCTTAGAATTACTGTAATAATCATATTGCAGCAGACTTTACAGTGACGATGATGAATAGTGGGCTTTTGTTTTAAAGGTGAGACCTTTGGCTTGCTTTGGCTACACTCATTTGCTGAATAAGATGGCAACTAGCCATATTCAGATAAACTTAACAGCCTTGTTTCAGTAGCTATCATCTGGAAGGAAATGCCCCTTTTCTCTTCTAGCCAAACACAGTCGTTCTAGACTACTTATTATTATTTAGTATGTAGATTTTTTTAAAAAAAAATGTTTCAAATCAGGCAACATCTTCACAGAAAAAATCACTAGCAAAAATATGGATCTGAAACAACCTTAATTAATGACAAAGGATGTCTTCCCCATGCCTTCAGCACAAACTGAATCAAAGTTAGAGGGAGGAAAATGAAAGGGAATGGGGATCAGCATCCTTAGGCATTTTAATCTCTCTGAATGCAGAATTTCAAGATGGATTTCCGATTATGGGCTGGCATTAACAGGCAAGATCCACTTAGAGACATTGCTTTTATAGAATCATAGAACAGCCCAGGATGGAAGGGACCTCAAAAGACCATCTGGTCCATCCTTTCATGGGAAAGGGGGCCTAAATGAGATTGTTGCATCTTGAAAACGTCCAGTGATGAGGACTGTACCACATCCCTGGGGAGATTGTTCCAGTGAGTGATTGTTCTCATTGTAAAGAATTTATTTCTTATATTAAGATGAAACCTCTCCCAGTGCAACTTGTCCCCATTGCCTGTTGCCTTCTCAATGTGGCTCCTTGTGAACAGAGAGCTTCTGTCCTCTTTGTAGCTGCCCTTTAAGTACTGGAAGACTGTGATGAGGTCCTCCCTGAGCCTTCTCATCTTTGTAGCCCTCCTTTGGCCCCCCCTCCAGACTGTCTGTGTATTTCTTAAATTGCGATGACCAGAACTTGACACAGTACTCCAGGTGTGGCCTGAAAAGTGCTGAGTTACAGAATCATAGAATCATAGAATCATTTAAGTTGGAAAAGACTTTTAAGATCATCAAATCCAACTGTTAACCTAGCACTACGAAGTCCAGTACTAAACCATGTCCCTAAGCACCACATTCACATGTCTTTTAAATACCTCCAGGGATGGTGACTCCACCACTTCCCTGGGCAGCCTGTTCCAATGCCTGACAACCCTTTTGGTGAAAAAAATTTTCTTAATATCCAATCTAAACCTCCCCTGGTGCAACTTGAGGCCATTTCCTCTTCTCCTATTGCTTGTTACTTGTGAGAAGACACCAACCCCCACCTTGCTACAACCCCCCCTTCAGGTAGTTATAGAGAGCGATCAGCTCTCCCCTCAGCCTCCGTTTCTCCAGGCTAAACAACCCCAGTTCCCTCAGCCGCTCCTCATCAGACTTGTGCTCCAGGCCCCTCACCAGCTTTCGTGTATTGCACGTCTCTGTTGGGGTGACCTGTGGAGATACCTATTTCTCCATCTCAGTACTCCTTATCTTCCAAAAAGGCATCAGCCAGAATATCAGTAACTCCCCCATCAAGAACAATTTCACTTCGAAGATTAAATTATGGACATTTGTAGAGAGAAATAGAGCTGAAGTCGTACAGGTAGAATTTGATTCGCATTAATGCAGAACCTAGGTATTAGGGCTTCATATGAAAGTAACCCTCCTGTAGGATTTGGTGAAGTAAAAATCTCAAATGTGAGTGTTTAATCATGAGAAGTATGGCTTAGGTGGTACTTGTCCTTACCTCTGGAGATATTGCCTGAAGTGATGATGTTACAGTGACTGGCTACAGGATAGAGCCGCTGCCTGGAAGGAAGTTGCACCCTTGGATGTGTATCCATTAGTGGAGTCAAGAGCAATCTCAGCTGAGATCCACTGTCCACATGTCCACTACATGCTGGTTGTCCAGTTTGCAAATTGCACTGCATTGCTCACCAATTAAAAATATTTCAGGGAATATCTTTTATAGGTCTTTCTTTGCTTTCATTTAATATTTTGGATGCTATTAGTTGTTGCCCCAGTAGATTCCTGTTCCTAGTCTCAGCTGCAACAAAGATTCTATGTCACTATTGTCAGTCTCCAGTCCTGTAATTTCAAAAGCTGTTGACAGAGTACAGAATTGCCTATATCTTGTTTGTTTGAAGAGAGTTCCACAGGGATGCAAACATGAGCAGAAATAGGGAAAGAGTCATCAAAATAGTGGAAAATTCTTTTCCACAAAGTGAAAAGATTCCCCCAGAAGGAATGCTGGTTTCCTACAGAGGTATTTTATACCCTGCTACACTTAGCAGCCCAGAAACTTTGGAAGCTCTGAAATCCTCTGCAACCAGGTGTGACAAAGTGATTCTAGCACACTATCCTAAAACAGGTGACTGTTGTTTTCTTGACAAGTAGTCAAGTACACAATGCTGCAATGCAGAAGTTTGTGCCGTCATTTAACGCAGCAATAATACCTGAGAAAAGCTTATGGTGACATCAGACTTCATAGGATCATGAATTTAATTTGTAAGGCATCTCTGGAGGTCAATTATAATACAACCTCCTGCTCAAAGCAGGGGAAAGACCTAACCTTCAAAGTTAGGTTTTGCTGCTCAGGGCTTTGTCCAGAAGACTTTCAAAACTTTGAAGGTGGAGGTCTACCACCCACTGGATATCTACTGTAGTGATTTCCCACTACAGTGTTTTGGGGGGGGGGGTATTTTTTTGGTTTGTTTGGCTGTTTCTTTTACTTCTATGCAGCCAGACATTCCCTTGTTGTGATTTGTAACATGCCCCTCTTGTCTTTTACTGGCCAATTTTCAGAAGAGTTGGCTCTGTCTTCATAATAACATCCAGTAGTGGAAGACTGCAGTGAGATTCCCCCATACCTTTTTTTAATTTTTTTTTTTTTAACCCAGTCTGAGCAAACCAAGCCTTTCTATGTATTTCCTTTGCTCCAGCTCCCAGTGATTTCATGGAAATTCAGCAAGACTCTCTCCAGATTCTCAAAATTGCTCGTGCTTCAGTACAGGAACTGCACATAGTATTCAAGTGGTTAACTCAGCAGTGTTGGGTAAAGCAGGATAATGACATCCCTTGATATTCTGACCACTCTTGCTAATACAGGAAGGTAAATTGCTACCCTACTCACTGCAAGGGCAATACAGGGAATATATCCTGCTAATGAGGGCAGAACTGGTGTTTCCATAGATGTATCACATTGCAGATGCAGGTGATTCCCGTGTACCCAAAATGGAGGGAATGACATGAATGCTGCCAGGACTCTTGGATTATTTCCCCTCTCTTTCACTATGGGCCTTTTAGATTCCTTCATTTTTTCCCTATTCACTTTAGAGAAATATCTTAATAGGTCATTTGCAGAAAAGGTGGAATCATTGATCCTTATCACATTCCCTTTCCGTGCAGCCTGTAGAGCTGTGCACAGGCAGAAATGCTTTAAAGGTGTGAGGGTCCACCTACGTAACCCAGAAGGTGTTAGCTGAAAACTGAGACTTGGCTCTCCAAGCCCAGTCCCTCACATACCAGTTTTGCCAGGTTGCAGAGGCCAAGACAGCTAAGCCTGGTGCAAAGATGGTGACAGGACCTTGACGGTCTGGTGGTTTGGTTGATGACCCCTTCTGCTGCCAGTTATAGAAGCCTAGCTGGGGGCTGGGAATGAGGCCAAACTGTGTTGATTGTGAAGAGACTGTAAACTGAAGCTGGTCGGGAGGAGGGAACAGAGTGTTCCCAAAGACAGCATGGTGGAAGGAGAGCAGACACAGCCAACGGATGACTCAGTTGGCCCTATGCTGGGAGCTCTGCTGCTCTTGAGTAATTTCCACAGGGAGTAGTCTGAGGTGACCAAAAAGTGCCACAGCTGGAAAGAGCAATAGAGGTCTGCTGCTGTTTCCACTGAGGGGTGGGATGTGCTTCTGAAGTGAGCAGGGTAGCACTCCACGACATCTGGCTGACAGCTCTGTCTCTCTTGGCTTTTGGCATACCCTTGTTGATTATTGCCCAGTGTTGTGGTTTAACCCCAGATGGCAACTCAGCCCCACATAGCTGCTCACTCATTCCCCCCCAGTAGGATGGGGGCGGAAACAGAAGGGTAAAAGTGAGAAAACTCGTGGGTTGAAATAAAGACAGTTTAATAGCGCACAAGCAAAGCAAAATAAGGAATTAATTCACTGCTTCCCATTGGCAGGCAGGTGTTCTGCCATCTCCAGGAAAGCAGGGCTCCATCATGCTTAACCGTTACTTGGGAAGACAAATGCCATCACTCCAAACATCCACTCCTTCCTTCTTCTTCCCCCAGCTTTTATTGCTGAACGTGATGATATGGTCTGGAATATCCCTTTGGTCAGCTGGGGTCAGCTGTCCCGACTGTGTCCCCTCCCAACTCCTTGTGCCCCCCCCCCCAGCCTCCTCACTGGTGGGTTGGGGTGAGGAGCAGAAAAGGTCTTGACTCTGTGCAAGCACTGCTCAGCAATAACAAAAACATCCCTGCGTTATCAATGCTGCTTCCAACGCAAATCCTAAACAGCCCCATACCAACTACTATGAGGAAAATAAACTCTATTGCAGCCCAAACCAGCATTTTGTAGCCTAAGGGCTCTTAATAGCCCAGAAACTTTGGAAGCTCTGAAATTCTTTGAAGCCAGGAGTGATGATGTGATTTTCACCACCTTTTCTAAAATGGGTGCGTCTTGCTTGCCTGCTGAAGAGTCCACTGTTGCAGTCCAGAAGTGTGTGACTGCACATAACACAGCAATAACACCCATGAGAGGTTAATGATGGCTTCAGCCTGCTCTGGAGGCACAGGAGCAGGGATTGTTCCATGGAAGAGGGCAGGAGGATTGGTGTTTCCATAGACTTCCTCCACTGCAGGACGTAGGTCATTCCTGTGTGCTGGGTGGAGGTACAGGCACACTTGCCACCTAGACTCTCGGACCTTTTTCCTCTCTCTTCCCATGCCTTTCAGTCCCAGCATTTGGGATTACTGGATACTTTCATGTTTCCTGCTAATCACTTATAGAAATATCTTAACATGCCATTTGAAGAAAAAAAGAGGAGGTAATGTTTGATCTGCATTACATCCACTTCAAGCTCAACTTGAAATTTTTTTCTCGGACAGGAAACGTATAAAATTGTGAGGTCTCATGTAAGTATCAACAGTATTTTAGATAACATTTGACAGTTGAGTCGTAATTTCTCAAAGTTCCAAGCAATCTTAAAAGAACTGTGTTAGAAAATGCTTCATGTGACTCATTTTAAATGTTATGTGGCCAAGATTCAACCCACTTAATTAGATGGTGTGGTGATGAATGATGAGTAAGCTGAGAGAGATGTAGCCTCACTTTCAGCTTGACAGGGGGAAAGGGCTTCTGGCTTCTAAACCAACATTTCTCCCAGAAATTATAGCAAAAAGACTTGGAGAGATGAGCTCAGATTCTCCTGCTGGTTAAAAGCCTGAAACTGGATCTGGTCATTAGGAGGTAATAAAATGGTTGCACAGAAACACCTCTGAAAAGCAGTAAAAACCTTGGATGGAACCTAAATTCTTTTAGTCTGTGAAGACTTACTTTTGACTGATTCCTCCAATTATTAAAAATTTTATTTTCAGGAATTGATGAAATGTATTTCCTTTTGACTAAGTTGTCATTCCAGACTGTTTTGCATTTGTTTCTACATACACAGTCATCAGTCTTTTCTGATCTGTGATATCTTATGCTTTCCCAACTGATGTTACCTAACCCTACTTAGAGGAATTTCTTCTCCAGACCTTTCAGTCTATGTATGTTTATGGGTATACAGGCTGGAAACTTTGGCTGTAATAAAACAACCCCTTCCTGAGACATGCAGCTCTTAATATTTTTTTCTTCCTTGGTATTTTATTTTTGTCTATAGTTCATGGAATTATCTATTTCTAGTAAAATGTTTATTTTGTATTTGTTTCCAATCCCATTAAAGAGAACAAAAAGATTCTCTTCCAGAAGAATGATATCAACCTCATGTCCTGCCCCACTTGTGCATCTTCAAAGCAAAACTAAGGCGACTCTACCTTTTGATTTAATCTGAAACTACTGTTACCAATAGCATTTTCATGCGGATTAACTTTCCATTTCCCGTGTAAAATGTTTTTTCTGAGATCGTATGTAGGCTTTAGAGGGGTAAATATACATTTTTGAATGTGAAGTGATAAAGTGCTCTTTACAGAGACACATGTTCTCTTGCAGCTGCAACTATAATGGCTCCATAGGTTATTATTGCCTTCAGCACACCCTGCCAAAGACAACTGCTCCCCCAAATTTCCTTGGGGAGCTGCTCCCTGGCCTTTTTCATCCCAAATAATCCAGACTAGGATTTCTTTAAACTAACTGTGAAAGGACCTTGAGTTGTCCAAAGCTTAGATGTGAGCCTACCTGGACCTTTTCTTTACAGTGGACACATGATAATCACCCAGAGGGCTGTAAACTTCTAAAAGCTACATTTAAGTTTAGCTAAATGAGCACAATCAGTGTTTTAAATATGGAAACTCAGTTTCTTCTGAGTGAGAACATAATAATAGAAGGGACCTTTCAAGCATATCTGCTTTCTCCTCAGTTTTTTGTCTCAGTCCAGCAACATTTCATGGCATTTTGTGTTGCAGCAGGCTCCACACAGGCTGAATATTCCTGAGAAATTTGAGCTGGTGGCTGCCCCAAAGGCTAGGCTCACTTCCCTCTTCTGACTGTAGTTGTCTGCTCCTTCTTTTGCATGAGCTCTTGGGTTTGTCTGACAGCCCCAGCTCTTTGAAGCCGCACAAAACACTCACTTTCGGTGGCAGCAAGCTGTCAGATTGTCCCAGCTGTCTTGCACAACCTCACCCCCGGTGCCTCTGGGTCTCTAAGAAAGAATTTTTGTGTTGCTTCAGAGGCTTGGCTCTGTCATTTTCTGCTTCTTTCAGGCATCTCCCAATATCTGCCCTCGCCGCAGGCTTCCTGCCTGCTGGGTCATGCATCCACACTCCAGATGACTTTCCCAGCTCAGGGCTCTCCTTCACCCAGTGTAGAGCAGGCACAGCAAGGCCAGCGGGCAACCCCCTGCCCAGCCACTGAAAGGGTCCAGGGCAGACACAACGCTGTGCACAGACGGACAGACAGCATCCCTCTCCCTCCTACCTGATCGGGGGAGAGGGGTGGCAGTGCTGACTGGTTCTAGATACACTAGAAGTTACAGCCTTTTAGGCTGGGGGGGAATCTGGACATGTTTCTGTAAAGGGAACTTTAGACCTAAAATCCAGTGGCAGTCATTTAAGGTTTATTGCATTCCCTCTGGTTGTTTTAGCAAGAAACGCTTTCATTATTTGAAAAATAGTGACTTTATATCTTTGCTATCAAGAAACAGCTTGCTAGCAAAGGTGTACATTCATTATTTTTTCAAATAGTATTAACAATTTCAGTAAATGTTAAAAATATGTATTTTCCAAGTATTTAACAGCATTTTTTCCTGGCCACTCAGTTGCATACTTATGGGGTTTTTTTAGATAACACCCAGAACATCAAAGGTGCAGCCATCTTCTACTTCTTGTACTTTTACTTGTACTCCTGGGATGAGTACTTCACAGCTTTATGAATGGGAGAGGTACTTTCCATTGTCTAGAAAGATATTCTAATTAATAGTATGTACAGGTAAAAACAGTTGTACCTAAACTGAGCCTAGCTTTTTGGCAATGAACATGAACTTATAATTTGACCCTGTGTTTGGCAGATACTCCATTTTCTGACACTGTGTTATTTATGTCTTTCCACCAGAAAAGTAGTTACGCAAACAATTTAGCTCTGAATTCTCCCAGGTTTTGAAATAATTCTCATGTTTTATTTTTAAAGTTCCAAAGAGATGGATGTGATGTAGTTCTGCAGTGAACCTCTCTTAGCAAATGACTTAATGACAGGAGCTGTTTTTGTGCGAGTCTCGGTGCATTTGGCTTCTTCTCTCCAGGTAATACAGTACACGTTGGCTTCTGCAGCTGGAACCTGCTGAAGGGAGTTGTGGGGGGAGGCCACCGTACCCTCTTCAGCGGTTCCTGTGCCCCTTGCTACCTCTCACCAACTTTCTGATGGTTGTTAAGAAGCAGATCTGGGCTGCTGGAGCAAAGTTTGCTTATCAGAGAACTGCTCTGCCTGGACTCCAAGGGAAAAGGGAAGGCTGGACTGAAGCATCAGGACAGGTTGGACATAGTCCTCAGACTTCTTGTTTGACGGTGTCTTCTAAGCCTGATTTATTGCAGACATATAATTATTTGCAAACTGTGCAAAGCAAAACACCACAGCAATCAAACTGCTATAATTGCCTGAAGACTTGCTTATATTAATAAAAACAAAAAACACGTTAAAAACATGCTAGTTACGTATGATTCAGTAAAAGCATATTAAAGCCCTGGTATCAAAGGAAAAATTTTAACCAGCTAAGACTGGTTTATGGTACGGACAGCTTCATTCATTTTCCTTGCTTGCAGTACAGAGAAAATATCTATTACCTGTTTTTGAGGCTTTGTTGTTACTATTGCAAATATTCCAAAGACAAGACATGTTGAGTACTATATCCTGCATAAAATGGAGCAGTAAAATTGTTGAGTGGCATTTTTTTGAGGGGAAAAAAGGATAACATGACAATAAGAAAGACTGTTCTCAAGAAAAAACTCATACTATGTTCAAAAATAGAGATCAAATGTTCTGACAGACCATGTACTTATAGACATGACTGATGTTCATTATACCACAGACGTACATGCTAAAACACTTGAAGAATTCATTTAGAAGGTTCCTCCAGAATCAAAATCTAATAAAGCACCTCTGAGCATCCTGCTGCTATGTAGGAAATCTTTCTTCCATCTTATTCTTCCATAGTCAGTTTACTGTAAAGAAAACCAAACACAGTCAAGGAGTTGGGAACAATTCAGAATTCAGTCTGTTATTCACCCCAGCTAGTGCCTGGACATTATGCTTCAGTACTCCTCTGTTCCTTAATCCTTGCTTCATAGTCCAGGTCCCACAGTTGCATATAAACCTGAGGTCATGAAAAGAAGGTAGTGGTGAAGAAGAAGCAGCAACCCTTTCTTCTTTACATAACGTGTCTTTACTCCTGCTGTTGCTGAATACTTTTTTCTTTTCAACAGTGGCTTGTCTTGACTGTGCAGCTGAATGAAACAGGAATTTCAGTGATGACTATCTAAAGTCAATAAGCTATGAGGAATCAAAGGAGGTGGGATTAGTGTTATTTAAAGTAAAGCATACTTCAACTTTTAGCCAGTCTATTACGGAAATAATGTACAACAGGTCATAATGACCCGTTAAGATCTGTTCAATGATGCTTCATAATAGAAATGGTCAGGAAATTGCTTCTCCTGCAAGTGAAATTAAAAGAATGTATATTTATGCAATACAGTTGCTGGCTTTTATTGACACCTGAAATACCAAAACACATTTGTGGAAAAAACTGGAAAATTTTACATAAAATCTTCTATTCAGTCGAAAAGCCCTTTTCTTCTTGGAAAACATTTTGGCAGGAGCTCTTACCATATACACATCAAAATGTATTTTGAAAGACCAAAAATTGAGTTTGGATATGACATAATTCTAATGAAATCCTTTTGCAAAGGAGGAATTTTGCCAACTTCAAACAAAAATGTGCTAAAGAAGCTAGGCTTCACAAACAAAAACACTTTTATACTAACAAGTCATATGTCCAAAGCTCTCCATAATGACCCTCAGCACGCAGAGTATGCACACCTACACATAGGTGTAAATGCCCAGTCTTTCAGCAGAATCAGGACAACTCTTAGAGGTTCACTTTTGTCCCTAAGTTGTCTGGACAATGTTGGCCATGTATGAATAAAGTCAGTGGCCTCATTTTCAAAATTACAGAGCATTTCCATGGGTATCAGTAGATGGGGATAACATGAAATAGCTCTTAAAATCGGACCAGCTAACATCATCATGAAGATACATAAAGTTACATAAAGATACTTTGGAGGGAAATTTTGCCCCATATGGCAATCTTTTTTTTTTTTTTTTTAAAAAAAGGTCCAATATGTTGTCATGGAATTTAAACTGGCTATGACTGAACTGAAGAGTTAACTGTAAAATATGTATCCTGTAGATGGAACTGAAAACTGCATTACAGGAACATGAAATGTTATATATTTGGCAAAAGCGTTTAACTACTGCTTACATGTGTCCTCTCCCATTGGTCTTACTTCAGATGAAAAATGTCTTCTAAGCGTCTTCTTCAAAATGTCTGAAACAGATAGGCATGGGTAGGGGATGCTACCCTGCCATTAGACAGCCTGCTTCCTTAGCTCAATATCTGCAAATGTGTGACCTGCTGTATTTGAACTCAGCAGAATGAGCTGGAATCTTACAATTTTGTCTACTGGTAAATATGACACAAAGTTTCTTTGAAGAAAAAAAAAAAAATCACTTGGATTTTTATATCCTGGTGAGAAAATCCATTAACTCCACAAATGTTATGTTTGCTTTTAGATGAAGCTGTATGTGACTTACTGGACATGAAGAAGGATTTAATATCTTGAACTGAGTTTAAGCAAGAATTAAAGTACACAAATGTAAAAATTTTTAGCCTGTAAACCACATCTCAGGTGCTGTCTAACCCCAGAGGTGAAATGACTCCATTTTTGTCTTAAAGGTCTCTAGACACCCAAACTCTGCTTCAAGACATGTCCAAGAACTCTTCTGTCTTAACAGGCTCTGAGCCCTGGGGCTTCTTGAAACTATGTACAGCTCATTTGAACTTCACAGTTAGATCTCATCTTTCCCTCATACTCAGCACTTTTGGAATATGAGGGCTCTTTATGAGCCTCCATCTGGGCCTCTCCAGATGGAAACAGCTGAAAATGCTAATAATTTTTACAAACCTTTTGCAAAGCATGTAGTGTTGATTCTCCAGAACAGCATTCAGTGCAATAAAATACTTGCTAATACTGGTCTGCCTGTACAAGCCCAGAAGAACAATCTTGGTTTTACTAAAATTTTATTTTTAGCCTGTCACTTTTAAAATGCTTTCTTCACCCCAGAATTACTTGCAGGCTGAATGCCTCACAACAGCTCTTCTGGTAATTGCAACCTGGCTCAAAATTCTTGGCATTGGTCTGAGGAGAAATGTGCCAACCTGGGAAGCAGGGTCTTCTGGTGGCCTGAGGGGAAACATTGGCAGGAGGCTAAGGCACTGTTGGGAAGGCATGTGAAAGCTCATGGCATGTGAAATAGTGTATATGTGTTGGTTAATACAGCACAGCATAATTATCTTGGTTCTCTGCAGAAAGATTCAGGAAAAAAGAATCCCATTTCTAGCAGCTTCTCTTCCCTGAACATAAGTTTACAGACTTCCCACAGAAACTTATTTTAAAGGCCACTTAAATCTTTATGACATTATGGAAGGCAGCCTACATTTTACACAGAGATGTGTCTGAGCACAATTTTTCAGTTGCTCCTTGTCTGGCATGCTGAGAAATGCTGGGCAGTTCCACACAGGAGTTCCAGTTTCATCCCATTTAAAGATTATCTGAGTAATATGCACTTGGGGCAGCATCATAAGCCCTCTCCATAGTTACTGGAAAGCAATAAATCCCCTTGAGCAGCAAAGACTGAGTCTGATTTTAGATGGGCTGAATCAACTTTCAGTCTCCACTGGCGCTACAGTGACGGTGCTCCTGCTAGAGATGCTGCAGATGTGGATGCAGGAGGGGATGAATTGTGTCAAAGTGTGCCCAGTACCAGCACTGTGCTCACCCTATCTTCATCCCAGTAGGAATAAGTGATTCTAAGAGGGTTTAAACTGCTAGGGTGAAAGGGAAAGCAATCAGGCCCTACATGTATAAGAGGGCAGATCGCTGCTATGGATTTTGTTGTCAGGAAACCAGAAGTCCAAGCTGGATCTAGCTGTAAAGGCTGCACTCCCTATACATCTTTGTTTTTCCGTCTTACTGTGTGCCTTTTACTGCAACTTACTTCTGAGAACACATCATTTAGATCAAATCTTATCATACACGTGCTTATTCTCAACTTCTTGGGCAGTACTGACCTGTCCTGCAGCAGCACAGAGTCACTCTTTCACCAGCATCCACTAAGATATTTTCAGCTTACCATCAGAAACAGTCTTGCCTAGTTTTCTGCCATTTTGGGAGGAAGAAAGGAACAGGTGAAACATCCTTCAGGCTTCAGCAGATGGTCAACAACAGCTCCCAGCTGCATACCAGGTCAGGGGCATTCACACAGTTCAGCCTGTGTGATATACATACAAACATGCATGGAGCAAAAAGACTGTCGAAGGCGAGTAAACTCAGCTGAAAAATCAGCTGGAACATATTACCTCAAGAACCTTTCATTGAAATGGGCAGTTTTTGCACTACTGCAAAGCCACCCCTGGCAAACCGTCTTTGAAAACACGCAGTGTACATCCAGCTGCATGTCTATGGTCAGACATTGCAGTTTGTCTGTTCTTCATTCCACTTTAGGGGCACTTAATCTGTTTAACCTCTGAAAGTCTGCTTGTTGTGTGCCCACACTTCTAGCTAACAGGGGGCATGAGGACCTTACAGGCAGCGTATTCTGAGAGGAAGGGCTTGCTCCCTGCCTTAGACACAGAAAATCCCTGCTGCTATAGCATCACTATGCCATGGGCCAGATAACTCACCCCAGGACACACACATCTATATCTATATCTATATCTATATCTATATCTATACCTATCCCTATCTATATCTATCTCTATATCTATATCTATATCATCTATATCTATATCTATACCTATCTATATCTATCTATCTATCTATCTATCTATCTATATCTATCTCCTTGGACACCACTGAACAGTGTTTGGCAAAGGGTTGAATTGTGCTGGAGCTTGTGCTGGACCCAGCTTGGTAACTTAATTTTATGCAGTTGAAGATGTCGCTTGGGTCTCCCAGCTGGAATCAAAGGCCTGGGAAGAGTCTCCCAGCCCCACACAACTGTTTTAACCTGTTCTGCTATCCCACACAAGTGCAGATAGGCTAACCACACTACATAACCACTCCAGATTGTGGTATAAAAATTTTTAAACTAGTTTTTAAAATACCTCTGGTATTATATCCTTTCAGTTTTTTCCAGGTGGGTTTCATTTTTTCGATGCTATAACTAAGCTTCTCAGTTGAGAGCATTTGTGGTATTAATAAATCCATTTGTTAGCAGAGATGGATGGAATATTCAGGCAATGCAGTTTTCATTTTATCCCAGTTTTAAAAGATGGTGGTACTGACTGAATGTAGAAAATGTTCATAGAATTTGATAGGGATGAAAATAAAAGGGTTCCTGAAACTAAACAAGAGAGATATAGGAGTTACTGTAAACACATAGGGAAATCTATCCTCTCCAGAGCCTTTGACTGTTTTATAAAAAGTCAACCCTATTGAATTCTGTAACAAGAACAGAATTTCCTATTCAATACTTGCAGCAAAATCTTTAGGACTTTCTTAAGTTAGAAAAAACACAGAAAAAAGACTTTTCAGCTGGGCTGTGCCTACACAACACTGACAGTAATGAGGGCACAAGCACACTGGGGAAACGAGCCCCTTGAAATGGTTAGCCCAAGCTTTCAGTCAGGCGCTGGTTATTGTCTCTAGTGGATATGACTCTTGTTTCTACTTTGCCGATAGACAGAACTCACTTGTCTGCATCACTTTCAGAAAGGCAGAGGCCTTTACCGTAGCTTCCCCATCCTTCGACACCCTGATTTTGGTACCTCCTTGCCCCCGCTCTGCTCTGGCAGTAACCGTGCGTGGCTGCTGATGCTCGCTTTTAGGAGACATTCCGGTGTTCTGAAATCCTTTGCGGCAGTGTTTCAAAAAGGACACCAAAGAGCAAAAATTCCCAACTGCCTCCCAGAGCCAGGCTGGTGGGACTGGGGACGCAGAGCCCTGCGTGTCCCTTGCCCAGGTGTGAGACGTGGTTGGGGGGAGGCTGATGGGGTCCGTGGGGTGGCTTTGTGTAGCCAGGCCTCATCCAGTCCGGTGCTCCGGGCTCCTTTGGCACCGTTGCACTGGACACCGCTCCTCCTCCTCCTCCTCCTGCCTAAACTCAAACCAGATGGTACCTCCCAAAGTGAACAAATGCTTTTTTCATCATTTAGCGCAAGGATAATCCATACAAAATGCAAAATACAGCAAGCGGCCTGATAAATGTAGTTCCATGGCAAAGGAGTGATGCGACTATGAAAAGGCTTGTTAGGTACATCCAGACAAATAGTCAGGCAGCTTGAAATATCCTTACCAGGAAAAAAGAAATAAGGAGTACATTTTCCCTTTGAAGTTTTGCCAAGTGTAGCAACCACAGATTGTACTCTTTTTACTAACCTTGCAAAGTATTTAACATACCTTTTTTTCAGCTGTGTTCTTTTTTTTTTCTCCATGACAGCTGTGAACAGGCAGCATAGCTACTCACACTTTTGGGTACTCTGCGAAAAGAAATGTTGGAGAGGCTTTTGGATATATTCTCCCATTGTCTTCTGCATTGCAGTGCAACATGTGGGTAGGATTTCCTGTGCCAAAAGAACTGAGAGGACTCTTCTGTGCTATTATTATCACCAAGAATGACTGATTCTATTGTAGCAATGGAAAATGTAAAATATCAGCCATGATGGATTTGATTTTTCAATCTCATACTGGAGAGTACGTGTGAGAAAAAATCGTGGCTGCATCTGATTATCTTACATAGCATTAGATGACAGAAAATGCAGTGCCTTATAAATCTGAAGTACCTAAAACAGAGGTTTTCTAGGGGCAAAACCAGTTTCCTCCGAGTCAGACTTGTACCCCTGGCGGCTGGTGGCTGTCACCCCATAGGTGGAGCCTGCCATTTGTACAGCCCGTTCAGCCAAGAGCTGGGAAAAAACGTCATGGATGTTGTTTCACCTCCAGATGTTCTGTGTGACAAGTCCTTGCCACAGCTCACACGAAGCCCTTTGAGGCCAAAGCATGACAATCTAAAGGAACGCTGCCAAATGCATGAAAAAGTTCAATGTATTTTACACAAATTTGAACATCTGTGGTGCTCAAGGAAGATTTCATGGAGCTCCGTAAATATTGTTACACGTAATTAGCTTCACAGCATGGGTGTATTGTTATCCCTGGTTTATGGCTAGGGAGATTGGCACAAAAAAGATAAGCAATTAGCCCTTGGGAAACAAAAATATTTTATGCCCCAGAGGGAAGCAGAACACAAGCAAGTCAAGCAGTAAACCTGTCCATCTCTTATTTTCCATAACACAATTTTGTGGAACTACTGTTTCTAATTTGGAGGAGATAGCAAACAATAGTCCATGGTTACAAAGTAGTGTTGTGCTTTATAGCAATAAAATGAGGAGAGAAACACATTTCTTATCAGATCTCCTTCTCAAAGGTATTTAATGGCAATTGCCAATTCCAAGAACACAAGGCATAAATTCATGTAATTCATTATTCGGGCTTCAAAAAGGAGGATATTGTTTTAAAGGCTGTGTGCTTCCTTTAAAAAGGGTATTTCTCTCCTTTGCCTCCTAGTTTCTGATTCTGTATGATACACTTAAAATATACTTTTGGCTTTTCTCCACAACCATCAGAATTAGAAGCGTCACTATTGTTGAGAACAAAAGCCAAAATCCCTTTCAGAAGGGAGCTGGGGTTTTCTGAAAAAGGTGATTTCTGTGAGGGTCGTCATAGCCACCTGGCTCAGCATCATTTTCGCTTCCTTCAGTTAGCAGAATAAAACTTTAAAATATCCGTATGTCTTCATGAGCAACATGGAAAGAGAAAATGAACAGGATCTTTCTGCTGCTCTCAGACCACAGAGCTGTTAACACTTCCAGCTAGGATGTTCCATGCAGGTGTCTGGGTTGTGATCCTCTGACTGACCAGGCTGGAGACGTCTCCCATGTGCGTGGCAGTCCCCCCCGGCCCTGGCAGACACGCAATGCTCAGGGGGGCAATGACGTCTGTAAGAAAAGTTTCTCTCTGATATGGTTTGGTGGACCCCGTTCAGGAAGTCCAAGGCTTCCTGGTACCACCATTTCGATGTAGTTTACGTGACTTTAGCGAAGCAATTGCAGCTGCTGCATGTTTAGAAGCTGTGCCTTATCACACTTGGGCAACCCTCACTGTTGCCCCGAGATGCCCAGGGGCAACCAGACACTGAGCAGTGCTGGTTAACCCAAGAGCAGCAAGTGCCCTGCCAAACCTTTAAGAAAGGGAGTCCCAGGCTCAGGGGAATGCAGCTTGTCTTCCAGATCCTAGTCTGAGCTTTGAGGGTGTTAAAAAGCAGATTTTTTAAAAGTGTCATAATAATAAAAAGGCTTTCAAATTTGTTTTGAAACTTTTGACACCTGAAACGGTGTAAAACATGTATGAACAGATGTGTTGGCCTTCCTGCGTGTGAAGGAGTGGTCCCATGGATGTGTCGAGGTGGTTTATCGGTTGAAGGTGAAAGACATGGAGTATCTGTGTGCTTCACACAGCCATGTTCAATTTTACCCTTACTGCAAGGATGAAAAGCGGTGGGGCAGAGCAGTGGGGATTTCTGTCTGAATCCAGATCCACCTGCACACATGCGTGGTGGGGAATGGGCAGTGGGGGTGGGAGGTCCCACAGTCAGGGCCAGGAGGATCATGGCAGTGGTGGATGGGCTCCTGTATGATTTTGCATACAGGCTACAGTTCTCCTGCCTTACCCATCTTTAGGATACCAGCCAGCTGTTAATCCCAGGAAAAGAAGGCGGCAAGCTGCGGGGGGGGGCTCCCGATTCTGTTTGTGGTGGTGTTTGGAAGAAGAGGGCCGAGGGCCGTGGTTGCAAACTCAGCAGCACTTGTGCTTTATAGAGGAGCAAGACAGAGGAGACCAAGTGGTTAGTGATGTCCTGCTTCGAGTGAGGCTCCTTCTGACTGGTCAGGGTCTGACATACACAGTGGCAGCAAAGTCATGACCAAGCGCATAGTGAATCCCACTGGAGCTGCTACTTTGTAAGCTACATGATAAACTGAATTAGAGATGCTCCAAATACTTCATTTCATGTTATTAAAGACTGGATTCTCCTTCAGGTGTGGCAGTCTTTGAAACATATTGTTTGAAACATGGTAAGCCCTGCATTCAGGGCTTTATACATAGCCATTTGGAAGGCTAGACCTTGGCAATACTGTTTGAGAAGCCCCCCTAAACCGGGAACCCCAATGATGCTTTCGTCTTCAGCTGAGTCGTGGGAACATCCTGGCTGTGTGATAAAGCTGCTGTGGCCCCTGGCCCCCCCTTAGGCCAGCACTGCCTCAACAGAGACGGTCATACAACTGTTCACATTAAAGGGACTCCCCCCTGCCCCGCAGATCCAAACCACTACAAATACAGTGGTGAGACTGCATTAGTGATCTTGGCACTGTTGTTTGGCATTGCATAATAATGAGAAAATATTCAAAACCTGACAAATCAGCACGGGCTGTTCTTTCTTTAAGGATATGAGCGCTAGGTGACACTGCAGACCAAGGAAAAAGCGTCATCTCAAGGGCCCCAGCAATTGCCAGGGAAAAAGTAATTTTTGTTTTTGCATTTGAGAAAAAGTCAGTTTTGATGGTGGCAGAGAAATAAAAGAAAAAGACAACCATGTTATAAATACAGATATAAGTATAAATATATAATATAAATTTTAGGTAGATAGTGTCTTTTATTCAGAAGGGAAACAGATAATTTGTGCAGCAAATTGCAGTCTGTTCCAGGATCATCTTTTTTAGCACACAGTGACAGAGCCCTCATCTTGTTTCAGTTGAACACTCCCATCTTGAAAAGGTCTGCTGTACTGAAACTGCTCAATGTTATTTCCCTAATTAGCAGCTATTTTAGGTAACTGATATAACACAATTTAAGACAAGTAGGGCACGAGAGAAGAGGGAACACCAATATGTAAGTACAGAGCATACAAAAACAGAAACAAGCCTATGGGAACACATCCATATGTCTCCAATACCTCAAATTTCCTTGTTCACTCATCTTTCTTAAACTTTTTAACCTTTTCACCCTATTCCTTTCCCCCTGCATCCTAAATGTCCTTATCTCCTCTACTCTTCCTATCTAAACGTGTTCTGAAATAACTGCAGATGTTGTGAGTTGGGAAAATGAGAGTGACAAGTAAGAAATACAAATTTATACTCAGAGCCAATGAATCCTTGTATTTCTTCATGTCTGGATTTCATCATTTGCTGGTTTGTAATGTAGAAGAGCAGCGTGAATGAGAAAAAAAGTTCTGGCTTTTTTTTTTTTTTTTTCCTGTCTTTTAACAAATGATGGCATCTGTCAAAATAACCCCCCATAAAACCTTACATAGCTCCCTTGTGAGTCCTTCCTATGCCAATTAAGTTCAAATGAAATGTAGTGGCTTTTTATTTAATTTTTATTTATTAAATGTATCCAGACAGCCTCTGGCTACGATTAGAAATTTGCAAATAGAACACATGGCTTATTGATCTGTGTCAGCTCAGCTCAGAGTCTTCTCCAGGACAAACTAGACATGTTCACCACCATGTCCTCAGGCAAGAGCCTGAGCAAACCAATGAGCCGTGCATCCTGCTCAAAATATCGACAGGCTGGGATACTGGCGGGCCAATGGAGGAGCAGAAATTTGCAGGTAGACAGACCTACCGGTGAGGGGTAGGAGGCATTTCCACTCTGAAATGCCCCTGCTAAGAATGACAGGTAAAAGACTGTGCCTGCTGACCTTCTGCAAAGAAAGAGAGGGGGTCAGGAGGTAGTTCGGTGTCTGCCATGCCTTGTCCCGGTGGTGGGCCCAGAGCTGAGGTCTGCAATCACCCACTGACAGGAGTACCTGCCACCGAAATGGGTGGGTAATTATGCACCCACAAAGGTTCCTCGCGAGGGTGAAGCTCAAAGGATGGGGCTGTGGATTTTAGAGTTGCAAGGAAAGGGTACAGATTGGAGGCCCTGAGTGAGCTGCTCTTGACCCTGCTTTGAGTAGGGGGGCTGAACTACAGACATGTGGGGGTCACCTTCCCACCTCAGCCATGCTGTGATCCAGAAAGTCTTTTCCATTTCTAATTCCTAGGTTTGTAGGTTGTGTTACAGAGAAAAGACAGAGAAGTTGTGATTCTGGTTTACGCCTTTGCAGAGGAGAAAAATCCAGTGAGTTCAAAGATGTTGTAGTAGGATCAAAGCACTCACAGAGCAGAATGTGACCTCATGGTTGCCTGCTGAATTTGCTCCAGTTTAGTTTAGAGACTTCATCTATTTTCACCCAGTTACTTCAAGTGCAAAATTATCCTGTTAAGAATGGGTGTTAGCAGGTTAAAGAGCTGCAGACTGATAAATGCAGATGTCCTCAGTCACGCCTGACGAGAGGCTCTTACACGCTACATGGGCTGCCAACAGGACAATCTATCAACTCTGTAGGTGTCCAGACCGTAGCTGAGGTAAGCTGGCAGATGACAGGCTATTATTCATAAACTGTGAATAACAAGATGTATGACACACAGCTAATGTCAGATGATGTCTTTTCCTTATTGATGTTGTTAAAAAAATTTGATTTAAAGGTGAGCTGAGGTAAACTGGAAAGTTTTGGGTTGTTGGATATTTTTTAGGGTTTAACACCTGTGTACATAATCGCTGAAAGAGAAGATCATATAGTTAACATGAATTTAGCTTAAAATAATTTTTTTTATAATTGGTTGTGCTGTTTTATGTTAAGGTCTATATTCAGGGTCCAGTTCCCTGAGAAAGGTGAATATCTCGCAAACAACTTGAAACAGAGCATTTTGCTGAATTCTCCTTCTGGCATCTTTACTATAGAGTATGGGTACGCTGCTTTCTTCTAACTCAGTGATAGCAAGCAAGATCTACTGTTTCTGTATCAATCTGCATGCTATTGGTATGTTTGGTGCCATCCCATCGTTCTCCTTTCTTCTTCTGGTTTCTGTCCTGTACTTCCGCTCTTCTCAGCTTATTTTCTTTCATCTGGTCATGTTCAAGTCTTTTCCATAAACTTCATGTGCTTTCCTCATTTTTCTCCTCTCCTTAAACACAAGCTCTCCTTCACCAGGGCCAATTCTGTAAATATCTGAGTCTTGCTGAATCACTCATTAATATCATCCCCACAGACTTCTCTTGAACAACCGTTTCCAATAGCACATCAGCACATCATGACTGCCAAAGAAGGCACTCAAAGGGAAACAAACTGCAACTCAACATGCCCAGCGTGACACCAAACACATGTGATGTCATTCCACAACCACAGGACTTACTGTTTTGCTGTTGTGATTTTCCCCAGCCACTGGTACTGGACTAGCAACTTCACAAAGAATGGTTATTTCATGGCAACTATATAAGCCAGAGAGTCTGAGAGTTTAGAAAGCTGTGATTTGATTTCACCCTAGCCAGCCTGAGAGCCAGTGTCAAAGGACCTGACATGACACAGGCCCAGACAAACAGAAGAGATAATACAGTGATTTCATAAGAGGAATTGAGGTTTAATAATAAGCTTAGGGACCAAAAGGTGAACAGCAAAGGTTAAAGAAAGCATGTGGCAAGACACTGCCTACTTCTCTTCCAGGATAAGAGGGAAAATATTTGTCTTCTTTCCTCTAACTTGGAACACAACAGAGCTCTTTCCTTTCTTATTAGGTAGGAGAATCATATGACGAATCAAAATATGGAGGCTGATTTTGGCTATAAAGTAGTAATCCAGATGTATAGTCTCTTTCTAGCCCTCAGCCAGCAGTCACTTGAGCACTATCATGGATGGCAGAGTATTTAACCTAAGCCTTTTCAACAACATATAGCACAGCAGCTAAGAAGAGAAGATCTAGATCAAGTGGAGTGAGACAGATGTGGTTCTGTAGTTGCTTCTTCTCTAAAAGAAGGAATGAGCAGAGCCTGCCATGCTAACTTTCCCATGAAAGATGACACTGTCACCAGTATTACCTGCTTGAGCTAAAATTCAGAGGAAATAAAATTGCGGTCTCAGCACATTCTTCTCTGTGGCTTTCAGTAATGGAGAGGTGCTAGAGAGCCCAATGAGCTCCAAAAAGAGCAGGCACTAGGATGTACCAGTACCATCCTTCCATTGACTTTCTGCCACGAGACACCTCCTTTCAGATGCATCCTTGTCTCTTTTTTCTCTACCCATCAGGTCCCCAGACCTATATCTTTGTCTTGCTTATTTGGATCCATTTTAAACAACACATTGGAGTTTATTCTGAGGTGCTTGGTCAAGGAAAAAAGTCCAAATAAGACTCATCTAATGAAAATCTGACAGGAAGTGTTTAGGTCCCCCTTATTCATCAAATCCTCGTCCTCCCTAAGACGCACAAAAGCTTTATTTGTTGTACTTGCTGTGCCATAAGGCTTCCTCTGCTTTTAGTGATACAAAATCTATCTGCTGCCCTGTCTTGCCGCCGTGCTTTTTGATGAGTGGTGCAGGGAGAGGTTAAGAGCATGCACCAACCCCATGCCTCTGCCATGGCCAAACGTGATATTCCCAGAGTTTATGACAGATTGAAACTACACTGGCAATAAGTTTGAACATGTGCTCCAGACATGCATGGGCATGCATCATGGAAAGGATCTGAAAAAATTCCTGTTAAGTGCTTCCTCTCTCAGTCTGTGCTTTTAGACCCTTGCTAACAATTCAAAATACAAAGTATTTATCATTGTGGACATAGTCTCCAATTCTCAGACAATCCACAGAAATATCGAAGTTTTCACACTGATACTTTCCCCTGAACATACTTTCTTCAAAATTTGTATTCCATAAATAAAATTTGAGCCTGGTTGTGACAGGCTTTTGGCATCATATGATATAATTTCTGTTATCTGGGTTTGATAAATGGGAAAGCATTTCCTGCAAGAACTGTTGCACATGCATTTTTCGTAATAGTCTCATGGGAGAATATTCAAGCAACGCTACTAATTCCTTTTCTCTGGGCATTCATGTCAGTGAAATGCAATTACTTCGATGTTTAAGGAAAGATTGAAATCTCCAAGAGAAATAGACAATGGCATAAGCATATATATTTCCTTGCAGTTAGAGAAGATTCTTGGAGTATTTTTTCAGTTCTGATCTGGAATTTTAAATAGATTCATGAATTTGTTTATGCCCACAAAGAGCAAAATCTCATTTTAGTTGCTCACAGAAATGTAATTTATCCTCACAGATTTCATCAGAGCTTCATATTTCAGCTCAGGTTATCAGCACTAGAATCTGTAGGACAGAAATAGGAATGCCATGGGGTTTTTTAAAGACTGATTGGTTTTCTGCTGAGTTCACTAGATGTACAAAGAAATATGTCAAACATCTCTGTATTTTAACCACAAATTTGCATTTTATCATTGCCTCATTACAATTTGCTTATTTCTTTTTCTTTCTAGAGGCCAAATGACAATTTTCTCTTATAAGGAAAACATACTTCTCATCAGAACCTTTTAAAAGCCATCCAAAGAAAGAATTATAATGATAATTTAAAAATACCTGCTTTGGTTAGAGAATGGACTATGATCTATGAACAGTATAAACATTGGATTATGAACCAAAATAATTAATGAAGAAAAACATATTTTAAAGGTTCACTTGAATTTGATAGCAATTTTCTATCCAGGTCAACGTGTAAGACTCTTGTGGTGTTGCCAGTTCACACAATTTAAGCTTTAAAATTTCAAAAGTGGATGTTCTGCTGTGAAGCTTGAAATTGGCCTACTTGCATTAGGCTGAAATATATCACCATCACTTTGAGAAGCGTCCCCTGTGTGCGCCAATGCAAATTATACAATTTCTTCAGGGACATAAATCACCCAACTGAGACTAGAAATAGTATCAGATGACTCAGTTTCAAACCAAAGTAACCCAACAGTGAACATTTACAAATTCCTAAATGGAGAACATATAATACGTTCACATGGAAAGCAGGAGTTAAAATCACTGGGTACAGCTCTTGCCACAAACAACATGGACGACTGTTGCATAAAAGAGTTAAAAAAACCTCTCAGGAATGATTGGTTCAGAAAAGGGTGTGTGATCTATCTCATTTCCCACTGCAGGTCAGAGCGAAGGGAAGAAGGGAGCTAGCACAGGGCTATCGCTATCCTTTAGTGTAAAGACACCCATCCCTCTTTCCTGGAGAAGGTCCATTACTAGAGTGTGACAACAGCTAATGCACCTTTACATTGGGTGTTGTGTTATTAATGGCCCTGCTAACAGCTGGTGACAGTGAGAGAGTGAATTTCCACAGTTCACAGCCCTTTGTAAGGCTTCTTCTGGAACATTTCTCTCCACTATCATCACCCAGGCTCCCCCTCTGACCTCTTTATCAGTCAGTGAGTGGTACCAGAGGCTTAAGACACATAATCACAGCAGTGTGCCATGTGTGCTCAGCAGAGCAGCACAATGCAGAGGGAAGTTAGGAAAAATCATTGCTTTGAAAAATAGAAGTTCCTGTTAATACTTCATGAGGTAATGATAACGTCATTTAGTTTCACCTTCTCCTTTTGTGCTTACTAACTTCACAAAAACTTTCATATTTCATCTTCAAGTCTATCTTCATACTTATAGCTATGCAACCTGATCTAAAATTCACCATGGTCAGTGAAAGTGCTGCCATTGACTTCAGTGGATGTTGGATCAAGTCTGCATCTACCTTAGAGCTCTGGCTCCCTTGGCTCCTAGCCATGAAACCGGAGTCTCAACCTGGCTTATCTATACAGTCGAGGAATTTAAAAGTAATATTAAAAGAAAACACTATTATGTTTGCTTCCACTTCTGCCTCCCTTTCAAGAGAAAGAAAAGTAGCTGCTTATTTCAGTACCTCTGCAATTAAAGGTAAAACAAACAGCTACAGCTTACAGTTTATTTCAAGCATGTTTTGTGCTCAGCTTAGAAAATGGAAGGTTGTCGCTCCTGTCTTTTTGCTCCACAGACTAAGTGGCGGAGTGAATCCCCACTGGTTGGTACAGATAATGTTACGCAGATGTTGTGGAAGCACAGTGCGGGCTCTTGGACTGCACCTGGTGTCTGCAGGAGCTCCTGGAGTCTTCCAGGGTCTTCAAAGCCTTGCACTTGGCCTTCACAGAAACGTAGGTAACATGGTGAAGCTGCTGGTGGCTGTCGCTGTAACGTACTGCTCCATGTGAGACAGCAGAGGCATCAAAACTCACTACTCCATCTCTTGAAATTGCCAAAGCTTCTTTGAGACGCTTCATTTACCGTTTGCACTATTAATGGTTGCTGTACTTCCACGGAAAGCCTAAATTGTAAGGTGGGCAAAACCGTCCTGAGTATTTTCTCTCTAATAAGGGACAATATGAGAACATTATAAGTATTTACCACCGATTTCTAGTAACTCAGACTTTGAGTTTGCATTTAAGCTGTTCAAAGAGGTTTAAAGTACTCCTTTTTTTTCAGGAGCATCAAGGAGTTTGTATGGCATAGCCGTTTCCACAATTAAAAGATCTGTGAAGCTATTTTCACGTCTGCTTTACAATAGAAGTAACTTCAATCTTTCTGTTACTCTTTATGTTGTTTTCAGCCTGCTAGAAGAGCACTTGAATGAATCACTTTGGGTGTGTTCAGTTTTTTAAATCAGTTCTGAAAGGAATCTTTTAGTTGGTTTGTTTCCTTAACACAAAATATGTATATAGTCCTCACTCAAACTCAGAAAAGCTGTTCAATTAGCATAATGCAAAGAACTGCCCTGGTTTGTCCAATATTGCTGGGAGTTGGTCAAACAGGAAGAATTTACACACTTTTTTCCAGCTTTGTTTTGCTTTGCTTATTAATACCAGTGGTACCTTTCAGCTTTACTGGGAGCCTTGGGGAATTGAGGAGGTACATTTTTCTTAGATTTCTTTTCTTCTAAAAGTCAGGTCAATATATGATGCACCATTAAAAGTCACACAGGACCTAGAAGTTGTTCTGGAAGCACTGAGGCTCATACTGCCTGGTTCCCCAATAGCACGTCGTGTCATTGAAGACAACTCTCATATTTCAGCAGGTGGAGGATCCCTTGGCTCTTTCTCTGTCTCAGCATCTATTTCTGGCCACCTACTTTGATGAAATTTGGAGGTTCTTAATTTTCTCAGAGACTGCTATTCCTCTATCAAATTGATTAATGGATTCAGAGGAGACGGGGCAGGAGGAGTGGTGAGACACAACCGGACATCTGCAGGTCACGATAAACATCTCATTTCTTTATTAGATCAGAGAGAAAATCAGCTATCATGCTACACTTTTAAGAGTCCGGATTTCTGCAGATTTGGCCAGGGTCGCATACAGCTGCCCGGGCTGGGCTGGCAGGGAGAAGCCGGAGGTAAACGATGGTTTTCCAGCCCACCTTCTCCGCAGCTTCCCGGGAAGAGAGGGGCAGCTTCTCCGAGCCAGCCCCCCCTCTGCCCGCGACCAGACCTTGCCAGGTGCGGCACACGCTGGCCCCACTCCAGCGAAGCACTTCAGCACATGCTTAACTTTCAACACATCAATCACTCTCGGAGAAGTCAAGCCCGGAGAAGCTGCTGCTGCTGCAGAGATAGCGGTGAAAAGGAAACGGGGAGGTGGTGACCTTCTTGCCTCTCTTTCCCAAGGGACCTGTCTGCAGACATCCTTCAGGGCCTGGGGTAAGAGGATCGCGGAGGCTCATAGGTCAGTGACCTGCTACGCTGTCGTTGGCCTAGTCCCAACCTTTGCAAAGGAGAGGGGAAGATCTCTACAGTTTGTCAGATGTTATCACGCTCGATGAGACAAAGCTTCGCTTTCAGGAATTTTTCTTTCCTGGTTTGCTATGAGAAAAGATGGCGACCCAGAGATCCGCGGTGGCAAAGAGGAAACTCGCGATCTTTTGTTCTTGCTCTGCCACTCACATCTGTGACAGGTTTCCTTTCTCCCTTAAGCTATTCCAATTTCTGGCTCTTCATGTGTCAAAATAAGTTTCCAAAGCAAATCACAAATGCATGGGGTAATTAGAGCTGTCATTTTGATGTGGGGGGAAAGCACTCCCCTTCCCAAGAATACACCTCCTGGTCAACAGTGTATTGTAGCGACGATGAAGAATTTGGCATTTGTGCCTCTGGTTTTTTTTTAATTTTGGTGTGGTTTTTTTTGTTTGTTTGTTTGTTTGTTTCACTTGGGGGATGGGATAAGGAAAAAGAGGAGACTTGCCTTATGCTGCTGCCATACAAGTCCTTCTCTCTTTCAAAAACTCTCGGAAAATGCTGCTGAGAGGTAGACAACTACACATAACCACTAAAACACACAAAAGTGAATCTAGAGCCACCTCTTCAGAAATGTGGACATCGATTCAAAGAAAATTTAAAAAATATATATTTAAAACTAACATTCAGAAAAATTGAAACACAGCAAAATGAAAGATAAGCTCCATTCCTTCAGATCTCCAGCAGCATGAAACACCTTTTCTAAATGTTTAGAGAAGTATCTTTAAAAAGTACTGTGGCAAACAGGCATGCAGCCCAGATCCTCACTCTTCCAGAGAGACCCTCAGGGACACAACTGAAGCTCCCTTCCCAAGACGGACACAATAACGACATTCTCACCAGGAGTCTACTCTCAACTGTTCTCATCATTTGTTTTTAATGTGAGCATTTTGTAATAATGGCAACATATATGGACATAATTATTTCAAAGACTCCTTTTCTTTGTGGGAGTTTAAGTGCGCACAAAAAGAAACTCTTTTCCAAGCAAACTACCCTCCTTTAGTTCCATGCTCCTGTGCCATACATGACTCCCTGATCTCTGCAAAATTACAGCTTGCTCCCCAGTCTTCTCTAGAGCACCTGCAGCACCTCAGTTGGAGGAAATTTCAATCCGAATGGAGCCAAAGCTCTGCTTTAGATGTGGAAAGAGTGAAAATACTTGGAAAGATACCTAAAATGCTTACTGCAGAATGGGAAGAAGAATGGGCTTTCTAATCAAGACACAGGGCACTTGCACTCAGATTTGCTCTCTTACGGCTGTCCGATCCGCTTTTGGCGAGTCATTTACTTTCAGTGCCTCTGGGTCCCCAGCTCCACGGAGGGAATCACTATGACTCCTTTCTCCCACCTTTCAGGCATATTTTGCAACATGGCATTTTTTTGGTGTGCAGGGAGGTACTGCTGTGAAGCACCGAGCACGGAGCGGGGCCTCTCTGAGGTGCGGTTCATTCAGCAGACTGGTTTGCTGGTGACATCGGTTTAAGGACTCCTGCCTGTCCCATCTGCTTGTCCCTGCCTGTGTACTGCAATTCTCAGACCTGTCAGTTGTTCCACTCTGAATTTTTCTGGAAGATGCTGAAAGCAGATCAGGAAACTTACCTAGTTAAAAATAAGTCTCCCCTCACCAACACCATTTCTCTGGGCTGTGAGACGTAGCACAGGGGTAGGAACGAAGACTTTGGGATTTCTTAAATTAGCTTAGCCAGCATTTCTTTTCACTGCAGCCTGCGTAAAACTTTTTAGGCCGGAGAAGCATGCGATATGGTTATGTGAGTCTCTGCTGCAACTCCGTCATGAAACTTTGCCCTTCTTCAGTATTTCTATTCAAGCACCACAGCAGCTCTTTGCAAACATTAAGTGCTGTGTCCCTACAACACACCTGGCAGGCAGACACGGTATCCTCTTATCAGATGGGCAATAGGAGCTGCGCAGAGCTCACGGCCGGCTCAGCCGTGCCGCACGAGCCAACGCGAGAGGCAGCAAGAAGCAGAAAATCCTAATTGCTGGACTGATGTTTTAACTACCAGGCTTCTGCTGGAAACCAGTGGCCACTGATAGAAACTGCCAATACAAAGATGCTTCAAGCAACAATAAGAATGGGGTGAGGAGTAACAATGATATGACTTGCAGATGGCTTTCATTAAATGGGGGTTTTTATTGGATTAAAGACACAATTTAGAGTCTACAGTAGAACTGCTTGAAATACTTTAATCTAATCTTGAAGAGGCTTTTTGACCAAATCAAACATTTTGCTGCGAATTTTTCAACTCCACTGAAATTTCCTGGGGGATTCTTGGTTTGAAACAAACAAAAAGTCATTTCAAAACAGTCATGTTTGTTAGTTTTATCACTGGAGATGAGATATATTTTATAGAAAATATATGATTATACTTCTAAGAATAATTCTTATTTTTGCCAGCTCTTGCCAGCAGAAACCTTGTCATGAATTACCATGAGTGGCTGACTGAGCTACAAATACTGTAAAAACCAAAACGTTTTTCTATGTTAAAGTAGTAACAAGAAAATACTTATTCCAGTGATGAAACTAGTGTTGGTTAACCTTTCCTGAAAGAAAGCTTCTTTCATGTTATATTCAGTGTTTACCCTCAACCTTTAAAAAATATCCCTATTTTCATATTAAAAATGGTTAACTTGTGGCATTGTTTTGGCTCAGGGGTTTGGGGAGCAGGGGCTTAATAGTCAAAGGGTAATTGCATTAAGCCAAATGTTACCATTTTCACATATAGCCATAACCTAACAAAACCCCATTAAGTCACAAATTACCTTGATTTGCAACGCACAATCCAAATAAAATTACATAAATGCTTACAAGTCTATTTCTTGCTATATTCTCAGATGTTAACATAAGCTTTCTGAAGCTTTACTTTTGGGGAACAAATCCACGTAGGTAATCTCATGGATAGACACTGAAGCCATGAGTGAACAAGGTAAGTAAAAGTTTGCCTTCTTTGAATAGTCAAAAGATGTAAAAGACTTGCCTTGCTAGGTTTATGAGCCTATCCATGATTTGCTTCAAAAACTAAACCAACTGAAACTTTAGCTGCACTTTCCTTCTAATTTTCAACTATTCAAAATTAGCTGTGAACCTCAGGCTCCAGTAACAGAGACCCAAAACCCACCTAGGCTGACTCCTCAAAGGCCAGAGAAATCCCTTCTTATTATGGTTCATAAAAAAAAATTGCTTATAAGCATGGAAAATAATATTCATATTTTTGTAAATAATGAGAACAAGTGGTGAGGGAGGTTAAAGGAAGGGATGGAGCTTGCAATTCTAAACCAAAGGATCAAAAAACAAAGCCAAAACCGCCCCAAAAGATTCAGAAGTCCCATCAGACCAAACCCAAATGTTTTCAGAATCTGCAAAAACCTTCTGGTGTGAAATAAAGTCAAGTTTCAATGAGAGCGCGGTTAGCAATAAACTATAAATCACTGCGCATAGAGGTTTCTAGCAGGCAAGTGGCAAACACATGAAGGCTGTTTCTCCATAGCTTTGGCTTATTTGAATACAATTTTTTGAAGTCGTTCATAAGGAAACAACATTTACATGATATCACTGTATTTCTCAGCCCTTTCAGTCTCTCTGATCCCTGCTGGCTAACTCCAGCCCAGGCTGACAGAGCCCTAGAGGCTCGAGGCGACTGGGCTCCTAAATGCCCTGGGAATGTCACTGCCCAGGTACCGGAGAGAGGCTCAAACTCAAGAGAGAGGCGCAGAGGAGCTGCCGTGGGAGATCGGCTGCGTGACCTGGCACCGGAGACTCTAAAGCGGAGCGAGCCGTGGTGCATGTACGGACAGCAGGGAAAGCTGTGGCCGGAGCTCACAGCTTACAGACGTGGGGTTTCAGCTGCAGGATTGAGGCCAGAGGCAGAGTCTGCTGCTCACTGGACAGATTAAGTACCTCATCCTTGGTGATACTGGGGGAAAGAACCTCTGCTTACTCTCAGCTCTCCTCTTACCCTGGTTTTTTCACTTTGCTCTCCTTTAGCTTCATCTTGAGAGAAAAGTTAAAGAACAGAGGCTGAGCAAATGCCCCTGTGTACGCAGGGATTTGGGCAGCCAGATGGTTTTGTAAGAGCTGCTGTATTGCTTTTTCCTTCACCTTCCAGAAATTATTCCACAGTGTTTCCACTCACGAAGTAAAAAATTAAACATATTCCCAGTGTCTGCAGCAGTCACTGTTCTGATAGTATCCTGTAAGCCCCTAGTGAGGCTGAACCCTTCCCCAAGATTCACTGATTCCTCCTGGGGACCAGAAGGCTCCTGGCAAAAAGTTCTTCATAATCTTCCTCTCTCTTAATCTCCTGTGATAACATTTCAGTCGCAGGCAGGAAAAGACTTGTCTTCCAGCAGTGGACCCATACCTGATAGCGGCAGGAATGGAGAAAGGTGAATGCATGAAGGGCAGTAATTATCTGCATTATATGAGCCTCTGAGGACTCTGCCATAAGAGCCCATGGAAGTTGGAGTTCTCCCCTAATACCTGGTCAATCAATTTGCAGACACAACCTGTACACCTCTGTCACCGACGCTCCAGTTTAAAGCTGCTTTAGTTGCCACCTGCTGTATGGTGCAGATGGGACAGCATCCAGCACTGGCTAGCCATCTCAGTGCTTAACAGCTTCTCAGCAGGTTTTGAAAATTCTGTACTGGTTCGGGTTCAGCCTGCAGCCAGTGATACGGCTCCTAACTCCTGAGTCCAGCTGGTCGGGAGCCAGGAGCCCCCTAAAATCTCGCTGCCCCGTGCTGTGGATGTGACTGTATGGTCAGGTGTGACTTTGGGGTGCTGGCAGTCATGGGCAGGCATGGCAAAGCCCGGGAGCCTGAACCTTCATTCAACCCATAGTGACCTTAAGAGTGACACCTGAGTGACCCAGAAAGGGTCTGTATTGCTTTTGAGTGGGAATTAGAGGAAAAAGGATGGCTGCGTGTACTGATGCAGAATTAAACGCAGGCAGAGACAGGCAAGAGAGAAGGGATACTCCCCGGGAGCATTTGACTGGAGCTCTGTATTGGGGGACAGAAAAGAAATTAGCCAGCTGAGACTGATGTTGGAGAATGAATGTGATTCGTATTTTAATAATAAAAGAGGTCTCCCCACAAAGGAAATTCCCATCTTGGCCTGATGATGTAGCACTAAGTGGTAATTGATACATGAAATGCCAAAGCCCGTAGATCTCTAGTTACACTGGAGTAGACACTCTTTGGGGCTTGTAATTACAGGGAGTTGGCAGACATACAGATTTCATCTCTGAGAGAGAAAAGGACTTTCAGCTCTCCTGCCAACTGGGATGACTAAGCTCAGTGCCAAGTTGGACATACCTTCCAGAGTGTTTGCAAAGCAGCGTTCAGTTCTACCTCAGGTTCTTTCGCTCTCCGGGTTTCTGAAAATGAACTAATAAAATATTTGTAATGGCACCTGCAGCGGTGAGGCATCTCAGAGAGAAAAGCCAAGTCCTGCCCCCCCAACCAGAGGAAGGCACAGTCGAAGAAAAAAGCCATAGCTCAGAGCTGCGTAGGAGGGAAAGAGGAAAGGTTTCGTAATGGCTGGGGCACAAACGATGGCTCAAGGAGACCGCTGATGCTCCTGGGCACTGCCCGGACTGTCAGCACGACTTTGCTCTCTGTGGCCATCCTAACGGTGTGGATTGGGCACTGATGTACCGAAGCACGGGGCAAACGTGGTTTCTGAGGCATTCTGCTGAAGGCAAACTGCCCGTGCTGCCAGGGCACAGCTGTGTATCCAGACCTGTGGTAATGACTCCTGGAGAGCCAGCCCTGCCCTCCGTTGCTTTCTTCGGGTAGTCTCTGCACATTTTCCCTCTGATTTGGAGTACTGAGATCAACGACGTCAGGTCTGGCCTTGGTGATCTATGCTGACTGGCAGATGATTAGCTATCTGATATTTATTTAGACATCTCCACACGAAGTACATAAAACCTGTGGGCAAAAGAGCAGTACTAATACTTTTTGGCCAAATTCTGCTCTCAGTTACACCAGAGGAATGCGACTGAAGTCAATATGACTTACAGGAATTAAGGATAGCACGTGGTTGTTTTTTTTTTTTTTTTTTTTTGAGATGAGATTTAGGTTTTACTTGCAGCTAAAAGGGCTGGCCACAGACAAATCTCAAGGAAAAGTAACACTGTTGTTTGCTTTTCTTCCCTAACTCCAGTGTCAGCCCCAGTCTAACAAAGCACCCTATAATATTTGCTTAGGCACTGAATTTGTTAGCCTAACTTATTTTTACTGTTTATCTCACATTTCTGTAAAAATGTGTAAAAATGTGTAAAAGTGTGTTAATGCCAAACGTTCTCAAATGCTCTTTTTCAGAGGCATAGCGTACACTAGGAAGAGCTTGCAAGTATAGCTATGCTGGAATTTTTATATCAATAAACCCCTGAGGGGTGGTGCAACTCCAGGCAGCGCACTGGTTCCAAGGATGAAATAACACATCCTGGCAACCCGAGCGGTTTTTGCCAACAGAGCTGCAAGGCATTTTTTTTATTTTTTTTTTTTGCTGAGACAGGATACCAGCAAAAACTTCTGAGAAATGAAGCAGGGGCTCCACATTATCCAGCTGCTTGGGACGTTCACCCGGTGTGCAGCAGAGGAAGGTGCGCGTCCCCACTCTGCTCAGATCAGGTGCATCAAACGTGAGTCCCTCTCCTAGAGAATCATTTCCCCAGCCCTGGCTGCCAAAAGATCCCTCCGTCTGTCCGCACTCATCTGTCAGAGCTGCCCCAGGACAGCTCGATGACTGGGTGTTTGGGATGGGAGGTGGGAGAGCTGGGAGTCAGTCAGGCAACAGAGGAGCTCGAAGGGGGGGTCTCCTGTACCTCTGGACATCGGCCGGGCTTTAACTCCAGCCAGCAACTAAGCACCATGCAGCTGCTCGCTCACCCCCCGCCCCCCCCAGTGGGATGGGGGAGACAATCGTAAGGAAAAAGGTAAAACTCAGGAGTTGAGATAAAAACAGTTTAATAGAAGAGAAAGGAAGAAAATAATAATGATAACAATAACAAGAATAAATAGACAATAATAATAATAAAAAACATGGAATATACAAAACAGGTGATGCACAATGCAATTGCTCACTACTTGCTGACTGATGCCCAGTTAGTTCGTGAGCAGTGATTGCCCCAGGCCAATTCCCCCCAGTTTATATACTGGGCACGACGTCCCATGGTATGGAATATCCCTTTGGCCAGTTTGGGTCAGCTGTCCTGGCTGTGTCCCTTCCCAACTCCTCGTGCCCCTACAGCCTTCTTGCTGGCTGGGCAGGGCAAGCTGAAAAATCCTTGACTTAGTCTAGACACTATCGAGCAACAACTGAAAACATCAGTGTATTATATACATTACTCTCATACTGAACCCAAAACATAACACTATACCAGCTACTAGGAAGACAATTAACTCTACCCCAGCCAAAACCAGGATGACATCTCAAACACCAGCCTCTTGGCCAGACACAGGGGCAGAGCTTTGTCTGGTTTTCAGCAGAAGCACTTGTTGGGGCCCAAGAAATCTTTCCCGACAAGGATTTTATTGCAACTGATGTGCCTCCACAAAAAGCATAGCTTTTTAAAAGTTGCAGTTTTCTGACACGAGCACATGCATAATCGTAGTTCACTGAAGAATTTCTGATCAACTCTTGTGAGCTTAGGAAAGGCCAAATGACCTAAGGGTTATAAGGTGCCAGTTACAGATAGTGTTTCACATTCTTTCTTAGAAAAATAGTTATGAAACTACTGGATTTTCTTTCCCTACTTTTTTCTGTATCTCTTCCAATGCAAAATACTTTGTTCTCCCAGTGGAAACCAATCATTTACTAAATATTTAGTGTAATTCATATCTCTGTTTCCCAAGTGGGCCAATGTTTACACTTCAAAAGCAAGAATCTTTCTTCTCATGCCATAGTCACTCCATAGAAATAAATACAAACCACAGAACCTGCACAAATCTTTGCTGAGGCACAAAATTTTAAACACCTTATGGATTAATGTTTATGGAGCCTGTCAGAGATTTAAAACCACAATGAGAAAGAAAGGTTTTCTTCAGCTCTGAGCAATGCACTTTTTGTCTACCGCCAGCCCTACACTGAAAAAGCCTTGGCAGGTTGTTTGTCTAAGCAGACAGGTCCTTATTCAATTGTTCGTAATGTCTTTCCACTTAGTTCTTGCTATAAATTTGTCTCTTTGCCACCCTCTTTACACTTTACTTTGGTGTGCCTCAGAGACAGGCAGAGCCAGCAGCTCACCACTAGCTCAGCCTAAGGGGAAATGCTAGCAACAAAGACCAGCCTGCCAAAACCCATAAAACTTGCTGCTTTTTGCCTCACTTTAAAACAAAAAAATAATATTGTCTTTTCTCTAAAGTGGTAAAGCAACACATGCCCAAATGAGTTCTTGACATTACCCTACAGGATTTTTAAAGGGTTTTGAAGAAACCTTGGCACTTATGAACATGTTCTCCAAAATATATGATTGTTAATTAGTTTAGTAGTCAGCAAAAGTAAAAAAAACCTGGTGGCACGAGGTGCAACCGGTGGCTTTTGATAAGGCAATGGGAAGTCCATGAAAATCACAGCCTCTGAAATACTGAATAAATCCAAAAGGAAAGAACAGATTAAAAGCAGAAAAGTAGTCACGTCCACTGCCGTGATAACCTGCTGTTGCTGCCAGCGTGTCTATGAGAATGTACTTGTACTTAGCAGATGGGCAAAACCAGCTAATGAAAATCATAAAGCTCAATCATTTCAAAGAGAAACGGGTATTTGCCCCAAACTGTGGTATTTTTTTCTTAAAGGTTTAACTGGGCTTCTTGCATTATTTACCATTTTTTTCCTCTTTCTGAAGGGAGCTTGGTGAAAAAAAAGATTCTGCATCCGAATTCCTTAGACAGCATTAATCTCTGCGCAAGGTGCCGGAGGAACAGCCCCGGAGACCGAAGCCCTCTGCCTACGCTCGAGGCCGGAGCGGTTTGGGCAGGGACAAGGACGGCTGCCTGGCTCGCTCCGGCGGCTTCGCCTCCGTCCTCTCCGGGGTCGGTCTCCGCCGGTGGTGACGGTGCTGAGATCGCTCGGTGCGGTGAAGGCTTTGCAAACACCTCGTGCCCGCAGGCGGCCGGCTTGGGACCACGGAGCTCGCTTGGCACAGGGCTGAGGAAAAGGCGTGAGAACGTAATGGTTTTGGGGTTACTGCGGGTTTACGATCGGAAATAGCAAGCTGGCACACAATACAAATGTCGATGCTGGGGACTGGGAATAAGGAATACTCATGCACTTTACTTAGCTTTTTATTCCACATTTAGGACTGCGTGAAATTTCCACTGGTAAAATACCACACTTTTCCTGTGAAAACATTTCCATTTAAGCCCACAACAGACCTCTTCCCGTTCTTCTGAGGAGCAGTGCATAAGGGATGCTGAGTAGCACATCTCTGACAGCTGCCCAGAGTCTTCCCAGTAAAACTTCCTACATCTTCACGTTCAAACTCTTTGCTACTCTTTTTATTTGCAAGTATAAAGAACTTTTTCTGGAAGATGATGAGCCATACAACAAACAGGCAGTGATAGTAAAATAAGTCTGGCTGAGGAAAAGGAATGGTAATTGTAATAATAATATGAGATAAGCACATTCTACTTTTGTGCCCAATGATTTTGAAGCTATTTTATGTCTTACATCTTCTAGCGCTACTTTGTGTTCCTATTTTCTACCGCATTCTATGTCACTTCAGCTACTCCACCAGCTCTCGGAAAAGCATTTTACAGCCAATATTTCACTCCACGTAATAGCTGTTTTCCCAGGTGATTTTCACAGTTGGTGCAAATCTAGTCACAAGCTTTGGGGGTGAATTTACCCTTCCCCAGCCAGAGCTCCTCCCGCTGACATTCTCCACACTATGGTTTGTTTCCCAGGCCCCGAGAATCCTGCAGAATCCTGTGCTTGTTTCCAGGTGATCAGGCAGCAGACCAAGTTTGTCAGCAACGTTTCCAAAAGGCTGCTTTTTTTTCTCTTTTTCTTTCTTCCCTCTCTCAGCGCTCCCATCCTTCTTGCCATCCCAGGTGCTCCTTTAACTCAGAAGCCAGCTGTGTTTCCAGGGTTCGCTCCTGCTCCCAACCACACCATCCCAAGTTCGACACTTGGCCAAAAGAGGAGCATCTCCGGCTAGAGCGCCGCGGCGATCTGGGAGGGTGATTTAATGCAAGGTGAGCGAGTCAGCAGCGATACGTCTGCAACGAGCAACCTCCTTTGAGAAACCTGGAGAGCGTGCTGGTGTCGGCCGGGCAGGGAGAACGCGGCAGAAGTGTGGCTCTGGCGGACGGGGAAGGTACTAGCGCTGCTCTGCTCTCACCCCACGAGCTGCAGCGCGGGGTTTTTTTCTTCTTGTTGTTGCCCTGGAGGATTAAGTCCTCTTCCTCATACTGACTGCTCACTAAAGTGTGATAAAACCCCACAGAGTAAGCTCTAATCGTGAAAAACGCAACATGTTGGAACTGGAAAGTCTCACCGAAGGATGACGCTTTCCAAAGGTATCTGTGTTTCCCAAGGACAACCCGCCGCACGCAGGCCTGCTCCTCCACAATTTTGACTTGACTTCTACCTCCTGTCCCCTTTCTAAAAGGCTGGTTTGATGACTTTTTGTTTAATGATCAAATAATGCGTGGGCCTTGGTGTTTTGGGATGAGGGTTTGGCTCACCTGTGTAGCTCTCAAACACCAGGATCTCGGCCCCTGGTTCCCATAAACACTTTTAAAAATTCCACCCCACGTTTCATGTGGCACAGAGCACAGCTCAGTCATCAGCTGCTTGCTCATAGGTGTGTTAAAACAAACTGCGCGTTAAAGGACTTCACAAAGACCATTTTCTACTAAAAAAATAATTAAATGAATGAGTCATTTTTATTTTTGATTAAGAAGTCTGACAACCTCCTACTTATCTCTTGGACTCCATCTTCCCTACTGCTCACAGCGAACACAAAGAGGTAAGACAGCAGAGGGTTTTATTATTCCTTTAAACTAAACATGTATGTCTCTCTTTTTTGTTGTTGTTTTTTGAACAATCATCCATATCAAGTACGAAAACCTGTGAATACAGTTTAATGATACCACAAGTACGGGATGGCTGGAGTCTGGGGTCGCTGTTTATGGACTTTTAATTTGTATTCATACTAAAGCCATGGGAGGCTTGCCATTGATGTCAGTTGGTTTTGATTTAGTACCTGTGTTTATAAGAAGCTAAGTGATAATGCTTTACAAAAACAAAAAAAAAATTACTTCTATTTTGTTATTATTTTCTACAGGCCCTGTCAGTCTCTGTCACTGACCAGGACTTCAGGATGCTCAGAAATGTAGAAACCTAGGAGAGAAAGGTAGGCCCTAGCCACACAGAACACAAATAAGTGCCTGTATATTCGCTAAGTATGACAAGAGCCGCTTGCTCGACTTTTATTTCCCATTATTTTTTCAAACTGTAAAATTAAATCAAGCATTTCACATACCTCAACCGAGGCTGCGGGATGAATTTGCTGCTTGAGAAACAGCAACTTGAAAAGCAGGTGAGAGTGCAGGGTAATTCTTTAAAAGAGGGTGCTAGGAATCCATAGCAGAAAAAGAATCTCAGAAGTGAATAATCTAAGAACTGTGTTACCCTCTGCCAAACAACACCTGATCCTGCAACGTGAAGCAGACTCCTCAACACTCACGTAGTAACATGGCTTGGACCTAGCGGTCCCTCCCTGTCGTTGCAGTACTGCATTGAAATCTAAGAGGTTTTACTTTCTGCAGCCTTGATAGTTAAGCCAGATAATTTTTCCCTTCTCACAGAATTTCCAAGATCCTTATTGGAACAATCCTGTTGAATTTAATGCAGGATGGTCAACTGTCCACAGGATTTTACAGCAGCCCGCACAATTCTATAGCAGAGAGAGAATTCCCTTTTGCTTTTTCTGACCTAATTAAAAGCACAAAAAGAAAGCATTCATGCTGCAGTAAATTCTGCTTTCCTGTATATTTGGATCCATTGCTGTTAAGCTATACAGGATTGCTCCATGAGGATCCCTCATCTAACCAACATGAGCTGCTTTCTACAACAGCTTTAGAAAGACTTGGGGGAAGAGGACAAGACGAGCGTCCCACTACGAGAGCAGAAGCGTAGGACCTCAGGAAACTTGGGTACAATTCCTAATGTGGCACAGATCAGGTCTGGACATGGTCCTGGTGTGAAGTGGCAGCTGGGTCAAAATTGATGCCAACACACGACTGAGAACGTCTCCGGCCCTGGGGGCCCAGGGCTGCGCTCGCTCGGCATAAACCCACCCCTGACAAACTACGGCAAGTCATGTAAAACAAAATTATCCTTCAGCGGCATCAAACCAGAGAGGTCGCTCACAAGGTGGTGTTGTGAACGGACCCATGAGTCCTTCTGGGAATCTGTCTCCTTTTTAAATGGGAGATCCACACCTCTAAGGAATACTGATGTGACTCTCTCATAGTCCTTCCCCCGCTATAATGAGGAAAACCATTTCTTTCCCTTTTTATATCCCGTACCTAATCGGACTGGAAGTCCTTGGAGGCAGGTAGGTTTCCTACCACCACGGTGGTGGCTGGAAGCTCTGCCTGTTAAAATCACTCTGCCTTTTACATTACAAAACCCTATTTCCAGTTGCTTAAACCTTGATGGTTTTTTATCACTTGATCTCACATTTTCCTTTAAAAATATTTACTTTAGGCTGAATTATCTTCTGGGATGGGGGGCAAAGAAAGGGAAGAAATTTTAAGCGGCATAGTCAAGTCTCTCTTGAGAAAAAAATCTGGGGAAATGACAGTAGACAAAATAATAGTGTATATTTTGGCAAGACATCTTTATTTTAAAACCATAATGCCCCCAGTTTCTGGACTCTAGACTTCCCATTTCGCAGAGTTTTGGCCTTTTGGCTATTGCCAACTTTTGTGGAAATCCACTCAAATTCGAGTAAGTCACAAACCCTGGCAAACCTGCATCTTGTTTTTATTAGATACATTTCTCATCTATTCTGAGCACGGATTTTTTGCTGCAACATCAAAATCCAAGCTGCTGTGCCGCTTGGTAGATCCCGACGGCTGAACCGAGAGCAAAGGGGCTGTCGCCCGTGGATCGCCTTTGCAGGACGCTGACCCACCGGTGAAGGGGCTGTAGGGTTGCTTGGTGATGAAGGGGGCCCAGACCTGAACTGGGACACAGACTGGGACGGACTGGTGGAGACGGAAGAGGACTGGGAAGATGATTCTGGAGAGGTGAGACTGGCTGCATTGACAAGGCAATGGGAACGAGAGGTTCGATGAGGGGAAAACGGGACTAGATACGTGTGGAGAGTAACTTTGGGATATGAAAGAGGCTGGGGTTACGGTCACGAGAAAAAAAACCCTCCTTCTGGCTCTGACAGAGACATCTACATTGTCAAGCTCCACCACCTCCTGGCTGGAAGGAAAGGGCAAAATGTCCTGCGCTGCTGCTGCAGCAAGTGGCAATCTGCTATCTCGGCGTGAGAGCTGCCAGTGTGAGACTGACGGAGCCCTGCGTGCCGCAGCGAAGGGTCTCAGGCGTGCTCTGACCCGGGCAATGCCGTACCACAGCTTCCTCTTCTCTTTCCCATTTAAAAAGCCCAGGAGATATTACAGGCCACACACACGCGCACGCATGCACATACTTCGTGTTGACGCCTGAGCTGTTTAAACCCAAACTTTTTGAAAAGGCGGCTTCCCAAATCCTTGTGACTCCGGGTGCTCGGCTGAGGCCCGCAGAAGCTGTGACCGGTTTGTTGGCTGCGTGCCTCCAACACGGCAGGATCTGGGAAGCTCAGCCGTAGGGTGTCTCGGGGAGGGCACCCAAGTCTGCCCATAATTAATACCTACTTCTCCCCACCTCGGCTGCGGAAAAACGTGCCCCAGCTGCGGCCCCGTGTGACAGACAGCCTGCCCGGGTGTGACAAGGCTTCAGGGTCACAGCCTGGGGACATCATCACCCCTGTGCTGGGACCCTGACACCTTGCAGCCCCTGCTGAAGCCCTTTCACCCCCGGGTCCTCTCCTTGCGGACACCCTAAGACTAAAACAAGCCCTGATCGCTTCGGACCCCCCCGGCAGCACCCACCACCGGCCGTGGGTCCTGGGGTGCAGTGGGAGGGGGTCGGGGCACCTCCTCCCCCCTTTTCTCCCCGCCAGGTATTTGTACGTGTTGCTTCAGCAGGAGGCGGGGGGGGGGGGGGCGGGTCTGGGGGGGGTTTGCGCCCGGCGGGGGGCGGAAGGCGGCGTGTGCGGTCCCCCCCCGGGAGCCCCGGGGCGGG